>OY751562.1:2711217-3361217 GCA_963572285.1 Caenorhabditis drosophilae | reverse complement strand
GTACAAAATTGCAAGTTCAATTAAGGAAATTAAAATAATTGAGAATGATAAAATGTTAACAAAAATCAATCCAGAAGACATTTTGAGATGATATCGTATCGCATCGCATTTTGTTTCCACCTTTTATACACAACGAAATCCAATTTAATCATTTGTTTGTAATAAGTTTTTCATGGATATTTTTTACACTAAATTTTGGTTGTAATCAATTTCCAAATCACTTTCGCTTTCTTTTTTCCGAAAAAAAATTTGTGTTCATTTTTTTTTGCAGAAGAAGAAGCTGAAGAAGAATAATAATGATAATAGCAGCTCAAAGTCGAGAGAAGAAGTTCTTAAAAAGGTTCCGAATGATTCGCATTATTCGTTTCCAACGTCGAATCAAGTTGGTAGGTCGGCTCCCCCCCCACCCCCTTGTCTTCTTTGAGATAGGAAAAGCCTTGTTTTAAAGTTCGATCATCAACAATGCTGCCAATACCCAATAAATTACCGTTTGATCCGCACGGAGAAGTGAAAAATGTCTCATTTTCGAATACTTCAAAGAATCGTGTAGCGTTTAAAGTAAAAGAAAAAAGAAGCTGAGAAATCTGAAACTGAAAAAAAAATTTGCAGATTAAAACTTCTGACAAAATGCTTTATCGTGTCAATCCAGTTTTTGGATTTGTTGAAGCTGGAAGTCAGGCAAAAGTTCAAGTTCTTCGTTTGAATGGCGAAAAGAAGACGGATAATTTGGTGGTTTTAACTTCGGAGGTTTTTTCCCCCCTTTTTTTCCCTCTCTCTCTCTCTCTCTCTCTCTCTCTCTCTTTCTCTCTCACTTCAACATCATTTTGTAGGCATCAAAAGAGGACAAAGATGCAAAACGAATCTTTGAGAATGATCAGAACCGTGAGATGGTTGTCGTTCCATTATTAGCTTATTGATTGATTTTCGATTCCTCCACAAAGTGTGGCTGGTTTTTTTCTGCTTCTTCTTCTTTTACTTGGAATAAATATGTCAAAACAAGAAAAGAAATGTTGTTTTTTCTTTTTCTCTTTTCTTTCCATCATTAAACGACTGAAAATTGTCGATAAAAACCAAAAAAATACAAAAATTGCGTGCTTCTTTTGTTACATCAGAATTGCGAAGCAGTTATTTGCAAAGTTTTTTCGCCTGCTTCTTCTTCTTCGTCTTCTTTTAATCTGATTTTGTGATGCGCCGCGCATCCGCTGCCCCGTTGTCTCCGTCGTCCCGGGCTATTTGTATTTTCGTCAAAAAGAAGAAGAAGAAGAAGAAGAAAAACTTAAAATAGAAATGACGATGGCTCATCTCAGAGCTCGGGGCGCCAAGATGAAGCTGAATTTTAAACGATGAGCACCCCACAGTTGATTTTATTTTTTGTTCATTGAGAAATTATTAGAAATTCTTGGGAAAAAGCTGGAAAAGTCGTTGACTTTCCGAACTTCAACACATTGATTTGACCAGTGGATGAGGTCGGGGGAAAATTCGATTATTCAGGGTTTTGAGCCGAAAAATTTCCATTCAATTAGTGGAATTCGAATTTTTTTTCCTCAGATGGGGCGCAGCTCGAAGAAAGAACAAATAATCGACGAGGCACCACCAAAAAATGTACGAAATTTTGACATTTTCAACGAATTTCTCGAGCCCACAATTCATTTTTGATCACTTCTCGACACTTCAAATGCCAAATTCAGTTGTTTTCCGCTTTCCCTCCTCCACCCCCACCCCCCCCCCCCTTCCCGTCTTAAACAAAATCAAAATCTTGGCATTTTCAATTTTTTTTGATGAAGATGTGACGGCGACAAAAAAAAACAATGAAAAAAACTTTTTTTTGTTTTTTTGTTTTTCAAATTTATTTTTAAATTTTTTATAGAAAATTTGTGATTGAAACGAACGTTGAATTCAACAATTTTTCGGTAACACAAAAATATTTCCCTTCGAACGAGCCACGACGAACGAACGTCTGGAAACGACACCTCATTTTTTTGTTTTGTCTTCTGAATTTCTTTTTTTTTCAATTTTCCCAGATGACGTTGCATTTTTCTGCTTCTTCTGCTTCAGCTTCATTGTGTTGTCTTCTTCTTCTTCTTCAAAAACAACAAGAAGGCGGCGGCGGCGGCTAAAAATAGAAAAAAATCAGATCAAAAATAAATGGATGGTCGGCTCAATTATTTTTTTCATAACAAAAATGATTTTTGTCCACGCATAATAAAAAAAAAAGAAGCGCGGCGAAGTAAAAACGGGACAATTGAATAATATGTAGACGATGGATGGGGATGGAATGGGATGGAATGGGATGGAGGCCCTAGGAAAAGAGAGCACTTGAAATCAAGAGCATCGTCGTTCTTTTTTTATTTTTATCTCTTCATTTTTCCCCCCCCCCCCCCTTTTTCATTTTGTTTTTTGACTTGATTTTCCCGCCTTTTTTTTTTTTGGGTTCTACATAAATTCAGAGTTTTTGAAAAGGAAAATATTTTGATTTAAAAAAATCTGAATTTGAAATTCAGTTTTTTTCTGTTGCACTTTTTATACGGAAATTTAATTGTTAAACAACAAACGAACTTTAAGTTCCAAACTCATAACGAATATTTCCATCCGTCACCCCCCCCCCCCCCCCGTCGCTCCTCCCTTTCCTCCCTTTAATTATAAAGTTCAACGTCACATTTATTTTTTTCAAAAATGATTATTTTCAAATGTAAAATACTTCCTTTCCTTTTTCTGTTGAGAAAAAAAAATGGAGGAAGGCCACAGAATTTCAAAATAAATTTTCCCAAAGTCTAAGATTAAACTTTCAACGAGAAAAAGTTTTTTCTTCTGCTCATTTTCTATTTTCTCCGCTTTTCATATTAAATTTTTTATTTTTTTTGTTTATTTTTATCCTCATTTTTGAAAATAATTGAAAAACTGGAAAACATTTATATCAAATTTCGAGATTTATTTTTCATTTTTAATGAGAAAATTGGTCAAACAATCTTATTTGCACTTTTTTTAATCTTCTTTCATTTTTTTTTCGGTTTCCTTTCAAAGAAAAAAAATTTTTTTTTGGATTTAAGCTCAAATAATGTTGCCAGTCGGTTTGTCGGTCAATGATATTCTGAGCTTTTCCTTTCTTTTCTTTTTTTGATTTCAATTCAAAAAATCCCAAGATTTGATAATTTTTCAATTTGTCCGCCAATAAAAAACGAACAAATGATTCGTAATTAGCGGAGTGTTGTATTCAAGATCTGAAAAAATAAAAAAACGTGGGAATTCTCCATCGAATTTTTTCGGTTTTTTTTTGTAGTTGCAACTTTTTGACGGAGATTTGTTCAATAAAAATATTTGCCAAAAATTTTCAATTTTGAATGTAAGTAAAAGCGCCGAATCTACAATTTTCTGACAGAATTCTGAAAAAGCAGAAGAAGAAGCAGAAGAAGAAGAAGAAGAAGAAGCCTTTCATTATTTTTCATTTTTCTTATCTTCTAATTGAATATTTCAATTTTTATTACAAAACGAATTAAAAATCTTCTTTTTTCTATTTTATTTTAAAAGAAAAAATGTCAAATTTGCAAATTCAGCTGCTCAAAATTAAAAAAAAAAAAAAAAGTTTTTACAATTGAATTTTAAGTTTTTTATTGGAAAATCTTAACTTTTTTTTTCTTAAAATTAAAAAATAACATTTTTCTTTTCTTCCTCTCTCTGAGCAGATTTTTGTTTTAAAAAAATGAGAAAGAAATTTGGTTGAAATGGATTTATTTTCATTTTAAAACATGTTTGAATATCATGTTTACTTTCCCTTTTTTTTTCTTTTTTCAAATTGTTTTTATCCTTTTTTTTGTTCTATTTTTAATTTTTTTCAAGTTTTCAGGTAATAAAATGGCGCCAATAAGGCGCTTTATTATTTTATTTTTATTTGCAGTTTTGCTCATTACAAATTCAATGTTAGTTTTATTTTTCTTTCAGAAAAATTTGGTTTTTTTTTTGATTTCTTGAAATCAAATTCAAATGTTTTTCTTTCTCTTTTTGAATTCGAAATTCTTGAGAAAGAAAAAAAACAAATTTTCTTTAAAATAACAAGATAATTTTGAAAATTCAATTCCAATTCCAATTACATTGTTTTTTTTCTTTTTCAGAGCACAATCGGACTCGGCAAAAGATAAAAAACAAGGGCCAAAAATCTCAGAACTTGGACCTTCATTCATGAGAAAAAGAACACATCCAACTATATTTCTTAGACCTCATCGACCAATACTTGCCCTATTATTAGTTTCGTGACGAGAAAAATCGTTTTAATTCTTTTATTTATTCTTATTTTCCGCCCATTTCTGATTTCTCTTTTGAAAATAAAACTGTTTTTTTATCTCGAGTTTTCCTAATTTCAGATTCATTTTTTTTTTTTGAAAAGAACATGGAAAAATGTATTTTGAACAAATCTCATAGAGAATATTTCTATTTAGACAAAAAGCGAACACTCAATACAACAAGAACAAACTATTCCTAAAAACCTTGATGTATTGAGCCAAATAATACAACAAACCAAAAAATAAACGAACATGCAAATATCGTTTGAGAAGTTTGGGACAAAAAGAATCAAAATTCAGAAAAAAATTTATTTCTGAGATGCGAAAACTTCTTTCATTCTGTTCAATGCCGATCCAGCCTTGAACCATTCGATTTGTAAATCATTGAAAGTGTGGTTAAGAACAATTTCAACCTAAAAAAATTGATTTTTATAATTTCTGTTCAGTTAACAAATTGTTTATACTTTTGATCCATTCGTCTTCTTAAAAATAGCCTTGAGTGGTTTTCCTGGAGCAAAGCTATTTAATCCAACAATAGAAACACTGTCGCTTGGGTCAATCTTGTCATAATCGGCTGGATTGGCGAACGTTAATGGGAGCATTCCTTGTTTTTTCAAATTCGTTTCTACAATTTTGATTTTTATTTTGAAAATTTCAAAAAGAAACATACCATGGATACGTGCGAATGATTTGACAATGATAGCGCGTCCTCCAAGGTGACGTGGTTCCAGTGCGGCATGTTCACGAGATGATCCTTCTCCGTAATTCTCGTCTCCAATAGCAACCCAACTAATACCCTAAAATTTAAATGAATTTCTAAAAAGTTTACATGACTTACAGCAGCTTTGTAAGCACGAGCAGTATCTGGAACAGCTCCATACTCTCCAGTCACTTGATTTTTAACTTTATTCATTTCTCCATTATCAGCATTAATGGCTGTTAAGAACAAATTGTTTGAAATATTATCCAAATGTCCACGATATTTCAACCATGGTCCAGCAGCAGAGATGTGATCGGTTGTACATTTTCCTTTAACCTTGATCAAAATTTTCAAATCTTCTAAATCTTTTCCATCCCATTTATCGAATGGAGACAATAATTGAAGACGTTGCGATTGTGGTGAAACATCAACGACTCCTGTTCCAGTTGGAGCTTGGAAAGTGTCCTCCCCTGGATCATAACCTTTTGATGGCAAATCTTGTCCTGTTGGTGGTTGAAGTTTGAATTTGGAACCATCAGCGGCAGTGAGCTCATCAGTGAGAGGATTAAAGTCAAGACGTCCAGCAATAGCCATGGCTGTTGTGATATCTGGGGATGTTACAAATCCGTGAGTAGCTGGATTGGCATCATTTCTAAAATTAAAATTATACTACATATATTCTTCCGTTTTATAAAAAAATGTAAAATACCTTCCGGTAAAGTTTCGATTGTACGAAGTGACAATTGTGTTTTTTTCACCTTTTTTGACATCTTGACGATCCCATTGTCCAATACATGGCCCACATGCATTAGCAAGAACCATACCACCAAATTCATTGAAAATTTTTGATAATCCATCACGTTCAATAGTGGCACGTACTTGCTCTGATCCTGGAGTAATAGTGAACAAAGTTTTAGCCTGAAAATTTATAATTTTATAAACATTAGTCATGACTTTAATTAACCTTTAATCCTTTATCTAAAGCTTGTTTCGCAATAGATGCTGCTCTTGTCATATCTTCATACGATGAATTGGTGCATGATCCGATCAATGATACCTTAACGTCTAATGGCCATCCATTTTTCTTAGCGTTTTCTCCCAACTTGTCGATTGGAGAAGCAAGATCTGGGGTGAAAGGCCCGTTGACATGAGGAACAAGGGTGTCAAGATTGATTTCAATAATTTGATCGTAGTTGGCTCCTTCATCAGCAGTCAAGAGATCTTTGTATTTTCTAGCTTCATCGGCAATGTCCTTTCGTCCAGTAGCTTCAAGGTATTTGTACATACTTTCATTATATGGGAACACAGATGTAGTAGCTCCAATTTCAGCTCCCATGTTACAGATAGTTCCCATTCCAGTAGCAGATAGTGAATCAACTCCTGGTCCAAAATACTCAACAATTGCTCCAGTTCCTCCCTTGACCGTCAAAATGTCAGCCACTTTCAAAATAACATCTTTGGCAGATGTCCACCCGCTCAGCTTTCCGGTTAATTTGATTCCAATTACTTTTGGGCATTTCAACTCCCATGGAATATCAGCCATAACATCAACCGCATCAGCTCCTCCCACTCCAATGCAAAGTCCACCAAGTCCTCCACCATTTGGTGTGTGTGAGTCAGTTCCAATAAGCAATAACCCTGGGAAAGCATAATTTTCCAAAATAATTTGATGGATAATTCCTGATCCCGGTTTCCAGAAACCAACTCCATATTTGCTTCCAGCTGATGACAAGAAATTATAAACTTCTTTGTTTAAATCCTAAAACTTTTTTATCAGTTGAGCTTATTTCATTTCTATACCTTGGCACGAGACAAATCTTGAGCCCCTCCTTTTTGTGCTTCAATTAAATGATCACAGTGGATTGTGGATGGAACAGCTGTTTGTGGAAGTCCAGAGCTGATAAATTGAAGCATGGCCATTTGTGCGGTCGCATCTTGCATAGCAACTCGATCTGGTCGGAGACGAAGGTATGAAACTCCACGCTCGATATCTTGACTTTTTGGTTGATCCAAATGTCCATATAAAATTTTTTCAGATAAAGTCAATGGTCGTTTTAATCTGAAAATAATTTCACCTTCATCTTTTTATTTCACCGTTTCCTTGAAACACTAAAGAGAAATGTTTTCTTGAAAATTAGGAGTTTGAATATAAGCAAACACACAAAGAGCGATCACTTCAAACGAAAAACGTAAATATACGACCTCATAGAACAATCATATAGTTTTTTTTCCTGCTGTTCTAATGATATAAATCGTCATTTGTTGCACTTTAAACTGATCAAACACTTTTTTTTTTTGGAAAAAAAGCTGAACTATGTTTTTTTTTACTGTATAAAATTTCTAAAACTAAAAATTAAATAGTAATAAGAAGGAAACAAGATTGCCAGATTTTTTACAACACGTTTTTTGATCAAAAATTAAATCATGTATCTCTTTTTTTTTCAATTTTACGCCGTCAACATTCATTGATAAAACAAAATCAAAACATTGAGGCGACATCAATAATTATTTTTATCATACGTGTATTTTAAAACACTGTGCACATGACTATTTATATTTATAACCATTAAATAAATGTTATTGACGTTTACAAATTACTCGACCAAATTAAAAGCCTATTAGACCAGTGTTCCTTACTGTTGAAAAACAACTGACAAACCTGTCTTTAACGATTTTTAAGTTTTCCGATAATTTAGCATATGGAAGATAAGCATTTGGCTCAAACTTGCTCAGTGGAACTTTACTCTGAAAGTTCAAAATTTAAACACTATATATTACGAACAATATACAAAAAATATATGATCACTTTTACTATACAATATTAAACTTGATATATGTAAAAAATACGTTAACTAAATCTAATACGAATAAACAGTTTAGTCAAAAAAATTAAAATTTTACCCAGAAAACTGTTGAAGAATGTAGAGAACGCAAATGAGCTGAACCAGCCAACCGGCTTAGTCGAAGGAGGGAATTCATTTTTCACCTAAAACAAATCTATTTTGGTAAAGCATATTTTGACTTAAAAGCAAAACACAACACATTTAAAATGTTGAAATGAAAAGTATAAAAAGAAAATCATGAAATTAACAAATGGGCCTAAATTTTACTTTAAAAAAAAACATCAATGTTTCGCTTCTAAAAATGATGAGTTTAATTGAAGAACACTAAAGATAACGATTTTGGCAAAAAAATAACATCAACGTTGATACTGCTAAAAAATGTCGTTTTTGTTTAGAGTGAAGAGAGAAAGAAAGAAGGTTGAAAAGCGCGGTACAGCCCTGGACACTGAAAGCACGTCAATCTTGCCTTAATGACGCATTTTGTGATACAATTAAAGGCACATTGATGTTACTCTAAAATATCTTGCCACGATTACCGTAGTTACTTAAAAATTGAAAAAATTATTTTCAAAATTTTCTTCACTCGTTTACGTGTCATCTTTAGAAATGGTCGCCGACGTTAAGAGCCCAGCTGGACTTGCAGCATTCAACCAAAACCTTGCAGAACAAGCTTTTGCAAACGGGTATTCGTTCATCATTTAAGAATTAACATAAGATTCATCGTTTTTTAGGTTTGTTTACTCTGGAGAAGACGCCCAACTTTTCGCTGCTCTTGGATCAGCCCCAAATGCTGCCACTTATCCAAATGTTGCTCGTTGGTATGCCAATATTGCCAGCTACACTGATGCTGAACGCAAATCTTGGCCATCCGCAGGAGGATCAGCTTCTGCTGCTCCAGCTGCTGATGTAAGACAAAGTTACAACTTTATGCAATAAGAGCTCGTTTTTCAGGATGATTTTGATTTGTTCGGCTCGGAAGATGAAGATGAAGATGAGGAAAAGAAGAAACTTGTTGAAGAGCGCTTGAAAGCTTACAACGAGAAAAAATCGAAGAAGCCTGGTCCGATTGCTAAATCTTCTGTCATTTTCGATGTCAAACCATGGGACGATGAAACTGACATGGCTGAACTCGAAAAATTGGTTCGTGGAATCGAAATGGACGGACTTGTCTGGGGTGGTGGAAAGCTCATTCCAATCGGATACGGAATCCAAAAATTCCAAATCATTTCTATCATCGAAGATCTTAAGGTTTCTGCTGATGAGCTCATCGAAAAGATCACTGAAGATTTCCAATCCCACGTACAATCCGTAGATATTGTTGCCTTCAACAAAATCTAAATAAAATCAATTGTTTTCTTGTTGAATTGAAATAAATTTATTCATTGAGTTATTATTTTTAAAAATTAATTAAAAATTTTTAAAATCGTGTTTTCCCCGTAAATGGACAGGTCTTTTTTCCTTTTTTGAAAACTAAAAGTGCCAAAGCACCGGCTAAAAAAACGACACCAAGAATATGATATTTATGTTCAGCAACGTTTTGTAATAAACTTTCACGCCTGAAACATAGAATAATCAGTTTTAAAAAATCATACAAACCACGAAGATTTATTGTCATCTTTGACAATGTCGTTCAACCATCTGAAATTTGAATTTAGCAGTAAGAAAAATATGATTTGAACTTACTCTCCTTGCGATGGTTCAGACTCCGGGTTGATACTACATTTCTCAACCGTTTTACAATCTGGAAGATCGTTGGTTCGACTGTTTCTTCTTTTCTGAAATTTTTACACGGATTTTTCGACTTCCAAAATGTTCTTTTCTTCACCTACCCGCGTCTTTTTTTTAATTCGACTTTTTAATGAAACCGCCTGGCCTTTATTATCAACAGATTCAAGCTTTTCGCAAACTGAACCAGTTTTTTCGTCTTTAATTATTTCTTTATTTCCAGTTTCTTTTGATATTTTTGAAGTTTCAATTTCATTATTTGATGTTTCAGACATTTTTCTAAAATTCAAAAACATTTCTTTTTAAAATTTACTTTTTTTAAACTTTGCCAAAAAAAATTTAAAATCTGAAAAAATTTCAATGAAGATCGAAAAATTATTGAATTGATTTTTTTCTTTTCTTAATTCAATTCACGTTTTAACGTTTAAAAAAAAATCGATTTTTGTCGACTTTTTTATCTGAAAAAAATCATTTCCAAATAATCTTTGAAGGATGAAAATTTTTCCAAATTCTTTTTTATTTTTGATAACGATTTATTTTCAAGTGAAAACCAAATTAATTTAATTTTTGTTTATTTCTGAAAATTATTCAGATCAATTCGCATGCGGCTTTTCTAGGCTCGCTGTTTTCAGTTATAAATTTCTGGGTTTGAGATTTCATTTTAAATTTGTTTCTTAAGATTTCTGGAAAGACGAATAATGCAACAAATACCTCAATTCCAAATAAAATTTCAAGCAAAGAAGTTTTTTTTTTAAAATATTTCTTGAAGAGTTAAAAATTGAAAAAAAAAAACAATTTTCAGGAAAAAACAATTCCAAAAATCAATAATTTAAATTCAAGAATCTTAACGAATTTGTGTGGAATTGAATCAAACATTTTTGAATTTGTTGAAGTAAAAAATTGAATGGAAAAGCATCGAAAAAAACACCAAAGAAGTTACAGCTCGAAATGATGGTCGGTATTGATTCAGAATATAAAGCATATTTATCAGCTCCTGGAGAATTATTGAATTTTCAAAAATATGTGAATTTATCCGAATATCTTTATCGAAAATATCCGAGAAAATCTTGGTCATTTTTTAATAATACAATTCGTCTATTTTCTGTTGATGTAAATGCTGATAAAGTGGACTCAGCACTGTAAAAAAAAAATTAAAATAAAAAAAAATTTTTTTTTTCTTCAGAATTGATTTAAACTCAAATAAAACCAGCAATTATTTTAAGTTTAAAACTTTTCTGAAAAAAGAAAATATTTATGGAAATATTTGTCACTGGAATAAAGCAAATGTAACCAAAAAAAAAATTATTTTTTTTTAATCTGGAATTTTTTTTTTAGAAAGAATTAGTTTGTATTTTCATTGACGAAAAGGAAATCAAAGTAAGCAAAATGAAAAATTATGTTGAAAGGTTTTTTCTCCTCCTTTTTAAAATTTTTGTTTAATTTTTAAAATTTTAGAACAACTAAATTTGAAATTCCTTCATATTTAATTTTTTCTGAACATTATTCATATTCTGATAAAAATGGCAACAATTTTCTTGTGGTTTTTTATTTAAAAATTTAAAAAAAAAAGTTTAAAAAAATTTTTTGAAGATGCGAAGCACATTATCATGGATTTATGTGTTCAATTTGGATCAAGCCTCGTCGAAAAATTCATTTTTCCTGAAAGCTTTTCAGTTTTCTGTGGTGAATTTTTATTTTTTTATTTTGTGTTGTTGTTGCCCCGTTTTTTTCAAAAATTTCATCAAAATTATGAGAAACTTTTGTTGGGTAACATAAAAGAAAAAAAACGTTTTTTTTATTTGTCTCAATAGAGCGTGTTTTCATCATTGAAATCTGAAATGTTCAAATTTCAGCCGGATAATTATATTTTTGTTCATTTTGAATATGTCGATGAATTTGGAGTTTTTGCCTTGTTTAAAAATGAATTTTTAAATATTAATCGATATTATTATTCAATTTTCGATGAGGTTGGTTTTTGATGTTTGAAATTTAAAAAAAATTTGTTTTTCCTTTAAAATACTGAATTCAAGGAAACTTCGATGAAAAGTTTTTGTATTTACGAAGGTTTGATTGAATTGGAAATGGCATTTTTTGTTAAAAAACTTCGATCTCGAGAAAATGAATCAAAACAAATTGGAACAGGTTTTTATCGATTTTTTACCACCGTTTTTTTTCGAATTTTAAATTTCAGCCGAAGCACTTCGTCAAGTTCTTGGAATTAAACGTATTTATTTTTATTTAAAATAACACTTTTTTTAATATAAAATTTAAAAGTTGTTTTAGAACCCTCCACAGACCAATTTCGAGCAATGTTTTGGTTGTTTATTATTTCCCTTACTTATCTGATCATTTTTATAACCACGTATTTCTTCGAAGTTAAGAAAGTTTCGATAACGAGAGACTTGGTACGTTTAAATCTTTTTTTAGTTAAAAAGAAACGAGTTAAAAAGTATAACAATATTATACGCTCTTAAAAACATGTGAAAATAAAAGTAAGAAAGTGTTCTAAACCAAACATGAGCTGTCCTCTTTCGTCTGGCCGCGTGGCCTAATGGATAAGGCACCAGACTTCGAATCTGGGGATTGTAGGTTCGAGTCCTGCCGTGGTCGAAATTTTTTATTTATTTTTTGGGTTTATTTAGACTTGAACATTTTTCACAATTTCAGCAATTTATGGAAAAAGAAATCACTAAATTATCCACAGTTATTGAACCGTTAATTTTGAAAGTTAACCTGTTTTTGAAAGAAAACGTAAGATTTATTTTTTATTCGAATTTATCAAACCGAAGTAAGAAATTTTCAGAAACCAACGAAATAATTTTAAAAATATTTTAATTAATAATTGTTAATATCATTTTCTTTAAAATGTTTATTTGTTTTCAAAGAATTGTAAAAAAAAAGTTTTTATTTTAAAAATAAATAAAGAAAACCCCCAAAAAGGAAGATAATTATTCGATGTTTGAACCCATAAACAAACATTTTCCAAATTGCTTAATTTTGCTTTCAACATTTTTAATGTTTTCTTTTCATCTTTTGAAAATTAATTCTGAAACCTGAGAAATTGTTCAAATTGAATATTCAACCACTTTTTGCCTTTTTCTTTTCGTTTTTCCCTCTAAATTTTGTCAGAAAAATTCAAGGTTTTTTTAAAAATTAAAATCGAATTTTAAAATTTCTTTTTTTTTTAAATTAAAAATTATTTTAATTTTTTAAATAATAAAATTTAAAAGAGAAATATTTTCAATTAAAATTTTGAAAAAAAAAATAAAATGATTGGTCTAAAAATGATCTGTCAATAAATGTAAAGGTCAACGTTGAATTACGGTTGAGGATTTGTTACATTTTATCCCTTCGATTCATTTCCTTCTCTCTTTTCTCTCTCTCTCTCTCTCTCTCTCTCTCTCTCTCTCTCTCTCTTTCTCTCCCTCACCTCTCTTCGTTTCTCTTATTCTTTCCCCTTTTCACCTATTTTACTACAAGAAATTCGTTTTTTTCTCTGCTTCTCTTCTAACAATTCGATGTTTTCTTCTTCGTTCTTCTTTCTTCATAATTTGTCTACATTTTTCATATTTTTTTTTATTTCGAAATTTATTTTGAATTATTTACACAGACAAACAAAATAATAAAAAATTGGTTTTTTATTTACTTTTCCCAGTTGAAAAGGGAGAAAAAGTTGACGTATTTCATTTATTGATGGTTTTACTTTGTTACTTACCGGTTTATGAATTATTCAGGCATTTAAAAAAAAATGTTTTCACAAATTTTCTTTGAAAAAAAAAACAAATTTTGTCCACTTAATTTTCTGCTTCTGCTTTTGGCGGCGGCGCTTTTGCTTCTTCTCAACTTGTTGTCATTTTCAATCGGAAATTAATCAAATTCCGGCAATGCTTCTTCTGCTTCTTCTTCTTCTTTTTCCTTTTTCCTTCCTTTCGGTTTCTTTCCTTTGTTTTTTCTTCATTCTTCTCCTTCTTCTTCTTCGTTTTCTTACAAGATTTTTGTTTGTTATTTTTCAATTTGAATTGGTTTTGAGGAAGATTTTCTGTTCATTTTTTGGCAAACTTTTTTCTTTTTCTTTTTCTTTTTTTTTGGTGGAATTGAATCGAATTTTTTTTTTTTGAATGAACATCTCGTCTGGTTTTTTTATTTTTCTAAAAAACATTACAACATTTATTTTTATAATTTTTATTTGTTTTTTAATTAATTTAAAACAATTTTTATTCTTTCCCACCCCGTTTTTTTTTTTTTTTTTTTGAAAAAAAAAAGGAAAATTTTCAGAAATGCGAAAAACAAAATCAAAAGAAATAAAGAATGAAAAAGGAATCCAAAACAATTCGAATAATTCTTTGATTTGGAAAATGTGCGTCTTTTTAATTGGTCAGTTGGCGGGGATTTTTAAATTTTTTTTATTATCGGGGGGCGGCGGGGGTGGGGGTTGTTAGTACCAGTAAAAAAAATAATTTGTTGAGAAATTTGAAAAATTTAAAAATCATGAAATTGTTCACGAAGTGGATCAAAACATCGAGCAAATGTTTCATTCATTGTATCGAAAAATTTTCGAATTTCCTAAAAAAAAAAAAAATTTTTTTTTCTTTTAATTTTTTTGTTTACTTTTTGCTCTTTTTGTGTTTTTGTTTCAATAACCGCTTTATAATAATGCTTCAATGAGCTTATAACTCCATTATCACGAAGACGTTGAAGAGCTTCTTCCTCGACGTCACTTCTCTCATCAATCACTGATTCTAATGATTTTGGTGGTCGATTTTGATGAAGCCACGAATCCAATTCATTTTCTTGATTATTTTCATTCAGCTGAAATTCGCTGTTTCAGTTTTTCTCGCGAAAAAATGAAAGAAATTTGAGTTTTTGGAAGGAAAAAAAAGGCAACTTTTTTTCGAATAATTTCATCAACTTGATCGAATTGATTTTCATTTGCTGCTTTATCTAAATTAATTCTTTCCTCGAAATTCAATAATTCAATGGCTTTTCGTACACATTTTGGCTGAATTGCGTGGCATTCAATTATTTGATGATTTTTTCCCTTCATCCAAATACTTAAATTCTCCCAAATTCTTGCCCAAAATGACATTTTTTCATTTTCAATTTCTTTTCTGGAAAAAAAAGCAAATTTTTTTTGAAAATTTAAATTAAAAAAAAGACTTTTGAGAAAAATATTGCATAATTGCCATTTGATCAATCAAAGGTAAAAATGGTCGTAATTGTTTTAACCAAACTGATCGAATTGCGTTATAAATTGAAGCATTCTGAAATTTTTTTCTTTTAACTTAAAAAAAAATTTTTTTTTTAATTTACATGATATCCATGGATTAAATCATTTGTGGTTTCATCAAATCGATTAATATTATTCACAAAATTTGAAATTGATAAATTATTTTGATTATTGATTAAATAACTAGCTGGATAAATCTGAAATTTAAGATTTTTTATAGTTTTTTCATTTTTTTTTAAATTTTCCTTTACTTTTACTTTATTATCAATTTCATATTTTAATTTTTCATAGGTTTTTTCGCTTAAATAATTCTTCAAAGTTTCTTTTTCCTGAAAAAAAAAATGTTTTTTTTTTCAAAATTAACATTTTTGTTACTTTTGGTGACATTTCTAGAACTAATACAAATAATGGTAAATAAGTCTGAAAAACATCGAAATTTGGTTTTTCGATTTTTGTTGCATTTTTTTCCGCGAAATTGTTTGTTGAATTTTGAAGAAATTGATCTTGCTGAAATTAAAAAATTTTCCAAAAAAACAAATTTTTTTTTGTATTTAAAGAAAATTACTTCTGCTTCAGCTTCTGCTGCATCGAAATAATTATTTTCCGTTAAGATTTCATCAATTTGATCATCATCACCGCTTTCACCATTTGATATTCGAATTAGAAAATTCAATAATAAAAAAAGAATTTGGAACGAATTCGCCGACGGCGAATTCATCAAGAATTTTGTTCAACTTTTGTCACAGTCAGTCTCAGCTGTCTGAAAACACTGAAAATTAAGAAGAAGAAGCTGTTTTTTTTTGGTTTCTAGAAATTTCCTCCAAAAAGAATAAAAACCAAATTTTGAAACATTTTGTTGCTAGGGAAAGACAAATGACGTCGTCTTCAGATTCTATGAAATTCAATTTAATTATAGAGGTGAAGCTTGAAATTATCTTAAAGTCTTGTCACGCCTTTTTTTTTTTAATTTAGATTTTTGCTTAATTTATGTAACAAAAATTGAAATAAAATGAAAAATGAGAAATAAATGAATAAAATGTTTCAAAATTTGTTTAGAAAATATTTGATATCAAATTAAAAAGGGAAAAAAAGGCGAAAAAGAAAATGATAAAATACGAATTGGATAGAAAAAGGGAGAAATAAATGGCGGATTTATTTTATCATCAAATCCATCCATCCATCCATTGCAGTTCGTTAATGACTTCTTCTTCATCAATAATCATGATAAACAAAAATTTATCGAAATCGAATTTTCTGATAAATGATTTTATTGATTTTTAAAATCAAAACGAAAAACTAATAAAATGTCGTGGAAAAAATGTTTTTTTTTTCGAGTTGCGACAAAAGCCCGAAAAGTTTCAAAACTCATAAAACTAGATTTTTATGACACATTTTGTCAGTTTTTAATTTTTTTCTTTTTTTTTTTTTGCAAAGAAAAAAATTGAAAATTCTCCTTCTTTTTGCACAATTTCTGGTTTTGTTTTAAAAAAGCGATTTTTGTCTCAAATCAATTTTCGAGACATTTTGACGCTGTTTTTCTTGGCTTTTTTTGTGTGCTGCACAGAAATTTTAAAAAAATCTGAAACCATGAAAGAGCTTTTTTCTTAAATTATTTATGTGAATGAACAAAAAAAAGAAAAATAACGAAATTTGAAAAATTGTAAAAAAAAAAAGGAGGGAAAAGTGAAAATTTGAATTGTTTTTAATAAAAAATATTCAATAAAAGGATGGTGGGACGAGGAGGGGGGGGGGGGTTTGACTTTCTGCCTTTTTTTTTCTTTTTCGATTCAATTTCTCATTTTACGTGATTCAACCTCGTCATTCATTCTCTCGATATTTCAACGACTATTTCGCATCGAGCAAAGTCGATAATTACAGTCATTGAAAAAAAAAACTGGATTTTGTATTCGTTTTGTGGTGTTATTATTATTGTTATTATTGTTGCCGCGGTTTACATTTTCGCAAAATAAAAATGAATAAAGAAGAAATTATTTAAAAATAAGAGAAGCAGAGAGACAGAGAGAGAAAGAGAGAGAGAGAGAGAGAAATGTAGAAAGAGATGGAGGCAGAGAAAAAGACAGAGAAAGAAGAGAGAGATATAGAAAGCGAAAGAAAGAAACAGAGAGAGAGAGAGAGACTTAGAAAAGAAGACAGAAAGAGAAAGAGACAGAGAGAGAGACAGAGACAGAGAAAGAGACAGAGAAAAAGACAGAGAAAGAAAAGAGAGAGAGAAAGATTCCTTTGCTTCTTTTTTCTATACAAATTTCCAAAAAAAAAAAAAAAGAATTCGTCATTTTTTAAGACAAATAATTTCCAGGTATTTTGGTTGGATACCTCAATTATAATCATGTTTATACACTTTTTGAAAACGATAAACACTTTTCACATTTGGCCGATTTTGAGCGAGAAATGGCATATCGAACTGAAATGGTTTTTTAATTTTTTAAATTTCAAAAAATGATTTGTTTTTCCTTGAAGGGTCTTTATTATTCCTATTACAAAACAATTATAACAGCGCCATCATTTTTAGAAGGACTTCAATTAATTGTCAAAGATACTGTAACAGAATACGGTCATGAAATTAATACATTAAATCGATTTAATTTATATCCAGAAGTATTGAAAAAATGAGTTGGAAGACGAAAAATAAAAAACTCGGGGGTTTTTTTCCACCACCCCGTTTTTTCCAGGTGATTCTGGCATTTTTCTATCGTCCATTCAAATCAATTTCAAAAGCGGCAAATTGGAAAGTCGAAACGTGTTGGAGAGTGAATCGAGGCGAATTGAAGCCAGTCGAGAGTTGTGAAGGAATCGGTAATCCTCATTATTTTTACATCACCGCTGTCTTCATCATCGCTGGAACTGTTGCCACCTCGATTTTTTTTCTTGGAATTTTATTGAGGTAAACCGCTTCGTCCCGCCCCTTGAAATCATTACAACAAAAATTAAGTGATTCAATATTTGGTGGAATTTTATCAGTTTTATGCTTTTCCTTTAATCATAGTGAAGCGACAAGAGTTCAATGGACTCCACCACTTCGAGAAAGTTTTGCATTTCCATTTATTATTGCTCATATTACATTAATTACATTTATTATAAAGTAATTAATTTTTAATTGAATTTTGATTGGAAATTTTATCGATTTTTTTTTTTGCAGATATCAAAAAACTGGAGTTTTATATTCAATTATTTTAATGTTTTTATCGATTCCTGCAATGCTTTTTTGGCAATTTACTCAATTCGCATTCTTCACTCAAATTTGCTCAATTTTTCTCGTTTTTTCATTGGATTTAATCTCAATTCAAACATCAAAAACCATCATTCATTCGCATTTGGTTTGAGATTTTTATTGATTTTTCGCCCTCCAAAAAAAAAAAAATTCTTTTCCAGGCTTCATTCTTTATTTCTTTTATTTTAATGTTTGGCAATGGAATGATGATCACCGCACTTTATTTTCCCAGTATCATTTCATTGACGGTTCGCTTCTTCTTCTTCCTTCTTGTTTTTTTTCTAAAAAATTTAATTTTTTTTTTTTGCAGATCGTAATTTATTCGTTTTCAATTTTTTCAAAAATTAAATTCAGACCATTTTATATTTTGGGCCAAGCTTTTCTTTTTTCATTTTTTACGATTGGATTGAAAATTTTCCTATCAAAATCATTGAATATTGAAGATGATGTAAGCAGACACATTTTTTGACAAAAAAAAGTTGAGAAAAATCTGAACCCGGACCGGGCGGAGATTGAGATCTGGATCTGCATTTGTGTTGAGTTCAGGCTAACCCATAGATCACCTTTGGCTCAATGGAAAAACCTTTTGTCTAGTTTTATTCCACAAATTCAAAGTTCCCCCCGATTTGGCGGGGGAAATGAGGGGGGGGGCGACACCCCTTTTTTGATAGACTTTGTTGAGGTTCTAAAAAAGATGAACAGAGTGAGAGAGAGAGAGAGAGAGAGAGAGAGAGAGAAAATTTGCCACAAATAAGGTGAAAATACAATGAAAATTTGCCAAATTTTTTCTAGGCTCACATCTTCGATATTCTTCGGTCGAAATTTACAAGTTTTGCTAATTTTCATACACGATTATATACTTGCTCAGCGGAGTTTGATTATATACAATATCAAGTTTGTATTCAAATTTTTTGAACAAAAAATAAAAATAAAAATCAACTGAAATTAATTTCAGACAATTGAAAAAATGTTTCAAACTCTTCTCATTCCATTTTCATTAATTTCAATTTTATTATTTTTAATAATTTTTTTAAAAAAACAAAATATTTCATTGATTTGGAGAGACGAGACTAGTTTGAATAAGGAACACGGCGAAGTTGAATTTAAATTCCAGACGAAATTTCAGATGAATTTGTCTTTTGTTTTTCAGATAATTTATAATATTTTTCAATTATTTTGTTATACATCAATGGCAATTTTAATAATGAGATTGAAGCTTTTTATGACGCCACATTTATGTGTCATCGTCGCTGTTTTAGCCAATCATCATATTTTACAATTCATTTTTGGATCAAAAATGACCAAAATTCTACATAATTCAATCATTATTTTTATTATTTCTTTATTATTTTATAAGGGTTTCCCTTTTTTGTTTTATTGATTTATTATTGATTTTTATTTTCTTTAGGATATCCAAATATTCAACAACAATTAAGTATAAGAGGAGAATACAGTAATCCAGATCAAGAAATGTTATTTGAATGGATTGAAAAAAATACAAAAAAAGGTCTTTTTTTTCAAATAAAAAATAATTAATTAATTATTTTAATAAAAAAGGAAAAACAAAATTTCAGATGCAGTTTTTGCTGGAACAATGCCAGTAATGGCAAACGTCAAATTAACCACACTTCGTCCAATTGTGAATCATCCACATTATGAGCATGTTGGAATCAGGTTTGATTTGTGATTTTATTGATTTTTTATTGATTTTCCTGCAGAGAACGAACTCTCAAAGTTTATTCAGCGTTTAGCAAAAAACCAATTGAAGAAGTTCATCAAATTCTTAAAAATTTGGGCGTAAATTATTTCATTTTTCAATTAATGAATTGTTCAAATGATGAGCGAAGGTTGGTTTGTTTTGAGAAAAAACCAACCATTTTTTGGTCGAAAATTATCATTTTCCGTTGATTTTTTTCAGACCTGAATGTGTTTATCGCGGAATGTGGGATGAACAAGATCCAGACAATCGGAATCGAACTTCATTATGTGATGAATGGATTTTGGCGGCAAATTCAAACGATAATTCACGAATTCAACCATTTCGAATTGTTTATAATTTTAATCGAAATTATATTGTTTTGAAGATTTAAATTTTTTCAAGAAAAAAAAAGTATTTTTTTGGTAAATTACGGGCTTAAAAATTAATCAATAAACGCATTTTTTTCCTCATTTTTTCTTTATTTAAAACAAATTTTAGAAAGAAATTTATTGAATTTAATTTCCTGTTGAAATATACTGTAATTTACATGGTTTTCAATTAAAAAAAAGAAATTTTGTTTTAATTGATTTATGGAATTGGATTTTTTTCCATATAAAAAGACCTCTCTTTTGAAGGTTTTTTGCTATTTAATTATTTTCTATTTGGAAAATGTTTAATCTTCAATTTAATCTCGTCTTCATTGTTTTGTGTAAGTTTTACTAAAATTTTGCAAAAGATTGGGCCGAACCGGGAATTGAACCCGGGACCTCTCGCACCCGAAGCGAGAATCATACCCCTAGACCATCCGGCCGGTTGCAAACGAGAAATGAGACAAAAACCGCCCAATGGATTTAAAACTGGTGGTGGCTGTTTTTGTTTTGTTATGAGAAAATATTTGTTCATTGTTCATAATTTCAAATCTAAAAAAACAGGAAAATAGTTTTTGCTAAAAAATGATAAAAATGACAAAAAAAAAAGAAAATTTTTGTAAATTACAGTGTTAGTGTCAATCGATGAATCAAATGCTCTTCGTGGAGCACTTTTTCGATCCGGACGCTCAATTCCATTCGATCGATTACCTGGAACTCAGGTAAAACAATTTTCTTTTATTCGCAAAATATTCTGACGTAGCTATATTCAAGGCGCATGTGTGTTTTTCAGTTTTGTGTCTCGCAACGATTCTAAAACAGTATAGTTTTCTTCTTTTTTGTATAAAAAAGAAGAAGTGTAAAGTTGCGATTGTCATTAAAACAGCTTTGTCTGATTTATTAAAACATAAAATGAGAAATCATTTTTCAATTTAAAAAAAAAACACATTTTTGGCATTTTAAAATAACGAAAATTAAATTAACAATTTGACCGGAAATCGCGGATTGATAAGGTTTTTCGAATTCGGCGGGCGACAAAAATCGATTTTCTTCTATTTTTAAAATGAAAATGTTTAAAAATAGTGACGAATCGAAATTGATAAATCATTTGATTCGAAATCTTCGATTGATCCGTTCAATTATTGATTGATCGACTTGAGGCAGCGAACCCAAAAAAAAAACGTGGAATTTTGTAGCAATTTCGTACACCGAAAACCCGCGAACGCCGTCAAGCTTGTCAAGAATTCGAAATATTTGCCCCGTGTGTTTTAGTTCAGCACAAAACGTGTCTCATCGACAGAATTTGTTTGAATCCGGATTTAATGCCAAGACGAGCCGGGCAATCGGTTGTACGGATTGAAAATTCAAGGCGAAATGTTGGTTTTTAATTCAATTTCAAGGCAGAAATTTTTTAAACCAAAATTTGTCTTTAAAAAAAGGAAAAAAATAGTTTTTTAGATTCTTACTGTACTTAAACCGATTCAAAAAATGTTTACTTTGAACTAAACTACAGTAATTTATTATTATCAAAACCAGCATGTTCCTTTAACTATTCATAGTATTTTAGTCACGTAATCGCTTTTTGATTAATAAAAAAGTTTTTATCAATCACGAAGTTGATTTTTGATCTTGATAAAATGAATCATAAAACAAAAAAAATTTATAGGATTTTCTCCGCTTCGGTCGATCAATAACTGTCGATGATTCATCAAAAGAAGAAAATGGATACAAAATCATGAGAATTCCGATTTTAGAATAATTTTTTTTTTCAAAAATAATTTGCTGCCGCCATTTTTTTCCTAAGCTGATGCGCTTTTCCTGACTTTTCTTGAATTTTTATTCTCAATTGAACAAAACTCGGCTTTTTAACAAAACTTTTTGTTGGGATTCAAAATAAAATAAAATAAAAAATGATTTATTAAAAAAATTGTTTAAAAATATTAATTTTAATAGAAAATAAACAAATATGCAAAATTTAAAAGAAAAATGCACGGAAAAAAGTGCTTCGAACCGTAAAATGATAAGGATTTACACTTGTTTCAAAAATCCACTGCTGTGAAGTAAATTCAGAAGATCATTTTTTGTTTTTTTTTTTTTACAAAACAGCTTAAAAGTGTTTACGGATCAAAATAATGAACGAGTTAGTTGATAGACCTGAAACAATTAAAAAACGATTAAAAATTCTGAATTCATCATTTTCAGATGATAATAAAAAACCTTCTTCTGAATAATATCAGTTTTTGGTGAGCTCCATCTTTCCAATGAATCAAATTCCCGTTTTCTTTTCACCAAATTAAGAAATGCGCTTAGAGATCCGTCAACTTTTGCATAATATGTCAAACATGAGAACAGACTGAAAATCGCAAAATTATATTTAAAACTGGTTTAAAAGAATTCAACAGCCTCGATAGCTCAGTTGGGAGAGCGTTAGACTGAAGATCTAAAGGTCACCAGTTCGATCCTGGTTCGTGGCAATTCTTTTGGCTTTTTTGAATGAAAAAAAACCTTACCATATTCCGTCAGTTTTCAGCGCTTCGTGAATGATTTCATGAACAAACTCGAATTCGGATTCACTTCGATTCAAAAGATCAGTGGCCAAGATGATATCAAACTTCTTTCCACCAAGAAATTTGCGCAATTCTTCAAATGAACCATAAGAAAATTTGGTTTTATTTTTTGGAATATTATTTCGAGCCATGGTTGGTTTACAATAAAGCTCCAATGATGTTTTATCAGAAGTGTGCATCGAAATCTCTTCAGCGCCATTTTCAAAAGCGTAAACCGATGGAAGACCAGTGGTGAAGCCAATTTCCAGCACCGACTTCCCATCGAAAAAGTCAGTTTCCATTTCAATTTCAACGATGCTATCAATTGCGTGACACAATGAATTGACACCTTCCCAATCATCGTGTTGTTCATGATGGCTTGATTTTCGAATTATTGGCAATTCTTCTCCGACTCGTCGACGTGGATTCGCGTTTTCAGTTGCGACATATCTGGAAAAATCCCGTTTTCCTTTTCTTTTCTTGTTTAAATTGTTGATTTTTGAAAAGAAACCGACTGACTGAATATTTCTTCCAGATTCCAATTTTAATTCGCAATTCACTGGAGCAATCGATTGAAGAGTTGGAGCAAGAAAAACCATGATTCTACGATGAAATCTGCAAAATGAAAACAAATTGATTACGTCATTGGGTGGAGATGCACCGAAGAAATAGGAGAAAACTGATATAAATTAACAATAAAATGATATATGTGATAACCTTTTATCTTTTATATATTTATATGTAATAATTGATAGTTAATTGAAATACTATTCAAAAATAGGAGAGCATTAAAGAAAAAAAGAAAAAAGACGATAAAAAATGTACTAAAAACATTGTTTTAAGATTGTTGAGCGAGCAAAAATCAGCTTGGACATATGCCAAGTGGGTGGATGAAAAATTTCAGAAAAAAACGGCGACAAAATTTGGAACACAAAATCATATGATGGAAAAAAACAAAAAGGGCAAAAAGAACAGAAAAAATTAATTTTTTTTTTTTTGCAAAAAAACGTTGCAATAATTGTTGTTGATCCAAACAAAAAAAAGAAGAATTTGATTGATTTTATATCGCTCCACCCCCACCTATTTGAAGTGGGCGGGGCGCGGAGCGGAGAAGATGAAAAATAAAGGAAATTGAAGAAGAAGAAGAAGATTAAGACAGGAAGGATGGGCGGAAAAGGAAAAATTAAATTATGAAATTTTCTTTTTTCGAAGATCAAGAAATGAGATGAGCAACTCCCAATTTATTATCAATTATCAGCTTGTTTATAAAAAAATATCAAAAATGCCTTCGCTGACGAAATATTTTTTATAAAAATACCGTATACTTTTACAAAAAAAATATTAAAAAAGGTGCGGATCATTTCAACAATGAATCATCGATCGATCGATAGTTATTTTCAGGTTGAAACAAAAATTGTTGGGCATACAAAAAATCATCCAAGCTTTATTTAACACAGCAGCTGCTCAATCTTTTTTCTTGTTGTTTAAAATCGTTCGAAAAAGTTTTTAAATGACGCATGTGAACCCTTCAAAGATCATCAGGTGAATGATCTTCAAAAATTGAAAACAGAAAAAAAATGAGAGATGAAGAGAAGAAAAGAAAAAAAAAACGGCGCCGCGACGAGAATCAGAAACAGTTGTTGTGATGGACAAACAACCGTTTTTTCTTCTCCTCCTCCTCCTCCTCGTTTTTGTTGATCACAAAATGTCTTCTTTGTTGCTTAAACAAGAGAGCGTCCATGTGAATTTTGCATGGGCTTAAAGGCGGTTTCAGATATTTTTATCACATCTTGTGATTGTTTCAAGATCAACCAATTAAAAAGAAATAAAAAATTGATCGAATAACAATTTTATGTGTGAATTGACACAACGAAATCATTTGATTCAAAAAATTTCAAAAAAAGAAAAAAACGAAAAATTATTCTGATGAAATTCAATTCTAAAATTTCACATTTTTCCCTTTTTTTATTTTATCCAGAATGTGGGGCCAAAAGAAAAGTGAAGAAATATTAGGAAGAAAGCTCTCTTTTTTTAGTTTGGTGGTAAATATTTACAAAACTCTTCCTTTTTTTTTTATTTTACATTTTTTGTGTATTTTACCACTACAGAAGCCAACAAAAAAAAGTTGTATTTTGATTTTTAAAATTTAAAATATTAAAATATTTGTTTATGATAGAGAGAGAGAGAGAGAGAGAGAGAGAGAGAGAGAGAAGATTCAGAACAGTTCTTTGATGTTTTGTTATAATCGACAACATATTTACATTTATAGAAATCATCGGACGTCGCCCCGCACACGAAAGCCAAGCGTTTAGAATTTTCGAGAAGGCGAAGAAATAGAGAAAGAAAGAAATAGAATTGACGAGACGACGAGAGGAGAGCGATGGAAACGTTTCGTCGGCGACGAAAAAATGATTTTTAAAGAATAAAATGTGCTGAAGAGAAAAGAACAGAAAAATTCTTGGGGGATGGGGGGGGGGGGGGTTTTGAAAGAAAAAAGAAGGAAAAAAATTGGAATTTTTTCGCGTTTTTTGTTAAAAAATATTTTAAATTTTTTAAATTTCCCAACAAAATAAATAAAAATATGATATTTTTTATTAAAAAAAAATATTTTTTTTAAACAAAAAACAACTTTTTTCGAGCAAAACTTGTTGTTGTTGTTGTTGTTGCCTTCTTTCTGCGTCTCGTTTTCATGATGAAAATGAGCTGAGCTCGTGATAAATAAAAAATTGTATTTGTGCAAATGAAAAGCTCGTAAAGTATTTTCAGAGAGATTTTTATAAATCAAAATTTGTGTGTGTTTTTTTGCTATGAAAAATGAAAGGGAACTTCAATTTTTGAAACAAATCGATTATCAAAATGAAGAATTGAATTGATTGAGTTGTCATGTTACAAATACGCTCTACTGAACATTTTCTTTTTCAATAACAAATTTTAGATCAAAACCAGATTTATAAAATTGTATTTCGGTTTTTTTAATTCTGTTGAGTACGGTATTCGAAATATTAAAACATTTCTTGAAAAAAAATTATATTCAACATCAAATTGACAATAAAAGTGTCTTACAGCGAAAATGATAAATCGATAATACGATATTTTCGTTCTGAAAATGAGTGATCGAGTTATGAAAAGATTCGAAGATGGAATCCTTCGAAAAACAAAGATCTGATGGTCTCATTTTGTCCGGCTCGTCCCGGATTTCAGCTGACAGTCCACTACTGATCAAACGAATCGGCTTCTTCGATGTGATCCTGGACGAGCTCAACAGCTTCAAGAAATCGTCCAATATTGCTTCTGAGTTTTCCGCACTTTTGACGGACTTCATTTTTCAGGAGAAATTTGCGTGTTTACGACAGTGGAGGAACACAAAATTCTTTTTAAATAAAAATAAATTGAGCACGACGGTTTTTTTTTAGCTTTTTCGAAGAAGAAAAATAAAAACGCATATTTTTGAAAAATTAATTGAATTTCTTGAGAAAAAAGAATTTTTTATTTGAATTTAACGATCTCATAATTTTAAATTTGTGTGAAAATGTGAAATTTTAATATAAAAAATGGAAAAAATATGGAAAAAATATTCGAAAATGCAATTTTTTTCATTTTTCTTGACTTTTTTTGTTATTTTTTACTCAGCAATGGCTGAAGAAAAAGCTGAAAATCGGGTAAATCGACTGAAAAAATATTTGTTTTTCTTAATTTTTTTTGTTTCTAGCAAAAACTTCATGCTCCAATTCCAGCCCCATTTGATATTGGCGGACTTTTGGGTGGAATCGGCTCATTGGCTTCTGGTCGCAAATAATTTTATCGAATTTTGATTTTTTTTAAAATAAAAACCAATCATTTTCTTCAATTTTTGTTGAACATTCAATGGAGAAGCCGCAACTTTGAGCCCACGCTCAGATTGAGCTCTCCAATTAATATTTGCTCTTTCTTAACAGTTACTGATAACTTTTCTCTTTAACAAAACCTCTGTAAAGAGAGAGAGAGAGAGAGAGAGAGAGAGAGAGAAAGAGAAAGAGAGAAAACCATAGAAATCAGGCGATAAGAATGCGAACGCTCCTCCCCCTCACGTGTTTCCCACCGCGAATGTAGAACAAATAATTTTGTTCAGCGAACATTGTTGGTCTGTGTCTGATTATTCGAGTAGAAACAAGAAATCGGTTGATCGTGTTTCCCTGATCGGGGAAGAAGGAATACAACAAGGAAGATGGGCTGACTGATTTTTAAAAGAAACAAATTTGGCATTGTTTTTTCGTTGATTCTGAATTTGAAAAAATAAAAAAAATAAAAAAATTTGTTGAATTTGAATTTGAAAATTAAAAAAAATGTATTTTTAATTTGATTACACTAAAATTGTTTCGTTGAAGCTCGAGCTTCAACTAAAAAGGGGAAAAAAGATGAAAACTTGGCAAAAAAAGCGCCATTATCCATCTTTGTACTTTTCCATTTTTGTCTTTCTCTTCAAATATTCTAATTTGTCGTCGGTTTGTCGTCAAAAAAAAAAAAAAAAGGTTGTAAAATACGTCGAGGAGAGGTTCCGTGTGTGTGTGTGTGCTCAGCTCTTAGAGCTCGAATAACATTTGTGGAGGAAGCTCATAAGAGAAAAATGGAAATGAATTCGATTCAAATTAATTTCAAAGTAAGCAGCGACGATAAAATCCGTTTTTTGTCCATTTTTCCGTGATATTTTGTGTTTTTGTCATCGTCAGCTTCTTCTTCTTCCTTCTTTTTTTTTTTTTTTTTGAATTTTTCGACCACCCATACTCAAAATAATTAATTTCAATTTTGGTTCCCATTTGAATTTCCAAATTTAGGTGAGGTTGGTGACAAAAAAATCAATTGCAAATTCATTCAAATCTCAATTTTTTTGCACAAAATAAAAATGACACGAAAAGCTCGAAATGGTTTGGTTTTTTTTAAATTTTATTTAAAAAAAATTTTTTTTTTCCAGGTTTTGTAAAACAACGAAGCATTCCATTTGAACCAAACGATCAATCAATTCCAAATATTGATGGTAACGTTTTTTGTTGAATTTTTAATTAAAATTTTTGTTTTTAAAAAAAAACCCCTTGCGGGGTAGGCGAGAGGGTGAGGGGGGACCCTTCTGGCAAAACTTTATTTTCATCTTTGCAAGAAAAAAAAATGCTAAAATTACTAGAAAATGAAAAAATGTTGAGCGCCGCTCCAAATGAAATTCGTCAAGAAAAAAGGAGGAGAAAATTTAATTCAAAAATGATTTTTTTTTTTTGCAAAAAAAAAAAAACAATTTTACAATTTTCAAAATTTCTGGAAATCGCTTTATTTTCAGCTTTTTTCCTTTTTGGCTGAAATTAAATTTAGGCTCAATTAATTTCCAAAGGTTCCGCGCTTCTTCTTTTTTTTTACAAAAAAGCCTTCGGGGGGAAAAAATAAAAGGATGAGCAATTTTTAGAGCATTTGACTTTTCAATTCAATTCCTTATTTTCAAATAAAATGCAAATTCTGTATTACGGTGGGAATGGTGTGGGGGTGGGGTTACTGTAGCAAGAAGATGTGTCTAAAATTGATGATTTTTTCCTCCAAACTTAAATCGCAAAAAAAATGTGTAAAAAATTTCCAAGAGAATATTTCGTATTTTATTAGAAATGAAAAGTGTACAAATTTTGTGTTGGTTGAAACCCTTCATTTTGTTGAGCTCAACCACTATGTCAAATCGGCAAATGGTCTCGTGGGATCATTTTTAACCAGCACAGCACACTTTTCGCCGCATCAAACAAAAATCGCACTTTTTCTTCTTCTTTTTCAAAACTGATTCGACCTCGATTTTGACGGGGCTCCATTTTTGCGTTTATCTCTCTTCTTCTTCTTCTTCTTCTTCCTAAATTTGGGTCATAAAATGAGGAAGAGGGGGAGGGGTGGAGCATCGTATTCCTTCTCTCTTGATTTTGGTAGTTGATATATGTACAAGTTGAAAACAAAAAAAGAAGAAGAAGGAAATGAAAAAAGGAAGAGAGGAGAAAAAGAAAGAAAAAAATGGGAAGATGAAGAATAAAAAGTAAAAGAAATTGGTGTGAGAGAAATTTGACCAAAAAACTTTTCTTTTTTTCCCCCTTTTTTTTGATGCTGAAAATGAGAAAAATCTGAAATAAATTTTTGTCGAAAGAGAAAAAAAAAGAAGAATTCTCGAACGAATTCTGAAGTGTTCGTTCGTTCGTTCGAGAAAAGATTAAAAACCGCCATTCATCATCTTCAAAACAGGCGAATCCATTTTTTTCTCTTCCCCCGGCCCCTTCCCCGACTTTTTTTTCTGTTTTTGAGAAAAAAAACTGAACTTGACAACAAATAAAAATTGCTTTTCAAAAAATAATCTTTTTCTAATTTCCATGAGCAAAAAAAAAAAAGAAAGAAAAAAACCGAGAAAATTGAGCTTGAACGACTGAAAACAATTGAAGAAAATGAAGAAAAAAATTCATTTTCTTTATGTTTTTGCTTTTGACATTTTCTAAAAATTTAAAAAAAAAGGAAAAAAAATGTTTTTTTAATAATTTTTATTCAATTTTTTTTTGCTGCTGCTTTTTCAATGAAAATTTTTTTTTCTATCCGCCGCACAAAATAAATCAGCTCAACTCATAAAGACATGTTTATGACCTTTTTTCTTCTTCTTCTTTTTTTTTACTTAACATTTTCTAGCCAAAAAATCCCATTAATACAAGCCCTCATTTTTTTCTTCCCCCCCTCCCCGTCCCCCCTGCTTTTCCCCTATTTTTCCCCCTTTTTTTGTTTATATTTGATAGATTCGTTGAGTTTTCCCCTCCCTCCCATTTTTTCCAGATGTTCTTTTTCAAGGAAAAAAAATTGGATTTAATAAACAATTTTATTTGATCTTTTTCCGTGTTTTTTTTCTTCTTCTTTTCAAAGTTTAAATTTTTTATTTTTCCCATTCTTCTTTTTCCTTTTTCACTTTTTCCAATAAAATTCAAACAAAAAAGAGTCCAACGCACATTTTTCAAGTTAAATCACCATTTTCGCTTTTCTTTTTTCAAAGATTTTTTTTTCGGTTCAAAAAAAAATTGTCAAAAAAAGAATAAAAATAAGGAAAAGACCGACCCTCCCCTGCCTTTCTTCCTTCTAAGATCCTCCTCCTCCGCCTCCCTTGCCGTCCCACCCCAAAAAAAACAATTTATCAAAAAACTTACGTTTTTTTCTTCCTTTTTTTTGTTTTTTTTTTAATAATAAAACTCATTTTTGTTATTCTAAAAATATTATTTTTGCCCCTGTGCTCGATTCTCAAATCGTATTCAACGTTTTCCTTTTGGCGCGAATTCAAAAAATTATTTGAAATTGAATGATAAATCTGAAAATGAAACATTTTATCTTATCTCAAATCAAAAATCTCGAAAAATATTTATTTTGGGATTTGGTTTATTTGGTTTTTTTTTTCCCTTTTGACTTTAAGCTCATTTATTATTTTCCCCCATTTTTTTTCTTCTTCTTCTTCGCTTTGATCTTCGCCTCAGAATACATTTTTATTTGTTTGTTTCTGATAAAACAAAACGTTTTTTTTTTTTCAAAATTTCTATTCAAAACTTCTCAAGGGATTTATAAAAAGTGCGATTGAAGACATGATGAATGAGATCATCAGGGGATATGTATACATCAAGCTAATTTATCAAATCATCGCCTTAAACACAAGAGAATTCTTGTGCTTCTTCCTCTTCTTCGTTTTTTTTCTGTTTTTTTTTCTTTTTGGTTTTATTTCTTCCCAAAATCCCAAATTGTAATTATTCTTGAAACGTAATCATGGAGTGTCGTAACTCACGTCGATTTTATTTTTTCCTGAGATTTTTTGTTTTTTCTCTCTTTTTTTTTTGAAATTTCTTGTCTTGTTGAATCAAACTCGTAATCAATTTATGGTGTGTCATCGCCTTTTTGCTCATCATTCGTTTTATTCCACCCAATTTTTATTTGACATTGGCCGCCACCACCACCACCACCATAAATGTCTCAAACATTTTTCTATAAAACTAGGGAAAAAAGAAGCCAAAAGAAAAGGAAAGGAAAAAAGAAAGAAACATTTTTTTATTTTCAAATGTGAGCTCGAAATATTTTTCCACTCACTTTTTTTTTTTTTTTTTTTGAATGTCAATGTCAGGGGGTTTTAAATTTCTTCATCATTTCATTATTTCTTTTTCAAACCAACATTTCGAATCAGATTACCTTTTCTTTTTTCTTTTTTTTTTTTTTGATTAATTTGAAAAAAAAAATTTTTTTCTAAAGATGCCACGTCATCAACGATGACGTCATCACGTGGATATCATCGTGTCGATTCGAGTGATGGTGCCAGTCTCATGGAAGAAGATAATTTACGTGAATCTCTTCTCTCACCAAATCATGAAGATTACGGTAAAGAAAAAAAAATGAAGAAGCGAGGGGGAATTTTGAATTTTTGAAGCATCAACATATCACCATGAAGGAATTGATTATGACAGCTATGATGAATTGGAAAAGCATGAACTTGATGATCGACTATGCGCAATTCCAGATGGATTCCATCGAAGACAACGAAGAGTAAGTAATTTCATCCAATTTTCTTCGACTTTTTTTTTTAAAGATTTGATAACAAATTTAATTAAGCATGAAGCATTTTATGCATGATTAAACATCTGTGTTTTTCCTTGATTTTTTAAGGAAACAAAAAATTGTCATTGAACATCAAAAAGAAAAAAAAAATTCAAATTTTTTCTTTTTTTTCTTTTTGTCGTTTTGGATGATTGGTTGTCCATCAAAAATACTTGTCGAAGTCGAAAATGTGAGAAACTCGAAAAATATCCATTTTCGGGATGGACGACCAAGAAATCCAACCAAAAACAGAAAGAAGAAAAAAAAGCTGAATCACTTTATTTTTTTTTTTTTTTGTTGCCTCAAAACTTTTTTTCAAATTCTGTTCAACAACTGAAAAATATTTCAGCAGAGAGATTTTAAGCATTTTCTGAATTTTTTAATTTTTTTTGTGAGAAAAAAATGGAATTTTTCGGAATTTCCAAATTTTTCATATCAAATCCTTTGATTATTGATAAATTATCACGAAAAAATTCGGAAGATTGGACAGAAGGCAAGTTTGATGGTGACGACGATGACGATGACGATGATTTTCAAATAAGTTCAAAGTTACGAAGAAGGGTTCGTCAAATTTCAGAAAGAAGAAGATCGAGAAAAATGAAAAATCAATAAAAACAGCGCATGTTTTTCACCTCCCGCCTTCTTTTCAAGCATGATTTGCTTGCTTCAATTTCTCTTTTCCTTGATTTTGCAGGAAGCTTTATTTGGTGAAGAAGTGACGAGAGCCGGACTTGGTCGACCAGAATATTATGAAGAAAGTCAATTAATTCATAATTGCGACAAGGTTTGTCGATGCCTCATTTTCATTCTCAAAATTTCCGCTTTGATTCGATTTTTTGAACGGCAAAAATGTAGGAAAATGAGGAGGAGAGTGAAGTGTGCACAAAATGTGGAGGAAGGGAAAAGAAAAAAAGAAAGAAAAAAAAATTCAATGAAAATGATGACGAATTATCAATAATAATCGATTTGAAAAGGAAACTAAAACGGGTTGTGAGTTTAGCATCGGAGGAGGCGGGGAGCGTCGGCGGCGGTGGCGGTGGTGGTTAAAACTAAACCTAATTGCATGACATTTTTATTTCTTTCCCTTTGCTCCTTTTTTTATTAAAAATAAAATGTTTTTTTATTTATTTTTTAACAAAAATTCATTTTAAAAAATTAATTTTTTGTTAAATTGTGATTTTTCAGAGCGGCCATGAAGATATTGACGAAAGTGATGAAGATTCAAAGGATGAAGAAGAAGAAGAAGAAGAAACTGGAATTCGAAAAGTTTCCTTTTTTTTTGAGCATGTTCCTTTAAAAATCAATAATTTTGAATTTTCAGTATGCGAAATTGATTCTTCCTCACGTTGCTCTTGTTCTTCTCACTTGCGCTTATACCGTTCTTGGAGCATCGATTTTTTACAGTGTTGAAAGGCCACACGAACAAATGATGAAGCAGCAACAGGTTTGACAACAAAAAACCAATCAAATTTCAAAATGATGGAGGGGAGTTGGCTCTCTCTATCAATTTTTTAAGTCGATCCATGCCTAGCTGGGGAAGCCTGAAGCTTGTGGAACTGAACCGGGTCCTCCTTGACTAGAATCAGAAAATGATCCGGAATTTGAACCCAACACCAAAATAGATCTCCCTCAAGTTTTTCGGATTTGAAAAAATGTTTGAAAAAAATTTATTTGATTTTTGGCGGAAAAAAAAAGTGGCGGGAATTTCGAATTAAAAAAAATGTAAAACTATTTTGAAACATTTTTCTTCACTTTCCCCATACACCATAAGCTCCATATGAAGGATATCCATAAGCTGACTGATAACCATAGGAAGGATAAATTCCACCAGCACCAGGCACCGCAGCACCAGCACTGTAAGGCGATCCAGCATATGGAAGATAGAATTGTCGCTTAACCCGAGTTTTAGTTTCAGAACATGTGCTGAAATTGAGAAAAAGTTGGGGAAAAAAATGAAAATGAATGATGAACTCACCAAAAAATGATGAAAATCAAGAAATTGAAAAAAATCAATATTTTTGACGACATTTTTTTCACCAAAAATTAATTAAAATTTATGGAAAAAATCCCGGTTTTTATAGGTGGAAAAAAAAAGTTTTTAATTTTTTAAATGTAAACTCTTCATAGTACAAATTCGTGTTTCAAATGATTTCGAGTGTTTTTTTTTTAAAAAGGGGGCCCAAATTTCTCATGGTTTTTTCCCGGCAGCCGATTTGGAAAAAAAAATCAATAATTTCAGCTTCAACAAATATACACAAGACAAACTGAATTTGTTGATGATCTTCTTCGCTTGGCGGCAATTAATAAAACACGTAAAAGAAAAAAAATTTTTTTTTTTAATTTCTTCTGCTGAAAAAAAACCTGAACTATAATTAAAATGTTTACGATTATTCATTTTTGAAAAAAGAAAGGGCGAAATACTTGAATTAAAGTTCAAATTTTTTTTCTTTTGATGTCCCTTTAAAGTACGATTAAAAGAAAGGAAAAAAAAAGAAGAAAAATTTCAGATCGATATGAATGGGAATCATTAGCTGAAAAGCATATGCATAATATTTCAGATCAATTATTTGTTGCTTTCGAAAAATATTTTTTAACCAGCAATGAGGTAAGAAAAAGATAAAAATAGATTTTTTCTCTCATTTTTTTTCTGTCAAATATTTGAGACGTTTTTTTTTCTCAATTTTCTCTTTCAGCTCAGCTGCTCCTCATTTATTTTTGAAAACAAAACGAATTTCGGTGTCTTTTTTTTCGCTTTTTTTAAAAAAATTAAAAAAAAAATTTTTTTTTAATGTTCTTTTTTGTCTGAAAATAATGAATTTCAGGTGAAACGAAACTCGACAACAGAAATTTGGACATTTTCATCATCGATATTTTTTGCGGTTACTGTAGTTACAACAATTGGTTTTTATTGATTAAAAAAAAATTAAAAAATAATTTTTTTAAGGTTACGGTAATCCAGTACCGGTAACAAATATTGGTCGAATTGTTTGTATTTTATTCTCGCTTTTTGGAATTCCACTAACTTTGGTAACAATCGCCGATTTAGGTTTGTTTTTTTTCCTCCTCACAAATTTCAAAAATGTGTGGAAAAAGAAAATAAAAAACGGTTTTTTTCCCGTTGGGACCAATTCGTTATAGTCGAAACTCAATTTTTTTTATTTTTAAAAAACTAAAAAAAAAAAAAAAAATTTTTTTTTCAGGAAAATTTCTGTCGGAACATTTAGTTTGGTTGTATGGAAATTATTTGAAATTGAAACAGCATTTAATATGTGGCCGACATCGAAAAGAGCGACGCGAACACGTCTGTGAACACTGTCAGAATCACGGCATCGGACACAACATGCACATAATTGAGGAGCAACGAATTCCAGCATTCCTCGTCCTTGCAATTCTTATTGTTTATACGGCGTTGGGCGGAGTTTTAATGTCAAAACTTGAGCCTTGGTCATTTTTCACATCATTCTATTGGTCTTTTATTACTATGACTACAGTAAGATTATAATTTGTTAAGAATTTTTAACAAAAAAAAACCCCCCGCGTATTATTTAAGGTCGGGTTTGGTGATTTAATGCCTCGTCGTGATGAATACATGTATATTATTTTACTTTATATTATTTTAGGTATTTTTTTTTCTAAATTAAATTATTTTTTTATTTGTTTTAAGGTCTTGCAATTACAACAATGTGTATCGATTTGGTTGGTGTTCAATATATTCGAAAAATTCATTATTTTGGAAGAAAAATTCAAGATGCTCGATCAGCATTGGCTGTTGTTGGTGGAAAGGTTTTTTTCTATTTTTTTAATAAAAAAAATGAGATTTTGTTTCAGGTTGTTTTGGTATCAGAATTATATGCGAATTTAATGCAAAAACGTGCTCGAAATATGTCGAAAGAAGCTTTTATTGTTGAGAATTTATATGTTTCAAAGCATATCATTCCATTTATTCCAACTGATATTCGTTGTATTCGATATATCGATCAGAATGCTGATGCTACGACAATATCAACATCATCATCAATCATTGATATGCATAGTTGTCGATTTTGTCATTCAAGATATTCAATTAATCGAACTCTTCAATAAATGTTTTTCTTTTTCTTTTTCAATGGTTCAATTATCTTGGTGTTCTGTTTTCTTGAATTTTGTATTTTTTTTTTTAAATACTCAAATTCATTTTAAACAGAACACATTGAGCTCATATCTTTTTGATTTTTTTTCATTTTTTTACAATATCAATTCCATTTTCTATCTAATTAATATCAATTTCTTTTCTTAAATTTTTTTAAAATGCCTAATAAAGATTTTCTAATAACTGATAACCAAAAAAAAAACAGGAATAAAAGAAAGAAACCTAAAAACCTAAAATAAATGAACAAAAAAATGGCAATTAGAGAAAAAAACAAATAAGGCAAAAGCGAAACTTGAGACGGTGAAAAAACATTTTTGAAAGAAAACAAACCGCTTAAAAAATTATTAATTAACAAGTTAAAATTATTTAAAAAAACCGATAGTTAAACAATTTAGGAGCTCGCTTGTTTCTTTTCATTTTGTTCTTCTTCTTTTTCTAGTTTTTCGTCATTTTTACTTGTTTGAGTTTTTTTATTTTCTTCGATATCTGAAAAATAGAAATTAATTCGATTAGGGAGAAATTTAGACAAAAACCTAATTTCCAAAAAGTTTTCTTTTTATTTTTGATAGAAAACCTTCATTTTGACTATTTTCATTAATAGTTTCAGCTTTTTCCGCCTCATTTTCAAAATTATTTTTGGATTCTGATTCAGCCGATGCTCCTGAATTAAAACGTGTTTTAATTAGATTTTTCAATTTACTTTCGGCTTTATCAGAAAACAAAAAAAAATTTTGAGGAAGAACGAGTTTTTAAAAAAAACTTAAACTAAATAACAAACTTTTTGCTTTTTTTGCTTCATCCAATCCTTTGACTGTTCCATCTTTTATTGACTCTGTTGCTGCCCACGCCAACATTATAGCTTTTTGTTCGCTTGTTAGGTATCTTTAAATATTTAAAATTTTAATTAAAAAAAAAACAAAAAAATAAAAAACTTTGGAACAGAAATTTTGATATGAATATATTGATCACCGTAACCTGAAGCATGAAGTCGTTTTACTCCTTTACCAGAAAGTCTAAAAAGTTTATTTTTGATAAAATTAAACTTTTCGAAAATCAACGAACCTCATTTTAGTATGACTTCCAGTTCCTGCGGGAATGTGCACATATGTATCTTTTTCAATTCCAGGAATTTTTACAGTTCCTCCAAGAACTGCCTGAGCTAAAGAAATTTCAACATCACAATGTATATCATCCTTTTCTCGGCGGAATTTTAATGAAGGAGCTACATTAAATCGAACGTATACTTGATTCTGAATTAATTTAATTTTAATTGTTTTTAAGATAAATAAAAATTACCGCTCCAACTTGGAACTTCAAACTGTCTCCATTATTGGTTCCAGCAGGTACATTGAATGAAACTTGTCGTCGTTGAGTTGTTTGTCCTTTTCCCTCACACTCATGACATGGATTCTGGAAACGATATACATTTTTTTTTGGAAATTTTTTATAGATAATTACTTTATTATAATGACCACTTCCACGACATTTCATACATGAAACAGAATAAAAGAAACCACCTTGAAGACGTTGAGAAACAGCGCCAGTTCCATTACAATATGGGCATGCTGTCTTAAAAAAATAAAACATTTAATTGTGAAATTAATTTTTTTTTTAAATATACTTTTTTATATCCAGGTTCAACTTGAGTTCCATGACATTTTAAACAGTCTTCTACAACATTTATAAGCACATTTTTTGTTGCTCCTCTTACTGATTCTTCAAATGAAATATCCATAATTACTTCCTGAGCGGCTGCGTGTCCAAAAGCACTATCGGCAAAATTATCCCAATTGAATCCGCCTTTACCTCCTCCACCAAAGGCTCGTCGGAAAATTTCATCAACATCAACATTTCCTTGATAATTCCATCCGCCACCCCCTCCCCCTTGAGCTCCACCAGGTCGAGGACCATTGGCACCATATGCGTCATATTCTTGTCGTTTGTTACTATCAGAAAGAACCTTAAACAAATTTAAGTAAGAAAAAAAAATAAATTGAAAACTTCCTACTTCATATGCTTCAGAAATTTCTTGAAATTTTGCCTGTGCTTCTTTTGTTTTGTTCACATCTGGATGATATTTTTTCGCAAGCTTAATAAAATTTTGTTCATTTAAAAATTCGTTTCTATCAGAGTATTTACTTGAAAATAAGCTTTTTTTATAGCTTTTGCATCAGCCTTTTTATCAACACCTAATGTTTTATAATAATCTGCTTTTAATTGTGGGACAGAAGTATGAATTTTTCCTAAAATTAAATTATATATTTTAAAAAACTGAAAGGTATTTGTAATTGTTTTAGTAAATTACCAGTCTGAAATTGTTTATTTGAAGTTGTCGGAGTTGAGATTACCAGTGTTGCTGCCCGACTAATTAAATTGTTAGTTCGATTAAGAACAAACATCAGTTGTTTCTGAAAATTTTAAATTATAAAGTAAAAGAAATCTTGAATTAGAAAGATCTAAAATTAACTTAAAAACCCTTTTTTTCGAGAAAAAAAAATTATTTAGGTCGGGATGTCTGCAAACACCGCGACAGAAAACTGCACAAACTAAGTGCAACAATTGTTTTTTGAATTCAAGTGAAATTTGAAAGTGTTCGAATTTCAAGATTAAAACTTTTATTGAATATAACTTTTTGCGTTAAGAAATGAAAAGTTTTCAGAATGTTAACCTTCAATGATAACAAAGCAGGAATGTCTGGATTGGACAAAAAGAAAATAACAACAATAATTGAACAAAATACATCAGCTACTTATTCTTCATTCTCTCAAAAGCAACAACAAAAAATTGATGAAAAAACAAAAGAAATTAAAGAATTAATCGAAAATGCATCAGATTATGAAAAAAGAAAAGCAGAAAAAGAAGTTTAACATTTTTTTCATTTTTAAATCGCAGTAGTTTTGAAGAATTTTAAATGTTTAGATGAATGATTTTGCGGAAGAACTCGAAACTTACCGAGATTTAAATCGGGATTGTGTTTGTATTGATATGGATGCTTACTTTGCAGCTGTTGAAATGAGAGATAATCCAAAACTTCGAACAGTACCAATGGCGGTTGGATCACAGTCTATGTTGGTAAGTGAAAAACAAAGAGTTCACGGGTTAAAGAAAAACGTATTTGTTGTTATTAGAGCACATCAAATTATATTGCTCGTAGATACGGAGTTCGAGCAGCGATGCCTGGATTTATTGCAAAAAAATTATGCTCAAATTTAGTAATTGTTCCGGGAAATTATCCACATTATTCGAAGCTCAGTAAAGTTTGGAATTTTTTCTGACCGCTGTGTTTCCAATTTTTATTTTCAGAAATTCGCCTCAATATTTGAGGAGTATGATTGTGATGTGGGCATGATGTCTTTAGATGAAGCATATATTGATTTAACGGATTATGTTAAAGAAAGAACTGAAAAAAAAGTTTTAAAACGACATCAATTTGGAGGAGAATGCATCTGCTGGCTACCTCGGATACCTTCAGAACAAGAGAACTCTGAAAATTTTGAAAAAATCGAAGATTCTTGTGTTAAATGCAACAAAAAAAGAATTACATATAAAGATGAAGTTGAATTCGGAATAGGAAGAAGTGAAATTGTAAAAGAGATTCGTTTTCGTGTTGAGCAAATGACTGGATTAACATGTAGTGCTGGAATCGCTGCTAATTTTATGCTGGCTAAAATATGTTCTGATTTTAATAAACCAAATGGGCAATTTGAATTGGAAAATGATCGACAAGAAATTTTAAATTTTTTATCTGATCTTCCAATTCGAAAGGTATTATAATAATTTATATATTAATTTTTTTAAATATTTTTTTTCACTTAAAAAAATTAAAAGTTAAGGTAAGTGGAATTGGACGAGTAAGTGAAGCACATTTAAAAGCTTGCGAAATCAGTACAGTTGGTGATATGTTAAGACTAAAGAATTGTCTTCCTCTTGTATTCTCAACATCATCACAAGTTGGCTTATTCAAACTTCGAAAATAAATCCCAATTTTAAACAGGAATCATTTCTTCGAATTGCGCTTGGATTACCAGGACGTCCATCTTTATCGTCAGATACAAAGCGAAAAAGTGTTTCTGTTGAAAGGTAATCAACATATTTTTTTTCTATCAATTTTCAATCAAAAAACGAAACTTCCGTTGAACAAACATCGACTCTTTTTCTATCTCTTTGTTGTTTTTTATTTGTTTGAAATTTACTAGAAAATAGTGAGAATAAAAAAGAGAAGCAACGAATTGTTTGATTATGATTATCCCTTGTAATGTCTCTTCAATTTTCCTGGTTTTTTTTCCTATTTGATGCAGTGAAATGTCGGGAGAAAAAAGAGCAGTTCGTATATAAGCACAAACATTTTCCATTTTATATGGGACGGTCCGAAGTCTTTAAGATATTTCGCTGTTTATAACTATTATATTGTATATTAAAAATACAGTTCGTTCATAAATGTTTATGGCTTCTAATGATTTTCTCTTGTTTAAAGAAATCTTACCTGAAATAATACGAAACTTCTTAATTGACAATACTTGACCGTCCCTTTTGCTTATTTTTATTCTTTTTTTCAGAACATTCACTCCAACTTCGGATTTTAATTTATTGCGTAATGAGCATGAAAGTTTGTGTCAAATGCTTGAACAAGATATTCGAAAAATTGGAATCATTGGTCATTTTTAGTTTTTTTTTTTCTTAATTTGTGATTTTTAAAAAATTTTTTAGGCGGCAAAACAATAACTTTAAAATTGAAATTGTCGACGTTTGATATTTTAACGAGATCATTGAAACCGCCAAATGAAATAGTTATTTCAACATTAGAAGGTTAGTTGGTATTCGAAAATTTAAGTAAAATTGTTTTTCAGATATTCGAAAATATTCGTTAGAATTGTTAGAAAAAGAAAAAAAACAAGAAATTCGATTGTTGGGTGTTCGATTATCTCATCTCGTATTTGAAAAAGAAGAAAGTCTGAAAAAAAATGTTAAAACGGTTGGAAAGAAAATAAATTAAGAAGCAAAGTTGTTTTGTTTTCAGATAATCGATTTCTGGAATGACGCAAAACGAAAAAAATCTGAAACAGCCACAATCTTATGTCCAATTTGCGGAAAAAGTGTTGAAAATAATTTGGAAGTAGTGAATAATCATGTTGATGAATGCATTTCAAAAACATATCCGAATAATGATGAAGCACCAGAATTAATATGTATTGAAGGATGCTCGAAGAAATTAGTTTCAAACGGAGTTAAACGAAAAAATAAAAAAACAAAAATAACCACAATTGATATGTTTTTGAAAAAAAAATAAAAACAAAAAAAAATGTGTGTTTTTCAAAGTCAAATTATCTTGTGAAATGATGTGTTTAAAATCCCCTTCTTGTTAATTGAAAAATGGAATAAAATGTCAAATATGTATTGTGAGTTAAAAATGCGGGCGCGATTCATCTCAAACGAAACTCGTTAATTAATGTGACCGATACGGGCAGTAGAATGAAGATCTGAACCTCAATCAGGCACCGAAATAAAAACGACGATGTGTGTTTGATGTGTTTGTGTGTGTGTGTTTGTTGAAAATCAAAGAAAAGAACCTCTTTAGCGCATTTGACACAATTAAAATGAATTTAAGATGATATCAAACGGTAAATGTCCCAAGGGATATTAAAAAAGGAAAAGAAGAAGAAGAAAAAGGAGGATAATAATTGAAAAATGAAAGAAAAATCTGCTGAAAATCAGATGAGAATTAAATGAAATTTAAATATTTTCAGTTTTATTGATTTTTTATTTTCAGAAATCCTACAAAATCTGGAATTTTTGTTGAACAAATATTGAAAAAAAAAGGTAATTTCCGGATTAATAAAGAGGGGGAAAAAAAGAAGGAAATGTTGTATTTGTATTTACATGTTAACAAATAAGCATAAATGGATGAACTGTTTCCAATTGCGCAACGAAAAGAAATGTGGAAAGAAAAATGGAGAAAAAAAGAAAGAAAAATGGTAACTTTTTTCTAATCGATCATTACATGTATTTGGCAATATCGGAAAAGTGCAAAATGACAAGGACCTTTTTTTACCATTTGTAAATCAGATTATTTTTAATGATAATTATCATGTTCGAACATTTGTTATAAATGAGGTGGTTCGATTACATAATATTCATCATTTCTCTATTTCTCTTTTCTCTCGTCTCTCATATTATTTGTCATGGTTATTTACGTTTTTTCTTAAATTTATTAAAATTAAATTTTAATAGTTTAAATTTTAAAAAAAAAATGGTTTTTAAAATTTTCCCCGCCTTTTTTTTTTGGACTTTTTCGAGATTTAAAAATAATTTTAAAAAAATTTTATTTTAGATTTGAAGAATTAAAAAAGAAAAAATGGATTTTTTATATTTTTCCCCACTTTTTTGGACTTTTTCGATATTTAAGGTTAATTTTAAAAAACAAATATTTTTGGTTTCCAAATTTTTTAAAATTAAGGTTTAAAGAATTTTTTTTTTAATTTTAATTTTTATAAAAAGAAAATCCATTTTTTAAATGAAAAAAAAATGGTTTTTAGTGTGAATTTTAAAGGAATCATTTGACCATGAAATAATTAAAATGATGAATGAGTTTCTGGATATCGATCCGAATATTGCGCAACTTCACGGACATTTTTCTCGATTTATTACCAAAACATTGTAGGTAAAATCGAATATTTTTAATGCATTTTTGATGATGATGACCATCATTGTTTCCAATTTTGCGCCAAACAATTGACAAGTTGTCGATGGTGAGGTATTTACAGCTGTGAGATAACATTCAAGTGTGAAAAATCAATAATTTGATTATTGATGAGAAAAAATGATAACAAAAGTTTTTCTTTTTCTCGTTTTACCTCTATTTTCTTATTAAATCCCAATCCAATAGAAATTTGAAAAAAAAATTGTTTTTATAAAAAAAAATTGTTTTTTATCGTTTAAAAAATCAAGAATACGGTAGAAAATATATTATGATTGTCACAAAATGTAATTACGTGATTCAACAATTTCTTCTTCTTCTTCTTCTTTTTTCATTATTTTGCCTCATCTTCAACATTTTTCCCTTATTTTTGTTGTCGTCGTCGTCGCCGCTGTCGTTGCGTCGTCGCGTCGTTGCCGCAAATAATACAAAATAATGTCGAAAATAGCAAAAAAAAATTAAAAATATGAAGAAAGAGGAGGAGAATTAGAAGAAAGAAATTTCAAGATCACAATCTTCTAACAACAGCTCGTCGCCCTTCTTTTTTCTTCCCGTTTTTTTGTTGTTTCTTTCCCCCCCCCCCTTTTCATCCTTGTTTTTTGTTGATTTTCTTGAATGAAAAACATTTTTTTTCTGTTTTTTTTTAATGTTAAATCTTAGAAAAGAAAAAACGCATGAAAATGACGGTGAAAAGTCAAAACAATTAGTTGAAATGTCACAAAAGGAAGCCTCCATCGATGAATGAAATAAAATGATTTTTATCTGATTTAAAAATGGCGACAAAATGACATAAAAATCATTAACCAAAGTTTGGCGCACAAGAAAGAAAAAAAAAAGATTTTTTTATTTTTATTTTGAAATTTGTTTCTTCACCGTCGTTTTCAACTGATTTAAATCATTTTTTTTTAATTTTTTTAATCGAAAATTTTCAAATAAAAAAAAGTGTCAAAAAGTCGAAAAAAAACGATACAAATAAATACTTTTATACTCGAATAAACTAATTTAAAATTAAAATTGGAGAGAGAGGGGGGGGGGTTTGAATAAATATCGGTTCGACTACTCACTCAAGATTGGATAATTTATTTTTCTTATTTATTCATTTTATTTATGTTGCCGTCGTCGTCTTTGATTTCGAACATTTGAAATATTCCCAATTAGTAGCACATCACACACACATTTTTCACCATTTTTTTATCGATTTTTTTCCCGGCATTGAAGTTGAAGACCCAAAATCCTTCGTTTTCCCGTTTAAATGTCATTTATTTGTTTTTTTGTTGGAAATATTCAATTAAATTAGGCTGTCAATCTTAAAATGTCATTAAAATGAAAAGAAGCTGAAGAAGAGGAAGAAATGTGCCTTTTTCTTTTTTATTTTTAATATTGAAAAAGCAGTATCAATTTAAGATATTACCTAATATTTGACATTTATTCCGTCATTCCCATAATTAGTGTGACAAGTCATCTTCTGTTCATTTATGTCTTTAAATATTAAGTACAGAATGATGGGCGGAGTCTCGACTTTTGATTGGGCTGGAATAAAATGGGCGGAGAGAGGGAGAGAGAAATGAGTTAAACGAAAAGGGGAAGAGGTAAATTCACTTGTTATGGGTAAATATTACACCACCCACGTTTTCCTTCTTTTTTTCCTTTCCTTTGTTTTTTTTTTAATCGGTTTTTGAAATTTTTGAATATTTTGAAGATGTGCACAACGGCGAGCAGCAGCAGCTCACTGAAATTTGGTATCGAACAAATTTTATCGCCACACTTTGGTATTTCATCATTATGTATGATGGCAACAGCGGCGGCGGCGGCGGCGACGACAACAACGTCAGCAATATCGCCATTGTCATCAACAAATTCATTGGCGCCAAGCCCAAACTCGTCGCAATCTGGAATGTGCAGTCCATCGAGTATTTCGCCAAGTTTTGTCACCAACACATCACTTTCAACCGTCAATCCGTTGAATGATAATCGAACAATTTTTCCTGCTTGGGTTTTTTGCACGAGATATTCAGATCGACCATCAGCTGGTTTTTCTTTTTTCTTGGCTTTTAATATTTCTTTTCGTTTTCCATTTTTGAAGGACCACGACATCGAAAATCACGAAAACGTGAATCAACTGGAAGTTCGGGATCAGAAGAAGAAAAACGACCAAGAACCGCGTTCACATCAGATCAATTGGATCGGTTACAACAACAATTTCATGATAATCGGTTTGAGATTTTTTCAGAGTTCAAATAAAAAAAAAACAAAAAATTAATAAATTCAAGATATTTAACTGAAAAACGACGACAAGAATTGGCTCATGAATTGGGTTTGAATGAATCGCAGATAAAAATCTGGTTTCAGGTAATTAATAAATTCCAATTTGTTTTTTTTTTCTTTTCTTTTTATTATAATTAATATTAATAGTAATCAATCGAGATATTCTCACATCCCATAGGCGGCATCGATATTAGAAATAAAAACAGCCAACACAAAAAAATGTTGATAAAGATCAAGGCTATGGATGTTATGATACAAATTATAATCGGTTGTTAGGATGTGTTAAACATCAAAGAAATCCCTAAAATCGACATTTTTATAATTAGAGGGGTGGTGTCATTTCTTTCTTGATTTCTTATCTTTCTTTTTCTTTTTTTTTTAAATTTAAAAAAAATTCAAAAAATTTGTTTGAAAATAAATTCAAACGGTATTGAAAAGTTCAAAACTGTTTGGGTTTAAACCGTTGAAAAGGCGCGAACACAAAAGAGAGAATGATTGATTATGACCATATCATCTAGTTACAGTAATTTCAAGATGTTCCTTTCATTTTTTTTTTATGTGTGGGTGCAACCTTGACATAACTTTGGAACAAACCGATTTTTGAAAATTTCGAACGGTTTCAAACCGATTTCAAATGATGTGGTTCGGACGAAAAAATCTTATTTTTCGGGGATTTTTAAAGATATTTCAACGATAAAGTCGCATCGAATTAGTTTGAGACAAATTTGGGTTGAAAAACCGTTTTTCGTCAATCAACTTTCGATTTTCGATTTAAAAAAACGTCGAAAAAATGCGAGTTTTGTGCAATTTTAAATATCAAATTTATTCTGGAGAAAAACATTTTTATTTCAAAAAAAAATGTGTGGAAATTTGAAAATTTTGTCAGAAGCAATAACCTTTTTTGATTTGATTTGATGCTTATCTCACTTTTTACAGTATTTTAAAAGAGGAAAAAGTGTCGCGTGTCGCGGTTCTTTGTTCAAATAACATTTCACCAAAAAAAAACGTGTTCTATTTCAAATTAATTGGGTTCTCAGGGTGGCCGTCATCGACTTTTTCAATTCAAAAAACCCTTCCCCCCCCCCCCCTCTTTCTTCACACTCCTCATCCATTTTATATTTTATTGCAGAACAAACGGGCAAAATTGAAGAAAGCCAGTGGAGATCGAACGCCGATGAGCTTTCAAATGATGACACAGTTAAGTCAACAATCAGCAAATGCCATTCGACCTTAATTTTCAGTTTTTTTTTTTTTTCAAATTTTTTTGCTACTTTTTTAGTCATTTTTTCCCACCACTGATTTTCATGATTTTTTTTACCTCACAACTCTTCCCCACTTCTGTTTTTACCTCACCCAATCACGAGTTTTTTTTTATTCGCCAAATATAATTTGAATTTAGCGCCGACATGACTCATAGTTTAGTTGTTTGTTTCTTCTTCTTTTTTCGAAAATTTTAATTTTAATAGATCTCTATTGTTTGAAAGAATGAAATATTTTTCGAAAGAAAATAAATCAGTTTTTTAACTGATTTTATGAATATAAAATGTTCTTTGTTATAAATTTCTTGGTTTTTATTGGTTTTTAATTGAAAAAAAAATACTTTAAATAAAAGTTGAAAATATGTGAATTCGCGCTCTATTGCCAATAATGAGTATCATTTGTTTACGCAGCTAAGTATGAGTTGGAGGATAAAATGTGTTCTTCGACCTCTATTTTTCCCGTTTTTTTTTCTTCTAAAAATCGTTTCTGTAAAAATTTTAATTTTTTCAAGTTTGAATATTGAATTACGGCTTTTCATAGAGAATCAAATCTGAAAATTTTTCTAGAAGAAAAACCGGTCAAATAAAGAAAAATAAAGTTTAACTAAAATTTTTTTTTCTTAAATATTTAAGACAAATTTGCCTCCAATCAATAACAAAATTGTTTCTGAAAGTCATTATTATCTGAAAAATCAATGTTTTTTATTTTTATACGTTTTTAGGAGGTTTTACATACAAAATATATGTAGACATCAGCAAAAGTTGGAAAAAACAAGAAGAAAAAAGAACTTTCAGAAAAAAAAATGTTTGCCCAAAAAAAGTTGAAAAAAAATATTTTTTGAGCAGCGAAAGAGAGCTGAATGATAAAAAAAATTTAAAAAATCGAGAAAAAAATGGTTGAAGGAAGTTATGATTAAATCCTTAAAAAATATTCGAATATAACTCGCTTTCATTTCGAATATCAATTTCATTTTTCACGAAAAAGAACACAGGAATGAAAATCAAGTTGTGGTTCACCATAGAAACAGGGAAAACACTAAAAGAGCAACAATGAATGATCAATCGATGTTGAAGATTTTTTTACAAATTTGTATCGTAATCAAAAATATTATTTTTATTAAAGGGACAAAAAAGAAAATACAACAAAGTTGGTTGGAGCAAAACACATTGCTGTTATTATTTGATAATTTTGAAACAATATTAAATTGTAACAAAATAATTAAATGAACAGAAGCAAGGGGAGGAGGGTTAGATATTGGCCATCAAGTTGAAATAAACATTGTTGAATATGCGCTCTATTGACCGAAAGTTGTAGTTCCCACGGAAACCATTTTTTCCTTTTTTCAAATTTTTCACCTCTCGGACAGATGAACTTAACGTTTTTTATTATAGAAACATGTTTCAGCTTTTATATTTTTATCGAAATTTTGAAATAAACAAATTTTTGTTTCAGAAATGTCTGGTTTTAATGTAAGAATTCCGACTCTAAAACAAACGTCTGAAGGAAAATCAAGTGTAAAAAAAACAAAAATAGAAGAAATCTCGGTTTCATCAAATGAAGCTACAGAATGTTTAAATGGATTAAATAAACTAGATACAAACGAAGTAAGAAATTTCAAATTTATTTCAATAGAATTCATTTTTTTTAGAAGTTCTACAATATTGAAGACAAAATTGCTGTTAGCACAGGATATGACAAAATAATTGATGAGTTTATGGAAATTTCGGCTTTATTAAGAGAATCAATTAATAATTATATTGACGGAAAAGTAAAACTTAAAAAAAAAATTTTTTTTTTTCAAAATTTAAATTTCAGACAATTAAAGAAAATAATATTGCAAAATTAGCAAAGTTTAGAAGACTTACTCGGTTATGTCACTATTCAATTGCTCAACTTCGTAAAGAAACCACAGAAAATCTTGATATCGTAAGAAAAAATTAATTTAATTAATTTAAATTCTTAATAGGTTGATGCAAAAGTTCTTCAATTACAAAACACAACAAGCGAAGTTCTGCATATCCAAAAAGAAATTGACCGTTGTCTTGACTTTAGTGCTGGAGATGAAAATTTAGAACTAGTTTCAATAGAAGAGTTCTATCAAAATGCACCTGAAACAATTTCTAAACCGGAAATTACGAAGAAAGATGAGCATCAACAATATTTAGCAAGATTAACATATGAAAATGAACAGAGAAAACAGTAAAATATCTTAAATTTTTATTTTTATTTTCAATTTCCTTTCTATTTAGAATGCAATCAACTTTACAAGAGCTTGAAGGAAGAAGAAATGTTCTTGTTAGTGATATTCGAGGAAAAGAGCAACGATTGCAAAGTTTAAAACCGAAAATTGAAAAACTGATCAACGTAAATTAGTTGAAAATTATTTTCCATTGTGCATAGCTTTATTTAGGTTTCTCAACCAATCCAAGACTTACTTGGTGTGAAGTTCGAAGATTCCGAAAAAGATTGCCAACAAAAACAACTCGCATTAAATCTTCCATCAGCATTAACAATTATTCATGTGCATTCAACAGCTTATAAAGAAATAATGGATGGTTTGTTTGTTTGTTTGTTTTTTTTTGAATTAAAAAAGGAATATTTAGATAAATATTTCGATGTTAAAATAGTGGAAAAGGAAGTAGAAAACATAAAAATTGCGAAACTTGAAAAAGATTCAGATAAAACAAAAAATGAAAATAGAATTGAAGATAAAGTTGAAGAAAAATCTGATGATTTATTTGATTCTCATCCATTATGTGTTGAATTAGACATTGGAAGCGCAGAAAGTTGGCTTTATTTCAAAACTTAAAAATAATTAAAATTATTTTAGATGATGTTAAAATTTCAATATTTTTCCATTATTTGACAGAATTAAAAATTGTAACAATGCGATGGGAATTGAAAGGAAACTTCAAATCCAAAAAGTTAAATTTATTTAAATATCAATTGAATATTTTATGTTTTAGCCCAGTTTTAAACTCAGAAACGTTTTTATCGGAACTTTTTGAAAATGATAGCGGAGAAGATTGCCCTGTTGCAGTTGGACAATTAAAACTGAATCAGCTAAAAAAAAGTATCAGTGAAATAGCCAAAACACTTGGTAAACCATATAAATTTGTTCAAAAATTAGCAGGAGGTAAACGGATATGGTAGAAGTTTTGAAAATGGTTTTTTTTACAGCAAACAATGATTTGTCAGGTGTTCAAATCACCGATTTCCTTAAAGTATTTATCTCCGCTGTTCGAGAAAGAGTAAAAACACGACTTTCGTTAGAAGCAGTTTTGAAATCATTAGGTTTCCTAAGATTTACTTTTTCAAATTATTCTTTTTAAATTTTAGAATCCAAAAAAACGGAGCAATTAAATGTAGGAGAACTATCAAATATAAAAATTTTATCATTCAAGCATTGCGATGAAGAGAAATTCATTGTAAAACTTGAAAAATTATTAATAAAAAACAGGAAAAATATTTAAGGCATCAATTCCTTCTTCATTGACAAAAATGATCGAAAATGCAAAAATATCAGATAGATTTCCATTTAAAGCAGAACTCGAAGATTCAATAAAAAAACAAAAGTTTAAACATAAAATCTTAAATATACAAAATCAGTTTTCAGATTGACAGCATGGATTTCAATTCCTGCAAATTATCCAAAAAGTTCTTCTTTATTTGGTTTGACAACATCAGTTGAAAACGTTGAACAAAATATTGAAGTAATTTCTTTTTTAATTTCACTAAATCGAAATTTCAATAATTTTCAGGATGTTGAAAACAAATTAAATAATCCTAATAAATGTGAAGAAGATTTGATAAAACAACAATTTTCGACATTAATCAAAAATTTCGAATTGATTTTCACCAGTTGAATTTTTTATATTATTTTGTTTTTTTACAGTTGTTACGGGAATTTTTGTTTGAATTTAAATTTAACTAAAAAATGAAGATGTTTTTTAAAGTTCGACTTAATTATTCAATTTTGATGTTTTATCAAACCTGTATTTTTTTTATTTAAAAAAAAATGAAAAAAATTTTTAAGTTAACAACTTTTTTTTGTTTTTTCATATTTTTAAAAATTATTTTTTCCAGATATTTAATTTGAACTGTTTTTAAAAAAATGGGAGCGGTGAAATCAAAAGTTAATGTAGAAGCTGTTCAAGAAGCTGTAAGATTTCTTTTTCAATGATATTTTTAAAATTATAATTTTTAGGTTTCAAAAGATCCAGTCGTTATTTATACAAAACCATCATGTGTTTTTTGTACAAAAGCAAAAGATTTGTTTTCCGATATTCGAATTCCTTATAAAGTTTGATTTCATTGAAAACAAATTTAATAAATTTAATTCAGGAAATAAACCTGGAAAATTTAAAATTAGATGAACCGAAAGAGTATTTGCCAATTGTTAATGGTTTGGTTTATACAACGAGACAAACAAGTGTTCCTCATGTACGTTTTCTTTCTTTCTTTTTTTCAGATCAAAAATAAAAGAAAATGATTGATTTTTATTTAAAAAAAAATCAAAGTTTAATAAAATTATTTGCGACCAGAAGCCAATGAGCCGATTCCACCCAAAAGTCCGCCAATATCAAATGGGACTGGAATTGGAGCATGAAGTTTTTGCTAGAAACAAAAAAAATTAAGAAAAACAAATATTTTTTCAGTCGATTTACCCGATTTTCAGCTTTTTCTTCAGCCATTGCTGAGTAAAAAATAACAAAAAAAGTCAAGAAAAATGAAAAAAATTGCATTTTCGAATATTTTTTCCATATTTTTTCCATTTTTTATATTAAAATTTCACATTTTCACACAAATTTAAAATTATGAGATCGTTAAATTCAAATGAAAATTTCCATTTTTTTTTCTCAAGAAATTCAATTAATTTTTCAAAAATATGCGTTTTTATTTTTTTTTTAAACTTCTTTTTCAGATTTTTATATGCGGAAAATTTATCGGAGGTTTTACTGAACTTGAGGCTCTTCGAAATTCCGGTCATTTGTTTGAAGCAATTGCTCAATGCACAGGTGAGAATAATCCAAAGGAAATCTAAATTAATTTCAATCAAATATTATTTAAAAAATAGGAAAAATGTACTGTTTTAAAATGTTTTAATTTGAATAAATTGTATTATTTTTATAAAATTGAAAATGTTTAAAATCTCAAATTAAATTCTGAAACCCAATCGAACGATTTTGAATTTTCTGATTCTGGATCAGTGTATTCAAATCCAATTATCCACAAAGGATTAATTGAATTAATTGAATCAAAAAGATATTTGTAATTAATTTCTCCAGTTGAATTACAATTTCCTCTATTCGGTACTTGAGCAACTTGAATATAATCTAACAAAAAACTAATTAAAAGATTCTATTTTAAGTCTTCAAATTACCAATATGATCTTTTAGTTTTTTAATTGTTGATGTTAATTGACCATTAATTTGTTGAGCATGAAAAACGTCCTTAAAAATAAATTTATTTGTTTTCTTTTTTTTTCGTAAAACTTTACATATTGAATTTTCAAATTTGGCAGTTGAATTTTATTGATCAAGTTCATTGCTTGATCATAACTACTTAAGTAATATCCATTGATTGTATATTGATTTATTGGTTCAATTAAGCATAATAAATTCTCTTCTGCTAATCGTTTTGCTGCATATTTTATATTTTCATAAAATGTTATTTCAGCATTTTCTAAATCTTCTTGATTTTTTGGAACTCCAGCCATTACATGAATACGAGGACAGTTTAATATTTTTGCATATTTGATTGCTGTTTCAATTGATTTTTGAAAGTGTTCATTTTCAGATTTAAGAGCAGCAATTCCACGAAATCCTTGCACCCAATTTCCTAGAAATATTTCTTTTTATTTAAAAAAAAACTGTTTTTACCTGCTGGCGCATTAATTAACGTATGCTTTAAATTAAATTTTTCAGCTGCTTCTTTCAAACTTTCTGCAGTTTCAGAATATGGTAAACTGACTTCAACTAAATTGAATCCAGCATCAGCTGCCGCTTTATATCTGAAGAATAAAATGATTAAATTATTTGCAACAAATAAAAAAAACCTTTTTAAAAGTGGCATTTTTGTAAAAAGCATATTCAAATTTGCTGAAACTTGATTTTTCACGCTCATTCTTGTCTGAAAATTAAATTTTATTTATCAAAAAGAGAAATATTTTTCGATTGATTGATAAAAATAACCTTGGCAAAACAATTCAATTTTTATTATGAACCTATTGAACCCACAAACCTGATACGTTGTTTATTTCAAAAAATAAATGAAGATAACAATAAAATGATTTAACATTTAGAAAAAAATAATAAATTTAACTACCGCAAAACGTTTTTTTTAAGCATCTTATGTATGATCAAATGAAAAAACTCTAAAAAAGTTCCAATAAATAAATTCATTCATATTGCAATGCTGAAATATTGATTGTTTCAATTCCTGGGAACGATTTTTTAATTTCCTTAATTTTCGACGGATGAACAGCAATTGCTCTAACAAAGTTTGACTCCTAGAAACATTTTATTATTATTTCTGTTGGTTGGAATTTTATTAAAATACATCGAAAAGTCTCGAAATTTCTGGTCCTCCCTGTTTCAGCATTTCAGAAGATGTTAAATTCCAGATTCGACTGCATAACTCACTGAAAATTTTAATAAAATGTTGAAAAAATCTTTTAAAAAAAAACACAGACATGTTATACGGAGGCGGGGTTTGTCTGAAATTGTTCAAAATGCTCAATTTTCCAGCACTGCTAACAGTTCCTTCTCTTTTCATCATTTCAAAAACTAATGATCTTTTTGCTCCTTCAAACTCAGTTTCAGATATTTCTTCATTGTCGACAATATTTTTCTGAAAAAATTGATTGAGATTTTCAATTTAACAAACAGAATTTCATACAACAAGAGCTTTAGTTCTTTCATAGGCAACTGATGGTTGAGCACATCTGTAGAGACATAATGTAACTTGTTTTCTGTCAGTTTTAACAATAATATTTGCTCCATAGGCTAGTCCATCTCCTCGAATTCCTCTCCATAATGGTCCTTCGCATTGGCTCAAATATTGTCCAAATACCATTGTGGCCACAATATTATCCGAATTCCAATCACTTTCTAATGGACTTGTTTGATAAATAAATGACGATTCAGATCCTCCAACACCAATCAATAATTGTCGTCCAGATAATATTTTCACATCTTCTCCACATTGTCCCTGCAAAAAAAAAACCAAACCAGTATTTTTTTTCTTTTATTTCTTTTAATTACCTGGAATTGGTGACCTGGTCCAAATTTTTCATCATTCTCTACCCAACTCCATAATTCTGGATTCATTTCATTTTTATCGATTAAATCAACGTCACAAATGAAATGAGCATTTATTCCATTTGCAAAAACAGCCGATCGAACATTTTCTAATCGTTGAATTACACCGCTCGCATTTTTTGTCACTTCTTTCGACAATTTTTCGTGCACTTTTTCCAAAACTAGTTCATCGAACAAAATTGGATTGGAATCTATTAAACAATGTATTTTTTTTATTTTGTTAATTTAAAAATATTACTTTGATCATAAACTAATGATGCAAGAGCTGTTGATGCTACCGTACAACCGTCTCTTTTTTTTTCTCGAGCATCACTTGCTAATTTCTGAGCTGACATTTTAATGCGACTTGCATCGAAAATGATTCCCTTTAATTTAATTTAAAAAGTGAAAGAAAATGAATTATTGAAATACTTGGGTGAAAATTTGAGCCCATTTTGCCAGCAGTGAATATTTATCAGCTCCAACTTTAATTCGAAGACAAACAAACCTATCATAAAGACCAGATATTCCAACTTGAATTGAATGATCAATTAAATCCTTTAAACATTTGTTTTTTTTAGAATTTGGAAACAAATAATAATAAAACCTTTGTGAACAATTTAGCAACATCTTCTGCTGATGTTTCAACACCATCAATAATTGCTGGAGATTCAAATAACAAATCCGTGTAAATTAATAACAAAGCTCTTTCTTCCGTGGTCAATTTTGACGAATCCAACAATAGAAACACTTCAACAAATTTCGTTGGACTGTTATGTAAGTTGGCATGAAACGGAAATTGGGATAAGAATGCTGTTTGTTGAGCTGTCAGATTGCCAGAAGATTTAGTCAGACTTTGCACTGGGAATCGATCAAATGCTTCCAAATCTTTTACAATCAGTTCGTCGAGTAATTCAGCACTTGGATGATTTGCAGTATTTTCTTTGATTGCGTTTTCCAGCTCGATTTTTTTTTGTTCTAAACCACTTTTTCCTAATAATTTTCTTTGTTCTTCAAGTCTCGCTTCTTCCTTTTCCGCAATCTAAAAGTTTCAGATTTTTTCCTCATTTTTTTTTAAATTTTCATACCTCATCAACCAATTTCTCATCAGGAATTCCAATAACTGTAGCACTAGGTGTTGTAAAGAATTGTTTGACTAGTGCGCTCCAGAACGATGCTGGCTCAGATTTCAGTTTTTTCAAATAATCCACTTCATTAACTCGTTTTTTGAAAAAGTCGATATTTTCATTATCAAATAATTGATGACCAATTACATGCGAAATAATGTCTTTTTGTGAATTCGTCTCCAATTTGACAAGTTCATTTAGAATACTTTGATCGATCAAAAATCCCATTCTTTCCATGTCCCAAGCTTCATCCTCTATATGTTCACGAACTGTTTTATCAAAAAACTTTGTTGCTACAGAATCCAACTTTTCAATTGGAACTCCCGAGAAATTTAATCGTAAATCACAGCGAATCTAAAAATCTTATAAATGAAACAAAAACACCGAAAACACAAAGAAATTCATTTAATTTACCCCTTCACAAACATGAAAATAAACTGAACTAGCCAATGGATCATCAAGTAAAACAAAATCCTTTTGAAGAGGGGAAACAGATGTGTTTGATAAATAATCAAAAAGAACATGAAGAGCCCAATTTGCTTCAAAATCAGTTGGCGAATGTGCAAACCTAAATAAAAATCAAAACAATTTTTTTTTAATTTCTTTCAAATTAACCATGCAATTTCAACACTTCCTCTTGTCGCATCATCTGTTGGACAAACAACTTTTTCAATTACCGATTCTTTGATTTCACTTGGTGGAATTGAAAATGGTTTTGGAAAATGATCAGGGATTGTTGACAAATGTTCTTGTTCAACTTCATTCATTAATGTCAAAACGTCTTCATGATTCACCTTTCCACAAATTGTCACAAACATATTCGATAAATGATAATATTTTTTGTGATAGTTTTGAACTTTTTCCAGTGAACAAGACTCTCTCAGATTTTTTAATCGACCACCAGTATCAACAGCATATGAATAGAATGGTGGGTAAATCAATTCTTTTGTTTTTCGATCCATTATTGATTCCATTTCCGATTCGTGATCTTGCATTTCTGAATAAACCACACCGGCATCATTTCCACTTCCATCAATATGATGAACTTCAGTTGCAAATTGAGAAGCCTTTATAAATTAATAAATTATTAAAAAGTTTTAAAAAATGAATTTACAGTTAACATTGGAGTAAGAAGATGATTAATATAAACTGGAAGAACTTTTAGAAATCCATCACTACCAATCTTTAAAAAAAGAACATTTCAAATTCAACTTTTAAAATTTTACAAACTGTGCTAAGAGTGTAAGCTGTATGATCAACATCCGTCCATGCATTTGTTCCATCAGCAAGGCACCGATTAGCAATTACGTCAAGAACTCCTTTGAATGGGTATTTTTTACTTCCCATAAATACTAAATGTTCTAATGTATGGGGTAAACCATCATCACTATCGGCTTCGGTTACTGTAATAATTTTTTTGTTTTATTATTTACTTCCCAATGAATTCAATTAATAATTGAAAAAAAGAAACCAACCGAATGAGACACATCCATGAACCATTGGACCTGGAACTTCTCCAATTGCTACTCGTAATTTGGTGGTTTTTGAAGAATATAAAAACAATTTAATTCCTCCATTTAAAACAGTTTCCGTACAAGACCAAAGTTTCGAGCAACTCATTTTTTAGTCTAAAAATTTAACAGAACATTTACACGTAATTCAATTGTAAAAACCAAAATACTTAATAAGATATTAATTATTAACTTTTTAAATAACAATAAAAAACAAATTAATTAATTATTTATAAATTATCACATGGAAAATATACTCGCTCTATTTTTTAATTGAACAAAATCTTCAATTTACATTATTTTCAATTATTTACATTTCCTTTTATTCAGATCTCCAAATTAATGCACATTTTTCAAATTGGGATTTATCTTCGTGGGATTTTAAAAATATTGAATGTAGCATATCACGATCTCTTCTATCATAAGCCATCTTCGCTGCTTCAACATAATTTCTAAAAAATGTTTTAATCGATTTCCTAACATTTATTTGTGCTAAAACAAACTTCATTGCTAAATTAGCAGCTATCAAATCGCTATATCCATTTACTTTTGCCATATATTTTTTAATTTCATCTAATCTTTTATATTTGACACATGCTTTTATAAAAGGCTGTAATTTTTCAGATAAAAACTAAAAAAAAAACAAGTTGGATCTCACTGCATAACCAACTGGCGACTTTTTTTGAGCCAAATCAAATAATTGTTCCATTTTTCCTTTTTTAGCCAACCCTTCAATTGTCCATAAATAAACTCTGAAAAACAATAAAATCACTTGTTTAATTGATTTTGAAATAATTACTGTTTATCATTCAATCTTGCTTGATGTTTTAATTGTGCAACTTTTGCCTGATCATGTGCCATTTCAATTACCGTATCACGAACAGACAAATCTGCTTGCCCTCGTTCTATTTGCGAAGGTGCAAATGATGTCTTTAATTTAATTTTTTTTTCAAATATTTTTTATTTAATTTTACCACGTCATTTAGTATTTCTTCAATTGTTTTATCTCCCATACTTTTTGCTGCATCTTTTGCTCTTCTTAATGCATTCAATCTTTCGGAAGGCTGTGATAATTTTCAAATTTAAATGTAAAAAAATTAAAAATTTTCAAATACATTTCTTTCTGTTTCAGCTACATCAAAATGAAAAAGTGTTTGCCTTTCAAAATCGCTTGCTTGTTCCAATAAAGCCAACATTTTTTTTCCAGATGCTCCTCGTCCATTTTCACCTTCTTGTCGAACTAAATCTTGATATAAACATTGTGCTAATGGAATTTTTCGTATTGCTAATTCGTAATCGGCTCTTCTTTGACTTGACATCAAATGTCGAACAACTTGATGAATTAATTGGGGCCTCTGTGCAGACGCTGCTCTTTCTAATGCAGCTGGAACATCATCGAGCTGTAAAAGAATAGCGACATGATTTGAATCATCAGTTTCGCGTTTAATAAATAATCGAGCAAGTTGCGGTAATTTAGCATCAATTGCTCGCCGTGCAGCATCTAAAAGAAGCTTTGAAAAAATTTTAAAAAAAGATGATAATATTGATTTACCAGCTATAGAAACATGCGGATATTGCAATAATTTCTTTGAAATTTTTTCTTCCAATGCTTCAATTGCTTTTTTATTAAATCGTTCATCACTGTTAGCCGCTTTATTAATTGCTCGTCGAACCCATTCCATTAATACTCTATCAACATTTTCACTTGTTTCTCCGCCTAACCATTGAGCAATTTTAATAGCAATACTATATGATCCCATATCTATTAACCTATTGATTAAGCATGTTTCTCCAATAGATTGAAATCTTAAATTAACTCAACGCTTTAAATTTAAATTTTTAAACAACTATTTTCTTACTGTCTATGACTGATTGGAACTCCTGTTTTTGCAGAATGAAGTTCATTTAACACTCGAATTTCACGAATTGCTTTCATTAATTTTGTTGTGTCCATTGTTGCTGTGGTAAAAGCCATTCCAAATCTTGCCGCCTTTGAAAATAATTATTTAATTTAATCTTGACCAACAATAAAATACCTTTAATAACGACTTTTGTAACTCGGGTTGCCATGAATCACAAGAAGCAATAATACAATCATCAATTGCTCGAAACATATCTTGAACTTGTGTTGCATATTCAAATGATTGATGTCCTTCTGGCCCATCTAAATACTTAGCTGCTTCGTGTAAAAGGGCTCCATCTTCTGATGATGCAACACCTAGAACTGCGCGTTGTTCTTCTATAAAAAAAGATTATTAATAAATTTTGATTTTATGTTTAACTTTTACTCACTACTTGCTACTGATGCAAATTTCACATTTGTATTTTCAAATATTCGAATTCCGTCTAGTTCAATTCCAATTTTTGCAAAATCGGTCCGTTTTCTGGAGTTGCTATTTAAACTAAAAGCTTTAAACAAAATTTTACTAACTCATAAACTTTCGCTTCATCATTTTCAACACTTGTTGATTTTATATTTATAAATATAGTTAAATTTGGTGAGATTTGTGTAAAAAGAGCTGAAGATGACATCCATCCAAATAAAAGACAAGATGATAAATCATAATTTGAAACGGATAAACTTGTAAATAGCGTGTCTAAATCAATTGAAACAATCTACAAAAAGTTATGGGTAAAACAAATTCTTTTTTTAAAAATATTACTTGAACTAACGAATTTGATGTTAAAAGAGCAATTCGACTTCTAGCATCATCAACAACACATTGAATATAAACTGCTGATGAATCAGCCCATGTAGCAGCTTGCGGTTGTATTGTTAATTGTTCTCCTTGCATTCCCATATAAAATTGTGAGGAAAAAATCAATAAAACATGTGTTAACTGTGAATGTGGTTGAAATGAAGTCCACGCTGATGGTGATTCCTTGAGAGCTGCAAAATGATAATTGAACTTATACAAAAAGTTTTCGAAAGAAATTATACGGGAGTTTGTTGTCCACACAATTGGTTCGGATACTGAATTAACCACAAAAACTCGACACTCATCATCAATAATTGCAATTCCGCTATCCCCTCTTGATGTTGTAAACATTCTTGATGATTGAACTTCTTTTATATTCTGAATGAACTATAATTAATCTTTTACAAGTCAAAAAGCTCTTACATTACTGAAATAAATATCTGAAATTCGTTCACCTAAAGATGAATAAACTGTTGCATGACCTTTTCTATCAAGAACTAAAAGACAATGCCCTCTTGTCCATTCAATTGAAAATGCATCTGGCACTTTTAAATTCGCTTTTAAAACTCTTCCATTACATTTTTGAATTGTTACATACCATATCGATGAAGTATTTGCATATGCTAATGCTAAAAAACACTTTTCAAACATTTCTTACAAGCTTTCTTGTTATATTTACCAATTGGACCAGAAAACGAACAAGCTGAAAAATGTACTGCATTTTTTAAATTTAATGATTTCAGATTGGTGTATTGAGTAGTGAAGCATAATTGAATATTTGACAAATCAATCCATGAACTCATATCATTACAAAATGATTGTGAAACTATTTCAGTTGATTGTTCTTCAAAAGGATTCTGACTTTCTTTTAAGGATGATGATCCTTTCATTTCTGAAAACAAAAACCGAATGTTGAATCGTTTAAAACGGACAAATAAATGGGATTTCAAAGAAAACCGTTTTGAAATGAATTAATTAAAAATTATAAAAGCATTTATTTTAGAATGAAAACGAAAACACTGGAAAAAAGTGAGAATGAATATTATGAGAACATACGGAAAATATATTTAATACATATTATACATAAATCACCAATCTTCTTCATTATCATATCCATCAACTCCACTTCGAATAATTTTCTTTTTAGGTTGAACTATTTGCTTCTTCTCAATAGTAATAACATTTGCACGAGCTAATCGATTTTCCATTGTCTAAACATTTGCATTGAAATTATAAACAAAATTGAATATTTTAATGATTCACCTCAGTTGTAAAATCGTCTTTTCCACCTAAATCATCAAATCCGCGAATATAATCGACTGTTTGTTGATTCTAAATTTACGATTTAAAATGATTTTAATTCAAGTCAAACAAACCACAATAATTGCAATTGTTGGAATTACTCGAATATTGAGACGGGTTACCAGAAAATTAACTTTCTCTACATTTACATGAATAAAACGGGTTCCGATATGTTTTGGTGCCAAAATTTGAAAATGTTTATCAACGATTTTGGATCGGAAATTTCCAGGCAAATAAAAAAGACAAACGACTTTGTTGCTTTTTTTCGTTGCTTCAAAAAATTCCTTTTCATCAGCAACTTCTTCGTATTTTCCATGCCCAATTGATATCATTTCTTGTTTCTGCTTTTGAGCTTTTTTAATTTGCTCTATTCTATTACGCCGTATAACTTCAAGATCGTCTTCTTCCAAATGTTCAAGTTTGTTCATTTCTTGATCGATTTGTTCTTCCATTACTTGAGCAGCACGAAGAAGCTGATCACCAAGAACTTGTTGAATATTTGCAGCCATGATTCTGAAAAAAATTATTTTTTACTTGAAAATTGAAAATAAGAATGAGATATGAATTGCTGTTTCTAAGCAACAGAAATAATAACCTAATGGATAATTACGAAATAGGTCAATGAGCAATTAAAAAAAATCAATAAGCCGACAAATGTTTTGTGAAAAATTGTTTTTAAATTTAAAAAAAATTTTTTTTTACTATAATTTTTTTGAAACTTCCCAAAGAAGAAAAAAAAGAAGAAATTTCTGGGTGAAGAAAATAATCGAAATTAAAAATTGATGGAAATTTTAATGACTACGGTATGTCGATCCGTAAACACAGTTTCGGCTAGTTGCGTACTTATTTTTTTTTACTTTCTTTTTTTGTTAATTTATTTTTTCGATAAAAAATACATTTTTATATTACAGAATGCCAAAAACATCAGTTTGGAAATCCCGAGTTGGAACTCAAATTTTAATGGGAAAAATCACAGATATTACACAAATTGGAATTGATCGGATCCCTTGTGCACATGTCAGATGTCAAATGAACGAGTTCAATATTTATTTAAAAAAATACTTTGCAAGATCATTTGATTTTTGGGCTCTTGATAAGTAAGAATTAATTTATATATTTTCAAAAAAGTTTATTTTTCTTCAGGCAGTCTCTTTCAAAAATTGGAGATACGGTTCTTATAAAACGAATTGATGGTTCATTACGTCCAAAAGCAAATGTTTCCCACACTGTTGACAGAATTGTGTTCACTTTTGGAAATGTTACGGATCCAGTCACAGGAAGAAAATTATTCAATGATTCCTTTGCGGATGAAATTGATTTGAAGAAAATAATGGTTGAAGAAGTTGTCGATAAGCCTTTGGAAGAAGAATCATTATTATTTGAAGAAAGAAGAGCTCTTCAAATTCGAAAACTCGAAGAAAAAAAAGCTCTTATATAGGTTACCAAGATCTCTTTTTGTAAATTTTTTAATTTTAGCTTGTAGCTTCTTCGAGTTTTTTTTCTAGAATTTAACCTGTTGTTAAAACTTATTGTTTATAAATTCTATTTTATTAAAACATTGTTTCATATATTTTAAAATATTGGTTAACAATCCAAATACGTAACAAATTTGTTTTTTAAATAGATTTTTATACATTATAGATACAATTTAGATGGATATATCACGACCAATTATTGAAAAACCAAGATTTATCAAAGTAGAACAGTTTATTGAATCTCGAGCTAATTCTATTGCTCAACTCTTAAAAGTGAGTTCTACATAAAAATTAATAATATAATCAACATAAATTTAGGCAATTGATAATGATTCATTAGTAGCTGGAGAAGTAACGAAAGGTCCAAGAACCGCAGCACAACGGTTACCAAGACACATGAGAAGGTAATAATTAGTTAAACTATCGGATTTCATTTTAAAAAAGTTTTTACAGAAGAGCTATGGCCTATGAAGTTCGTAGATTTCCAAAAGGAATGAGACAGTTTGCCGCATCACATATAATTTCAAATCATCGAAAAAAACCGCCTAGCAGATTTGCTAGAAGAAAACCATCGAACATTCTTCAGGTTAAACAATTAATTTGAATTTTAAAATATTATTTTTACTTTTAAAGAGTTATATTCGGCGACAAATGAAAAATGGAAAATGGTTAGAAACGCACATTTGGCATGCAAAAAGATTTAGAATGATTAAAAAGTAATTCAATTTATTTTAAAAATAAAAAGTTTTAAAATATTATAGATGGGGGTTTAAATTAGCAGATAGAAGTTATCAACGTGGTTATAGAAGTATAATTAGAGATTCGAATAAAAATTGTGTTATTCGAGATAAATCATTTTTATCTTGTATCACGGTAAAAAAAAAAGTCGATTTAACTTTAAAATTTGTAAAGTTTTTCAGATTTCTAACAAAGATAGCAAAATTATAGAAGTTGTTATGGATCAATTATGTAATAATAATTGTGGAACGAAATTCTCATCAAAAATTATAAAATCAGGAAAATATGAAGCGACTGTACAATTATTTAATCAATTAAAAAATGAATATATTGGACCAGCAAGATTTCAATGGGTTAATTCAAAGTATAAGCATTTTTTTGAAAATTGTGAATGTAAACAAAAATATTTAGAGATTGTTCAAAATTAGTTATTTGGATTCATCCATCAACAAATGAAACTTTTTTAAATGAAATTTCGAAAATATGGAATTTAGAAAGAACAACTGAAGGTGTTGATGAAGATGAAGGAATTGTTATTTATAAAGGAAATGATAATACAATTGTCAATGTTTTCTCATCAACTTTCAATCGCTTCCGGCTTTATGGGCCGTCATCAGTTGAAAAATTAGCTGGAGCAATCAGATCAGTAAATTCAGAAGAAAATCAGTAATATTTCCAATGATGAAATATTGAAACTTCAAAAAAAAGTTTTCAGGAAATATGATGAAAATTGGAAAAAAATAGTTTCATCCAAAACCGGAAAAGTAGCAGACGGATACATTGTAAGCTTGTTGATTGAAGATCCACGAATATGTTGGGCGAGAAAAGTACGTTCAATAAAAATAAATATTAAAAAAGCTGAATTTTCAGAAAGTCAGAAAGTTAATTAAAACAGAAAATGAGTTAAATTTATCTGAGTTGGAACAACCATCAACGTTATTTTGGGATATAACTGTAAGAAAAGAGTCAAGAAGTAAAAGGTAACGCAAACTTGGTTAAAAAAAAGATTTTCAAAATACATTTTATTCTCAAGAATGAGCAATGCTGAATTCGAAAAAAGAAATGCTGAATTAATTGAAGGAGTGTTAGAAACCGAATCAAAAATTCCAATTCAAATAATTTTCCGTGAATCAAATGAAAGTGTTTTGGATGGAATTGAAGTATTAGTACCACAAACATTTGGAAAAGATATGTGGATTTCTCTTCAAAGACAAGGCGTAAAAGCAAGTGGGTTAAGAGATGATGAAGCAGGACATTTAGAGGCGAGATCTTTATTGTTTCCAAATAACGATATTGATTCAAAAGCAGCGAAAGAGAATGAACAATCAATGAAAGAAGAGTTAGAGGTTTTAATAAAATTAAATATTTTAAAAGGTATTAATTTTTTTTCTTTTCTTTTTTTTTAGAAAAAATATAATTCTCGTCCGCACAATCGAAGATGTAATTTTTGGTCTGCCTTATCCATTAAATATCCGTTTGATTTTCATTGGGATGAATTAATATCAAATTGGAATAATGAAAATGGCAAAATAAAAAAAGAAAATATTAAAGCAACTGTTTGTAGAAACTCTTTACAATTAGCACAATTTGAGCAAATTTTGAAAAATAAAAAAAATGGTTTGAAACATTTTCATTTCAAGTTTTCGATTTAAACGAATTTCAGGGGATATCAATGAAGAGTTAAAAAATTGTCTTATCCCTGTACGTCTAGATTTTATTGGGCGAGGTAGACCGAAAAAATTTGGAATAATTTGCTTACCGGAAGAAGAAGATTTAAAAATAGTAAGAAAACAATTGTTGATGTTGAATGATGAAATTTTCAGATTCGAAAAAATAAAACTAAAGAAATTGTACAAGTTTCAAGAATTTGCAGTAAAGAACACAAAGATGAAATAAAAGAGCAAATAACAAAAAAAGAATTGAAACTGACAGGATTTGTATCACTCGATGTTTCATCAAGAGAAAAGCCAATAAGTTTGAAATCATTGTTTGAATTGTCAAGAAATATGGATGACAAGTAAAACAATTTTTTCTTACTAATTATTAAAAAAAAAATGTTAAATTAAGGTCTGTTAAAAAAAGAAAAATAAACAAGAAAAAAAGAGAGGCAAAAAAACGGAGAAAAATTGAATATGAAAAGAGAATTGAACAAATTAATAAAGAAGAAATGGAAAAAAAAGAAATTGAATATCGATTTTCAGCCAATCGGTTTGTTTAAATAACTTTATTCCCAAATTCTTTTTTTTCTTTTTTTAGAAAAATTATTGGAAGAACTGTAGCTGGTGAACAAAGTCTTCTCAGTGGACATGGAGTTGCGCTAGGATACATTTGTGCATCAACAATTGCACAAATTTCTGGAAATTTTAACAAAAAAAGTATGGTTTTAGTTCGAAATTCAACGTCGAAATATTATCATCCGGCAATTGTATCAATTATTCGAAAACAAGTTCAAATTTAATTTTTTTCTAAATAAGGGTTTTGTTGATTTTGAATTATTTTGTTGTTGTTATTATTGTTTTTTGTTATTTTATTTAAAAAAAAAATGGTTAAATTTTTTTTATAAAAATGTAAGTGGGTTAATTATATCCCATAATTTATCTATTAAATTCATTTAAATCAAGAAAATATGCGAGTTTTAATTTAAGTGTATGATAAAGTGGTTGAACAAATTATCGTCACCTATATCAGGTGAAGCAAGAAATATAGGAAGAGATGATTTAATATCTGGAACAAGTGAGTCATATTTCCATTTTTTGTTTCATGCTTAAAATTAATTTTATAGAAAAAGCAAAATGGACAGCAGCGTACGCATCTGATCCAAACGAATGGGAAAGAATATTTGAAGCAAAATTAAAAGTTTTAGATGAAGCATTAGAAAGAAAATTTTCAAATGCTGAATATGAAGTTGATTACGAAGAGGTTGCAACCTTTTTTTAATATTTTTTTTTTTGAGAAAATTGAATTATTTCCAGATGATGAATGTTCTAGAAAATGCAACAAATATGTGTACATTACTGATGTTAGAAGTCAATTCTCAACCAGAACCTTCAATTGGTCCAATACTTGATCGATTTTTCACAGAACAAGTTCTTGAAAGAATTCTTGATTGGGCTATTCAGCTTTCAACTAATTTAAAGCCAACCTGTCAGCTAGAATTGGTTCAAATTTATGAAAATATTGTATCAGAATCACATTCACAAAATCATTGTTTATTGGTTCATAAACCAATTCTAAATCCATTGTTAAGATTATGTGAATGGTAATTGAGCTCTGTAAAAAATATTTTAAATATTTTTTATTTTTTTTAGGTTTAAAAGAGTTGATGTTTATTGGAATTTAGCTAATAATGAAATTCTAAGATCTAGTGAATTGTCAGTGAATGAAAAACATTTTGTTTTGCTCCTAAATCAAATTTGCACAAAACTAGCGGAAGATCGGACATTGCTTCATTTCTTTTATCACTGTTCAAATGGTTCAGAACAATTCATCATTTTCACTCAATTAGTCACATTTTTGTATGAACAAAATGATATTGGTCAATTAGCTCGAGATGCTTTATTATTGATTTTATCAGTGTCAGCAGATAATTCACAAGTAGCTCAATTTGTTGCCAACAAGGTTAATTTTTATTCCTTTTTTGAAAAAAAAATCTAAATTTAAGACCGCTTTTTGTCCGGTTGTTGCAACTGGTTTATCTGGATGTTTTTCACAACTTCCGCGATCAATAATTGGAGATGGAGGAGAACGACAAATTGATGATGAATATCTTGATTCAATGTCGGATTTTCATTCAGCTTTGTTATTTTGTAACGCCGTTGCTCAAGCAGCTCATGAAAATGTGGTTTATCAAATTTCACAATTCTTCTATTCGGGATTTCTAATCAATGTGGTAAAACCTGCATTATTACAAGATGATCGGCAATATATTGCAGCAAGTCTTGCATATTTACAAGTAATTTCAATTTGTAAAATTAATTTAAAGAAAAAATAAGAAGACTTTTAGTTATGTATTGAAACAATCACAGAACCAGTATTATTAAAATGTATTATTCAAATGTTATTAACTGAAAAAGATGAAAATTCAAATTTATTATTTGAACGAATTATTTCATATACAAAAAGTGGAGATAAATCATCGACAGTTGCTATTTCATTATTGAATTCAATTATTCAATTATGTTGTGAAGATGTTATGCTGGCTTTAATATTTCGCCCACTTCTAACCAATCATGTTGCAAATAAAAAACAGTTATTGCATGTTTATAACCGCATACGTTGCCATGAATTATCACAACAATATTTAGATTGTATTCCAACGTGTATGCTTAAATATAAAGAGGTTTTATTTTTTTTACCTAACAAATTTTTATTATTTTCTATTTTTAGGTTTGTTCACAACAAATATTATTTGCGTATATAAATGAATCAAAACTTCAAATGGATGCTCGAAATGAGCAATGTCGAGCTTGGAAATGGAAATATGATGGAGTGGTTACTGGTAGTTTTTGTCTTCCATCTGAATCAGATGATGATGCAACTTGTCATGTGGTAAAATTTTTCAAACAAATGTATTTAAAATTATTATGTAATTTCAGTCGTTTTCGAGATTATCTTCTAGCAGATCTTCAATGTCAATGGCAGGTGTTGGTTTAAATCGATATATTCAAAATGGTCATTTATCACAAGATTTCAATATTGGTAGCAAATTTTTTTTTTAAACTAATGATTAGAAAAATTTGTTCTAATTGGGTGTTGGTTTACTAATTTTTAACATTTTTAAGAGAAGGTTTGTGATCTTGGAGAACAATTCAATTCAGATGAGGAAATGGCATATAATAGTGAATTAGACAAACCTGAATCAGATTTCATTGAAGAAGACTCTCATTTTGTCTTACCACCAATTGAGTAACATTTTCATTTGGTTACTCTAATATTTTACATTAACCATTTTTTCCAGTGAAATGAGTACATCAAAAGTAATGACGTCATCATGTATTGATTATTTTCATATTTCTGGATTAGATGAATTAAGTGAATCTGATGATTCGGCACCAATCATTTCAAAGGTTGAAAACATTGTTTCAATGATTTCTAAAATAAATAAATTGGAAACAATATTTAGAGAAGTTTCGAAAATGACACTGATAATGAAACAATGAACACTTTTGTATTATCTGGTTGGCAAAACGTGAAAGATGAATCGACATGGAAGAGTTTATTAGAAAAACAAAAAATCAAAGGAAAAATAATGGATGGGATGGATATTGTCTCATTTATTGATTCAAAAATAGATGAGCTAAAAGTTGATAGAGGAAAAGAAAATAAAAAGGAAGATGTAGAAAAACTTAATAAAACGATGGAAAAAGAAAAGAAAATTATGAAAACTGGATTCTCAGTTTACAATTTTTCAGGTTTGAACAAGAAAATAAAAATATTTTATTTAAAACTTATTTTCAGAAAGATCTTCTTTGCTGAAAACAATTTTTGAAGGAGTAGAAAACTTGTGTGAAAACAATTTTTCGTATAATATTGAATTATGCTGTTTAATAAGTTCATTGGCAACATATCCTCAACCAATTTTAGCGTATTATTTATTTGATCCAAAGGATGACAAAGATATTAAAAGTCTTTTATCGGTATAATAATTTTTAAATTTTAAGAAAAATTAATAGAAATGCTCAGATTCTTCAAAGTGTTCAAATGAGGATTGAAGTAATGTCGAATGGAATTGAAGGTTTTGATGTTTGGGTTCAACGAGCATTGAAATGGCTAGAAATGAGAGCGTTAAGAATTCAGAAGCAATCCGTTGTTAGTAATGGGTAAATTTTTAATTATTTTTATTTTTAAATTTTTGTTTTTATTTTTATTTTAGAAAATCACAAATTGAAGAAGAAACATCAGTTACATCGTTATTTTTTGGAAGAACATTTGGTAGTTCATTCAGAAAAGCTAATAATTTCAGGTTTGAACTTTTCTTTCTTTTTTTTCAGTCTAAAATCTGATTAAAAAAAAAGCTGATAAATAATATCATCACGTGTTTGATTTCAATCATACGTAAAAATGATAATATTTTGTTATTATGATGTATTCAAAAGGAATCAATGATAATTTCAGAATGCATACTCATAAACAAATTGAAACATTGGAAACACAACGTGACGATGCAACAGCGAAGCAAACAGCATTAGCTGCAATTTTTGCGGCTCATTTGTCACAAATTATTGCCTCAATTGTACTGCAACAATCACTTATTATTTAGAAATATATTTCAATATATTTCTACCGGTATTTTTTTTTCTTTTCTTTTTTTTTCTGCCTTTTTCATTATTTTTTAAATTGTTTGTTTGGGAAGAGGTGACTGAAAAATTTTGTAATGATAACTAGATTCTATGGGAAATTAAAGGGAGAAAAAATAGAGAAAATGAAGCTGATAATTTTTCAATATTTCAATTCTTTTGTTTCAGTTTTATCATTATCTATCGACCTTTTGTGTTCAATTTTATTGAATTTTGTGTATTTTATCACACAAACATTTTTCTCTCATTTTTCACCTATTCCAAATGACTGCACTTTTTTTGATTTTCTTTTTTTTATTATCATCACGAGGTAGACATGCATGCTTTCGGGAATTGTTTCATTCAAGATTGTTTTATTTAAAAAAAAAAAAGGGAGGCGAAGAGAAAATGTTTCAATTTATCAGTTCCAAAAAGTTCAATTATCTAAAAGATAAACTATAAATAAAGATCAATTCAAAAAGTTTCTATTTTTTAGCGAATTTTTTTTAAGTTCTAATTAGTTTTTCTAAAATTGACGTAAAAACTTTAAAAATGAATTTTAAAATTTTAATGATATTAAATTATAATTACAATTAAATAAATGAATCATTCCGAAAAAATTGCGAGGTGATTTATTTTTTTTTTTTTTATTTTAATCAATTATTTTGATCTTTAAAAAATATTTTAAAAACAGTAACGTATAAAAAAAAGTTTTGTTATTTGTAATTTTTGCAAAAAACAAAATTTTTCATGTTTTTGATCAAATCGTTTTGTATCTTTAGTCTTTGGTAAGATGAAATTGATAATGTTAAAAAGGAATTATTACACTGTTTCGATTATTCCACGTAACGATTTTCAATAAGATTGAATATAATCATAAGATTAATTAAAAGAAAAAAGAGATGTAATTTATCAATTTCCTTTTATTTTTGACTTTTATAAATTTATAAAATGTTTCATCAAGTTTAGATTTTTGTATGGTATGATCAAAAGAATTTTTCAAAGAACAATCAAATTAAATTTTTATCTAAACCCGGTTGAAAAAAATGTTGTTTAGAATTTTATTTATCATTATTTTAAGATTGACTTTAAACGAATGTTTTGATTTTTTTTTCGTTTTGAGCAAATAAATAACGCGAGCAGAATGAGCAGAAATGTGTAGTACAGTATCTCGGTCTCATGGGGATTTGATTTAGAATAGCGGGCGTCTGTCTAACACTTTTTTCTAAGTGCTACTTTGTTGCCATTTAGAATACATCTGTTTGTTTGTAGTACCATATCTCGCTATCATGGAGATTTAATTGAGAATAGCGGCGTCTAATTTTTCTTCTTCTAATACCTCTAAGTCTTGGAGTATTTCTTCTCCTTTTTCTCCTCGAGAGCTCTTTTATTCTTGATCATTCATTTTCGCAAAATCTCGATGAAGAATTTTATTGTAGATTCAACTCTCGTTGTTTCCTGCTTTGTTTTTTTTATTCCTTGTAAATATTTTGCTTGGAAAACCAACAGTTTCACTTTTTTTTTCGCTTTGAGGCTGATGCCAATTGAACCCAAGTCTAAAAATCCAACATTTTTTTTAAAACTATTTATAACGCAATCAACGCAAGCATAAAATTATACACGTAGAAATAATGTGACACTTATGAATCGCTCCAGGCTTAAATTCTAATATTTCTTGCCTTTCTACTTTTCTGACCTCTGTCCCCTCTGATTTACCGATATGTATATGCTTTTTGAAGAGGCTATTTGTATTCAATCAATACGTATAATCTCATTTTTCTTCATCTGTAACTGAATCATAATCTATTATGACTTTGCTCGGACTTGACTACTGATTCCCCATTTTGAAATCATTTTTTCTGTGCTAAGCCAGGTCGTTACCGTATAGCTTTTTTTGCCCAATTCAGCAACTTTCGAATACACGATTGCCTACGGAAAACTAAGAAATGGTCTATGCTACGTAGAGCCAAATTTCTATCTTTCCTCCCAGATGATGAGAACGGGAGTCATGCCTGTCTATAGGTTTTATTGGCTCCAGATGCGTACGCCACCTATTAGTCCCCTTCCAAAAAACTTGAGAAAACCTGATACTTCCAGCTCTCATTTTTTGGAACCTCCGTTGAAACTTGAGTTCACTCTGATTTCAGTGGCCATCTTCCACCAGACTCTACCATTTCCGCCTGCTGTGTATTTAGACTAGGTTTCCATGAATTCCAACTTCACACCATCTCAAATTAGAATTGCCACCTCTGAATCTATATATTCTTCCGTGCTCATATTCTATTCATTTTCTTTTTTCTTTTGTAAAAATTAAAAAACAATCTTTTTTAATATGACCTGTATTTATTCTTCAACAATAAAAGAAAAAAACCGTTTTGGTCTAACTTGACCCAATACCAAGAAATCACAGAAAAAATTAACATTTTCTTAATGTAATTATTTCAGCAATCTTCTTGCAAAGTGGTGCACTGTGCCCTACTTTCCCGCACGTAGTGCAGCTCCCAATCTTGCATTCCGTTGATTCGGGATGTCTCATACATTTACTGCAAAGACCCTTCTTCTCTGCTATTTTCTTTCTTTTTTCCCAACTCGGGAATTCTTCACAATCTGCCATTACATGCCCTTGATCGTTGCAGATGATGCACTTCCTTTTCTCTTTCGTTTTTTTGACCGAGTCAATTATCGTTTTACGAGCCAACGGGGGAGCCATTGGTGTCCTTGGTGCCCCCGGTGCTGCCATTAAGACCCTTACGCAATCATTAAGGTGTCTTAATGAGTCTTCTATCATCATTAACGACCCTTGAATGCTTCCAAATTTAAAGAGAACTTCTTCCATTAAATGTTTTAATTTATTCGAGTCTTTGGCGTGTTCTCTCATGTCACACGCCAAATATTTGTCCTCCTTTTCGATTTTTTCGGCTATCGTTTTCAATCTTTCTTCAGCCTTTGGTTCTTCAACTGATTTAGAAGCTTCGTCCAAAAGATTCTCCAATGATTAGTCCATATTCTGCAAACTTAACTTATTTTAAGAAAAAAAAAGAAAAATTAGGATCACAAAAAATAAAATAAATCCTCAGTTGCTTTTAAAAATCTTAAAAGTTCATTTCACTTTTTAGGCCAATTTTACTGTAGTTCTCGACACTTTCTTTTCGAGACCCAAACTGTTTTTTTTTCTGACCTCCCTTTAAACGTGTACACGCTTTAACTGTTTATTGATAACTCTGGACGTTTCTCGGTCGATGCATCATGTTGGGAATGGAATTGCATCTGTTCCGACTCCCATCTTCATCGCGTCCCATGGTATTTGCGCGTCTGATATAAGTTAAGTGTAACTTTCCTGTAGGCTAGTAGATCAAATTCTGTCTTCTGCAATTGTGCGTTGCGCATTCGTAACACTGCCGGCCTCGGGGAAACCAAAATGCTGTTTTGATGCATAGACTGTTTGTTGTTCCTTCACCAATTTTTTGATTTAGAGAACTTTCTTTGATGATTCCTAGCTTACAGTACCCAATCTTCACTTGAGAAACTTGGTTTGTTTCCTCTATTCAGTTTTTTTACGGTCTTTAGTAACTCTACTCGTTGTACCTTCCCTTTCCCATCTTTGGATTTGATCAGGTCCGTAATTAAACCGAGAGCCGAATTGTTTGTACCTTTCATTTCGTCGGCTATCAACACTACTTGCCCTATCTTTGGTTCAATTTTCAGTTTCGACCCGTGTCTTAATGCAACCGGTCCTTTTCTCTCTGTTTTCAATTAATTTTAAAAAAATTCAAACTTTTTGCAATGAAAAAAAAATAGATTGGAAAACATTTTTACTGAATTAGGAAAAAAAATTTTGTCTTTAAAATAGTGTACATTTACGAGACATTTAAAGGCGCAATTTGTTTTTACAAATTTGGTCTTTTAACGATTGATGTACCAAAAACACTTTACCTCAATCTATTTTCTAATTTCCGGTTCCCAAATAAATAAACAAAAAATCAACTTGTTTAAAATATTCATCTATTTTTTAAACCGTTGAATTTTTTAAAATATCGTTTTCCTGTTATTGAAAAATTTTAGAATGTTGCCCCAATCAATAATTGAAGAACATTTTAACTATTCGAATAGAAAAAAAGAAACAAATTAAAACAACTAAAAAATGTTGCAATTTGTTGTTTTTTTAGTTGGTTTTTAATTTGTATTGTTAAACATAAAAACGAGTAAATAAAATTACGAAAAATGTTGAAAAATAAGATTTTATCATTTCAATTTCTAATTCTTATTTGTTTTTACTGTTTAATGTAAAAAAAAATAACCAATCAGGAATATTTTTCCATTAAGTACTTGAGAACTTTGAAATTAATTACTCGTTGAGAAGATTTTTATCTGTTTTTATCAAAAACCAGGCGATCATTTAAACATTTGTTTCTTTTCTTTCCTTTTTTTCGTTTGAAAAAAAATCACTGGTGACAATGTGACAAGTCACGTGGTGTATAAAATATACTCACTTACACACCCATAAAAATAGTGTGAATAGATGAAGAGACGCAGACAGGTGTTGGGGGAGGTGATGGGCCACCTGTGCAAACAGTCTGCGTCTATAAATAACAATAGTCTATGAATAGAAATCTCTCGAAAGCATTCAATGTCTCATTTTATTGTTTCTATTCAATCATATTATACATTCTTATTATATCTTATTATTATTTCTCGTCTTCTTCTTCTCCGTCTTCTTCTTCTTCTTCTTCCTTTTTTTGTTGTGTTTTTTTTTACTTCTTCCCGCCTTTTTTTTGTCTGTAATTGATAATGATAATTTGCTTGAAATTTTATAACTCGATTGATATTTCTGTTGTCATTTATTTGTGATATTTTTCAATTTTAATATCAAAGATTTCTTTATTTTTTAATTGCCAGTTAGGCTTCAATTAATTTTTTTTTAATTATAAAATATTTCAAATCGTTATTTATTAATTAAAGGTTTTAAATGGTTAATTATTCCAAGTTCATAGTTAAATATGATTATTTTTTAATCTACAGAAATTGGATTTTGGGTTTTATTCTTCAACTTGTTTACGAAAAAAAATGACTCATTCTTGAACATTTTGTTTTCTTTGATTTCATTTAAAATGAGCTGATTTTTGGCCGTTCTTTATCACATAGAAAAATCAAATAAATTGTTGGTCAAGAAAAGTCTTGTAGATTATTTTGTAGTCGATAAACAATAAATGTTAAGAAAATAATTTTAATTTTTTGAAAAAAGAAAATAGACGATTTAAATAATGTTTACTATTTTATATTTTTAATTAAAAAATAATTTACGTTTTTTTATTTACACATTCATCAAATTAAAAATTGAAGAGAAAAAAACATATTTTTTGCAGTAAAAAATTTTCAGGTTTGTTAAATGAGTTTAAAATAAATGAAAATGAATTTTTTTGAATTCTCAACGAAAAATTGATGATAAAAATAAGTTGCACGTGTAAAGTCAAATTTGTTCTTTGATTTCATTTTTTCTTTCTTTTTTTTTTTCCGTTTCTCTGCTGACGTCTGCATCATCTTCAAAGTTTTCGAAATAAATTCTCGTTCAATTTGTTTGATAATTCAGGATCACGTTGTTCGATGATTTTTCTTATTTTCTGTCGTTTTCTAATTTTTTTTTGTTTCGTTTTTTTTTCTTCTTCCGTACAAAATGATCAGAGAATGTGGCGTGATATGTTTTTTTTTTTTCAAAAAGACGTTTATTGCACTTTTTGTTTTAAAAGAAAAAGAACCTTTTATTCTCATTTATTTAAAAAATAAAATGTTTTGAATTTATTTTCAGAAAAGAAAAATGACGTTGGTAAATTCAAGACCAGAATTAATGAATTTGTCATTCTCTGGATGTGGTTTCCTGTGCGTTTATCACGCCGGAGTAGCAGCTGCAATTAAAGAATACGCTCCACAAATGTTGGAGAATAAAATTCTTGGCGCATCAGCTGGATCAATTGTAGCGTGTGGTCTGATAACAAATATTTGTATATCGCACGCCACTAGCACAATATTAAAAGTAGTGGCGCAGGTTTGTTTAAAAATCAAATGTTGTTTGTTTTGACTCTCAAATTGTAATCACCTTCAGGCGAGAGCACGAACATTCGGACCGCTTCATCCAGAATTCAATTTACTTGGAATTGTAAGAACAGAGCTGGAAAAAATACTACCACCAAATGCATATGAATTGTATGACGTTTTTTAGAATTTTTTAAATATTTAAAAAAATAATTGCAGATGTACAGGAAGATTGATTATCTCATTGACAAGATGGAGTGATCATGAAAATGTGATAATTGAAGATTACCAATCGAATGATGATTTGATTGATGTAAGTTTTCGACAATTTGTATGTATTTTGAACTTTGTTAATTCAGGCAATCATGTGCAGTTGTTTTATTCCATTATATTGTGGAATAAATCCACCAAAGTTTCGTGGTGTTCAATATATTGATGGAGGTGTGTCGGATAATCAACCAATTTATGATGAGCATACAGTAACTGTCAGTCCATTTAGTGGAGAATCGGATATTTGTCCACCAGATTGGGATAGTGGAAGGTAATTTTTAATTACACTTTTTAAAATCAATTCTTGGGGTTTTTTTTTTCAAATAAATTTAATTGGTTTATTTTAGCATGTTTGGAGTTGATTTTAATGGAACTTCGATTAGATTCACAGCCAGGAATATGTTCCGTTTAATGGCCTGTTTATGGCCAAGGTCAACAGAAGATTTATCAAAAATGTGTTTGCAAGGGTTTGGAGACGCTTTAAGATTTTTGACCAAATTTGGTAATGAACGAAAATTGGAAAAAAAAAGTGAAATAATGTGAAAAATTATAGGAATGGCACCATGTATACGTTGCTTAACAATTCAAACAATTGATGGAACAATGCCAGCCGGAAGATTATCATCAGATTGTTTATCAGATGCTGATGAGACGACTCGAAAATGTGTTGTGTCACCAAATTCGGGAATGGGATTGACATCAATGGGAAGTATGGCAAGAATGAGAAAACGAAGCAGCACAACAATATTAAATGGAAGGTAAACAAATTGATTCTCTCTCTCATTTTTTGTGGTTTTCAATCTTGAAACATAATTTCTTTCAGACCACGAGGAGAATCAGAATGTGAAACATGTTGTGATTCTGATTTAATGTTAGAAGATGTCAATGTCAACAATGTTTTTCCAAGTATTATGAAAAAACGTAAGAATTTCTTTGAGAGAACCAAACAAAACAATTAAAAATCTTCCTCATAATTTTAGCGTTCGAAGAAGCAGTTGCAGCTGAAAAATCAGTTTTTCAATATATTTTGTCATTTCGACTTATTCGATATGCGGCGACAGCACTTGGTGTCAGCAAATTTCCAATTGATATGGCTGTTGCCTTTGTAAAAATGTCAGTTTTTATTAGGGAAGAAAATTAATTAAAATTTCGATGGTATTTTTTATAGGGTCAACGATTATTTGGAAGTAATGAGCCCACCAAAATGGATAATGATGAAATTGAAAGGATTGGCTGATTCAATAATGTCAGAAGTTGAAAAACAAAAAGCAAGATATACAAAGTGAGAAAAATTTTTTAAATATTTAAAAAAAAATTTATTTTTATTTTTTCTAGTTTTTCATGCTTTGTTGCTGTAACAGAAGTTGATCGATATGGAAGTGCTCTTTCACATTCAACAATGGAAGAAGAAAAAGAAATTGAATTAAGCGAAGAAGCAAAAAAAGAGTTGAAGTTTTTAAATGAAAGAGATCGAAGAAGAAAATATTTAAGAAAGGTAAAAACGGAAATAAATTGAATCCTCCTTTAAAAATTGTTAAATTAAAGATTTCAAAGAATGATCCAAGTACATCACAATCAGCTGATAATTATGATGTTGATTCATATGAACGTGTTGTTGAATTCACAAAAACTCATGAGGCGATGTATGAATTTCATTATCTTGATGAATATAACAAGATGCGAACATTTGGTTTATTTGCTGATAAACATAAATATTCATCATATCCAACAACACCATCAACAAGTCAACCAATTGGACATCATCGATTAGTTCATGTTCCAGAAGAAGAAGAAGAGCAATTAACTTCACGCATTCAATTTCAAGGAGGGCATGAAATTAAAAATGAATCAGAAGATGAAAGAGATTCTGGTCTATCCGGAATAGACGCGAAATTAGACAATCGACAATCAACACAATCAGCACCACCAACGACAAGGTAAAATTTCGAATTAAATGAAATATGGTAAATGAAATGGTCAGATTTTTAGCAAACGCGATGCCTGTTGCTCACCAGTTCGTGAATTTTCGGAAAGTTGTGGAGTTGAAGCACCATCGTCATCAGGAATAAGTTCCCCAAGAGGAAGCACAAGAGGACGCGGAAATCAAAGAAGATATACAGGAGATATTACAATGAGGTAATTTTTTTTTCTCTTGAAGAAACTATTTCCTCATTTCTTTTTTTTCAGAAAACCATTAATGACACCGTCAAAGAAGAAACCAACAGTTTCAGCTGTATCTTCAGACTCTGAAGAGGTTGATGGAACCGAAAAATTATTTGTGCCATCGAGAAAAGCATGGAGAGCAAGCAGTGAATATGACAAGGAACATGAGTCCGATACGCCATAAATTAATCATTTAAATTTAAAATAAAAGATGGTCTCGTGTTCAAAACGGGTCCATTCATGCTTGATTCTTCATTTATTTATTGACTCGAAATTCTTCTTTCTTTCTTTCCATTTTTAATTTTTTAAATGTTTTCATTGTAATTTTTTTTTTTTTGTAAAAATTTATCTGTAAATGTTCATTTTTTAAACGATAAAGTTTCTTTTTTAAATAGTTGAGAAACGAGTTTTTCTCTCTTAAAAGTCAAACAATGAAAAGAAACTAAAAGTGCTTCATCTTCTTCTTCGTCTTCTTCTTTTTATTTCCTAATTGACCAACATCAATTTTAAGTCAAATGGCATTGAAAAGAAAACGGGAAAAAAACGTTGATTAAACTATGAGACGAGAAACACTTTCCAATTTGCCTCACCATTTTACTTTTATCGGTCTCATCTGTTCAAATTTTATTCGCATTTCTTTTTCTTCAAAAATTCAAATCAAAATTGAGCAAAGTAAGTTTTTGAATTGAAAATTATATTTTAAAAAAGAAAGACTGAGAGACAGAGAGAGAGAGAGAGAGAGAGATAAAAAGTGTAAACGAGAAGTGTCGTAGAATAAAATAAGAAGTATTTCACATTCGAACGATAAGAGACAAAATAAACACGGAAGTATGAAGAAGCAAGAAAACAATTAAAAAACAAAACATCGTGATTAAATAGTAAAATTAATTTCTTTTTCTTTTCTTTTGACACTTTTGTGTCTCTTTTTTTTCTTTTCGAAATTCAATTTTGACGATGAATCATTTTTTGTAAGAAAAAAATCGAATAATTGAAAAAAGTGGAGAAATTGAAAAACAAAATGACCAAATAAATAAAACCTAAAACCCAAAAAAAGCAATGTTAATTCAACATTGATTCGTTTTAGATTTTCCGTGCGGAAGAGAAAAAAGGTTTTAATCTATCAGACACGCGGAATCGGAAAGATTAAAACCAACGAAAAACAAAAAAAAAGGGGAGAAAAGACAACATTTGGCGAGTTATAAAAGAAAGGAGAAGAGCCAAGAAAAAATGAAGAAAAATTAAAAATTCAAATGATTTTCCTCAATTTTTTCATTTCATTTTTTCTATTTCCTTCATTTTGTTGGAATGCGTCAATTATAAATAATAAACAGGTTTGAAACTCCAAAAAAAAACAAAAAAACAAATTTTTTTTTAAAGGTAATTGATAAATCGATTCCAGTTCGTGAAACAACATTAAATGATGACGATTTTCAAAATGATTTACATCAAAGAATGGATTTAACAAAATTAGGTAAAACTCGGAGAAAAAACAATTTTTTTTTCAAATTATCGATTGATTTTTTGATTTTATTCAGGAATAAAAGTGAAAGATGATCCAACAATTGGAAATTATAGTGAAGGAGACATTTTAATTCCAAATATTAAACAATTCGTTGAGGAAAACAATAAACTAGGGCGAAATGCAATCCGTCAAATGTATCGTCGTTGGCCAAACAATGAAATTCCCTATACTTTATCATCACAATACGGATCATATGCAAGGAATGTAATCGCCAATGCCATGAATGTAACGGAAACCAACAAATATTTCCATCTGCTCCTCTCAATTTTCTTTTTCTCAGGAATATCACAAGAAAACCTGTGTTCGTTTCGTTGCCAGAGATCCAGCACGTCATCATGATTATTTATGGATTCATCCAGATGATGGATGTTATAGTTTAGTCGGAAAGTAAACTCAAATCTCATATTTTTATGATTCGGTTAATTCGATTTTTGCAGAACGGGCGGAAAACAGCCGGTTTCACTTGATTCTGGATGTATTCAAGTTGGAACAATTGTTCATGAATTGATGCACGCTGTTGGCTTTTTTCATGAGCAAAGCAGGTTCGGAAAAGAAAAAGAAAATCAATAAATTACTTTTTTTTCTTTTAGACAGGATCGCGATAATTATATTGATGTTGTCTGGCAAAATGTCATGAATGGAGCTGATGATCAATTTGAGAAATATAATTTGAATGTAATTTCACATTTAGACGAACCTTATGATTATTCATCAATTATGCATTATGGACCATACGCTTTTAGTGGATCTGGAAAAAAAACTCTCATTCCGAAAAAGGTTTTCGTCTTGTTGTTGTCTCACTGTTTTCCTTATTGTTTCACTATTCTTCTAGGGAGGATCCGAACGGATGGGTCAACGTGTCAAATTCTCCGATATTGATGTTCGTAAAATCAACAAATTGTATAATTGTCCAGTTTCGAAAACTGGATCAGGATCAGGATCAGGATCAACTTCATCGTCTAATTCTAATAATCAAATTTCATCAAACTCAATTGTAAATCAGCCACAGGTTTGAATGAATTTCTTATTTTACTTTTTTTCTTTTTTTATTGTTTTTCTTTTTCGTTTTGCTTTACTTTATTTTCAGTCTCGTTTCGCTGGAATGCCTTCCTCTACTGTTAACAGAGTTACTAATAACAATAATCGTCCAGTAATTCGTATTTTTGGTTGATTTATATTCATTTTTTATTTATTTTGTGCTGTTTCTTACGGGATTTGATCTCATTTTGCTTCTTTTCTTTTCAAATAAACCGTCAATGTTTTGTTGAGAAATTTTGAAAACAAGAATCCAACTGTCATTTTTCACAACGAAACTTTAGTTTCAGGAAAAGTGAATAAAATGTTTTCAATTTTTTTAGGTGGATGAAGAATGTGATGATCTAACCTGGCGATGTCGTTTTTGGTCGATTTTTTCTTATTGTCAACGTCGCGAAATAAGAGCTATTATTTGTAGAAAATCTTGTTTAGCTTGCAAATCAAATTAGTAATATTTATCATCTTCAACTGACAAATGTTTCGGTAATTGAAAAAAAAAAGATTATAAACTCGTAAAATCGTGCAATAAAATTAAAAAAGCTCATTTCCTGGGATGTCAAACTTTGTCGTGAACGCTTCCACTTCCTAAAGGTATTTTTTTGTATGAAAATTTAAAAAAATTCAACGAAATTTCCTACTTTTGCTAATTCTCCAATTTCTTTTTGGAAATCTTCGTTTGATGCTGTAAATGCTTTGAAATCTTTGATGGTTTTTCCAGCTTGCGTATTGAATTTCTTGACAATTTGAATTCCTTGATGAATTAAATCCGCCACTTTTTCAAAATCTTGCTCAACAAATCCTCTTGAGGTTAATGCTGGTGTTCCTAATCGAATTCCTCCAGGTCTCAGTGCTGAAACATCTCCTGGGCATGTATTTTTGTTACAAGCAATATGAGCCAAATCTAATGCGTGTTCAGCTTTTGCTCCTTCAACACCAATTGGTCGAAGATCAACAAGTACTAAATGATTATCAGTTCCCCCAGTTGCTAATGTATATCCATGTTTTTGAAGACGTTGTGCTAGTGCTTTTGCATTAGCAATAACTTGGAACCCATATTTAACAAAATCTTCACTAAGACATTGTTTAAGAGCTACAGCAATTCCCGAAATTGTATGGTTATGTGGTCCTCCTTGAAGTCCCGGAAATACTGCCGAATTGATTTTCTCTTCTAAATCATATAAAACTTCCACTCCCTTTGCATTTACAGATCGAACTCCTTAAAAATTTGTATTTTTAACTTGTTTTTAATAAATTTGCTTACCTTTTCTATAAAATATGAGAGCTCCACGTGGTCCTCTTAAAGACTTATGGGTTGTAGTTGTAACAATATCAGAATATTCGAATGGTGATGGAATTGCTCCAGCCGCAACTAATCCAGAAATATGTGCCATATCAGACATCAAAAATGCTCCAGCTTTATTCGCAATTTTTCTAAATCTCGCATAATCCAAATGTCTAGCATAGCACGAAACTCCTGCGATGATAATTTTTGGGCGGAACAAAAGAGCGTTTTCCTCTAGTTTATCATAATCAATTAATCCAGTTTGTGGATTGACTTTATAAGGAAGCGATTGAAAGAATTCCGAACTCGCTGACACTTTTTTCGATGGCGTGAAAAAACCATGTGTTAAGTGACCACCGTCTGGCAAATCAAGACCCATAATACGATTGTTGGTACCAACAATTGCTGTGTAAACAGCCAAATTAGCTGGTGATCCAGAAAGAGATTGAACATTCACTCCCCATTTAGTTGGATCAAGTCCGAAAACCTGAAAGACAATAACAAATCAATTTCATTACATGAATTTCATTTATCCAGTTAACTCGCAAAACTAAACCATATCAGTTTAAAACTGATAACATGTTTTTTTTTGATAACCTTTTGGAGAAAAAACATTTTTCATTGAAATATTTTTTTTAGAAATGTCTAGATCGAAAAGAAAATTACTTCAAGAGCTCTCTTTTGACACAACAACTCCATTTGATCAATAAACTCATTTCCTCCATAATATCTGGCTCCTGGATATCCTTCACTGTATTTGTTACACATGGAAGAACCGAGAGCATCCATGACGGCTTTGCTAGTGAAATTTTCCGAAGCAATCAGCTCCAAACCACGACGTTGACGGTGTTTTTCCTGAAAAATTTAGGCGCTCAGATATTTCTAAACTATAAATAATTTACATTTTTCATGATTCCATATACTTCTGGATCAATTTTTTCGACATGATCTTTGAGAATATTTTCATTTTCTGTATATTTTGTTCGTTGGACTGGAATTAATGGAGTATGAACTTGTCGGTCAGCCATTCTAAGCTGTAAATAAAATAAACTTAAACATTAGTAAAGTAACAAATAAAATTTGAAACAGAATAGACGGTTCAAAAAATGCGGAACAAGAAGGAGGAAATGAAAGCTTATTTCCTATTTGATCTCAAGTTTTTATAGGCTGACATGGAAACATGTTCTCCGAAAAAGACCAAATGAACTTGATTTTTTCTTAAATTCTGGTTTTTTTTTTCTAGATTTTATCTGACAAAAGTAAAAAATAAATATAAATAAGTTTTTAATAGTTTTAATTTAATTTATAGAAAAATTAATAATAAACTTTAACAAACTTACGTGTCAAGACAGATAATAAAACAATAATAATTTTTGAAACTTTCTTTTGATAAGAAAATGTTTTAGATTCGAAAATGTTTTTATTTGACTAATAGACGAATAGACATGTAATATTCCCACCACATATAAAAAGCGATTCGGATAGATAACGATGTGGGTCGAACCATTAGCAAAGATCATAATATGATCGATAAATATGTAAAAGTACGTTTTTTTTTAAGTTGGAGAACAAAAAATCATTGATTTTATTTTAAAAAACTTTTTTCGAAAAAAATTTAATTTAAAAATTTCTAAACAAATTCATTTCGCGGGCTCAACTGTGCATACACCATTATCATATATTGCACTAAATCACCAACCTGAACTTTTAATGACAGTATTCCATTCGAAAATTTTGTCTGTCGAATGACCGTTCTAGCCAGCATTATTATCTTAAAAAAATATATTTAAATTACTAAACTTCAAAAAAAAAATCGATTTGTAAGTTTATCACCCTTCTTATCAATTCGTGTTTGTTATCATTTTAACAGAAACCCCGTTTCCTTTTTAGTTTCATAAAATATTAAAACAAAATAATAAGAAAAATCTTGAAAAAAAATAAAAAGAAATGAAACTCATAATGAAAATTTGAAAAAAGCGTGAAGAAAAATCGGAAAATCATTTAAATTACCGCCATTAGTTATCAACTAATTTTTTGTCACCCCACGTGTTTCTTTTAACAATTTTCCCTTTTTTTTCGATAAAAATTCATGAGTGAAGATTAAAAAAAAAAGAAAAAAATTAAGTAAAAACCTCGCAATAAGATAAAAACACGTTGTAAAACTAAAAAATAAAACGTCTATCTTTAATAAAATAAATATCTTAAAATCTCTTCAATAATTATATTCACATTCCTTGGTATTTTGGTCCGCCACTTCCTTCTGGAGTCACCCAGTTAATATTCTGAAGTGGATCTTTGATGTCGCACGTCTTACAATGAATGCAATTCTGTGCGTTTATTTGAAGTCGAAGTTTTGATCCGTCAGTTTCTGATGGGACAAATTCATAAACTCCTAAAATTATTCCTTTTTTTCAATTTTTTTAAACAAAAAAAAACCAGCTGGACAGAATTTTGATTCAGGTCCTCCATATTTTTCTAAATTGACTTCCAATGGAACTTGATCATTTTTCAATGTTAAATGAGCTGGTTGATCTTCAGCATGATTCGTTCCTGTCAACGAAACTGATGTCAACAAATCGAATGTTAATTTTCCGTCTGGTTTGGGATAATTAATCTCTTTTGCATCTTTCACTTCAATTAATTGCTCATTATCTTTTTTTCCATGACTTAAAGTCCACGGTTCTAATCCTCTTCCCAAAACATAAAATATTCCAGAATAAATCATTCCACCAATAAATCCTAGAAAAAAACCACATTTTTTTTCTAGTTAAATCATTAGAAAAAAGTTAACCTAATGAGGTATTGAATGATGGTCGGATGTTTCGAGTTGCTTTCAATTCTTTAATAACATACGTATCTTTTATATCTTTCTCATATTTTTCTGGATCAATTGCTGAAAAAATGTGATGTTTTCTTTCAATCTGGAAAAAAAATGAAGAAAGCAAAATTAAACTTTTCTTTTCAGAATCTTTCGCAATTTCATCAAAAATCGATTCAGCTGCAACCATTCCACTTTTCATCGCATTGTGGGTTCCTTTTAATTTGGCAACGTTTAAAAATCCAGCCGAGCATCCAACTAGACATCCTCCAGGAAAATGAAGCTTTGGAATACTTTGGAATCCTCCTTCATTCAATGCTCTTGCTCCATATCCAATTCGTTTTCCTCCTTCTAATTGTTTTGCAATTGATGGATGAGTTTTATATTTTTGAAATTCTTTGTAGGGATTCAAATTCGGATTTTTGTAATCAAGAGCAACAACAAAACCAACTGATACCAAAGGTTGTCCTTCATCTTCAATATGATACAAAAATGATCCTCCATATTGATCTTTTTCCTATTGATTTTCAATTTTCTTGTTTCGAAAAAAAAAGAAACAAATTTTAAAAATTTACCAATGGCCAACCCATTGTATGCTCAATATATCCAGGTTGATGTTTAGCTGGATCGATTTCCCAGAGTTCTTTAAGCCCAATTCCATATGTCATTGCGTGATGTCTTAAATCAAATTTGTCAAGAACCTGTATTTAATTAAATAAATTAATTAATTTAATTTCTTTTTTGAAACCTGCTTGCTTAAATGTCCACGGCATCCTTCTGCAAAAACTGTGCATTTTGCGTGTAGTTCCATTCCTCTTTCAAATCCATCTTTTGGTGCTCCATCTTTTCCAATTCCAACATCATTTGTCGCAATTCCTTTTACACTTCCATCTTCATTGTATAATACTTCAGCAGCAGCCACTCCTGGCCAAATTTCAACACCGGCAGCTTCTGCTTGTTCACCTAACCATTGAACAACTTTTCCAAGTCTTACAATATAATTTCCATGATTCGCCAATGGAACTCCCGGTACGATTGGAACTGGAATTCTTCCAGTTTCAGTTAAGATTGCAATCGATTCCGACTAAAACAAAAATTTTTGAAACCATTTCAATGCGGAAACAACAGAAAAACATACGGAAACTTTTTGATGAACTGGTGCTCCAAGCTCTTTCCAATTCGGAAATAATTCATCTAAAGCTCGAGTCTCAATTACAGCACCCGACAATGTGTGCGCTCCAATTTCAGGTGCTTTTTCAACCACACAAACTCGAAGCTCTGAAAATATTGATCGAAAATTCCGACTAAAAAATATGAAACCTTTTTCAGCTTTTTCGGCTAGTTGTCTTAAACGAATAGCTGCTGACAAACCAGATGGTCCACCTCCAACAATCACAACATCGTATTCATCACTGACACGAGTCATATCAACATCTTTCCATCGAGGATCAGTTGAACGATCCTAAAAGAAAGGCATCCTCCTCTACTTTACGATAAATTTAATATTACTTTAACTGTATAATGAGTTGTGGTCCATTGTCCATTAACAACATTTCGGATTTTTGAAGAAACTCGAAACAAGGAAACACCACTAACTCTCATTCTAAAAATCAAAAATAAAAAAAGAAAAAAAATAAAAGAAAAATTTGTGAAAAGAAATACAAAACACGTTATAAAGATAAATATAAAATGTTTTCTTTAACTTCATTGTTTTTGTTGTTGATTGAAAAAAAAAGTAACGAAAAACAACAGAAGTTTAATAATAATAAAAATAAAAAAACAATAATAATTAATAATGTAATTACAATAAACGATAATTACTGAAAATTAAAAAAAAACCTAAAAATTGAATTTTTTTTTCTAGAAATGACTGAATTAAAGGATCAAAACTGTTTTCATTCTGGATCAAAAAAATAATGTTAAATGAACACGTTGTTTTTTTGTTTGTCAAAAAGAAATAAAAAGAGAAAAATAGAATTGAGAAGAGTAAAAAAGAAAAACGAAAGAAGATAAGAAGAGTCGGTCAACGAGTAGTTCAAAGTACAATTTACGAATTAAGACTACAGTTTAGTATATATTCTAACAAATATCCTGTTATTATTATTTTTTTAATTAACTTTAAGTTTTGAAAAAAAATCAATAATTTGAACAATTTTTTGAGCTTTTTGAACAAACAAAAAAAATTTTAAACTTAAGTAATAAAGCGCTAAAAATCAATGATCATATATCAATGTTCATAAATTGTTTTTTTACTCATCAAAGTTACTTGATTTCGGATTTCAACCGAATAAAATCCATTTTTACAAAAATATAAAAACATTTTTATGAATTTTTTCACATGCAAAAAATTTAAAAATTACAAAATAAAAGAATCAAGTTTATCACGAAAAGAGATCAGCTCAAAAACTATTGAAAATACTTTTTTTTTCAGAATTTATAATTATTTTAAATACATATTTTTATTGATGTGGCACTATATTAGAATCGGTTTTTTCTTCAGTTACTTCAACACCTTCTTGATCAACATTTTGAGCACCTCTACGATTCCACCAATTAGCAAATTTCGCTTTTACACGGCTACCCGTTTCACCTTTAAAAACAATTTTTTAAAATATGTTTTTTGTTTAAATATTACCAATTGAGGTTCCAATTTTTGTTCCGGCTGTATTTACGGTTCCAAACACCTTTGAAGCTCCTTCAACTCCATTGACAGCATGTTCAAATTTTAAATAAACATCATAAACACCAAGTTGTTCAGAAAATACATGACCAGGTGGAACAGATGATAAATCATCATATTTTTTAGCCATCCATATTCGATAATTGTTTGTTCTTCTCCATTCATTAATAAATGCTATTCCATAATGAGGAATGGATGCTTGAAGATCTGATCGTGATGTCGAAACCATTCCAAGTAAATAATTTCGAATTTGAATTCGAATCCATTCATCACTTCCATCAAACTCAGCTGTGCTTGATTTCATTTGTTCTTCGACTTTTTTCAAAACATGATCAGCAAATCTTAAATCAGCTGTTGTTAATGATGCAGCTTTTTCTAAACTACTATCAGTGATATCTATATAGTTATGAACCAAATTTCCATCATCTTCTATCTTAATTTTCAAAATTTTTAGTTTAATATCATCAAATTCTGAAATACCTTAACAATAACATCAAACATATCTTTTTTCATTGCAAACAACGCATTTGTTGCTCCAACAACACAACTTCTTACTTTTGATATTGAATCGATAAATTGAATTGGTAAATATGGATCAAAAAATGCTCCCTTTAATTATATTACATTCTTTTTTACTAATTTATAAAATAAGAAACCTGTGAGAATAGACTAATCGGAAATCCATAAGAATCCTTGTTTCGAATCGGGTCTTTTTTAGCTAATTCAACACCAACATCTTCTTCTATGATAATTTCTTCTTGTTTTTTAATTTCAACCTTTTTTGTCATTTCTACATCATTATGTAATCCAATACTTGAAAAATATAAACCTTCTTCTAATAATTCTTAAAATATAATTTTTTTTTTAAATTTAAATTTAATTAATTAAATTCGTACTTGGAAACATTGATACAACTGCTAACATTGTTTCTCCTAATCGGAGTCCAGATGGTGCGACAAATAATATTTTTCTTTCAAGTAGAAACAGTTTGAATAACAACAACGCTCTATGTCGATATCGAACAAATAAATCTTGAACTGATATGTCATGTAATGCCATGTTTGAAAATATTTCTCCAGTTAAATTTGAATCAAATATTTCACATAAATTAGTGTACATTTGGGCCAAAACATCAATTTTAGCAAAATCTAGTTGCTCAAAATATGCTTGTGTTATCACTTCTAATTTTCCTTTTAATGCTCCAAAAAGTGGCACTTTTGAAATTATGCAAACACTTTTCTGCACACTTGTTCTTGTTACATCATCTGCTTTTGTTAATAATTTCTAATAAGAAAACGTTTAAATTTAAATTTTAAATAATCAATTTTACATTAGAATCAATTTGTCGATAACATGAAATTCCAAAAACACATTTATTTTTTTCTGTTCTCGATGGAAGCATAAAAAATATTGTATCTAAAAACATTTTTTTATTAGTTTTTCGTCTAATTTTATTTATTTTACCATGTTCACAATTATGAACACCATCTGGTAAGGCGAGTGATGGAAGAAGTGACCATTCGGAAGGTAAACCTTTTTCACCTGATCCATCCAACTTTGGATGAGAATATTCTACCTAAAAGATTTCAGAAATTTCAAAGTAAATTTTGAAATAAAACATAATTTAAAAATTAATTCTGCCTAACTTCACTGTTCATTAATTAAATAAAGTTTTTGTTATTATTTTTAAATGAATAAAATACCTCACAACCTCGCTTGTGATGAAAACTAACAACCACCACATTAAGAAACGGGTGCATCAAAATAATAGTAAAAATGTATCTAAAATATAATTTTTTAATTTTCAATATCGATTATTCTAAAATATACAACAAGGAAACAACAAGCCATTGAACAGTGTACGAAGACAAAAAAACCAAAAATGTCTTAACCATCAATAAAATTTTTATCAGAACCATATTTTTTTAAGCTGCAATATTTCGAAAAAAAAAAAAAGAAAAATTAAAAACCTGCAATTTATCAGCAATTACTGTTTAAAATTACAAAATACAATTGGTCAAAAAACAAATTCTCAAAAAAAGATAATAATTATAACATGGAAAAAGTAATTTACAAGGAACATTCTCAGAATTATGATAAGCATTTGCATAATTTTAGATTCGGAATCCAATTATGCAAAACGCATAAAAACGGGGCGAATCCAAGAGATCGCAATAAAAACAATTAATGTATTTAAAATACAAAACTACAAAAATTAAAATTGAGATTTAGTATCATTTTCAAAATTGAAAGATTAATGAACAAGCCGATTTAGGAAAACTCGGAAATGTTTCAAATTTGTTTGAAAGAATTTTTGTTAATTTTTTGTGGAATTTTGATGTAGAAAAACCTCAGTTGACGAGGGATGAAAATTCAACAGATGAATAGTAATTGAAGAAAGACAAATGGAGGTCAAATCGATAAATATATTAAATTTATATACTTATATCTTTATTTAAGTATTAACCAGCCATGGATTTTTTTCAATCGTTGCAGCTGTTCGATCTCCATAATCATAAAGAAGTTCCTCGCCGCATTCAATATCACGTTTTGCAACAAGAATTAAATGATGTTTACCATCAAACTCAACAACCTTAAAAAAATGGTTATGATTCTGCTATAATTAATTTTTTTTACTTTAGTTTTTAGATTTGGCCGCATAACTGAATGATTAATTAATCGACCTTTCCATTTTGATTCTTTTGTTGCATCAACACACCATTTTTTATTACTCCAATTAAAAAAATACATATATGAACCTATTTTCTCATCGTTTGAATATTCTTCTTCAAGTTTTTTAGCAATTGAATACTCCATCATTTCTCCTAAATTTCAAAATTGATACGAAATCATTTTTAAATATTTTTAATATACCTTTATATTCAATGACAAATTCTCCTTTCAAAAATTTGCGCTGCGTACGTATTCCCCGTCCTTTTATTTCATCTTTATAAATTTCAAGCACTTTTTCATTGCACCCAGTGAAAATTGCATCTCGTAGAGCATCTTTTTCCTCTTCCTAAAATGTTTTTTTTTATTTAAAAATTAGTTTTAAATTCATAATTAACCTCAATTTGTTTACTCGTTTTTCGGTTACTTCGACGTACGGCTGGGAAGAACTCTGTGATTTTGTGATTTGAAACATCTTTCACGGCAGCTCCTCCCCGCCGACTTCTTGTATTTTTTGCAGGCGCCACTGTTGGTTGTACTGATGATTGTGCACTTAAATGTTCACTTATTGAGGTATCCCGGAATGAAGTTGACAAATTTGCAGCCCGTTTCTTTTTTGATCTAGTACCCGATGACCGTTTTTGTGCGGCCACTTTCATCATCTCTTGAGCTTTACAGCTGAAAAAAAATAATGAAAATTCAAGCAAAAACAAAATATAATTTTGAATAGATTAGAAGGGATGTAACCATAGGGATATTGAAATATTTGGAATAATTTTCAAAATTTCAAAAACAAATGTTAAAGTTTGATCTTTAACTTTTGCTTTTCTGAAAAATACATTGGTTGTAGAAAAATGGCCGATAACAAAAAATAGTAGCCATTTTAAATAAATTAGGCAAGCAAGAAAAAAACGATGATGTCATAAGTTTGAAGCTTTTTTTTTAATTGATTGGTGCAGAAGGCAGTGTACACAAAGTGTGCTATTGATTTTTATTCCGAAAACATATGGCACAATTCAACATTGAAATTGAAACAGATTTTGAACAGAAAAAAAGAAGGAATCTACTAATATGTGGATTTACTAACTTTATGAAAAAAAAAATAGGGCACAACCTTATATTCGTTATTTTTTTGAAATGAGCCAGTATGAAAAAATCGCCGAAAAAATATTAAAAAGAAAAAGAAAGCACTTGGCAAAAATTGATTTGTATGTTTTTACGGTTTATGAGTGAAGGGGAAATTTTTTTAAAAAATATGTTATATGTTAATTATAAAAAATATAAATTTTAAGACATAAATATTTTAGTCAAAATAAAAATGAAAACAATAACAAGAAAATGAAACGAAATGAGGGTATGTATGATCAAACAACAAACAGGAATTATTTTCATTCAAGGAAATGAACAAAGAACACAAAAAATGCGAGGGAAACAGAGAAAAATAGGACGCTCAATGCCAACTAATGGAAATGTCAGTGTTATGCTTTTGTTGACGTTTTTCCCGAGCTTGCGTTTTTCCATTTTGTGCAATTTTGAAAAATTAAACGTATTTCAATAAATATTAGTTTTGTTCTTTTTAATTTACAAATAAATATTTTCTCCTTCAAATAATTTAAATTTTATTAAAATTCAACTTCGTTAATTCTTTTAATAATTTACTTTTTTAATTTTGAAAAAAAGTTAGTTTGTGATATGTTTAAAAACGAAATTTAAAAAAATTAATAACCAATAAAACTACAAAATGATTTAATTTGCTTGAAAAATATTTGATAATTTGATATTTTTACCTAAAAATTAAAATTTAAAAGGTATACTTTTAGCTTTTTAAAATTTTTTGTTTAATAAATAATTTGAATATAATTACATAATATGATTAAAGATTTCATTTTAAGTTTAAAAAACTTTTTTCAACTTAATATTTTATTAAAATAAAAGTAATACCGTTTCATGAAATTTTTAACTTTTCAGGAAAAAAACCGAAAATGCCACCAAAACGTAAAGGTCGTGGAAGACCTCCAACACGAGGACGTGGAAAAACAACAAAAAGAGTAATTTTAAAATTATATTTAAAAATCGGTTAGTATTAATTATTTAAAGTTTAAGAAAAGTTCAACATCTGAAGAAGAGCACAGCGTATCTGATACAGAGTTTGGAGATGGATTCGATAAAAATTTGTTGCAAAAAGTGAAATATAATTTCCAGGAGCTTATGGCTGGTGGGCTTTATTTTCATTTACTTTTTACATTTAATATATTTTAGATGAAGCATTTAATCACCCGGAATTTATTCACACAATTGATCCAAGCGGTTTGTATGTAATCCAAGTTTAATATGATTTTTGTTTTTTATAGAGCTTACTATGGAATATTTCGAAAAGACAGGATTAGAGCACCCTATTCATTTTCGATGCGATCCAAAATTGATAGGAATGACGTAATTTAAACTTTTTTTTTTCAAGACTCAGTTTGGTTTTTAAGCGTTCCTGACAGTTCATTCTCTGTTGAAAATGTTTTAGAATTAGTAGGTGGAAATAGAATAATTGAAGTTGTACAAGTAAAAGATCAAGGAAGTGTCAAAATGACTCTACAGGAATTTATTGATTTCTACAAGTAAAACAAGAAATATTTAATTTAAAAAAAAAACCAATAATTTCCAGAACTCCAGCTGATCAGCGAACAACGTTATACAATGTTTTGTCGTTAGAATTTTCTTTGACACCATTAGAAGTAAATAAATAGAATTTTTGTTATATAAGCTCCTATATTTTATTGGAATTTAGGACTTGGTAAAATCTCCTTCAATTGTTCGAGAAGTGGACTGGGTGGGAACAAAATGGCCAGATGCATTACGTCAAAGATGGATTGGGTTTAATGGAAAAGATAAAAATTTGTATACTCCACATCATACATTTCCGAAAGTTCAAAAGTGATAAAAACGTATTTTTTCCTCTATAAATTCTCTTAAATTTTCAGTTATTGCCTTATGAGTGTAGCTGATTGTTACACAGATTTTCATATTGATTTTAGTGGAACATCTGTTTGGTATCATGTTTTAAAAGGAAAAAAAGTGTTTTGGTTGATTCCTCCAACTGAAACCAACTTTATCCTTTATCAAGAATTTATTCAAACTGCTGGAGATGTTTCATTTTTTGGAAAATCAGTTGAAAAATGTCACATGGCTGTATTAGAGCCTGGTGATACAATGCTAATTCCAAGCGGTAAATTAAATGGACATTTTTAAAAGAAAACAATTTTTTCAGGCTGGATTCATGCTGTTTATACACCAAGTGATAGTCTTGTGTTTGGGGGAAATTTCCTTCATTCTCTGTCATGTAAAATGCAAATTCGTGTTTATCAATGTGAAAATCGGTTAAATGTAACAAATGTTATTAAAAATGTTTTTTAAGTTAAAATATTTTTTTTCAGATTACAAGAAAATTTCGTTTACCTTATAATGAAGAACTAATTTTCTATGTAATAGCGGACTATGTCAAAAAATGGACAGGAAGAGAATACGCAAGACCATTAAGAATCGAGGATGCTCGGTTGGATTATGTTGGAGAAAAATGGATTCAAGCTGGAGGTCATTTAAAAAAAATAGAATATTCAGATTTTGAGCATGGTGTCGAATTAACAAATGATATGATTCATGAAAATGAACACAATGGTATTTACAATTTAAAAAAAAGCAAATGAATATAGTCATAAAACAAAATTGTAGAATCAACAGAAAAACAAGCAGAATTAAAAGTTATCGCAATGCATGCTGAAAACACGCTGTATTCTAGACCAATGACATTAAAACCAGCTGCAGCCGACAGTTTGTTAGATGCTGAAGAAGATGAAACAGAGGAAGAATCCAAAAGTAGATTTATAAGTAAAAAAAAAATTAAAATATGGTTTAGCTATAAATGTTACTAAACAATGGGATGATGAAATCGATGAACGTTCAATTAATAATCCTTTAATTTTTTACAAAAATGCCGTATGTTAAAAGAAGTTTTAATAGAAGCTAAATGTATTTTTTTTTAAGAAACATGACTTTGTTCGAAACAAATGTGTTCCTGATCATAAATTACCAGTTGGTCATGAGCCGCCACTTGAATTTAATCAAGGTTCAAAACTTTTTTTTTGTTCGTATTGTATTTTATTTAAAATATTCAGAAGAGCTTGACAAAATTTCGGAAAGATTGCTTGTTGAGTTAGAAGCTCTGGCAATGTATCTCAAAAGAAAAACAAAAGTGGAAGTCGCCGAAGGAATCTGTCAACCAGCATCTTTATTGAACGCATTTTTAACTGTCTTGAAAAAAAGAAAAATTCAACTTGGCAAAGAAGAAGAAAACGAAAAAGAACCAAAAAACGTTAAAAGAAAATATGTGAGTAGTTAAAGTTAAAACCGAAATCATTTTTTATTCAGACAAGAGCATCATTGGAATCAGGAGAATATGAAGCATCAATAAACCAAGCGGAAGAAAGTGCTAAATCGAACAGTGTAAAAAACGATGCGAATCTCACTGCTGAAAAAGTTGAAGATTTTCCAGAAAACTTAGTAGAAAATGAAAAAGAAGAAGAAAAAATAGATGATTCAAAAATAAATACAAAATTGGTTTGAACACATTTTTTTGTTCTTCTTACTTTAAAAACTAATTTTTAAGGAAAGCGAACAGATTACAAATGATAAAGAAGACGAAAATTCAGAAGAACCGAACGAAGTTGTTAAAAAAGAAGAAAACACACCAAGTAAAGAAAATAGTCCAACAGAGGTAAATTTTTAAAAATTTGTTTTATTAATTTCTTAACTGGGAGTTTTTTTTTTGATTTTCATATTGTGAATGATTGAAAATAATTTTGGAAAACCTAAAAAATATTCTTTAAGTCAAATTTTAACACTGATAGTCAAAAAATGTCAAAAAATATACTATAAAAATAAATTTAATTTTTTTTTTGTGAAAATTGCCCGAAAAGACAAGAGATTACAGTTAGAAAATTGTTTTTTAAGTCTTAAAAGAGTTTTTTGTGTGTCTTTTTTAAGTCTTAAAAGACTGTAAACTAACATCATTTGTCTTGATCGTTATCCACGTAGATTTTTTATAAGTTTATAGAAAAAAAAAACGTTCCTTCTCAACACTTTTTTTTTTCTTAATTTCAATAATATTTTTCTCACCCCTTCCTTCCTTCTTTTTTCGACTCTTTTTCATAAAAATTTAATCGATTTCTCAATATATCAAAAAAATTAAATATGCAAATTGAATTGTAAAAATTTGAATCGTATTTATTGCATAGAAAAAACACACCGTCGTAACATTTTACGATTTTTAATACAATGAATGAAAAAATATATTTTTAGCCTAGAAGAAGTAGCCGACGAAAAGCTTCGAAAGCAGCAAACGAATCAATCAAAGAAGAACTAAAAGAAGTTGAAGAGGAGTTGAAGTCGGAATCAAACGGACAAACGAAAACAGAAGTTGTCGAAGAAAAAGAGCGAGAGAAAATGGAAAACGATGAAAAAGTATGAATTGAAAAAGTTTTAAAACGTTTTTTTTTCAATAATTTTTTTTAAAGAAAGAAGAGAAGAGTAAAAGAGTAAAATTGACGAAAGAAGAAAGAAAGGAGAAAAAGAAAAAAGAAGAAGAAAAAAAAAGAAAAAGCTTGTCATTAGATGCGGCTTTGAATGCAGCTCATGGAAATTCGAAGTCAAAAAAGAAAAAACCTGAAAAGCCCCAATTTGTTGGAGGATTACCGGTTGCTCCAATACAAAATGAACCAGTTGTGGCGAATCCATATAATTATGATCCAAAAATGGAAATGATAAAACTAGGAACAGGGCAGCTTAAATCAGCATACAGAAAATCAAAAAATGTAAGTTTGAATTTTTCCCAAGTTTGAAAAAAAAATTAAAATGCAGAACATCGAATTGCGTTTCGAAAAAAAAATGTACAAATTAGATCCAAAAAGAAAAAGTGGAGAAGAGGAAGACGATGATGACAACAATGATGAAGAAGGAAAAGCAGAAAATAAAAAGGAAAAAATCAAAAAAGAAATTCTAACACCATCAAGTAACTTTTTAAACGAGTATTAATAAAACATTTTAAACATAAAAATACTATTTAAGCTGCGCCAATCAGCATTGATATATTTGATATGCCGTCTTCATCAAAAAAACGAAAAGAATCTCTAGTAAAACCGGGAGATTTAAAAAGAAAAAATGGTAAACAATTTCACATTGATAAATTTGAAATTTTTCTGATTCAGCAAGTCCAATTGAAGCGTCACCAAGTCCGAAAATTTCGTCGCCTGCTTCAGTGTTTTCTCCAGGATCGAGCTCGTTTCCTGGCCGACGAAAAAGTGATACAACATCATCAACAACACGAAAATCGATATTTACAAGTTATGTATCTCGTCAAGATAGAATGATTGCTGAAAGTTCTTCACCAGTTCAAACGTCAAGACATTCATCATTTTCTGAAAAGTTTGAAACATTTTCACTACAAGTCAAACGCTTATATTTATAGGCGTTCTTTAAATTTGCCGGTGACACCAGTTTCAACACCAAAAACATCGTCATCAAGCGAAAATCCTTATACACCAAGTGCTCCACCGGTTCAAAAAGTATAATTTAAAATTAAAATTTTAGAAATAAAAAATAAGAATATTGATTTTTCAGTCATCATGGATGTCAACTGGTTCGATTGATCATAAAGAATCAATAGACGAATCTCCTATTGATGTAGTAGCAGATTCTGTTCCATCACCACATACACCAATTAATGTAACAGCATCACCATCATTGTTACATGAGATCACTTCACCACCCGGACTAGTTCAGAGAAATTCTCGATCATCAATTTCATCAACAAATGGAAGAAATAGCGATTCACCTGTTACACCAATGTAATTAGAAAAATTTAAAAACAAAAAGAAAATTTTTTTTTCAGACCAGCAAAAAGAACGAATCGTATTCCAGCAGAAGTCGCATTAAAAAATATCAAAACTTTAATTGGTCAATTAAATCAATTAAATGAAACTGATTAAACATAATAACTAATTAAATATTAAGAGATCTCTAATTACAAGCTGTTTGTTGTATTTAAGCCAAATATTCAATTTTGGGTTGTTTTATATTAAATCTTGGTGTAGTTTTAATAGGCAAAAGAAAAGTATCAAACTATACTATTTTCTTGGTTGCTTCAAATTTCTTAAATAAATTATACATTTTAGAAAAAATTCGAAAAAGTCATTCAATTTATTCTTTCTTTTCTTACTACTTTGTTTTTAAAATTATAGTTTCAATGAAAAAAATATTCTGTTTATCATCATTTTGCCCGTTTTATTAATATAAATTTAGAGCCAAGTTTGATAAAAATGAAAAATGGTGGTTTTTAAAATCCACAAATGAATTCCTTTTATTTTAAGTTGAAATTTCTTATAATTTTGAATCTCCATTTTTTAAGAAAACAATTGGATATTTGAATTTTTAAATTATTTGGTAAAAAGTCATTCTTAATTTTGTTTAAAAATTTTGATTTTTTTTTCAGATATTAATTTATTAAAAAGAATGGAAAACAAAAAGAGAAAAACAGAAGAAAAGTAATTTTTGATTATTGAAAAATTAAAAAAAATTAAATTAAAATATTAGAAAAGAAGTTGCAATTGTTGTTCTTGGTGACATTGGACGAAGTCCAAGGATGTGTAATCATGCAAAAATGTTGGCTGATAAAAATTTTCATGTAAAAATGATTGGATTTAATGATTCAATTCCAAATGATTTGATTTTACATCATCCCAATATTGAGTAATTCAATTTGGAAAATCAATGAAAATTTGGAAATCATTTTCAGAATAATTGGAATTGCAGCTCCAGCAGAAATGAAGCGATTTCCAGCCGTAATTCAATTGGCATTGAAATTGATTTGGAATTTTTTGACACTTTTATTCGCATTGTTATTTTATACGAGTTTTACAAATCTTCGATTTATTTTAATACAAAATCCTCCAGCTTTGCCAACAATTCCTGTTTGTTATTTGGTAATTTAAAAAGGTTTTTTAAGAATAGAAAACTTTAATTTTCAGATTTCAAAGCTAAAAAATTCAAGGTTTATTATCGATTGGCATAATTATATGTTTTCAATTTTAAAAGACAAATATGGTAATTATTAATTAATTATTCGAAAAATTGCTTTAAAAAATTCCAGATTTAACCGACGATGAATTATTTGGATCACAAAATTTGAAAACTTCAAATAAAGCAAAGTAAATAAATAATTTTCCTTTTTAACAAAATAAAAACAAAACTTCAGAATTGTTCGAATTGTATCAAAATTAGAAGGATTTTTTGGTAAATTATCGGATGGAAATTTATGCGTAACAAATGCGATGAAAAATGATTTAAAAAATAAATGGAATATTGAAGCAAACACATTTTATGATCGACCACCCACATGGAAATTCAAGTACAAAAATTATGATTTTAAATATTTTTATTTTAATTGATTCAAGATTACCGTCGTTAGAACAAATTCATGAATTATTTAAAAAATTGGAAAAAACCGATGAAGGAAAAATACTTAAAATTTCTAATGATCCGAATGGTTTTTATTTATTTCCCCCCCCCCCCCCCCCTAAAAGTATTTTAAATAATTCAAATTTTTAGAAACTATAATTACTATTAATAATAATGGCAAAATTGAAAAAAGAGCCGATCGTCCAATTGTTTTATTGTCATCGACGTCGTGGACTCCCGATGAAAAATTCGACATTTTGTTCAAATCTCTTTTAAAATATGAGCAAATCGCAGAATCGAAAGATGATTTACCCGATATTTTAATGATTATAACTGGGAAAGGACCATTAAAAGAAGAATATTTAAATGATATTAACAACAAACGATTGAAGAAAGTCAAGGTTTTAAATTTAAGTTATATATTTCAAATAAAAATTGTTATTTAAAGATTTTAACTCCTTGGCTCGAAGCCAATGATTATCCAATAATGTTATTTAGTGCAGATATTGGAATATCATTACATATCAGCACATCTGGATTAGATCTTCCAATGAAGGTTGTTGATATGTTTGGAGCCAAAATTCCTGTTTTAGCTAAAAATTTTCAATGTATTCATGAATTGGTTAAGGTGAAAAAATAAAATTTTTTTAAATAAAAATATATTTTCTTCTAATTTCAGAATAATGAAAATGGTCGTCTTTTCGATAATGAAAATGAATTATTTGAACAAATTTACGAAATAGCAAAAGGATTTCCAGAATCTCTGAATGTTTTAAAAAAAAATGTTGAGAAAGTGAGATTAATATTTTAATGAATTTTATTATAATTAATATTTAGAATAAATTTGAATCATGGGAAGTTATGTGGAATCAAAACGCGTGTCCAATAATCATTCCACCAAATTTAGCAAGTGAAGATTTACTCTCGCGAGAAAAATCAAAAACTTGTTTAATTTACGCAATTATAATCGGGATTTCATCAATTTTTATAATGTTTTCCATTGGGTTTTTCTAATTTTTATCGAGAATTTATTGTAATTTGAAATAAAGTGAAAAATAAGTACACGTAAGCATCATTTAATAAAAAATGATTTTTTTTCATTCATTCCATGGGTTCTGAAAATGTTTAAAGTTAAAATTTATATTTTTATAAATTTACCTTCATTGGTTGGAGTTTCAGGAATAATTTCTTCAACATCATTAGTATTATTTTCTTGAATTTTTCTTGATAAATTTTTTTGTTCTTTCAAAATTGTCCATTCATCAACTGCTTGTTTACACTTAAATCAAACTTTTGTTTTAATAATGTGATATTTGTTTACTTGAGAATAAATTGTGTCATTTTCAAATCGTTTTAACGCTCGTAGAACATCTTCTGCAGTAACTGTCTTATGCTTATTATCTTTTGCACACTGACAAGCTATACCAGACAAGTTTAGCAAAAACACAGCAGCAGCTCGACTAATTGTTTCACGAGACTCCTATAATGTTGATCTCTGTTAGTGAATCCACTACAATACGGCAAACAATTGGGATCATTTTTTCTTCTTTTTTTTTTGCAAAGGTATAAATCAATATTTGTAAATTAAATGAGTAAATAGTGAAGTTTAAACTGCACTCTGTGAAAAAAATTTACATAAAAATAAGAACAACGAATATATTTTTTTCTTTTATTTATTTACTTAATGTATTGATAACTAATAAATTAGTTGTTCTAATGTTAAAAATAACTGTTAAAACATTAAACCAATTTTCTAGATAGAATAATTTTAAAAAAAAATTACCTTTGATGCTACTATTTCTTCATCTTTTAAAATTCTGGCAACAACTGCCTGGGGTAACTGCATTTCTCCGATTCTTTCATCCATCTTAATTATTTTCTTCATTAGCCAATGTCGTAGACGATTTGGATAAAATATTTTTCGAAAATTTAACGACTTTTAAACTTTACATATATTTCAATCTAACATTTATTGATTTAACAGAGCAGGGTTGCTTCAACGGAAAATTGATATTATGAGTAGGTAAAGATTTTTTTCCTTCTAGACATGTAAGAAATAAATAAACGGAACAATTTAAAGACGAAAAGGCTGATTTGAACTAAAACTTTGCTGGAAACAAGGAAACCTTGTACGAGGATCAACTGTAGGAGTACTCGTGTTTGCAAGTCACATAACTTTCAAAAGAAACAAATTATTGAATGTGTTTGAATTTTGTTAGAATTAGGCAGATTTTTTTTTATTTTTTAAAATGTTATTTTAAAATTTTATCCAGATTTGAAAAGAAGAATGGCAACTTGTCCGAGGTAGAAGTAAATGAAGTGTTTTGTCTCATGAGTAACATAGCTGAAAATATAAAATTTAAACCAAACATCCTTTCAGATTATAAATTAACCTTCCGAAATTTCTTCCAACAATGCAATGCCATGTTGGGTTATATTTTTTGTCGAATTCTTTTTTAATGTAGGCAGCAATGTCTTTTTCGATATTGTATCTGAAAATGTTTAATTTCAGCTGATGGACAACCGATCGAAATTAATTTCTATCTCTTTTCGTTTTTCTTTTTCTCCAGTATCAAAATATCACATTTAGTGATCAATGATGGAATAGTGCTTATATTTTTACACTTTCCGCCAAATGTTCTTCGTTTCAAAGCAATCTACTTCGTGGCTTTGACTTATGTCAAGCGGAACGAGATTTGACACAACGGAAAACAAGAAATGCTTACTTTTCGAGAGCTTGGGTGGCACAATCGATGGCATCTTGTTGCATATCATCGGACATGTCAGCGTTCTTGATAACAGCCTTGCGGTCAACCATTTTGTTTTTTTTGTTTTTTTATCTGAAAAAATTAATCATAGTTTACAGAATTTAACCAAAGAGACATAAAAAATTAAAGGAACTTTTGCAAAAAATTTGAAACTTCAACTTATTGAAGTTTATACGATCAAAAATCCAAAAAAAAAATTTTTTAATTTAAAAAATGAATGATGTTAAGTACAAAAGGGAATCTATGTGGACATCATTGGAATTTTTATGACTTATCAAACAAACAAGAAATAATGTGAAAATCAAGAAAAGTTAATAAGAAATTGAAAATCGACCAGAAACGAGCATGAAACAGTTTAAAAATGAAATGAAAAGAAGAGAAAAAGACGAAGAAAATGAAATAAAATGAAGAGGAGAGGCATTTGAAATGTTGAAGAGGAGGGAAATAACATGTGACAGCCGGGTCGCCAACGACTCGACTAAACCTACACAACCGGGTCGTTGACGACTCGACTAATGCGACGACTCGGCTACGTTTTGATGGGTGGTTCACCCAAATGCAAACATTCAACAAACAGCCAGGGGTGCGTGCGTTTTTTAAAATGTTTTTAGTTTTTGAAGAAAATTTTTAAAATATCTTTTGTTGTGTGTGCACTAAAAACAAAAACATGGAAACAATATAAACAAAAACCACAGAGAATTGAAGGAAATTTTTAAAAAATTCCCGACCATATACTTATGGATCTAAAAATGTAATACTCAAGAATTTTCTGTGTTACATACATATTTTAGCATGACAATAGGATATTCATATTTATTGCTAACAGAGACGTTAAAAAAGAAAAAAAAGCCAAAAAAGAAAGAAAATTGGTGTATTTTTCGAAATAAACACAAAAATGTGCGGAAAGGATTTTGAATTTTTGCTCGCTGACTCGTATTTTTTTGTAAAAGTATTTTTCCTTGAATTAACCTGAATTGTGTAAAACGACAGGAAAAAAACTTACGTGTTTAAAGGGACACGTTCAAAATATTTCGAATGATCCCGATTGTTTTATTATATTACGGTATTATTGTTGCACTCTTCAAAGTTAAGGAAATCATAATTTTCCCGCTTTTTTCAAAACTGGAATTTTAAAAACTTATTCCAGATGCTTTCTCGAACAATAAATCCAATAAAAAACGCAGCATGCAACACAATATTCTATACGGCCACCCGAAATTCGCATACAATATGGTATCCGGATGCAAAGTTCGAGAGGCAATTTAAAACTGGAGGATCGCTTGGGCGATTATGGATGTCTGAAAGAGTATCAGATTTTGATGAAAAAATTGGATTAGATAAATTAGAAAAATTGGCTTATAGTGAACCAGTTTTCAGCGATAAATATGATGGCAAAAAAAGGTGGCAATAAGGTTAATATTTAAAATGAAATAACTTTTTAGAGAAAAAAATTTGGAGAATATGATTTTAAACTTTGGTCCTCAACATCCAGCTGCTCATGGTGTTCTTCGTCTAGTGCTCAAACTTGAAGGAGAAGTAAGAATATAATTTTTGTTTAGAAATGAATTACGAAACAAATATTTAAAGGTTATCATTAAAGCAATTCCGCATATTGGTCTTCTTCATCGTGCTACAGAAAAACTTATTGAACACAAAACTTATACCCAAGTTCCAATTAAATTCTTTTTTTTTACTTAAATTACTTATTTTCAGGCTCTTCCATATTTTGATCGATTAGATTATGTGTCAATGATGTGTAATGAACAGGCATTTGCACTTGCTATTGAAAAACTTCTTGGAATTGATATTCCACCAAGAGCCAAATATATTAGAAGTAATTTTTTTTTTAAATTTAAGAATGCTAAGATAAGAATTTAGCTTTATTCGGTGAACTTACTCGAATTCAAAATCATATCATGGGAATCACTACTCATGCTCTCGATGTTGGTGCAATGACACCATTTTTCTGGATGTTTGAAGGTTTTTCCTAAAACATTCAAAATATTTTAAATCATTTTACAGAACGCGAAAAGTTATTCGAATTTTCTGAACGTGTTTCCGGTGCTAGAATGCATGCAAATTATGTTCGGCCAGGTGGAGTTGCTTGGGATTTACCAATTGGCCTCATGGATGATATTTATGATTGGTGTATCAAAGTATCATTTTTAAAATTAAAATTTAATAAAAAAATATTTATTTTCAGTTTCCGGAAAGAATTGATGAATTAGAAGACATGTTAACTGAAAACCGAATTTGGAAAGCTCGAACCATTGATATCGGTCTTGTTTCAGGAACTGATGCTTTAAATTGGGGATTCAGTGGTGTAATGGTTAGAGGTAGTGGAATCAAGCAAGATGTTCGAAAAACTGATCCTTATGATGCTTATAATGAAGTTGAATTTGATGTTCCAATTGGAACAAAAGGAGATTGTTATGATAGGTTAATTAAAAAAATATATTATTTAATAAATATAATTTTAATTTTAAATTATGCAGATATTTATGTCGTATCGAAGAAATGAGACAATCTTTAAATATTATTCATCAATGCTTGAATAAAATGCCATCGGGAGAAATTAAAGTTGACGATCATAAAGTAGTTCCACCAAAACGAGGAGAAATGAAAGAAAATATGGAATCATTAATTCATCATTTCAAATTCTTCACTGAAGGATTCCAAGTTCCACCAGGCGCAACATATGTTCCAATTGAAGCTCCAAAAGGGGAATTCGGAGTTTATTTGGTGGCTGATGGAACTGGAAAACCATATCGATGCTTCATTCGCGCTCCAGGATTTCCTCATCTGGCTGCAATTCATGATGTATGTTATATGTCATTAGTAGCTGACATTGTTGCAGTGATCGGTACAATGGATATAGTTTTCGGAGAAGTCGATAGATAAACAATTAAATATTTTTTAAATAATTTTACTGTATTTTTAAGTTTTCTGTTTTTTTTCTGCTAATTACAAAAATAGTTTTGACCTCAATAAAATTTTCCAAAAATTAGTTTTGTTTTTAATATTAATATTTTTTGAATCCGCACAGGTTTTGCTTAAAAAAAGGGTTTTTTTCACGAAACAATCAGAAAATGAAGAACTTTAAACAAATAGATAAAAATTATTATGGATTTATGGCATGACGAAGTAATACGGCAAAAAACTTTAAAAATTGAGGTAATTATTAATACGTGGAAGAACAAAATTCAAGGAATCCCAATTTTCAGCATTTTGAAAATGTTTCACTTATTGGTGAAATTGAAAAAACAGAAAAAAATGAGCAAAATTTAACGTCAGGATTTAAATTGACAAAATCATCGATTGGATTCATTCCAAATGGTATAAATTCCAGTTATAATGCGAATAAAATCCCAATTTCAGGTGTTAATATAATTATATCGAGTTCTGGAAGAAAACAAATTAGTCAAGCTGATAACCAAGTCGTAGGGAAAGTCGAAGGATTTGACATGAATAACCAAATAGTTAGAAGTTTTTGAAAAAATTAAAAAATTACACAAATTCTCAGGTTGTAATGTCGTTTAAAACCATTGAGGAATTTCGAAAAATCACCAAAAAATTTAAATATATTCATTTTATAATCGATGAACAATCAGTATTTTCATACGTTAAGTAATATTCAAATTTAATTTAAAGTTTCTCAATTTTTTTTAAATTAAAGAAAAACCAACAAATTTCATACAATTCAATCAGCATATGAATGGGTAATACTTTCGCCTTTATTACCATTTATTAGAACATCAAAGAGTTACAACAATGATGAAGTATTGATTATATCGTCAAGATGCTCTTTAAAGAATTTAAGCGACGCTAAAGAAATTGCAGCGGCTTTAACTGGTTAAACAACGATTTTTAAAACAATACAAATTTTTTTAAACAAATTAAAGGAGCAAGTGTGGTTCTATCTCATTCATCAGATGTAAGAAAAAATGAAGAACTTGGAAGAGCAGTTATTGAACAATTATTTGTAAAAGATGACAAAATAACAGTAAGAGTTAAGGTTTGAAATACTTTTAAAAATTTTCCTTTTTTTCAGATTCAAATAAGTTCGAAAAAATTTATTGATATTTGGGCAGATACAGATATTTGGATGTTTCCAATTGAATTTTTCGAAACAAAAACAAATGTGGTTAAACAATTTTCAAGTTTTCAAGAAAATGGTAAGATAAAAATACTTAAAAATATTTTTAAAAAAACTTTTTAAAGTAACTCAATGTTCGTCTGAAGAAGAAGATGAGATAGAAGACTTTGAATTATCCATAGAAAATTTATTAGCAGCAATTGGTCCATGGCAATATTTAAATGGAATATTTCGAAAACTTCGACAAAATGAAGATGGCGTGTGGAAAAATGTTTATGCAACTCGGCTTAAATTAAGACCAGTTGATGAAAATGTAGGACATTTGGTAACAAAGCTCCGCCTTGACACAATACTTCGATTGTCTATCAATTCAAAAGATTCTGAGTCAATAATTATAAAATTGGCAAAAATAGGAGGAAGTGAATTGGAAGACGAGGAAACGGTCAAATAATATAAATATGCAATTTCAAATAAAATTCGATTTTCAGATAACGGTTAATGTTATTGGTTTTGAAAGTGTCAAAACAAAAATTCCATTATCAAGAGATATAGAATATTTTCTTCATTTTAATGAACTAGACTTAACTGAAAGTGATAATGAATCTTGTTTAACTGAAGAAACAATAATTGAAGGATATTCATTAGTTGAGAATTTAGAAGAAATCTGTGACGAAGTAGTTTTTTTTTTAATTAAACATTTTTTAAACAAGTTCGCTCATTTTTTCAGCTTGGAAAACTTCAATTATCGGAATGGACAATAAAAAGTATTTCAATAAGTTCAATTAACACGGTAGATATTCGTCTTAGCTTTGTCCTACTGGACAAATCAATAATGAAAAATATTAAATCACTTGAAGGACGTTTTGTACGATTGTATTCATCTGGTTCTCAAAATGATTCTATTTTAGCATTTGTATCCAAAATAATTCAAAATAATGTATTTTTTTAATGTTTTTATTTTATCAACATAAGTTTCAGATTATTTTGACGGTTAAAGGAGTTCATCGTGATAATCTGTTAAATTTTGAAATGTCTCAAAATAATTTTTATCATATTGAAGTTGAGAAAAATGAAAATATTGATAAAGAAGCATTTGTTCTTGGATCGGAAAATGAGGGAAACGGTGGATCAGATATGAAATTCGTGAGATTCTGGCAAATTGCAACGATTCTAGGGAAATCTAGAAGTTTTTGTCAGTTTTATGTTAAACATGAAGATTATGAAAATCTTGAAAATGGTAAAAGTTTTATTTTCAACACAATTTTAATAAAAAATTGAAGGTAAATTAGTGTTAATAGCAAAATGTTGGGAAATTGGTGGAGTTTTAATGAATAAATCTGATTTTGTTTATGCAGTAAAAAGTTCACATTCGTATGATGAACATCTAAATAATGAATATTTTAAAGTTTTCTCAAGAAACAATTTTTTTTGCTTAAATTAATTACTTCAGGTTATTTTCAGATTGAATTTGAAATTTTAAACTCAAACAATTATCAACCTGGAAAGAAATTCACTTTTTCAAAAGCTTATTATTTCGTGGAAGTCATCAGTCCACAATTTTCGACCAATGAGTTTAAAAAAACCAATCGTAATTTGAATTTTAATTTGAAAGTATCTTAAGATATAAACAAATTTCCTTGGAGATTCTTTGTTGTAAAAAAAATGAAACAACGAATGAAAAATCAATACAAATTTTGCCAATAAAAAGTGTAAGTCTGGATTTTTTTCTTTCTTTAAAATTGTTTTTATAGCAGAAAAAAATATTAAATAATAATGTTCAAAATAAAAAAGAAAAGGCAGAAATCTCAGGAAATAATGAAATGGAAAATAATGATTGTCTTCATAATTCATATGAAGTTGTATGATAATTCGAACAAAAATTTTTTCAACATTTTAGAAACTTTCAGAATAAATTAATTTGGTCAAATGAAGAAATTTCAGAAATTGGATTTGTAACAATAAAAGAATATGATTTTCAAATAGGTTTGGATGTTTTCTTTTTTTTTTCAATACAGCGACAAATAATTTCAAATGATTTAGATAAAAACGAAAAAGAGAAGCTTTATTTGTATATTGATATTGATAATGATAATAAACAGATTTCACATTTCACATTTATTCCAGGTATTTTTTTCTATTTAAAAAAAAAGTTGATTATTTCTAACTTTGTTTCGGTAAACGATTATATTTCGCCCTTGATCATTGTAATGACAAAATAAAATTGATTGGTCACATTTTCAAATGTTTAAATGAGGTAAGAATTTAAAAAAATAGAAGAATATCATTAAAAAGTATTCAGAAAACATTCGTTTTGCAAGTGGATTTTCATTCATCAAATATGGATTTTGTTCAATTATGGCTTCAGTTTATGATGTCTTCAAAACTTCCTACAATGCCAATGTTGTGCTTTGAACAAGTTTGAAAGTATTTCTTGAATTTGAAAAAATAAAATTAATATATCATGTAATATAGAAATAGAATTTTATTTATTTTTTTAATAAATTATCGAGCTTTTTTCATTCGATAATAAAGAGCAATAAACCCGAAAATGTAGGTTATTAAACTAATGACAATAAGCATTGTAAAATCAAAAGATAACGCGTTGGATGAAAACGAATATGATTTGAGAATGAATTCTGTTTGCTGAAATTGTTTATTTTTTAACATTTAGTGATAAGTTAAAGAATACTTCAGAAGTCCAATTGGCTTTCGCTTTCGGATGAAAATCATCAATATGTGACCATTGATTAATCAAAAAGGCTTCGAATGAATACCCAAAATAGAAAAATTGATTAATTTTCAAATGAATTTCATTTTAGTTTTACCGATACATACTAAGCCATTGAAACCAACGAATAAACCAAGGAAAAGTGTCCATATTTCCATATAAACCAGCAAATAATCGAAAAGAAACAAGTAAAGGACTCGACATTACAGCTGTCATCTAAGAACGAAACTCGAATAAAAAGTTAACAAAATCTTTAAAAAAGAAACAACTTGAGTTGTTGGAAAAATGCAAGACATTGCAATTCCAAGAGATGATGAACATTGACTAGTAAGAATACAAAGAAGAATTCCGGTTAAAACCTTGAAAAAAAAATAGAAAAAAAATTAAAATTTTAAAAATTCAAAAAAAAAACTTGTTGAATTGAAGTATTCAAACCAATTAACCAATACATGATTAGAAACATCAAAATTCCATCGGTTGAAAATAAAGGAGTAAGAGAAATTGCTCGAGCAATGTAATATCTGAATTCTTCATCGTCTCCGAATAAAAAAGAAAAAGCTTACGTCCATAAATCATACAAACCATCATGATATTCTCTTGCAACAAGTGGAAGTTCATTGTTTAAAAATGCCATTATTGCTTAAAAAATGTTTTAAAAAAATTCATTTTTCAAAGCGGGGGCGGGGACGGAGTATTTAAAAGTTATACAATTTTAATTGTATTCAAAACGGACAAAATTTAAAAGAAAGCAACATTTAAAGGAGCATAGGAGAAGGAAAAAACCAACCATAACAAGTTGAATAAACTAATTCACCAACTAAAAAGAAAATTGCTCCATTGATATTTGTGATTCCTTTTCGATCGTAATCCAACTGCAAAAAAAATTTAATAAAAAAAAATGTTTTTTTTTTTTAAATTTTGTTCACTTGTAAATATAAAAAACCAATAAATAATCCAAATAATGATTTTTGAATTAATTTTGTCATGGTTAATTGTGGACATCGCAAAACATCCAAAGAGCATCTGCAAATAAAAAAAATCCAAAGGAGAAGCTCGCAAATGCGGTGGTGGTGGTGGTGGTGTCAAAACCGTTCCAATAACGCTGTAATCTGTGTCCAAGAGTTGGCCTTGTGCATAAATGGCGGTGGTGTCCCTTCGGCAACATTTTTCAGCTCATTCTTCACTTTTGCATTGTATTCACTTTCATTGTATTTGGAAATGATTTGATTGATTCGAGAGTTGGATGCGATTTCTTCGCCGGGTTGAATTGCTAATTTATAAATGATCCATTCGGATGGATTGTATTCATCTGGAACTCGATGACCGCAATTTTCAAAAAACTGCAAAAATTAATTTTTGGTTTATTTCAGACTGTGAAAATCTTGCTTTAATTGATTCCTGTGGAGTTCCTTGAAACGCTGTATTCCCATTGGCTGGAAGGAAGAAAAAAAAATTGCAGGAAAATCGTTTTAAAACGAAAAAAAACCGAGATAAATCACGCGATGAAACATTTGATAAAGCTGCGATGATGGCTGATGAATTGTGCAAATAATGGTTCGTCCGGTTTTTGCGATTCCCCTCAATATCTGAATGACATTTTCAGCCATGAACGAGTCGAGCCCGGTTGTTGGCTCGTCGGCGAACAGCAGTGACGGATTGGAGAGCATTTCGCACGCAAACGTGAGGCGACGAGCCTCGCCGCCTGATATTCCCTTCTTTTCGCCGACGACGCCAATCAACGAGTTGCGACACTTCCACAGCTTCAGTTGATGCATCACGTCGATGACGCGAGTCTCGCGAAGTTTTGATGAGCCGTCGATTCGAATTTTCGCTTGAATCATCAAATATTCTTTGACAGTCAATGTGCCAATGAATAATTCTTCTTGTTGAGCAAAACCCGATATCATTGATATTTTATTACTCATCTGAACACCAAAAAAAAAATCAATAATATGTCCCCTTCCCCGTCCCCGTCCCCGTCCCCGTCATTGTCCCCGTCATTGTCCCCGTCATTGTCCTCTTCTCCTTTCTCGTCCCCGTCCCCGTCCCCATCGCCGTCCCCATCCTCGTCCCCCGTCCCCATCCCCGTCATCGTCCCCATCCTCGTCCCCCGTCCCCGTCATCGTCCCCATCCCCGTCCCCATCGCCGTCCCCATCCTCGTCCCCCCTCCCCGTCATCGTCCCCATCCCCGTCCCCATCGCCGTCCCCATCCTCGTCCCCCGTCCTCATCCCCGTCCCCGTTTTACTTCTCTTCCATTTATCGTAATGGAACCCTTGGTTTTCAAGCCATTCAAATTTCGAGACATCAACATGTTCAACAGTGTCGTTTTACCAGCACCACTTGCACCCATCAAAGCCATCACTTCACCGGGTTTCGCCATTCCGCTCACATTTTTCAACAATTCTCGATTCTCTTTAATTGCGGTGACGCTGAAAATGTGTGTCGGGTTCGTTCGGTTTTTGGCATCGCAATTTAAAAAAAAAAGCAAAAAAGCCAAAAATGACCAGATATTTTTCCAATGTAAAGTTACTGGAACCACATCGCCGAGTGTACTGTAACCAGGTGATTTTGCAGTAAATTCCTGCTGATTTTTTTTTCAACATTTTTCGGCGGGAAAAAAAGAAATTTGAATTACATCCGAATCTTGTTCGTAGCTATTTTCAGACGTCATTTTTTAAATGATTGATTAATATTGAAATTCAATAATGAAATAAAATAAATTCGGAAAACATTTTCAGATTTGTTCATTATTGAGGAGGACACGCTGAAAATGAAAGAAAAATCGATATTTGTCTGCGTCTCTCTCTCTCTCTCTCTCTCCTTTAAACTTGAATGATTTCCCAGAAAAAAAGTATGACAAAAATGTGTGGAAATATTTGAGAAATAATTATTATCGATTTTCTCCCTTATTTTGTGTGTGTGTTGTTATCTCGTTCTCTTCATTTTCCCGCGGCCTGCCTCGTCATTCATTACAGTAATCCCCTCCCCCACCACCCCCACCTCGACCATATTGAGAGACATCCATCGTCTCTCCGCATTCCAAACAGTCTTCCCCGTTTTAATGGATGAGCATCGAGGATTTACCTGCTGTGCACAAATAACTTTGAGATTTTCCGCGAAATTGTTGTGGTGCATCTGCGTCTTTTAATGGATAATATCTCATACTTTTCTATACTTGGATTGGACAATGAATTATACTTGGATGTAGATAGGATATGTATTTGGATCACAGCAATAATAAATCCATTCTTTCCCGCGCTTCTTTTTTTTATTATTAAATCAATAAATTCTAAAAAAAAGGAATAAAAATATTTTAAAAAATAATTTTTTATTTTTAATTGTCAGGATTTTTCAGATAACAACAATTTTATCTCAAATTAACCCAAAACATCAAAAAAAAATGATAAAAAATATTTTTATAAGATTATTGATAAGATTGATTGATAATGTGAGAAAAAATCAACAAAAATCCTTTTGAAAAAAATCAATATTAAGCATGAATGAAAAATGACGTCATTTTTAATAATATCAATATTGTTACATAATTCGATGACGTCACATTCAATAAGAAAACAAAGCCTGGCTGTCAAAATATTTCCGGTATTTTTAAATTTCCAAAGGCAAGTCAAACGGGGGTACTGTAGAATTTCCCATGAGCAATTGATTGGAAGAATTCCACGCATGAAAAACTAAGAATTGACAGATCAAAAAAAAACAAACAAATTGTTTTTTATCTGAAATTGTCCTTGTCGAAATTCATTTTTCTTTTAAGCTTGATTTTTGTGTGGGGTTTTTCCCCCCAAAGACGGGTTAAAGCTGAGATCATCAATCGTTCTCCAGGATTTATTAGTGGAGAAATTTCCCATGAGCAACCAAACCACCGGAAAAAGTGGAGGAAGAAGGAAGATTTGATTAATTTTCAGACATTTTAAAAGAAAAAATAATTTTTTATTTTATTTTAAATTATTTTTAAATGTATTAAGTAATAAAATTTGTATTGTTAAACATGTGACGCAACTTTTATTTCTCTCAATAAAATTGCGATATTTATACTAATCGATATTACGTAATAATCCGCCAAATTATTGATTTTTTGACTTCTTTAAGAATTTCTAGTTTTGCTCTCTTCTTTCTTTTCTTTTTTTCTCTTCCTTCTTCTTCTTCTGGCTTGATTTGGCTGAAAATATTGATGAAGGCGTCAGCCATTATTGTGTCTTCTAGATCTAATCACTCTCTTCAATAACATCAAAAAATGACACATTTTCGACTCAAAACAATTCATTTTAAAAATAGAATGGAAAAATGAGAGAAGTTAGACAAATACAATGACCTTTTCTCTAAACTCTCCACCGGCTTCCTGTTGTCTCTCTCTGTCTCTGTCTCGAGAAGTTACTTCCAGGATATTCGAACATTTTAGTAGGCGGAGCAAATGTAGCAAGAAGGAAGGGGGGAGGTGTGGCGGCGTGGTCTCCCGCAATTACGCAACACCTGGTTTTTAGTTGAGTTAGCTCTACTTTCCACGGGCAAGTCATATTGCGTAAGAAATTTGTGTTGCTGACACCAAAAATAAAAACCCACGTTGAAATCAAGAAGTCGCTGTTGGGAAATCACATTCGAGGTTGATCGGATATCGCCGTTGCCAACCCACCCGAAACAAAAAGATGAATATGATTCCGACTGCGGCGCCGTATACAATGCCATCATTTGATCCGTCATATTTCAATTATGCTGCATAGTGAGTTTCAGATTTTTGTTGTTTTTTTGGGTTTGGAAATTTTATCGATTTTTTGTTGTTGTTTTGTTTTGCAGTCCATTGAATCAAATGTATCAACATCCAACGACTTATTGTCAAGATTACAGTAAATCAGACTCAAATTCGGATGAATCATTGGTTGATGGAAAAGGAGATCATAAATTATCACCAAAGTAAGTTTAACACATCGAAAACAAAACGGGGGTGAAATGGCGGGGGTGGAATGGCGGGTGGGGGTGGGGGTGGATGAAATTTTTTTTCAGAATCTTCAATCAATGATGAAAAGTCTTTTCATTCTTCCCAATTTCAAACATCGACACGTCATCATCATCGACACAGTTTTTGGATTTGAATATTGAATTGACTTCGTCGTCGTCGAGCGGATTGATTGCGACAAAAAAAAAAAAGATCAAAAAATTAATTTTTAACAATTTTTTAGATATCGAGAAAAGCGAATAAAAAACAATGAAGCTGCAAAAAAATCAAGATTGAATCGAAAAAATCGCGAGAAGAAGTTGCAAGAGGAAAATAATGGCTACAAGGACACAATTCATCGTCAACAAAAAGTTGCTCGAATTTTCCCCCCTTCAGAATTTCAACACCGCATTTCTTTCAGATAATTGAAGATCTCCAACGACAATTAGAAGCTGCACGAGCTGCTGTGGCGGCTGCTTCAGCTGCTGCTGCATATCAACCAGAATCACATTTTCAAGAGCAGATTATGTCGTGTGAAGAGGTAAAAAAAGATCAAAATTCTATCTAAAATTCCATCCCTGTGTTTTTTTTTTGTAGAACAAAATTGTTTTTCGTGAATCAACCAATCAACAATCAATGATGAACATCGGAATCGGACAAAATGATCATAATCCATACGGAAATTTTAAAACTCTTTAATTATTTAATTAATTTTTCAATTTTTTATAGTTTTTAAAATGAGATTTTATTTAAATTTGCCCCAGATTTGAAAAGGGGGAGGGGGAGAGAGGGGGGAGCGGGGGTGGGGGATTATCATAAGATTCAAATTGATTAGGGAAAAAGGAAACAATGAGAGAAGGAAAGATGAAATGATCATTGGACGATTCGCCCAGTGATAATTAGTTTATGTTTCGGTTGTAATTAATTTTAAAATCTCGAATTTATAAGTCGCTACAGTATCCTTTATTGATTTATTGATTGATTGATTGATTTGTGTAAATTAAATTAATTTCTCTTCTTTAAAAAAAATGGAGAAATTCAATACAAATAAAAAGTTTTATTTTTAATTTTTGTTTTCAATTGAAAAATGAGAAGAAGGAGAAGAAGGTCATTGAAAAAAAAAAACAAATTTGGGTTGATTTGAAGACAAAACATTTCAGTTTTCGATTAAGAGTTGAACAATCCCCCCCCCCCGTCATCCTCACTTAATTCGAAATTCGATTTTGTCACTTTTCCATTCTTTGAATTGTCTCCCCCCGCTTTTTCCCAATTATCATTCCAGATTCTGATCGAATTAATTCTTTCTTTTTTTTTTGTATGAAAAGTGATTCTCGATTCATTTCAAGATTGATTTTGAAAAAAGGAGGGGGTGGAAAAGCGAGAAATCAGCTTAATAAAGATTAAAAAATTTAATCGTCGCCTGGTTTTTTTTGTTTTTTGAATGAAAAGTGTTTCAAACTTGAAATTTTTTTTTTATTTTCAATTTAATTTTTAATAAAAAAAGGGGGGGGGGGGGAGAAAAATCGATAATTGAAATGGTCAATAATATTCGATATGATCAACCACAAAACACACATTGACACACAAAATATCCTTTCCTCTCTCTCTCTCTTTCTCTCTCTCTCTCTTTCTCTCTCTCACTTCCTTCCATTCGATCTTCATTTCATTTTTGTGGGCGGAGCCAGAGCATCAATGAAGAAGAAGAAGAAGAAGAAGAAGCTCAATCCATTTCGTTTCGCACTCGAATTTGTGTTGCAAAAACTATTGACGGTTCATTTCCTTCCGATCATATTTTGACAGCCACAAAACTGATTTTGGATAAAAGTTTTCTTCACCCCCTCCTCCCCCTCCCCCGTTTTTATTTATTGACTTCATCCCCTCCCCAATTCCAATTTTATTCGTTTTATTGACTTTTTTCGTTTTTTTTTTGTTTTGGGCTTTTTCTATTATTCAAATATTTTAACAGTTGAAAAATGCGGAAATTTATTTTTTATTTTATTCTTTTAATTTTTATTTCATCAGGTTTGTCAGCGTTTTTCTTTTCCACTTATCTCGATTTTTGTTTTATTTTTATTAAAAATCATTTTTTAATTAAAAAGAAAAACGAAACATCCGGTCTGGAATTACATCATCGTAGAATCATCATGAATACTTGAAAAATAGGAAAAATGAAAGAGGGGGGGGGGGGGGGGGGGGGGGAGGGAAAAATAAATAAATTCAATAGAAAAATAGGTTTCAATGCATGAAGAAGAAGAAGAAGAAGAAGAAGTTCATCTTGTTTGTTCTTTCATTCAAAAAATATCCAATTTCACTTTTGTTTTTTTTTTTGTCGATCCGAAAGTCTTTTGGCGGCCAATTCTAATGCCTTTCTTGACAATTGGGAATATCTTGAAATATCGGTTTCTCAATAAAAAATGAGAGAGAGAAAATCAAATTTCAGACCAAAATTGGTCAAAATTCAGAGAGTTAGACAAAGAAAGAGAGAGAGAAGAGAGACAGCGAGAAGCATTTTCAGACAGAATAATTTTGAAAATTATTAAAATATCGTAAAGTTTAATTAAGAACAATTAAAATTTATTGCTTTTTCAAGCTTTTCGATGATAATTTTTTTGAATAAATTATTAATCCGGATCAATGCAGATTCCAGATATTTTTTTTTTGTTGAGGACAGAGACTTTTTACTATCAAATTGATATTGAAACCGTGAAGCGAAATTTTTATTTACAAAACTGATAAATGACGAATTATCACCATTTCGTTTTTTTTTGTTTTCAAAAATGTCGTGAAACTGGTTTTAACACTTCACTGCTCTTTTGTCGACTCGTTTTTAATTTTTTTTCTTATTAATCGAAGATTTTAAAAGTTTTTTGAAATTTTTGTAAACAATGAAATTAATATTGAAAGAAGCAGAAGAAGCAGAAGCTGTAGCTGAAGCTGAAGGTGAAGGTGAAGGTGAAGCACACCTATGTTTACACTTGTGCTGTCATCAACATAACACTTGATTTAGAAATTATTGAGTGGTGCCAAATGATTGCCAATATTTACACAAAATTACCATTTTCTCTTAACTGACATATTGATAAAAATTTACTACATTTCTCAATAAGAAAGGAGAGGGGAGGGGTCTAAATAATAATAATAATAATAATAAAATACAGTAAGCGAAAATCTTTTTTTTTGCAAGGTTTTAAAGAAAAAATAATAATTTCTGAAGCTTCTGAATTCTTTTTTTTTTTAAATCAAAATTAAAAATCGATATTTTTGAAAAAAAAATCAATTTTTCCACGACTTTCTCTAGAAAAAGAAAAAATTAGTAAAAAAGATCTAGAAATTATTGCAGAATAATTTTTTTCCAGAAATTTTATTTAAAAAAATCCTGATTTTTCAATATTTTTTGAAAAAAATTGGTGGATGAGGGGGAAAAATAATTGTTGAAATAAAAAAAAATCAATAAAAAATAAATTACAGTTGTGGCTGACGTTATTTTTACATCAGAAAGATGTAATCGAGCAATTTATGGTTTACGAATAGTAAACGGGGATCCATCAAGGTGAATTTCAAGATTCAAGAAATCAAAAATTTGAAAAAATCAATAAATCGATTGAAGATATAAACAATGTGGACCATCAGGAAGAGTTTGGATTGTTCCATGTGCACCGCAGATGACTTTTGATCCACAGGATCGCGTTTGTAAAGAGCGATTCGATCCGAAAATAATGAAACCAATGAGAAAATATGAAATTCCGAAAACAATTATCACGACACCAGCGCCGACATCATCAGAACAACAATTATTATCACCTTCAGCTTCGGCTTCGGCTTCAGCTTCAGCTGCTGAAGAATTCGTTTTTTCAACAATTCGACCAAAAAGGCCAAAAATCAAAAAAACACGAAAACCAACCACGAAAAGAACGACGACAACACCGTCACCAGCCAAATCGTCAATGGCATCAGCCGAAAAATCTCAAGAAACAACAACACCAAAAATTGTTATATTTGGATTGAAAAAAGGTGGTCAACCAGCATTTAAAAGACCTGGAGCAGGAACAAGAGCAGGAGCAGGAGCAGAAGCAGAATCAGGAGAAGGATCAGGATCAGGATCAGGAGCAGGATCAGGAGCAGGAGCAGGAGCAGGAGCAGGAGCAGGAGCAGGAGCAGGAGCAGGAGCAGGAGCAGGATCAGGAGCAGGAGCAGGAGCAGGATCAGGAGCAGGAGCAGGAGCAGGAGCAGGAGCAGGATCAGGAGCAGGAGCAGGAGCAGGAGCAGGATCAGGAGCAGGAGCAGGAGCAGGAGCAGGATCAAGAGGAAGCCGAATAAAAATCAAAAAAAACCCACATGGAATGACAACAACACAAAAGCCGGTGACTCATTCAACAAAATTTGTCCTCAATCAAAATCAGAATCGATTGAATACAAATCAACCAAGAAAAGAAATCAATGGAAAACCACACATTTTACCGGCTTATGAAAAAATGGAAAAAAGCATTGATGAATTTAAAAATAAGGAAACACTGACGACAATGGCTCCACAATACACGGTCAGGTATCGATTTATTGATTTTTGTCGAGAATCAAGGCTGAAAATGAATGTTTCAGATATAATGGTCAAAGTATGACTGAAAATGAGTTTTTAGCTCAATTATTGAATATTGTTCAGCACCAGAAGGCGGTCGCTGAACGATTACAGCAGGAAAAATTTGAAAAAATGGAACAAGAACGGCTTCGTCAGGAAAAAGAGGAAAGAGAGCATGAAATTGAGAGACGAAGACAGTTAGAAGAAGCTGAAAGAATGCGACAAATCGAATTGGAAAAAGTTCAATTTTTATTGATTTTTTCAACAACAAAAAAATCAATTTTTTTCCTCCGGTTTTTTTCCAGCAAGCCGCAATTTTCGCTGAACAAGAACGATTAGCAATGGAAAGAGATCGTGAATTGGAGAGAATTAGACAAGAGGAGAGAAGACGAGAAATGGAAAGACGAAGAGAGGAGGAGGAGAGAGAACGCGAAATGGAGAGGCGAAGAGAAGAAGAGAGAGAAAAAGAATTGGAGAGACTAGAAAAAGAAAGACAACTGAAAAATGAGAGGATTCGAAAGGAGGTAAAAACAACACAAGAGAAGAGAGAAATAGAGAAAAATTTTCAGATGGAATTTATCCGCAAACAAAAAGAGATTGAAGAAGAAAAAGAGAAGCAGAGAAAATTAATAATTGAAGCAAAAATGAGAGAAATAGAGAGACAAAGAGAAATGGAAAGAATTCGAATTGAAGAAGAAGAAAATCGAAGGTTAAAAAAAAAAGAAGCCAGATTTCACCTTCCACATTTTCAGATTAAAATTCGAAAAAGAAAAAGCTGAAAGAGAAATCGCCCTGAAAGAGGAAGAAAAACGAAGAGCACTGGAAGAAAAAAGACGAAAAGAAAAAGAAGAAGCCGAAAAACTGGAAATCGAATCGGATCGAATGTAAGTTTTGAGCGGGAAAAAAACAAAAAAAACCGCTCGGAGCTAATTTGAATTTTCAGCCGAGTCGCTGAAGCTCGAGCACAACTCGAAAATCTGGAAAAAGAAAGAGAAATAATGAGGGAAATCATCGAAAAAGAAACAAATCAACAACGTGGAAATGAAATTGGTAAAAAAAAAGGCGGAGGACGGGGGAGGGCAGGGAAGAGGGGGGTGGGGAAGAAGCCATGGGAAGAAGGTTCGAGACAAAAACTCTTCCAGAAACGACACCAATATCAATAATGAAGCCAATTTATCGGCCAAAAATAAGCGAATATTTCCCGCCAGATGTCGACTCTCAAATCATCCGATTCACAACCGAATCGCCAGAATCGATGAAATCCTCGAATATTTGGGCAAATACAATCAATAATTTTATAAATGAGAAATCATTGAAAAATATTGAAGATTATTTTTTGCTTGAAAATTCAAAAAATCCAACAAATGTTTATCAAGGATGTCAAATTAATGGAAATTGTGAATTGAATTATGATCATGACTCATTTTGTCAGCATCCGAGGTTTTTTTTATTTTTTTTTAAATATTTTAAATATTTTTTTTTAATTTCTAAGTAATCCATCATTTTATTTACAATGTGCTCCACTTTATGGTCGACATGGTAAATGGACAGAAAGACAATGCCCAGACACTTTAATATTTCTTCTAACAATCGGTCGATGCGAAAAAGAAGAAATCAATAAATACAATCCGAATAATCGAGTGATCATTCCACGTCTACCATCCGAAACATCGTTCATTGAATGGAAAGGCAATCGAGTCGTCGATCATTTGCCGGTTTCAATCACTCCGCCACGCGTTTATCCGCCGGTTCCTGAAGCGATGACAAAATCAAATGGAGGAGATCAGTCGAAAATTTATAATCAAATTGATGAATTCCCAAAAGATTTATTACCAACAATTGATGGAGAAGATTATGCGCAACAATATCAAAATGTTATCTTACAAAAAAAAAAGTTTTTTTTAAATTTTTTTTAATTTTAAGCATATTCATGGAAGTGTAATTGGTGGACAAGAATTCTACAGAACAACAACAACAATCAATCCTGAAATTCAATCAATTTCAAATTCAAATTTTGGTCAACAAAAAAATGTAAAAATTTTTTGCCGAATTCTTTAAATTCAAATTTTTTGAAAAATTTCAGTCGATAAAATCAGAAATTGATCTTTCACATATTCATCCATTATTTCCACGTGTTCAGCCAGATTTTTTGAGTCGACTTCTTCCAACTTTGAATTTAAAAATGCACGATCATTATCAGAATAAAATAATCGATAACAAAATCAATAATAATAATAATAATCAAACAATTGGAAGTGTTGTAAAACCAGTTATAAAAAAGGTTTTTTTTTAATATTTTTTCTTATTTAATTTTGAAACTTTTTAGATTGCCTTGAATCAAACAGAAATGTTTTTGGATCGACTTTTATCTGATGAAATTCCAGATGAGAAATTAAGAAAAGAAATTATTGATCGTCTTAAATCGGAAAATTTAAATAATTAGTTTTTCTAAATAAGCTGAATTTTTTAGTATTTTATTTGTTAATTTAAATTTATTTAGTTTAAATCTGTTTTTCTTAAATTAAATTATACTGTCATTTTTTTATGTCGTCATGTTGTGGGTTTGAATGTGTGCGCCGTCTGCAAACACTGTCACGTCAGTTTGCAAACGATGATTATAAATTTCGATCTTTCTTTCAATTTTTCCTTTTTAAGACTTCGGTTTTATTCTTCTTTTTTACATTCACATGTGATTCTCTTGATCTCCATAATTTTGTTCAATAAATATGTTTTGCATTTTTTATTTTCTTTTTAATAAATTTGTTAACTACGTCAGTTTTTTACTTGAAATATTTGTACAATTTAGTGTTTGGAATATCCTATTTGATTTTTTCAGCTAGAATGTCATTAGCTGGTCTTGAAGCAATTGGAATTAATGTATGTTTATTAAATAGTAAGTAAAAATTTAAATAAATTTAATATTCTTAGGATGGAACAATAAAATCATCAGTTTTTCAACCCGTCCACCAAGTTTCACCTCATGTAGATGTTTCAATTGATGACTACATCAAGTAAAAAATAAAAAAAAGTTAATTTTTAAAATAAACAAATTTAAGATTGAATCAATTAGAAAGGCAATTAGCTCATCTTCAAGTAATGGAGGACTATATCAAGTTGGAAACAAGAAATCTTGAGAAAGAGTTGTTGCATGCTCAAGAAGAAGTTAAACGAATTCAATCTGTTCCATTAGTTATTGGACAATTCCTTGAAGCGGTTGATCAAGATCATGCAATTGTTGGAAGTACAACTGGTTCAAATTATTTTGTTCGAGTTTTGTCTATCCTTGATCGCGAATTGCTCAAACCCGGATGCTCTGTGGCTCTTCATAAATACTCGAATGCTTTAGTCGATGTTCTTCCACCAGAAGCGGACAGCTCAATTCAAATGTTACGAGCTGATGAAAAACCGGACATTTCCTATTCTGATATTGGAGGACTCGATATGCAGAAACAAGAAGTTCGAGAAGCTGTCGAACTTCCACTTACGCATGGTGAATTGTATCAACAAATTGGAATCGACCCCCCAAGAGGAGTTTTAATGTATGGACCACCTGGATGTGGAAAAACAATGCTCGCGAAAGCCGTTGCTGCAAATACGGCTGCTTCATTTATTCGTGTTGTTGGATCAGAATTTGTCCAAAAATATCTTGGAGAAGGTAATATTTTATTGGTATTGAAATTTAAAAAAAAAATCAAATCATTATTCAGGACCCCGTATGGTTCGAGATGTTTTCCGTCTTGCTAAAGAAAACAGTCCATCAATTATTTTTATTGATGAAATTGATGCGATTGCAACAAAACGTTTCGATGCTCAAACTGGAGCTGATCGTGAAGTAAACTTACTGAATGCAATTAAATTTGAAAAAAAAATGGAATTTTTAGGTTCAACGTATTCTTTTAGAATTGCTTAATCAAATGGATGGTTTTGACCAAAGTACTAATGTCAAAGTAATCATGGCAACTAATCGTCAAGATACTCTCGATCCGGCTCTTCTTCGACCAGGACGTCTCGATCGTAAAATCGAATTTCCTTTACCGGATCGCCGTCAAAAACGTCTCGTATTTTCAACAATTTGCGCTCGAATGAATCTTTCCGATGATGTCGATTTGGAAGATTGGGTAGCGAGACCAGATAAAATTTCTGGTGCTGATATCAATTCAATTTGTCAAGAGGTTTTTAGTTTTTTTCTTTCCAAAAAAAAATCAATAATTAATACTGTAATTCAGGCTGGTATGCAAGCAGTTCGTGAAAATCGCTATGTGGTCCTATCCAAAGATCTTGAAAAAGCCTACAAAAATGTCGTCAAGAAAGATACCAACGACTTTGAATTCTACAAATAACTTAAATATATTTTTTACAAAAGTCCGAGTGAGATGTTTAATTTATTTTTGTATGTTATAAAGACATCAGTTTTGCTATTTTTTAGAACGGAAAACACGTACAACAAAAAAATGTATCTAACCGTCTAAAAAATGTATACATGCATACAGTACAAGAAAATTATAAAAATTAAAAAAACATAATTACGAATATATTCAAAAAAAAAAAAGGAAAATTATTCAAAAAAATATTTAAAGAAATTCAAATTTATTGGAATGGATTTGTATTTGAACCAGGTTGTTGTGGTTGTTGTCCAAATTGTGGATTCGGTGGGAAATTTCCCGACTGCTGCTGTGTCCATTGTTGTTGTTGTTGTTGTTGATAAGATGGAAAAGCTCCAGGAAAAGTTGGATATGGTACGGCAGACGTTGGTTGATAGGCTGGATGAAACATTGGCTGTGGTTGACCTAAAAGTTTTTGAGTACGATTTGAATTGAAATTCAAACAAAACAATTTCACAACACTTAAACGAACAAAAATTCTCATTGAAACACAAAAAAAGCTGTTTTAAACATGACAAACCGTAGGGAATTTGTTGTTGATAATATCCTGGATGAAACTGTTGCTGTTGTTGTGGCGGTTGTTGTTGTTGTTGTTGATAAGGATTATAACCTTGAGATGGTTGCTGTTGTGGTGCACCAGGATAAGCTGAAATTGGTGAAAACGTGTAATAAATTGCAAAACTTTGATTTAATTTTGTTAAGATTTGCATTCATTTTTAATTAAGTAAGTTATTTCAGCAAAAAACAAATGGTGGTATTAACAACAAAAAATCAAGCTACATGAAATGCTTTCAATTTACAATCTTTACGCTTAAAAACAAACAAATTTCGAACCTTGAAGTGACTGCTGTGTTCGCGGTGGTGGAATTGGGGATTCAACGTTTGCAGCGGCACGTGGTGGAGGCGGACGTGGTGGAGGATTTGCACCTGCAAAATATGAATAGTTTACAACTTTTTTAAAATATTTTTTTTGTTTTGGATCAAAAAATTATTAAACGCAAAACTACGTCACAAATCAAATATTTACTACGAACCAGTTGAAGACGATGAAAATTGATTTGAAAACATTGATGATACACCATCAGTTACTGCTTTTATTGCGTTTCCTGAAAAATGACAATCACAACATTCATTCAAACTAAAAAAAAAGCACAGCTCTAAAAAAAATCTCAAATTATTAAACAAAACAACAGTTTAGACATTTTCCTAAACAAACCAACTTTTATTTACTTACTTTCATCTGGAATTATCATTTTTTTTTCAACTTTAATAAAAAATAAAACAAACCAGTAACAATACTTATTTGCAATTGTTTCATTAAATCTTCCTTTTCAGTTTGTCTTGCAAATGAAAAGTCGCTAACTTTCTGTTGAAGACGAACTAAAATTGGTGTCAAATCGTTGTAGAACTAAATGTCAAAAATAATTATTCAATTCAAAGAAAAAAAGATGAAAATCAGAATACTTTTGTTCCTTCTTCTAAATTAGCTTTGAGTTCAGCATATGCATCAGCTGCTTGAGCTAACATTTTTAGAATTCGCTCTCTTTCTGCTCCAGACGATGAACCTGATTTTTCACTATTGAATTTATTATTCCACAGCTTAAATATTATTAATTTTTAAATTATTGTTCAAATAAAACGTTTTTTTTTACCTGGATTTCATTCATCAATTTTTCTTGATCATTTATCGATTTTTGAACTCGATTTTTTAGTTCCCCAAATAATTGATTGATTTTTTCTTTGGAGATTTGTTCTTCATTGATTGATTGATTTTCAACCAAAGATTTCAAAAAGTCTTTCTCAATATCACAATGAACTGCTTTCAGTTCTTTTTCCAATTGTTCTCTTTCAGCAACCAGTTCATTCCATTTTTTCAACAGTTCTTTCAATTTTCGAACTGATTCCGTTTCTCCTGTAGCATGAGCTGTTTGGCCCGGAATTGCTGATTTCAGCTCATTTTCATTTTTCGACAATAATTCGATTCCTTTTCGATGAGTTTCAAATTTATCTCGAACCATTTTATCAGCATTTGATGCTGTATGCAATATTCCTCTATATTTTCCAATTTCCTGAATATAATTTTTTTTAGAAAAATGTTTTTTTTTAAAAACTAATAAATACTGTAACAAGTGGTCCTGTTAATTGATCACTTGGCATACGATTCCATTTTGTTGAAAGTTGTTTTCTCATATTATCATCACTTTCCTACAAATTTAAATTTGAAAACTATGCTTTTTTTTGTTTTTTTTTTAAACTCAAACCTTTTCATCATTGAGTACTCGACTTGTTTCTGTCAATATTTCTTCGTTTCGTTGAAATAGAACTGGCAACTCGTTGAATAATCTCTGAATTTCAGAAATTCCACCATTTTGCTTTAATTTTGTTGATTTCAGTTTTATCGATTCTGGTAAGGTTTCTGTTGAAGTAACATCATCAAGTGCAGCCGGTAAATTTAATGAAGCAAGAACCCTTAAATTTTCAATTAAAAAAAAATGCTTCTCGATCAATAATAAGATATTTTACCCATTCATTAATTGGGTTTGTTCTCTTAATCGAGCTGTTTCCATATTTATTAATTCAGCTTTTCTAGCTTCATATGATTGCATTGCATTATGAACTTGAACTGGAACTAATGACGAAAACATATCTTTGAATTTTGGTGAAATCGGATTAACAACTGGTGTTGGTTTAGCAAGTGCTGCTCGTGGAAGACTTGGAAGTGATCGGAAATCAGTTACTCTTTCGTGATACTGTAATTCAATTTTTTTTTAAATAAAACATTTCCAAACGTAAACTTACAATAAAATCGTTGTCTTTTTTTGCTGTTGTATGCGCTTTATGAATTGCAGGGAATAATTCAATAATTGCTGGTGATTGTCCTGATAAATATTTAATAGCAATTTCAGATAATTTAATTGCTTCTCCAAGACGTGATAATTGTTCACCAATTTCCCGAGCTTCTCCGTTTACTTCGGATTGATGATATTGTGATAATGCTTGATAAGCCAATGATTTTCCATTAATTGTATTTGACCAATCTTTATCCCATAATCCTCTAACAATATCTTTTGACATCAATTTTTGAGCTTCTGTATAAAAATCGGCAACTTGAGCAGATATTTGTACCATTGCTGTTGGTTTTATTTTATCTAAATTTAAAAAAAACGTTTTTCCTTTGAGAAAAAATTAAAATGCCTTTGTGTCCTTTAATATAAATAACTTCTTGAGCTTGAGCAATCATTAACGCAGATAAAGCAGCTAACGTGTCTGGCATCAAATCAGGTGTTGGATCTTGTTGAACCATTCCAAGAACGCTGTCTCGAAGTTTGGCGAAAACCCCAGATGCTTGTTGAAACAACTTAGCAGCCGTTTTAATTTCATCATCAGTGTGAAATTGTTGACTTCCAGCAACTTGAGACATTAATGCTCCACAATTAAAAAGAACTGCAGCTCGTTCAAAAGATCCATCAGAAAGAGATAAAGAAGCCTAAAAATTGTATTTTTTTTTCTATCAAAAACATTTTTTCAAACTGTTATTTCTTCAGTTTTGTTATTTTTTTTAAATTACATTGAAGTTTATTCTTAATTTATTGCAATTTAAACTTTTTAAGCAAAACGTTTTTACAACTTTCATTATTTCGATCAAAAAAGCAACTACATTTCGCGATTTAAACTCATTTTTTTAAATGTATTGCATCGCATTGCACAAACTTCAAATATACATGAAAAACCACATTTTTTAGACGAGGCTGAGAGAGCATGTATCTTTTTGCAAGCCATTGTGAACATTTTTCTAGAACGTTCCATAAACTATTTGTTCCTTAGCGCGTTTTTTCTCGAATATTCGTATATTTCAAACACACACACACGCATAAACTAGCAGATAAACATATTTTTTCTAGAAGGTTCCACTCCACCCATTACATTTTGAGTATAAAAAGGAAGAAATTAAATAAATTAGTTTTTTTTTTAAATTTCAAATTAATAAAAGAATAGTTTAATAATGGTTTAATTTTTAGAATTTTGAACTTTTTTGGAAACAAAACTAATTTTAAAATCTTACTCTGCTTGAGAAGAGACTTCCTTTATCAAATGCGTCTTTCCATTTGAATACAACTGGATTTTGAGTAGCAGAAATTATAATTTTGTTTTCAATAGCAACTAATTGATCATAATATCTTGCAATCACATCAACTGCTGATTGATGTTTATCTAATGGTTGACAACAGGCTCTTGATCGTAATTTATTTAGCTCTTGGATTGCTTCTGATATTTCAGCTCGATTGTCATCTGATGTATTATAAACCGAATCGATGTAAGTGGTAAGTGGTTTCACAAGATCAATTTCGTTTGTTGATTTAAGTGGAACTAAAAGAAATCCATATGACGCCATTTTTCTGAAAAATCTAGAATTAATTAGCAAAGTTCACCAAAAAAAAATAAAAATGAAAATTAAAGGAAAATTTGTTTGTCAATGTCTATTGAAATTGAGAAAGAAGAAGAAAAAGAAAAAGAAAGAAAGGTAGAGAAAAAAAGAAAAGTAGGTTTAGTGGAATATTTGAATTATTTCAAAGAGGCGCGAACTAAAAAAAACAAGTTTGTATTTACGATAATTAAAATATTTTTAAAACAAGAATTTATTAAAACTTTAAAATACAAAAATAGCAATAGCAGGATTTCTAAAAATTCAAAAAAGTGTGGAAATATAATTTAGAAAAGAGAACATACTCGATGAGTCATCATCAATTTATAATCAAAGAAGAAATTTCGCAACTTATTTTCTATTAACTTTTGGTTCAAAAAGTGACGATTATATTTAGTTTGAATAAAATAATCACATGTTTTTTTTTCAATACATTTAAAATTATCATTTTTTACAAAAGAAATTCAGTTTAAAAAACCGAAAAAATTGCAGCAAAGGAAAGGTGTGTACATAGTTTATTATTTTTGAAATGTAGGGCTGAAATTATAAATAATAAACAAGCTACACAATTGATGATAAAAAGATTTTTATAATGTAAAAAAAAAAACAAAAAAAAACTAGGTAGATACCAAATATAAAAACCTAATTTTAATAAGATATTTTGTATATTTAGTGTTTAATGTAATTAATAACTTTGTAAAATTTATTTTTCTTTTATATATAAATAAGTTTATCTGGAAAAAATGAATATCAATTTCATAATGTTTAAATTCAAAAAAACAACAAAATGGAAAAATCAACAAACCCAATCAAAACGAAAAGTACGCTCTGCTGCACTGTCTAGTTGTCTAATACCTCTCAATGACTAACGTTTAAAATATTTGTTATGTTTCTTTTTTCGCAGCGTTTTTTTTCTTTTCTTTTTTTAAACTCACGTGACGATTTCATTCAGATTATGTCTCAACATGAAGCAGACGATCGTCTTGAAGGAAAAATTGATACGTTTGGTGGTTTAATCGTTAAAAAGAAAAAAACAGATGAAAGCAATGAAAAACCTGCCAAGTAAGCATTTATTTTTAAATTTCTTGCAGAAGTTGTAAATTTCAGAAGTTTGTTAGGATTAGACAAATTAGCGTTCACAAAAAAAGCATATATTAGAAAAAGACTAGAAGACGATGATGATCGAGGAGTAACAGAATCTGTTAGAAAAGGAATTGAAAAGTAACTAATAGTTCAAATAAATGTTTAAAACATTATTTAAGAGTTCACGAAAAACATCGAGATCGAGATAATAGAGGAATGAAATATAAAACGCACGAAGATTATAGAAAAAGAAGTCGAAACGATCAAGACAGATCAGAACGAAGAAATAGAGATGGAAACAGTAGTCGAAGAGAATGGAAAGAAGGAAACGGCTCAGAGACACCAAACTTCAGAGTACCAGATACACCCTCGAGAACATCTTGGGATTTAGAAGAGCGAGGAGGATCGAAAAGGCGGAGTAGTTGGGATATGCCAACACCGAGAGGAAATCGTGACAGGCGAAGAGATTGGGATTCAGAACGAAGTAAATTTTGTTTTCTTAGAATCTCAATTTTCAAGAAAACTTCAGGTATATCAAGCGCTTATCGTAGTGAAAGAAGACATAGAGAAGAAGAGAGAAGACGAAGGCATCGAAAACCAGAAGATTCTGTTCGATCTGTTAGAGATGAAAAGTAATTAAACTCATTTTTGATTGATAAACAAACAACGAAAATTTTCAGAATTTCATTTCATGATGATGATGAACGCTACCAATGGGAAGAAGAACAAAAAAATTTAGATCGAGAATGGTATGATAAAGAAGATGCATTTGATGATGAATATAATCCATTTTCAAAAGTATTTTTTGTACAAAAAATTAAAATTAAAATAATATTAAAAAATAGGTTTCCGAAGAATTTGTTGAAAAACGGGAAAAACAATGGCAAGAAAAAACTCAAAAGCCCCGTTTAACTGTTAAACAACAAATGATTAAAAGAGAGAATGAAATGTGGGAAAATAATCGCCTTCATCGTTCTGGAGTTGTCGCAATGGCTGATGAATTGTCAAGTACATTTGAAGACGAAACAGATGAAAATCGAGTGACGATCCTGGTTCAAAATCTTGTTCCACCATTTCTGGATGGTCGAATTGTTTTCACAAAGCAAGCGAAGCCCGTTATTCCAGTTGTTGATACAACTTGTGATATGGCGGTAGCTGCAGCCAGAGGAAGTGCTGCTGTTAGAAGAAGAAGAGAAGTAGAAGATAGAAAGAAGGTAATTTTTGGTTTTAAAAAATCAATAGGAATAAAAATTTACAGGCACAAGATAAACATTGGGAGTTAGCTGGAAGTAAACTTGGAAATTTGATTGGAGTGAAAGCAAAACCAGACGAAACTGCAAATCCAGATGATGATGATAGTGGAAATTATAAGGAATCTCATCAATTCGCTTCGCACATGAAAGAAAATGAAGCAGTTTCAGATTTTGCTTTAGAAAAATCGATAAAAGTAAGTTTCCCAACAATATTTTTAACCATATTTATTAATATTTAGCAACAACGTGAATATCTTCCCGTTTTTGCTTGTCGACAAAAAATGATGAATGTTATTCGGGAAAATAATGTCGTGATTATTGTTGGAGAAACAGGATCTGGTAAAACAACACAGTTATCACAATATTTGCTCGAAGAAGGTTTCGGTGATTCTGGTTTGATTGGATGTACTCAACCAAGACGTGTTGCAGCAATGAGTGTTGCTAAACGTGTTGCTGATGAAATGAATGTCGAGGTATTTATCAATTTCAAAATTTCGAACAAAAAATGTATTCTGTGTTTTTATTCAGCTTGGACAAGAAGTTGGCTACGCTATTCGATTTGAAGATTGTACATCAGAGAAAACAATTATTAAATATATGACCGATGGTATTCTCCTTCGTGAATGTCTTGGAGATTCGACTCTTGATCAATATTCGGCAATTATTATGGATGAAGCTCACGAAAGATCATTAAACACAGATGTTTTGTTTGGTTTATTAAGAGATGTTGTAGCAAAAAGATCAGATCTAAAATTAATTGTAACATCTGCTACAATGGATGCTGATAAATTTGCTGATTTCTTTGGTGGTATTCAGACTTCAAAAATTAGCAACACAAAAAAAGAAAAACATTTTTAGGAAATTGCCCCACTTTTAATATTCCAGGAAGAACTTTTCCTGTTGAAATATACCATGCAATTGTTCCTGTGGAAGATTATGTTGATGCCGCAGTGAAACAAGCTGTCAAAGTTCATCTAGGAGGTAAATGAATTCTATAACTTCAAATTAAAAAAAAAAAGAAATAAAATTGTTAGGAATGGAAGGAGATTTGCTAATTTTTATGCCTGGACAAGAAGATATTGAATGCACATGTGAAATGATTAAAGAAAAGTTGGGAGAGTTAGATGAAGCTCCGCCTCTAGCAGTTCTGCCTATTTATTCACAATTACCAAGTGATTTGCAGGTTTTTTATTAAATCTCTCTTCTTTTCAACAAAAATGTTAAACATTCAGGCAAAAATCTTTCAAAAAGCTCCAGGTGGAATGAGAAAAGCAATTGTTGCTACAAACATTGCTGAAACATCATTAACAGTTGACGGAATTTTGTTTGTTATTGATCCTGGTTTCTGTAAGATGAAAGTTTATAATCCAAGAATTGGTATGGACGCATTGCAGGTAGAATAATTTTTGTGACTTTCAAACAACTATTAATTGAATTTTTTAAAGATTTTCCCAGTATCGCAAGCTTCAGCGAATCAAAGATCTGGACGTGCTGGTCGTACAGGTCCCGGACAGTGTTATCGATTGTATACAGAGCGACAGTTTAAAGATGAATTACTAGTAAATTAAAAAAAAAAACTTAAATCTTTATAAATTCAAAAATTTATAGAAAAGTACAGTGCCAGAAATTCAACGTACGAACTTGGCAAACGTTGTTCTTTTACTTAAATCTTTAAATGTTGATGATTTATTGAAATTTCATTTTATGGATGCTCCACCACAGGATAACATGCTTAATTCCATGTACCAATTATGGACATTAGGTGCGCTTGATAATACTGGACAGTTAACGGATATGGGAAGGAAAATGGTCGAATTTCCACTGGATCCAACGTTATCAAAAATGTTGATTGTATCAGCCGAAATGGGCTGTAGTGAAGAAGTGTTGACAATTGTATCAATGTTATCAGTTCCCGCTATATTTTTCCGTCCAAAAGGCCGCGAAGAGGAAGCTGACGCAAGAAAGGAAAAGTTTCAAGTTTGTATCTTTTATTCTGTTTTAAACTAATCAACTTTCATTTTCTTTTTTAAAGGTTCCTGAATCTGATCACTTAACATTTCTTAATGTTTACCTTCAATGGAGAACACATAAATATTCAGCAAAATGGTGTACAGATAATTACTTACACGTGAAAGCGCTTAAAAAAGTAAGAGAAGTACGAGCTCAACTGAAGGAAATTATGCAAGATTTGAAACTGCCATTAATGTATGTTTTTTTTTCTTTTTTTTTTTTGATATCCGATGTTTTAAAGAAACATTTTTTTAGATCAAATGGAAGTGAATGGGATGTTGTCAGAAAATGTATTTGTTCAGCATATTTCCATAATGCAGCAAGATTGAAAGGAATTGGGGAATATGTGAATGTAAGAACTGGAATTCCATGTTTCCTTCATCCAACATCCGCATTGTTTGGAATGGGTTTCATGCCTGATTATGTTGTAAGATTCATTTTAAAATTAAAACAAATAAAACAAAAAATTAATTAAAGGTTTATCATGAACTTATAATGACAGCCAAAGAATATATGCAATGTGTAACAGCAGTTGATGCTATTTGGTTAGCTGAACTTGGACCAATGTTTTATTCAATCAAAGAATCACGACAATCACGAAAAGAACTTAAAATGGAAAGTGTTCGAACTGTTGAAACAATGGAAGCTGAAATGAGAGAAGCTCAAAAAGAAATGGAAAGGTACATTTAATTATATTAATTTGCTCACTTATAAATTTAAATTTAATAAATAAAATGTTTTAGAAGAAAATTAGAAAGTGAACGGTCATTCAAACGTCCAGATTCTTCAAGAATTGTTGACGTTGGATCGAAATCTTCAAGATCAGAAAGAAGAAAGTTGTGGGGATTATAAAGTTGTTTTTAATTTATTTTTGTTTTTATCGGGTTTTCTAAAGTTTTTTTTTGTTTCTGTTTTTTTATAAACTGATTTATTATTTTTGAAATACATTTTTTTTAATCTTGCAAATTTTGTATTTCCAAAATGGGTTAACTAACCATTTTTTTTTATTTTAATCACTTTTAATTGATTTACAATCAAGTTCAAAATTTCAGAATTTTTTTGAAAAATGGACTTTCTACCACCGGAACTCATTGAGCAAGTGTTCCGGTGTCTTCAACCAGCTGATTTGCTCAATTGTGCATTAGTTTCAAGACAATTTTCAGCTATAGCAAGTTCGATTAAATGAATAATCAAAAAAAAAAATGAAAATTCCACTTTTCCAGCTCGAATATTTCCCGAACTTAAAACATTTAAAATATCTTTGACGGATTGCCCTGTTCGAGCGGGCATTGACCGAATCAGTTCATCGACAGCATGGATCGATATTTGTCAGTGTGGAAATCATGGGGGGCCAGAAATTTTGAAAAATGTTCTTCCATTTTTTGCACAAGGTTAATGAAAATTTATTCAACTAATGACATAATTTTAATATTTTTTTTTCAGATGCAAATTCGTTAGAAGTGGAAGATGATTTAGTCAAAGGACATATTACAGATCAAGAATTGTCAACATTGTTGGCTTTTTGTGGTAAAAATGAACTTAAAAGGTTTTTTTTTTCATTTTGATAAAATATAATTTAAAAAAAGAATTTTAGATTGGCATTGTCAAGGTGCGATTTAATGAAAGTTCAACCATGGACCTTAGCGCTTTTAGCAAGATTCGAGCAGCTAGAAAAAGTATTTTGATTTAAATTTGAAAAATCTATTTGACAATTTTCAGCTTGAAATGGAAGGATGCTTATTTTCAGTCTCTGAATCGATGCTAATCCGAAGTTTATCAACATCGTTTAAAACTTTGACAAATATTGATATGAGAAATAACAAACAAGTAATTGAATTATTTGATTTTGAACAAATAAAAAACTATTTTTTGAAGATTACGGATAAATTCGCAAGAAATATATCGCGTAACTGTCCTCAGCTAGAATTTTTCCGTGTATCTGGATGTCCATTAGTATCAACATTTTCAGTATTATCGTTAATTGAAGCGACATTTTATCGAGTTAAACAATCATTGACAATTTATATCGATGGAACTCCGTTTAATGCAAATCAATTAAATCAATATATGTGTTCACCATTGTTTCCAGCATCAAATGATTGGCGACTTGTTCCTGCTTATGTACAAATTGGTTATGAAAAACCAGCGATTTTAGCTGAACATAAAGAACAAAGATGTGTTTTGATTTATGTTTAATTAAGATTGTTTTTAAAACTAATAATTTAGTTAAAATTAAATGTAATTGTATGTTTTGAAAAGTATTTCGTATTGTAAATAATACATAATTTTGTAATTTCATTCATCTAATCAATTCAAATTCAAAATATATTTCATATTTAAAAAATCCTCGAATTATTGCAAAAATTCTTATCTTTTTATATTCAAAATTAGCTGCTTATTCATCCTGTTTTTTTTTCAAAAATAGAAAACAGAGATTTCAAGCAGATTTAAAATCTACCTGTTTACAATTTTTTGAATCGAATAGAAATTTTTAAAAAGGAACTTGATTGTATAACTGTTTGTACACCTTTTTTAAACAAAATATTTGTATCTTTTTTTTCAAAATAAATGTGTGTGTGTTTAAAATAATTATTGGTTTATTAAACCGAATAACTATTATTGATTTAATTTTGAAAAAACCAGAAAAATATTTTAGTTATTAAAGCTACAATGTGGGATTTAATAATTTTGACAGCAGGAAATCAACAACAAAAAACAATTTTTGAAAAAGAGCTGAAATATCTAAAACTTGAAGATGCTTGTAACAAAATTTTAGTTGTAGCAGATGAATCTGAAACATGTAGAATCGGATCAGGTGGATCAACAATTCAAATAATTCGATTGCTGATTGATTTATTCGGTGATGAACTGGAATCGAAGAAAGTAAATTTTAATTTCAATTTATAAAAAAACCTCAAATTTTCAGATTCTTCTTTTTCATTCTGGAGGTTTATCGCAACGAATGCCGCATTTATCAGCTTTTGGAAAAATATTTTCCTATTTAGCTAATGGAAAAAGTATTTTGGAAACTAAATTAAACATTTACAGGTCTAAAATACTTTTTTATTTTTTATTTTAAAAATATTACAGAAATAATTTATTAGAAAAAATTCCGAATGGATTGATGATATCCGCATCAGATGTTGTTGAAGAAATGACAAAAATTAATATTGAAAATCAATCAGCTGATTTATTTATTTTTGCTCATGAATCATCGATTGATGTAAATCGAAATTTATAAATGATTTTAATAAAAATAATGAATTTGTAGGTTGCAACTCAACATGGAGTTTTTGTATTAAATGAAAACAACAAATTACGCTGTGTTTTACAAAAACCAGCAAAAGAAGAATTAAAAAATGAAAATGCAATTCGATCAAATGGAAAAGTTCTTACTGATAGGTAAATTCAATTTTGAATTTATTTTGAAAAAGAAACATTTTTTTTAAAGCTGTTTTTCAATTTCATGGAAAATTTGTCGGAATTTATTGAAAATGTCTGAATTTCAACAACCAATTAATGAAGAATTATGCTGTTATGGAGATTTTATGCGACCATTAGGATATCAACCAAAATTGGATTATATTCAAACTTGTTGGTTTTTTCTCTTTTTTTTTTACAAAAAATTAATTAAAATTAAAGCAAAACCTCAGCTTGCTAAATATAGACTGGCATTTTATCGATTTTTTTCAAATTTGAATCCAGAAGTTGGTTTTTTATTATTTGTTTTTCACTAATTTTATTTGTCAGGATAATTTTTTAGGTTATCAATCTTGGATCAGAAACATTTTTTCATTTCGGAACAATTCCAGAATTTTTAGAGCATCTTGATTCAAATTCCAGATTTTCTCAGACTTTGGTAAAATCTGAATGGAATAATGTGATTCATAGCAAAATAATTGAAAATCTGTCAATACCTTCAACGATTTTTATCGAGTTTTCTCAAATTTCGAATTCAAATATTAAGTTTGGAAGAAATATTGTTCTTAGTGGAGTTGATATAAATTCAAATATTTCTGAAATTCCATCGAATGTCGTCATTTTTACGCTTCCTCTTAAAGAAGTAAAAGCTGAATTATTTTATATACAAACATTTGAATATTTCAGAACGGGTACATAACTGGAATATTTGGAATTAATGATGATATCAAAATAAATCAAAAAAATGTTATATTAAACGGTTATTGTACAGAAAATAAAAATTCATCCCTATGGAATGCGCCATTATTCAAAAAGTGTGCATCTAGAAATGAATCATTTGAAAATTCGTTGAAAGAATGGAAAAATGGAATAAATGTGAGAGAAAATCTTTGAGAATAATTTAAGATCAATTAAGATTTTAGGATAATATTGATCGAATATCGATTTCTGATGCAATTCAAATACATGATATTGATAATGATTTAAAATGGAGATATTTTAAAAATTAATCATTCTGAAAAAGAAATATAATTTTATACTTTTTAAATTAAATAATTTAATAAATACCTTTTCATCAATCATTTTCTTTTTATTTGCAAACATTTTTTGCCGTAAACTTCGTCGGCGTTGCGGTTTTTCTTCTTCTTTTTCTGTTAAACTATTTTCGTCCGAAGCGGTGCTGAAAAATTTGTTTTTTCAAATTTAATTTAAAAAAAACCTTGTAAACTGAATTGGCGTTCGATCAATATCTCTTGTTGGTGATCGAGGATCCACACAATTTGGAATTCGTTGAGGAGTTGAAGAGTTTTCTGAGTTTGCAATGGAAGACGAAAAATATTGACCCATTTTGAAGCTAAATTATTAAATTATTTTTAAAAAAGAAAAGAAAAATAGTGTAGCGTCTTTTATGGTAATTAATTGGATATAAACATCTGTTGGATTATATTACCATATGTTAATTTTAAAAACACTTGAGTTAACTATTAGCATAAGAAATTGAGAAAAAAAAAACAAAAGAAAATAGAGATAAGAAAATTATTGATAATTTTTTGATAAAATGTTCTTAACTTTCTTTTTTTCAGTTTTTTCAATGGCGGCTACTTCTTCTCCAAGTATTTATGATTTTTCTGTTAAAAATGCAGATGGAGAATTAGTATCAATGGATCGATACAGGTTTAAACAAAAATAAAACTTATTTCTATTAAACCAAATTTAATTTTTTGTCGTTACCGCTCTAAAAAGTGTTTGCAGACAACACATTTTATTGTACGACATAGTCCTATTTATTTATGTTTTCAGAGGTTTGGTTCTCATTATTGTTAATGTTGCGTCGTTTTGTGGATTGACAAACTCGAATTATAATGATTTGAAAAAACTTCACGACAAATATCATAATCGAGGATTAAGAATTGCTGCTTTTCCATGCAATCAATTTGCTTTTCAAGTTTGAAATTTAAATATTTAAAGAAAACCGGGAAATTTAAATTGAGAAAAATTAAAGGAGCCAACATGTGAAGCGAACATCAAAAATTTTGTAAATGAAAAGTTTGATTTTGAACCTGATCTTTATGCAAAAGTAAATGTGAATGATGGTCCATTCGGAGGAAAAGCTGATCCATTATGGGCGTTTTTAAAAAATGAACAAGGTGGAACACTAGTAAATTCAATTAAATGGAATTTCACTAAATTTTTAGTTGATAGAAAAGGAAATGTTGTTAAAAGGTTTTTATGAAAAAAGGAAAACAAATTAATTTTTAATTTTGAAATTTTTAGACATGGTCCTTCCACTCGTCCAATTACATTTGAAGAAGAAATTGTAAAATTATTGGATGAAGAATTATAAATAATTCAAAAATTTGTTTATTTTTTTTAATGGATAAATTGATAGTGCTTGAAAATTAAACGATCTTTGAGATCCCGAAAAACATTGAAAGAAATATTAATAATTTTTTAAAGACGTAAGTATTCAATTTATATACAATTTCATCAAAAATTCTATTATTTTTCGGATTTGTTTTTGTTTTTGTTCAAATTTTAAATAGCAGTTGTTTCATAAAAGCTTTTCCTAGCTGTTGGTTCAAAAGAATTATACGGACTTTGAGAAATTGCCGGTGGTTGATTATAATTTTGATTCCAATTCATATTTTGAGTCTGAAATTTTTAAATTTTTTTCGAACAACAAAAAATATACATTTGGAATTGAAGGTGGTGGTGGTGGCGGTTTTTGATATTGATCGATTATATTGAAATTATTGCGAAAATCATCATCGAACATCTGCTTTTGTGGAATGTCCTCATTTATTCTGAAAAATTATTTGTAAAAAAAGGAGGATTTTAATCGAATAAAAATTACATTTGGTCATTATTTTTATTCAAAAATTCAGTTTCCTGTTGTTTTTTGAAAACATTTTTCTCTAAATAATCCGCCTGTTTCCTTTTTCGAATATTCCATAAAATACAGAAAATAATGACAAAAATCAAAACGATTCCTAAATATATTGATTGATTAAAAAAGAAAGAAAAAAAAAGAAGGAAACCAAAAATCGATAAAAGCGCAGTCATCCATTTCAGCGCATATTCAAGATTTCGATCTCGACACCAAGCCCACCATCCAGGTGACCATGTTCCATTTCGACAAGTTCTTTCAATATCTCCATGAATATAATATTTCGGTTTACATGAGAAGACAACTCGATCACCATCTAAATAATTTGCAGCTGGAGGTGTTTTAATGACGCCTTCTTTTTTTAATAAAGGTCCACACGAAATCACTGAAAAAATCAATATTTTAAACAAAAATTTTACGTTTCAATTTTATGTTTTTACATTGTTTACTTCCACTTTTTTGTAATGATAAAAATTGTTTTTGTCTTCTTAAAGTTGTTAAGCCAACTTCCTTTCTTCCAGTCATTATATAATCATATTCACATTCGGCATTTCCTTGACATGTACTTACAACCTAAAAATAAAAAAAAGAAACCGTCAAAATTGAAATTTAAAAACAGGGAAGAAAACCTGCTCCATTGTAAACACTCTTGATGCATTCATATCGATTGTTGTGGGCCAAAATACTGGAGAATATTGTGATGCAGCAAATAAAAGAGGATTATAAATTGGCTTGAATTTGTCTTGAAATAGTAAGCCGCCTAGTTTTTCATTACTTCCGTCAATTTTCCCTAAAAAATTAGTAAAAATCAATAAAAAATAATAATTTTTTAAGAAATTGATTTTTACAAGTTGATGCAAATTGTTCATAAATCATCTGTGTTGTTGATGATGTTGTTGTTGGATTTTGAACTCTTGTTACAGTTCCGGTTGGTGTTGTTAAATCATCAGTTTGATCATTATTATAGGTTCCTAATAAACCTAACGTCGTATAGCATCGTCGCGTTCCAATTGGAGAATTTAAAGCGGATGTTAATGATTCGCCAATCTTAATTCAAGAAAAATCAATTTAAAAAAAATTAATACAAATATAATTACTCGACATGTTGTATTATAACTTGGAGGTAATGTAACCATTACATCTAACATTCCATAACCTTCAAATATACGAATTCCTACACCCGATTTCAGCATAATTACAATTTCAGATTGATTCATATTTTGAAGAGGATTGCGAATATTTAATTCTAAAAATAATATAAAAATTAAAAATTGATAAATGGGAAACAAATAACGTCGAAATATTTGATGTTTCCAATGCGGCTTGTCAAAAAATCGTCTTGTTCCATCAACATAAACATCGGTTCGATATCTCCATCTTCTCATTGGTTTTCGTGCAAACACTTGAACAATCGAACTGTCGTTTTCTTGAACAGCAATTCCTGTTATAACCGTTGCATTAACATGCGAATGCCATAAAGTGTCATCAGGTTGTTCAAGACGAACTTGAACCATTAATTTATGTGATGGATTATCCGACATGGTTAATACATAATAACCTTTTCCAGGCATTGTATAACGAATTCCATCATAAGTTACAACGTGGGGTTCACCATAAATATAGCTTAATTATTATTATTAAAATATTTTTTAGAAAAGTAAAAAAAAACCCAGCAGCTGGAGCTCGATAATCTTGGCATCCATTTGTCATTCGACGCCAATAATAAAATTCGCAATGTTCCGCATAACTTTAAAAAATTATTTTTTTTTAATTCAAAAACAAACAAAAATTAATTACTGGCAGCAAGTACTGTAGGGCATTAAATCTAATTGATAATTCGACATTGTTGGAATAAATGGTGGTAATCGATAAGGATCAGCACCATAGCGATGAGCTCTTGCTGGTGTGCCAGGTTGAAAAAATCGAGTATAATCACCATCTGGCTCCCAATCATCGGTAAACATTAAATAACCATCGTAATCATAGCAGCATTGTTGTGATGAGCCGGAGAATGTCGGCTGAACCGATTGAATACAGTGTTGAGCTCCTTTATTAAAGGGACACGATGTATCTCCATCTTTGTCGCAATTCATAATTGGCATAAATCGGCCAAGATCTAACAATGCTTGTGTTAATTTACAGGGACAAGGAAAATCAGTGGTTAAATCAATTTGAAAATTATCTCTTTTTCCATCATACTCAAACCTGAAGAAGACAATTTTTTTTGAAATATTAAATTAATTTGACAAACCATTCAATACACATATCGATTGCCCAATTATTCCCATAATAATATTGCCATTCATTTAAATGATACCATGGAAATGTGGTTGGTTGACTCCATAGAACTCCATCTTCTGTATCAGTTAAAGAAACTTGAACAAATCCAAAATGAAACTTTTGCCAAGCATTCTAAAATTTAAAAAAAAAATAGATTTTTAAATAAAAAATGACAAACTCTTAATAAAAATTGTTTTGTTAATTGTCTTGGATGAAAAGTATAAGATCCAGAATTTGCAATTCCTTTGGCTAAATAATCGATTTTTTCAAAATGTGACCTATCAGCATCTTCCCAGTATCCAAATAAACTGATATCAACTCGAGCTCCAGTATTATATGTTAAATTAAGAGCTTGCCATGATAAGGCTAATTCTTGAGCATATGGTTCGTACCTTTAAATAAAAATAAATATTGATTTATTGATTTAACGATGCTTTCGAATTTACCATCGATTTGTTTTATTATCAACCGAATTTTGAAGTGAAACCGATGCTGGTGTTCGTTCAGGATAAAGAACATAGAATTTGCCATAAAATGGGAAACTTTGTCCGCCGTCTCGACTCATTCGTATTGGCACCATTCCAGTTTTATGAAACATTGGCATGATGCAACGAGCTCGAACTCGATTTATTCTTTTGCAGCTCGTTTCCCAATTTTCAAAATTCACTTTAATTTTGTCGTTTGGTCGAAGACATGGTCCTGATATGTTAATTGCCATTCCGCCATGCATTGGACCCCATGGTGGTGCGGTTACAACATTTCCTAAATAAATATTTCATTAATGTTGAAATATTTAAATTTCTAAAGTGCAGTAGAGCGCAGAAGTGACTTTTCTTTTTTTCTTTTGGAATTTGATAAAATATCAACTGGAAAATTTAAAGGATCAATTGAAAATTTTAAGCTTTTCATTTTTTTTAAAAAAATCAGAACATTTTTAATAAATGTTGAACTCCGGGCCAAAAATTTAAAGAAGAAATATTCACTTTGAAGATATTTAAGAAAGTTATTAAAAATTAGGATCATTTTTGGTTACTTTTCGGTTTTTCTTTGAAAGTTTCAATAACTTTAAAATTAAATTTTTTCACCACGTCGTTACTGATTTTCTTGCAGAGAAGGGAAATCCCAGATTTCCATAATTTAAAGAGAAAAAGAAAAAAAAACGCTTAAATGTTTGGCTTCCGAATATTTTTGGTTGAAAAGTTTTGCAACCAAAATTTCAAAAATAATTTTCAGTTTTGCCTGATTTTGGATTTTCGTTGAGTTGAAAATTACCATTTGAGGCGTTTGTACAACCAGCCGGAATAATGACTTCATCAATTCGATGAATCCATCTTCCTGGCGTTAAAACATTGGAAAAATAGCCCAATTTCCACAGTCTTCCATGTCCAGAATATGGCAATTGATACCAGCCGGTACCGTTTCCACCGTTGAAACCAGCCATTGCAGCCTGTTTACCACCGAAACCATTCAAACCGCCAGCCTCATTGCTTGTCGTCCAATTGAGGCGAGCATAATTGAAAATGGCAAACGTTCGAATCTCATCCGAAGCGATGACAAGTTGAAACGTGTTTTGCCAATCTTTGACGTGCTCAAATTGTGAAACATCAAGAGCTCGCGGAGCACCACCGTAAGCCATCTAAATATCCTTCTTCTTTTATTTTTTTTTAAAGTTAAAATCAATAATTATTTTACCCTGTACCACGTTGCAATAAATGCATGTTCAGCTCTCCAACCATTTGCTCCTGTGTATCCTTCCTTTAATTTATTGATTTTTGTTTGAAACCAACAAAGGAAAAAATCAATAATTTTCTTGAATTACCTGAACATGTCTTGTAATATTATCCAATAATAATGGATCAACAACCATTCCAGGTTGTGAAATTCTTCCAGGCATTTGCCTTTTTTTTCGTTTTCCAAAAATATTTTGCTGTTGTTGTTGTAATTGTTGAGAATATTGCTAAAATTCCGATTTTATTGATTTTCGATTTTATCGATTGATTATCACTTGATTTTGTGTATATGGATTGATATTTTGTGACGAATAAATATTTGGATTTGAAAATTGCTGATTTGCAAATGATTGTTGCTGAGCTTGCGCATAATTCGGAGCACCGTAATTGGTTTGAGTGTTGTGCGAATAAACCTCATCATCATCCAACTAAAATTGGCTCTTTTATTGATTTTCTTGTTGATTTTTTTTTATCATTTTGATTTAATGCTCCATATCGATAAGCTCCGGGTTTAATGCAAAAATCAATAAAATCTTAATTATCATGATAGGCAGAAGAGGTTAACAATATTAATTAATTAATAAATAAAATTGATTAAAAAAAAACGGGGAAAATGAATGACTCACTCGTGGACGATGAACACTTCGAAAGAAGACATTGCTGATCTTTGTACTTCCAATCCATTGATACATTGAATCAGCATAAAATGGAGCAATAAATGAGTGATCGCGTTGTTTCGGCCATTCTGGATTTGGAAATGTCCATGGAGGAGTGGTGAATGGTGGCCTTGCAAATGAGATCATCCCCATTGGATAAACGAAAGTATAATTGAAGCTGAAAATTTTAAAAAAAGTGGCTGAAAAAATGGTGACGAAAAACGGGCCGAACCGATAACCAAAAAATGGACAATCAAAACCAAGATTTGTTTGAGTTTCTCTTCCAGCTTGTCCTTCTAATTGTTCATCCATTGCCCATGATCCAAATGGATAAAGAATATTCATCCATCCTTCTTCAATTCGAACATCATAATCAGCTTTGCCAAGATTGTCCAAATATTGTTGATAGCTCATTCGTGAAATTTGACGCTTTTTTCTTGAAACTTTTATGATCTTAAAATTTGAAGGCGAGGAAAAAATCCTGTTGATTACCTGACATGCTCATCGAATAATCGATCTTCAATTTCAGATTTTCGAATCAAATCCATCAATTCTTCTCTGGTTGGAACTCGACTTTTCGGCGCATTCTCAGCACATTCAACTTTTTCTCGTTCATAAATATTCTAAAATTTCATTTTTTTCCCCGATTAAATCAATCAATAATTGTTAATACCTGATAACTGTTCAACTTTTTATCTTCTTTTTTGATATTTGAAAATTGTAAAAGTTCAGAAAAATTATAAGAGAATGATACATTTACAGGTAAAATTGACGAATATGTGAATGTAACAATTATTAATATGGATAAAATATTTCGAGCCCATTGATACATAATTCAGATAAGATTTCCTATAAAAATCATCGTTATAAAATTTAGAAAAAAGCCAACAAAAAAAAACAGAAGAAGAAGCTAAAAGGAAAAGCTTAGCTCAATACATCTTGGATATTAAAAACAAATTTAAAAAAAGAAGGAAAATAAGAAAAAGGTGGAAAACCGAAGAGGCAGAGGTGGGGGTGGAGGTGGGAGTGGGGGTGTCATATGTTTATTGGTTGGTTGAATTCTTACTTGAAATTTTTTGAAATTTTTACAGTTTTGACTTTAAAACGTTTCAGATATTCAATTTTTTTTTTGAGGTTTTATTTTTGATCGACCAAAAATCGGGTTTTTCCGCATTTTTTTCTGAAATATTCTGGAATAATATTGAAACAATTTTTTAACAAATAAATCTTAGAAATAAATTGGAATTTTCAGTTTTGTTCCATCGCATTTTTCAAATAAACGCGAAATTCTAGAAAAAAAAATGAAATTTTTTGGCCTAAAAATAATTGATTTTCATTGTAAATTTCTACAGTAACCCCAATGCTTAAATCAACAAAATCAAAACAAATTATCAAAAAAAAAAAAAAGAGAAGGAAAAATTTAAAACGTTTCAAAATTTATTCAAGCGGTTGTAAATGGCCATAAAAGGTGAGAACAGTGGCGAAATATAATCAGAAGGGCACTCAGCAATGATGCACATTTGTGTCAGTCGGCTCATTCAATAATAATAAAATTGATAAGAAATCGGTGGAAAAGTAAAAGGAAAAAAGAAAAGGAAAAGATAAAGATTATTTTGATATTTTTTAATCAATTTTACAATAAAATAAATTCGATTTTCTTTTATTTATTTTATATTTTGCTACTGACTGAAACAATTCGATTATTTATGTTCTTGTTTTGGATTCCCTCATTTTTGAATTTTATTTTTATTTTTTTTGCTTCTCATTTTTTTTCTGAATTCTGAAATTTCAGAAAAAAAGAGGTGGGAAAAATGAAAAATCTCCACATTTTTTATTTTTTTATTTGCCAGGAAAATTTTGGAGAAAATTCCCCACTTTTTTTTCTGATCAGTTTTATAACTTGAACTCCAAATGCACTTTTTTGCCCTTTTAGAAAAAAGATTTTTTTTTTGTTTTGGCTTCTTCAATCAATTTTTTATTAACAAAAAAAAGAAAGAAAAAAAAAGAAATTTTAAAAATTAATTAAGACAACTTCGAGTTTCTCCTGGATATTTTCCAGCCAATTCAATTGATCCAGCATCATAAGTTTTCTTGGCTCCTGATCCACTATTTGTGTATGATTTTGGAATATTTATTCTCAAAACTCGTTGACATGGCTAGAAAAAAATGTTTTGAAATTTAAAAAAAGAAAACTTTTTTCTTACTGTAATTCCATCTTTACAATCGTGGAAAACAGCCAAATATGGTTCAATTGTTGTGATTTCTTTGGTTGATCCACTCAAATTGAAAGATCCACTTGAATCAGCTTTTCCTGATGCTAATTTATCATCTTTATCAAGGAATCCAGGTAAGAAACTATCTGGAAAAAATAAATGATTTTTATTAATTTTGACAAATTTTTTACTATCAGATTCCATTAATTTGACTTTGACTCCAGATGCAGCTTTTCCTTCACAAGTCAATTTGCCTTTTACCTGGAAAAAAAACAAAAAAAAATGTGGAGGGGAAAATATTGATTTACAGCTGCCCATTGAGTTCTTCCAATTAAATCCAATCCAGCAACTGATCCAATAATCAAAAAGAAACACAAAATTGATTTCATTTTTTCGAACAAAATGAAAATTGATCGAAGAAATTTTATTTTAGTCTGGAAACAAGTTTACATAACAAATAAAATGAAAGAGAGAGAGAGAGAGACAGAGAGAGAGAGAGAAAGTCGAACAAATACTTAGAAAATCAAAAAAAGGAAAAAAGAAAGAAAAGGTGTTTCGTGACAATAATATTGGTATTATTGTTATTGTTAAAATGAAATGAGAGACGGGCGGTGACTGAATTATTGCGAGAATTTATTGTGTAACAAAATCGATTATGATTCTGACGACCTTCAATTTCTTTTTTTTTTTTTTTGAATTTGTTTATCGAACAAAGTGATAAATAAAATTCTCTTTTAAAGAGACTTTTTTTTTCTTAAAAACCATGAGAAAACTAAACAAAAAATGATGATGAATCATGGTTTTTTACGAATAAAAATATTATAAAAAAGGGTGGGAAAATATAAAAATTTTGGTTGAACAAAAAACCAAAAAATATTTTAAAATATGAAAACGAGGTTTCAATTTATAAATTGATTCGAGCGAAAAAATCAATAAATTTTAAAATGATTTTTTTATTAGAAAAAATCTCAATTAAAATTTAAAAAAAAACAAATTCAAGACTTCTTTCTCCCTGACAATTTGTTATTCACAGGCACAGCAAAAAAAATTCCATGAAAAAAGGAGGAAAAAGAAGAAGGGGAAGAATCTCAATAAAACGACGACTTCCGAGATCAATTTCAGCGTCGCCTGAGGCGATGATAAAAAATTGCGGCCGAGCTTTTAAACCTGAGCGATTGGAGCTTAAATTCAACACAAATTTGTTCAAATTTTTTCGAAAACCAAACTTCGATGAGCAAAGAGAGGCTGAAATTAATTTATTCTGACGATTTTTATCATTTTTCAGCCAAAATTTATCTCTTTCAAAAAACTTTCGACTTGTCTTAGGGGCCTCAAGCTCGTTGATTGTCAGATCTCGTCTTGATCTTGGTTCGATTTTGAGATTCATTAACCAATCGGCGTCGTTTTTCCAAACTCTCCCACGCAATAATTTATTTCTTGTTTCTTGGGAGATCCCAAGTTGTTCCACTTTTGTTATTTGGTTAATATTTTCTCGACCAGACCGATCTTAGCAATAAAGGTTTTTACTAAGTTCTAACTGGTTGAAATTATCCAGCAATGCCATGTGGTCATCCATACTAACAAATTGAGCTTCGGAATCCTCTGTGCAGTTTTTTTCGGCAATCCACTTGATGAAATCGAAACAATTGCACAGGTTCAAAAAAATTGATTTGAAAATATAAATAAAAAATTTAATTTTTCTCTCTCTTTCTCTGTCTCTCTCTCTTTTTTTCTCTCTCTCTCTCTGTCTCTCTATCTTTTTCTCTCTCTCTCTCTTTCTCTCTCTTTCTCTGTCTCTCTCTCTTTCTATCTGTCTCTCTTTCTCTATCTTTTTCTCTCTCTCTCTCTCTTTCTCTGCCTCTGTCTCTTTTTCTCTCTGTCTCTTTTTCTCTCTCTCTCTCTCTTTTTCTCTTTAAATCTTTTCATTTAACAAAAGTCACTTTTCTGTTTTAAAAAAAACTTGAATTCTTGTTGATTATTTTTCTTTTGATTAAAAGTATCGATTGACTTTAGAAAAAGAAGTTTCCTTTATTTTTTTTATCGTTTAAAACAGGAAATAAACTCAAAAGGGAGAAAAAACCAATTTCCTTATTTCTTTAAAAGGTGAAACTGTGACAGTAACCAAGGTCATTTTTTAGTGTTTCAAACTAAAATTTCTTCGATCAATTTTCATTTTGTTCAAAAAATGAAACCAATTTTGTGTTTCTTTTTGATTATTGGATCAGTTGCTGGATTGGATTTAATTGGAAGAACTCAATGGGCAGCTGTAAATCAATATTTTCCCTCCACATTTTTTTATTTTATTTTTGTTTTTTTCCAGGTAAAAGGCAAATTGACTTGTGAAGGAAAAGCAGCATCTGGAGTCAAAGTCAAATTAATGGAATCTGATAGTAAAAAATTTGTCAAAATTAACAAAAATTATTTATTTTTTCCAGATAGTTTTTTACCTGGATTCCTTGATAAAGATGATAAATTAGCATCAGGAAAAGCTGATTCAAGTGGATCTTTCAATTTGAGTGGATCAACTAAAGAAATCACAACAATTGAACCATATTTGGCTGTTTACCACGATTGTAAAGATGGAATTAAAGTGATAAAAATTTTTTTTTCTTTTTTAAATCTCAAAACATTTTTTTCTAGCCATGTCAACGAGTTTTGAGAATAAATATTCCAAAATCATACACAAATAGTGGATCAGGAGCCAAGAAAACTTATGATGCTGGATCAATTGAATTGGCTGGAAAATATCCAGGAGAAACTCGAAGTTGTTTTAATTAAAAATATTTTATTGAGTTTTTTTCTTTTGGTATCCTCCCAAATCAGAGAATATTTGTGTCAGTGAATCATTCTTGTACATATTTAATCCTGTTAAAAGGACAATAAACCAAATGAAGACGCTTGATAAAATGAGAAGCAACAACATGAAAAGAACAATTCTTGGCTGAAAAAAAGAATAAAAATTTTTTTTTTTTTTTTTTAATAAAAATTTAAAATTTTACAAAAAGTGGACTTGGTCGACTTTTTTTGGTTTTTTTCTTTTTTTCTCCATCATTATCCCTGTCCTTCTTCTTCTTGCCGCCACCCTCCTCTTTTTCAGTTTTCTTTTTTTGCGCCGGTTTCTTCATCGTCGAGTCCAATTCGACGTCATCATTCTCACGAAGTGCACCACCCTTTGGCAGTGGCGGCGGTGGTAATCGAGGTGGAGCTGGAGCCGGTGGTGGAGGCGCTGGTCCACCAGGCAGCTCTGACATTCGAATGTATTCTTCACCCACTGAAAATGCACATAATTTGGTCAAAAATGAAGCCTTTGGAAGATTTTTTCGCCCCCCTACTGTTTTCAACCAATTTCGTTAAATGATATCAGCAGAAATATAAATTTTTGGAATGAATTTTTTCATTTTCAACAAAAATTATTTTTACAATTAAAAATTGGGTTTTTTTTATTTAAAAAGTCACGTTTATTTTTGTTTATTTTGTTTCTTTAATTGCCAAAATGAACTTTTTAAATATTTTTTTTGTTTATTTTATATTAAATAATAAAATAAACATAGAAAAATGTTATCATTTATATTATTTTTTATTGTTTAATATAAATCATAATTATGTGTCTGTCTCATGACATTTTCGAATTATTTGTTTTGATTATTTTTTTATTCAAACTGTTCAAATTTAAACTTTTCCTTTAAATTTTAGAAAAACTCTACGAAATTGCTGAAAATATTTGGGAATAAAATAAAAAAGCAAATATCCAAACATGCGTTCAGTTATTTTGAGTACACTCGAATCCATAAAAACCGGTTTTTTTCGAATGGATCAATAATTTACATCTTTGTGTATTCTTATGATTTTACGCGGAGATTGTTGCTTTTTTAATTTTAAGTTTTCAGAAAAATATTAGCTGAAAATTATGCTTTATTAATTTTAATTTTTTGAAAAATTGCTGTAAACAAGTTTTGGGTTTATTAAAATTGAAAAAAACATGAAGTTTTCAGTTGTCATTTAAAATAAAAAATAATTTTTTTAAAGGGACATTATATAATTTTAAATTTTTGTCTTGAGGACACTAGTTCATACGAACTTACTGTAATCTAATTGTTTGAAAATATTCATTAAATAAACAAAATTTCTTTGAAAAAACCAGAGAAAATATTTTCCAACAAAATTTATATCTTTTTTTTTTATTTGATTTATGAAAAATATTTCTTCTTCTTTGTTGAGATTTTTTAACTAAAAATAAAACGTAAAAAATGTTGGAAATGTCGGCCATGCCCACCGAAAAACTAGTCCATTAAAACTACATTTTTATCTTCAAATTAAAAAAAAATGATTTTTCTCGAATATTAAAAAAAATGTTATCATTTTTTTAGTATTCGAAATTTTATTTTCCAATGAAATTATTTATCAGTTCAAAAAATGGTTTAATTCCGAATAAAGCGGAAGGTTAAAATATGTGAATTGTATAAACATTGTTTTATTTGCTTTGTAAAAGTCAGGTCGACTTTTTTCTTTATATTACGAAATAAAACTTCCTCATTATTTAAAAATGTTTTTCTTTCAGAAAGCACCGATTTATCATAGAATGACTGATAAACTTGGTCGTTTTCATCAATATTCAAGTAATTATTTTGTTTTAATTTTAATTTTTTTATATTTATTAATTACATTTCAGCTTCACATCAGTTTCGTAACCCACTTGATGAAATCGAAACAATTGCACAGGTTCAAAAAAATTGATTTAAACATATAAATAAAACATATTTTAAATTTAAGAGTTCTCATAATGTAGCGTATTATTTTGATGAAGATCATGAGACAAATAGAAATTTAAATCGAAATGTAATGGTAAATTAAATGTTTTCTTACGGCATATATTATTGATTTTTAAGAATAACAATGTTCCTACTGCAGCTTTGATAGAAGATTTTGAAATAGTTGAGAGAAACGAGTAAGTAAAACAAAAATCAAAGAATTAAAAAAAGTAATTTAAAAATTTTTTAAAGAACTCCATCGTTATTCAAAAATGAAACTCTTGTTGATCTCACCAATTCTGAAGACACTTATTCCAAGTTTGTTCTCACATAAAATTACCAAAAATTAAAAAAAAAATATTCAGAAATTTAAATTCCACAAAAAAATCAAGCGATTTCATTGTAGCTTTAGTTGAGAAACGAATTCCAGCAATCAAATTTGATAAACGCGAAGGAAAAATTAGTCAATTTCAAGTTACACAAGTATAGAATTGAAAATAAGAATTGTTCGTTTAAGATTAATTTTAAAACTTGCAGCTGTTGCCTGGAATGCTTGTTCGTTCAATGGAAGATGATGATTGCAAAATTGAATTTTTAAAAAAATGGTACGATGAACAAAAATTAACATATCAGATTCCTGCCCTTACTAAACCAATGCAGGTATTTTGTCGTTTTTAATTTTTAATTAAAAAGCTGAAAAAAAATTAAATGTTTAAAGGATTTAAATAATGATTTACTTTGTACAATGGTAACAAGTAGTGATGTAATGAGAATTTCCCATAATCAAGCAATGTAAGTTTAAAATTCAATTCAAACATTTTAAATGTTTTTTATTAAGGCAATTATTGTCTTTGACTCCAATTGAAAGAATATATTTATATCAAGATTTCGAACGGTTTAATTTTGTAATGAACCTGAAAGTTGGTGATCCAGTAACGGTCTATGTGGTAAGTAATCCATTTTTTAAAAATAAAAATAAAGTTATACGGAAATCAAAAAAAAATTAACTTTTCAGTTGTTTTTTGAAAAATTAAGTAATTAAAATTGTACATTTTTACATTAAAATTCCATTCATTTTTAATTTTGTTTCATTATTTGTCATTAAATTATAATCTGCTAATTTTCTGTTATTTATTTCAATGACAGAGAAAAATCAAAAAGATTTGACAACAAAAAATAGAAGAAATTGTTTCTTACTTGATAGTTGTTTGTTAGTAATTGAGAATATCAGCCTCATAGACAAACCGGTTTATAAAACCTCCATTTTCATTTCAAATACATTTTAATTTAATTCATTTGAAAATTTCAACAAAAAAAAGACACTCCCTTTAAAAAAAAGTCGCACGAACATTTTTTGGGAGGAAAATTTTAACTCTTTTAAAAGAAATATTTCGAAATATTTCGGAATGTGGCGTTCCACAGTTGAAAAAATCGCGGTTTTTTATTGTGTTTTTGAATGAGTCAGATTTCAATTCGTTTTTTTTTCTCATTTTAAAATGTTTTTCTTTATAAAAAATTCAAAAAATGTTGATGAAAATTCAAACATCAGATTAGTGACTGACAAAGGATAAAGTAAAATAGATCGCTTTAACAATTTTTTGTTCTTTTTTGTATTCATAAAAAAGAAATATTCGTAGTTGCAATTTTTTTTGTTATATTTTTTTGCAAATGATTCCAGCAAATTTATTCAAAACATTGCCGTTTTTGTTCATTTTGCGAGAATAAAAATGTTTTTTTTTAGAATTTTAAAAAGAAATCAATAACCAATTTCATTTTCAATTTATAAAATAAAAAATTCAACTTCTTTTTTTTTAATTGTTCAATGATTTCTAACAATTTAATTTATAGTAAAAAAGTTGACAATTATTTTGAACATCTTATTTTATTGATTTTTTTTTGAGAATTTCTGTCACTTTTTTAAAACTATATTTTGATAGTTCGAAAATTTTTAACTCTTCAGGACGAAGAAATGAAACGTGTTCCTGCAAATGTGACATGGATTGGAGAGCGACAAAATGAATCTGGAATATGGTACAATGTTAATTTTGATACAGAATCACAGGTATTTTTTAAAATAAAAAAAGAAAAACATGTTTTAAATCGATTTTCGGTTATAATCGTTCAAAAAAAAACTTTAAATTTAGTTTATACATATAATAGGTTTTGAAAATGATGGGTGTCCATAGTTCAATATTCCTCTTCCTCGTTTTCTTTTCGCTTAAAGATTTTCTCCACCAAGTGTGTGTTTTTTTTTCTTTTCAACGTCCAAGTCTCTTCAACAATTATCCTTCCACATTTTTTTGCATGAATTTTTTTTCCTCAATGACGTTGTTTAAATAGTTGGCTTCTTCTTTCTTGTTCTTGTTCTTATTTTTTCTTCTGATTTCAATATATATGTAATTTTAATTAAATTTTTGTTTTTTGTTTTAGTTTTTTAGTCGATTGTGTTCGAATATTTAAAAAGGGTCAAATATAAAAGTTCATTTTGGTCGAGAAAAAACTAGATGTCATTCATAAATTGAGAAATTTCATAATTTTATTTTCTAATCTATGATAATCGAGTTTTTTAGGAAAAAAAGAATGAAAAGGGAACATTTCGAAATAATCCTTTCTACTTACTAACAATTAAAAAACAACTGCTTTCTTTAAAGTAATTTGTGGGGGGAGGGAAATGCAAAGAGCAATTTTTTCTTTTCTCCTTTTTTTCTGTTATTTTCATCTTTCTCTTCTACTAAGTTCTATATTGACTTGTCAACTTTCTTTATTTTTTTGCCACCATCGTCCTCTTCGTCTTCATCTTCTTTTTCTTCTTTTCTCTTCAGCTTCTGAATAACATTGTCAAGTTTTGACCCATTTTTTTGCTATTTTTTCAAGTGTTCTTCTCTTTTTCTCTTCTGCTCAATATTTATTTCTTTCGCCCTTTTTTCCCTCTCTAAAATTGATTGACTTTTTTTTCATGTTCCGTTTTTTCATTTTATTTTTATTTGGTCGACGAACTGGTAAACCAATGATGAAGAGAAGCTCGACTTTGTTGCTCGAATTCGACATGAGTATTTCGTTGTGTTATTTTCAAACATTCATCATGTTGTATTCAGATGTTTTTCCTTCTTTCTTTTTTTCTCTTTCATCAATTCTTTTTTATTTTATTTTTGTCGCTACTCATCCGGTTCTTCCTTCCTTTTTTCCTCGTTTTGAGTATTGTTTATTATTTGTATTTCATTTTTTTCTTATTTTTTATCGATTTTATGACTGAAGTTTATTTTTGGCTTCAATATGATTTCTTAAGAAATGTTGAAAACCAATTGAAAATGTGCATTTTGAACGTTTCTTTAAAAAATATATATATAAAAAACAAACATTTATCAAATTTCAAAAAGAAAAAATTAATTCCAAGTTCTTTTTTTCTAGGTTTTTGAAATTTTCTTTTAACGAAAATTAAAAAAAACTTTTTTCCTCTTTTTTTTAATGCTTCGCTAATAGTTTGGTTATTTTCAAAAGATTTTAAACATTTTTATTTATTTGTTATCATTTTGAAAATGTTTCCATTGTTAAATGACCATATATGTATGTGTAGATTATTCAAACATCGATGCAATATTTCTGATGTTTACTTGGCTTTTTTGTGGTTTTTTTTAAACTAAAACATAAGAGACGCAAAGATTAAAAAAATAAATAGTGCAATCTCTCGTCTACATAGTTTTTCCATTATGAGATTCTCTTAAACTTTTTTATGAAAAATTCATTTTTATTAAATAGTTAAAATTGAATAAGAATTAAAAAGAAAAAAAAAACTTGAAAATCTTTTGGAAAATCATTTTAATTGAAAAAAATTGAATGTAAAAAGGTCAAAAAATTGTAAAACTTACATAATTGTGTGTAGTTTTATTTAAGTCAATATTTATTTTCTAGTCTCCTCATTTATTTTTTTTCCGCAAAGCCTAAATTTTTTTTTGATTATTGGTTTTCTTTTTCTTTTTTTTCCTCAAAGTTTACAATTGATTTCTTGCAGTTTTATCAAGTTTTTTTGATAAAATTTTTCTCAGTTTTTTTCAAAATTGCTCAATACTTGTGTGTAGAAAGATAATTTATTTTTCATTAAAACTTGAATTTATTTCAGTGGCCACAAACATCATATGAACGATTGAACAATAGGCAGAAAAAATTAGAAAATAACTCGTCATTGTTTGATATGTCGGGTAAGAAAAATTGATAAATTAATTAAAAATTAGTTTTCATTTTCCAGGTTTATCTTCTGTTGCACCATCAAGTTCACGACTTTATTACAATCCAAATCAATTGCATATGCCAATAAAAGGTGGAGGAGTAACATCATTGTTTGATAATCGAAGACCAGTTACATTCAATGAACCATCAGATGGACGAGGAGAATATGATCGAGACATTCAAATGAAACCACGTGAACGAATAATTCAAATAAAAATGAAAGAAAATCCAAGATCAAGCCGATCATCGAATCAAAGTGAACAACAATATGAGCATGATTATCATGGGGAAAAACCATCAGGACAATCTAATTATCAACAATCGCAAGCCTATCATCAACAAAATCAAACCCAATCAATACCTAGTCGAAGTAGAAGTGTTCATTCAATTCCAGTTGTATATAAAAGACCGCAAGCAGCTACTAAAAATGAGCCGTAATTTATTATTAGTTAAAAACAAGAATTAAAAAAAAAGAAATTATTCAGAGTTCGAGATGATAATCTAGGATTTCGAGTTGGTGATCCTTGTGTTTGGCCAAGTAAAAATGAAAAAGAGAAAGGAATAATCAAATATATTGGGTATCTCAAAGGTCATGATTCACTTTATGCGGGCGTCGAATTTGTACGAACATTTTTTTGAATTCTAGATAAAATCCAAATTTTTGCAGAAAAATAAAATTGGTTCCGGTTCCGGTATGTTCAATAAAGAACAATTATTTGTAGCAAAAGATGGACATTCTGGATTTGTTGAATTAGCATCACTTGAACATCCTCCATCATCATCTGGATCATCACCATTTTCAACAATATCGTCTGCTCATCGTCGAAGATTATCGTCTTCAAGAAGTCAACAAATTCCGGCCGCTACAGGATCATCAATATGTGTACCTGTGAATAATCGAAATAATCAAACTAAACAAGCATCTATTGAATCGTTATCTGATCCACTACCACCACCATACACTCCACCATCACCACCAAGATCATTGTCTGCAGCTGCAGTACCACCGCCTTTACCACCAAAACCTAATCATCACATGGAGGATTATTTGATTAATTCATTTGAAATTGGTAAAAAAAAAAGAAAGTTAAAATCAATATAAAATTTAAAAATTTAGGAAGTCCTGTTCTTGTTTGTCATCTTGGTGCACAACGAACAGGAATAGTTCGATATCTTTTAGATGCAATGAATGAAAATGGAAACGCATTAGAAAGATCGGCAATAATTCAACTCGATGATGATATTCCATCAGCGTGGAGACGAAGCAACGAAATTGATTCAGGCTCTCCAATAAATGGAGGCGTTCTTGTTCCAGTCAGCTCATTGAGAAGAAATCGATCAGCTCAAATGTCAGTGATGCCATCAACGAATCAACAATTCTCAACATCACAATCAAATCGAAAAAATGAAGAATTTGGAAGTATTGACAGTGGAATTGAGAAACAAAAATGTCTTCCTGTGAAAGATATTCAAATGTTAGTTGGAAGACAAAAAGGAATTCAAGGATATTGCAATAGTTGCTATTTGGACGCAACATTATACGCAATGTTTGCCCAATCGACATCCTACGATTTGTAAATTTTTTAAATTCATAGAAATTAAACAAAAAAAAAACAATTTCAGTTTGCTTGAAAAATCAATGAAAGGAAACGAGAAAGGAGCCCAATTCCAAAAGTTGTTGGCTCAGGAAATTGTTTTTCCGCTGAGAAAAATGCATTATGTTCGAGCAGATCACGTGATGAAATTACGAAGACTTCTTGCTGATTTTATGCCCCATATGACAGGATTGACCAACGAGGAAAAAGATCCGGAAGAAATTTTGGCATTTATATTCTCGGAAATTTTGAAAGTTGATCCATTTATAAGTTTAAAGTAAGAATAATTTTTCAAAATTTCTTCCAAAGTCAAATCAAAAATTCTAGTGGTGTTAATAAATCGATCGATTCACAATATTTGGTTCCAATTGTAGTCGACAATGATTGGCAAGGAGGAGCAGCAACATCACAACATTTGCTGGAACGACATATGAGATCAGCACAAGTGAAATTTGAAAAAGCGCCACCAATATTGATAATGCAATTGCCAAGATATGGGCAACAAAAAGTGTTCGATAAAATTTTGCCGCTTGAAAAAATCGATATCACACCATTTGTGGCAGGAGCAACACCGGAATGTTCACAATGTGGAAGCTGTGCTGATGTTTATTGTCCCACATGTTTTCTAACAAGACGAGTGTTTTTCACTGACGTATGTTTAAGAAAAAAATCAATAATTTTTTCTTCTTTTTTTTCAATAAAAATTTCAGATTGTTTATTGTGACAAATGTTTTTACAAATCGCACATGTTGCCTGAAATGTTTGATCATATGAAACGAGGATTGTTCCCACCAGGAAAACCACCGAAGAAACCAAGTTCTCATAAAATGGTTCAGAATAATTGTGGAAAAGGCGGCATAAAAAACGAAAATTTCAGATTCTTTCCGCTGTTCTTTGTATTGAAACATCGCATTATGTGGCTTATGTGAGAACATCAACAGGCCAATGGGTGTTTTTTGATTCAATGGCAGATCGGGAAGGTAAGAATAAGAAGAAAAGAAAAGAAAATAGGAAAAATTGAAAACGAAACTTTGTTCAGGTCTCTCAGATGGTTTTAATGTTCCAGTTGTAAAAGAATGTGTTGATATGTCATATTGGTTATCATTAAGTGGATGGAATCGATTAAAAGATGCAGATGAAACTGGTCAAATAAAAGTCAGTTTTTAATTGATTTTGTAGAAAATTCACAAACATTTTTTTTATTACAGGCAATGTTTGGAAAATCAACTTTAGATCCATTAGTTGGTCGTTTATTATCAGATAGTTATATTTGTTTTTATGAAGATTCTTGTGCAACAACAACATCAGGATCGTCGACATTAATAAATACTTTCAAAAATATAATTAACTAGTTTTTATGCAGTTTATGTAATTCGATTTTTCTGTTTATTCCATTCCTCATTTTTTTTCCTCCCCTAGTTTCCTTTTCTCTTTCTCTTCGTGTTTTCTTATATATTTTTTTCATGTATTTTTAGTGTTTCTCTTTTTTGTTGTTGTAGGAAATGAGGTTTTACGCGTAATCTGACATTTTTGTGCTTTTTAACTCGCTTTTTCCCTCCTTTTTTTTTTTGAAAACTTAATTCTATTCATCAAATGTAAGTAATCATTTTTTTCCGCTTCTACGGGCTGCCTAAAAAATTTTAAAAAAGAAGTTATGTTTTGGGTGAATTAGTATAGTAATTTCAGACGAATATATTTTTCCAGCCCGATTTATTAAAAAAAAAAGCAATGTCTTCATTTTTCTTTTTTGGTGTTTATTGATACTAATGTCAAATTGATTAGAAATCATGTCTGTAACTCATAAAAATTTGTAAGTAGAAACCATTTTATAATTTAAATGTTGAACCGTAAATTGAAATTGGTAAAATGTGAATTTTTCAATGAAAAACAAAACAAAACGATTTTCGACGATCGTCAACAACGAACATTTCATCGATTCCGATATAATGATTCGATTTCAGATTTGAAACATCAAATGCAAGCTGAAAAAATGCAGAATTTGATTGTTTAGAGCTGAACAAAAAAAAGACTGAAATTACATAATCATAATTTCCAGCTAAAATATGAATACTTTCTCGAAACCATCTTCTTGAATTTCGAGATAATTTTGGAGCAATAAAAACGACTTTTTCAGTTGAAGAATTTGTTGATTTTAAAATGACTTGAAGGCGACTTGTTTTATCAGCCTGAAAAATAAATTTCAGAAAAATTGAAACAAAAAATTTCGTTGATTCACTTTGTAATAGGAAAACACAATGGTGACAGGTCGATCAACTGAAAATGGCGATGTTTGAAGACGAGAATTGTATTGAGGACCCGAAATATAGGCAAATGATCCTTCTGAAGAAAAAGAAAATTATTGATTGAAAATGAAGAAAAAATGATGCCTTCATTGTATGGAAGAGATGAAGCATCGCCACGAATTCCAGTAAGAGGATTTCCTATTGGACCTGTTGATAATGACCAATCGGATTCGCGGACAATTCTGAATTTCAAAAAATATTTCGTTTTTTTTTCTTCAATAAAAAATAAACTTTGAACATGATTGAGTCTCATTAAAAGAGCAAACAATTGCTTCACAAACGGTTGAAATAATTTCAGATGAAGAAGAATCGGATGAAGGAGCGCGAAGATCAACTTTCGAATTTGATTCATTGATTTCATCGGATCCAAGTAGAACAAGTCCTGAACGATCGCCTTTTTCGACGCCCAAACGAAAATGTGGTGGAGAATCGGTGATGAAATTGATTGTTGAACGTTTTGATGTTACATGCGATTCGGAATCTTGTGATTCGGCGAGAGGAATCAATGGAACTGTATCAGAAGATGTCTAAATTTTTTTCTTTTCTTTTTTGCCTTTAAATTTCGTTTGAAAACTTGATCAGAATCAAATCGATCGGTTGGATTACACATTCTTGCGTGATATTCAATGGAATCAATAATTGCAAAACCGCCTGAAAATTATTTTTGGCACAAAAATCTCACCAAAAATGAAAAAGAAACTATCAGATTCTTGATTTTTACCTTTCAAATTATCCGAATTAAATGAAAAATGATCTGCAATTATGAAAATCTGAAAAAAGAGAGAAAAATTGAGCAAAAAAAAAGAAGGCGTTGATAAATCGATCAATATTTTACTTGAAATGGAACAATTCCTTGTTCTGGAATATTGACAAAAACTGGTCCAGGATCATTTTTTTCAATTGAAGAGCTAAAAGTTCTGGAACTTTCAGTAGAAAATTGACATTTTTTTTAAAAGAAAAAAACTCGCCTACAAAAATCAAAATCTGGAAAAACTTTTGACATTTTCTTAACACAAACTTTTAACTGAACTTCGGGTGAAGTCCAATATCTGAAAAAATATTGATTGATTTATTGATTGATTTGATTAAAATGACTTGAAACGAATTTCTCCATCTCCAATTTGACATGAGATTTGATCGGATACTAAAACTGCTTTAATTGTTGGAAATTGAACCGAATCCGTTGCAGCAATGGCATATGATCCTTCTAAAACAAGAAAATGGAAAAATCTCGAAAAAGATTTTGTAAGAAAAAAAAACCTGGAAGAACATTTGTTGAAGTTGCAATTGCTAATCGATTATGATCCAATTCTCCTGATCCTTGATACCAATCTAATTCATCAACAAATAATCCATCAACATTTCTCCATCGACATGTTTCATCAAAATTTTCACAATTTAATTCATTCGAATTTTGAATTGGTTGAGAGGAAGAAGTTCCCATCGCTATTTGAAATTAAATTGTATGATTTGAATTATTGATTTTTGAAAAAAAAAATATTTACAAATGCTCATTGAAGATGGTTGAAATTTCGAATTCGATACCCCATTCGGTATTGCCATGTGAGTTTGCTCACCACGTGCTCGAATCGATGATGGAAACAAATTATTATTTGATATTGACGGACGAAATAATTGTTCAACTCCTTTAAAACCAAAATTTGAGAATAAAAATTGTGGAAAAATTTTTGTTGCCAACCTGATGAAGATGTTCCAAGTGTTGAAGGTGAAACAAGAAGACTTTCTCTTCCAAATGGTGTGCATCCTTCCAATACCGTAGTTAGGGAAATTATTAAAATAAATCCAAAATATTCATGCATTCTGAAAATAAATAAATAATTGAGAAAAATAATTTTTTTCTAATAAAAATTGTTTATTTAATAAAATATTTTAAAAGAGGAAAAGGAAAAGCCGCTTCAAGGTTACGAGCTATTGTCCTAATTTTAAGTAGATTTCAACACGATTTTTCGTTTTTAACAACAAAAAAATATCAAAAAGGCTGAAAGTGAAACAAAACATTGATGAAGAATTATTGACCACCACCACCACCACCACTTATAATATTTATTTGATTTAATAATACAAAATAAATCAAATAAAAATCCTTTTTCCTCCTTTTTTTTATTATTTTTATTTGAAACTATGTATTGCGTAAGTGTCCGCACGACTTCACGTTTCATTCTCAAGTATACCAAATTATTCATTGATTTCGCTTCGCTTAAAACAACCTCAATTTTCAACAAAATATTTTCTTTTTTTTTTTTTTAAATAAAAGTTATTGATTTTTTGATAAATTTAATTAAAAAATAAGAAAAGAAGAAGCCGAAAGAGATGAAGATGAAAAATTGAGAAGAATTCTACAAATAAAAAAAATGAGGTGAAGGAAAATTGTTCATTTTATTTACATTTATGTAATAAAGTATACAAATCCATATAAACTACCATTATTCTATTATTAAATCTTTTATTCAAAAAAAAACCAGAAATCCCAGTTTTTTTAAAGGAAAAATCTCTATTGTTGTAAAAAAAATCAAAAAATAAAAGGGAAAGAAAGTCTATAAAAAGAAATTAAAGGATGAGCCTTTAAAAAACTGTAGATGTTATGTGTTTACCGTATTAATGGATGAATGACTACGATAAGCAAAGCGACGTCCGCAGTATCCACACGCATAAGCTCACACCTTGTTTTTATGAACATTATTCAGTTGAGCCTAAAAAGTGGCAGACGAGCCCCAAGTCGACTCGGCATATTGTTATTATTCTTAATAAACTTAACATAACAAAGTGACGATTAGGGAAAAGGAAAACTCGAGAAACCGAACGAGATCAACGATAAATCGGAAAACCGGGATTGTAACATCAAGTCAATCAATTTTTCTGTCAGCTCTGGTAATTAAATCACTTTGTTCATCACCCGTTACTTATTCAGCTTTTGTATTAATTTGTTATTTTTATTAAAGAATAAGTTTAATCCCTAATAAAATGAATATTTAAAACAAAAATTTAAGAGGAAAAAAAAATAAAATTAATATTTTTAGAGTCAAAGGGGAGGAGATGACAATTAACGTGAAATAGTTAAAAAACGATATAAAAGTAAAAATATTGATAAATAATGTTTCATTACTTATTGATCAGCATCATATTTGAATATCAAAGAAAGGTAATTAAAAGTGGTGGGGGGGAAAAAGAAGGAGAAAGAAAATCAACGAAATTTTAAGTACCAGAAAGGCAAAAAATAAAATGGCGAGAATGACCGAACCGAATTTTGATTATACAAATTTGACAAGTTCTGGTTAGAAAGAAGCTCAACAAATTTCAGCCAAATTCAGGATATTTTTTGATAAATTGACATTTAGGAATCTCAGGCTCTGGTTCGTTGTCACCTCCTGTATCGACTCGTCCATCATCTGGTCAAGTGTCACCATTAATCTCGAATGGATCGTTGTCACCACCGCAATATGTTGATGATCAATTGGGAGCTGGAACGTATTCGGAATCACCGCGTGATTTGAGTCCGCTTTTATTATCCGAATTGGCGTGTTTGAATATGCGCGAAGTTGTGGCTCGTCCTGGAATCGGCACAATTGGGCGACAGATTCCAGTCAAGGCCAATTTTTTTGCTGTCGATTTGAAGAATCAGAAGATGGTTGTGATTCAATATCATGTTGAAGTTCATCATCCAGGATGTCGAAAATTAGACAAGTTTTTATTCAAAGAATCCTAGAATAACAAGAAAAAGATACCAAAATTGCAGAGATGAAATGCGAATAATTTTCTGGAAAGCAGTCGCCGATCATCCAAAAATATTCCGCAACAAATTTGCAATTGCCTATGATGGAGCCCATCAATTATACACAGTGGCTCGACTTGAATTTCCCGATGACAAAGGATCGGTTCGTTTGGATTGCGACGCGACACTACCAAAAGACAATCGAGATCGAACCCGATGCGCCGTCTCAATTCAGAATGTCGGACCAGTTTTATTAGAAATGCAACGAACTCGAACTAATAATTTGGATGAACGCGTCTTGACGCCCGTTCAAATATTGGATATTATTTGTCGACAATCATTGACTTGTCCGCTTCTTCGCAATTCGTTTAATTTTTATACATGGAAATCGTCGTGTTATCGTATTCCAAGCGGTGGTGGACAAGCTTTAGATTTGGAAGGTGGAAAAGAAATGTGGACTGGATTCTTTTCCAGTGCTCATATTGCATCAAACTATAAACCACTTTTAAATATTGATGGTAAAGAAAAAATCAATAAATCAATCAATAAATCAATAATTTTTAGTGGCTCACACGGCTTTTTATAAAGCTCGAATTTCGGTTCTTCAATTGATGTGCGATGTTCTCAATGAAAGATCTGGAAAATCTGGTGGACGAAATCAAGGAATGCGTGGTGGCGGTGGCGGTGGTGGCGGCGGCTCACCAATGAATGGCGCTGGTGGTTATCAACGTGGCAGTGGCGGAAGATCTGGCGGACGTGGTGGAGGCTATATGAATTTTGGCAATCGTTCAACAAATGGCATGTCGAATCGTGATGATTTTGGACAAATGGGACTCATTTTTACGATCGATAATTTGACACGAGAAACACAGTTGTCGACATTTGAAGCTCGAGTTTTTGGTGATTCAATTCGTGGGATGAAGATTCGAGCAATTCATCGTCCAAATGCAATTCGAGTTTATAAAGTGAACAGTCTTCAACTTCCAGCTGATAAATTAATGTAAAAAAAAATAAAAATTTTGGGAATTAAAAAAAAATCTGAAACAAAATTTTAGGTTTCAAGGTGTTGATGAAGCTGGAAATCAAGTAATCTGCTCTGTCGCTGATTATTTTTCTGAAAAGTACGGGCAATTGAAGTATCCGAAACTACCGTGTCTCCATGTCGGACCGCCAAATCGCAACATTTTTCTACCCATGGAACACTGCCTGATTGACTCGCCGCAAAAGTACAACAAGAAGATGACGGAGAAGCAGACGAGCGCCATTATCAAGGCAGCCGCTGTTGATGCGACACAAAGAGAAGAACGAATCAAAACGTTGGCTTCACAAGCCGCGTTTGATGTTGATCCATTTTTGAAGGAGTTTGGAATTTCGGTTTCGTCGCAAATGGTTGAAACGACGGCGAGAGTGATTCAACCGCCACCGATAATGTTTGGTGGAAATAATCGATCGATTGTTTGTTGATTTTTTCTAGATTTTTGAGATTCTTTTTTTTTTCCAGAATCCAGTTGTATTTCCAAAAGATGGCTCGTGGTCGATGGACAATCAGAAATTGTATATGCCGGCCACGTGTCGAAGCTATTCAATGCTTGCGCTTGTTGATCCGCGCGATCAAACTACACTTCAAAACTTTTGCCAATCGTTGACGGCCAAAGCCACACTGATGGGCATGAATTTTCCACGTTGGCCAGATCTTGTCAAGTATGGAAGAACGAAGGAGGACGTTGTCGTTTTGTTCACTGAAATTGCTGACGAATATCGATTGACGAATACGATTTGCGATTGTGTCATTGTTGTTTTGCCAGCCAAAAATTCGGATATTTACAGTCGGAAAATCATTTTTTTCCTCTTCTTCTTCAAAAAAAAAATCAATATTTCAGTGACGGTAAAGGAACAATCTGATATTGTTCATGGAATAATGTCTCAATGCGTTTTGATGAAAAATGTTTTGAGACCAACACCAGCGACGTGTGCAAATATTGTGCTAAAATTGAATATGAAAATGGGCGGAATCAATAGTCGAATTGTTGCTGATCAAATTACCAATAAATATTTGGTTGATCAACCGACAATGGTGGTTGGAATTGATGTCACTCATCCAACACAAGCTGAAATGAGAATGAATATGCCGTCTGTTGCAGCTGTTTGTCCTTTTTTTTTATTGCAAACGCGCTCTGTTGACAACATGTTTTTTACCGCAAAAAAAAGTTGAAAAGTATTTCAACTAAAAAAAATGTAAATTACGCAGCTAATTTTTTTTGGCGACAAAAAACATTTTGTTGATTCCGGGGCAAAAATATTATTTATTCCATGTTGCAACCACGCTCTATTGACAACATTTTTTTTAAGCCCCGAATTAAAGCTGAGAAAAATTGTTTTAATTTCAAAAGTATTTTAACCGAAAAATTTTAAATTACGCAGAAAATTTTTTTTGGCGACAAAAAAATGTTTGATTCCAAATTCTTCCAACATGTTTGAAGCTGATTTTTAAAAACCGCGGAAGAAAATTCAATTGCAAATACGCAGCCATTTTTTTGGCGCCAACTTGTTGCTTTTTAAAGATTGTTGCCAACGTTGATCTTCTTCCCCAATCCTATGGAGCAAATGTAAAAGTTCAAAAGAAATGTCGAGAATCCGTCGTTTATTTGTTGGATGCAATTCGTGAAAGAATTATAACATTTTATCGGTTTTATCGATTGATTTGTTGATTCAAAACATTTTCTTGTTTTTCTAGACACACAAAACAAAAACCAGCTCGAATAATTGTGTATCGCGACGGTGTTTCAGAAGGTCAATTTTCCGAAGTGTTGCGCGAAGAAATTCAATCGATTCGCACCGCCTGCTTGGCAATTTCTGACGATTTTCGTCCGCCAATCACCTATATCGTTGTGCAAAAACGACACCACGCTCGAATGTTCTGCAAATACCCGTCGGATATGGTTGGACGAGCCAAAAATGTGCCACCCGGCACGACGGTCGACACTGGAATTGTGTCGCCCGAAGGATTTGATTTCTATCTTTGCTCACACTATGGCGTTCAGGGAACATCGCGTCCAGCCAGATATCACGTCTTGTTGGACGAGTGTAAATTTAGCGCCGACGAAATTCAGAACATCACCTATGGAATGTGTCACACGTATGGTCGATGCACCAGATCGGTTTCGATTCCAACGCCAGTTTATTATGCGGATTTGGTGGCAACCAGAGCCCGATGTCATGTCAAAAGAAAACTGTAATTTCTTCTTTTTTTTCCTTTCGATTTTTATTGATTTTTCTCCTCAGCGGATTGGCTGATTCAATTGAATGCGATGCGAATTCTTTGACTTCTTCATTGGCATCTCTAATGAATATTGGCGGAAAAAATAAAAAGAAGCAAGGCAATGATGATGACGGTTTTCATTCTTTTTGAAAAAATTATTGATTTTTTTTTGAAATTTCAGTTTTTGTTCAACTCGGTGAAGGAAGTTCAGATCAAATTCTGCAAGATTGTGTCTCAGTGGCTGGAGATTTTAAGAGTCGAATGTATTTTATTTGATGTGAGAAGGATCTTAGAGAGTTACTTGGGTTTTTTTTTTTGGTTTTTTTTGTAAAATAAATTTAAAAAAAAACGGGGGAATTTTGAATAATTTTATCAAATGAGAAACAAATAAAATATTTAAAGGATTGAGCTCAGAAGAAAGTGTCATGTTTCAAAAGTGATGAGAGATGCAGTTTTTCTTTGCTTTTTCTTCGCCTTCGTCTTTTTTTCGTTTTTTCTTCTCCTCCTCCTCCCCTTCTGAATGTGATGAGACAAGTTGTAATTCAATCAACTTCGGCTGCTTCTTCTTCAGCTTCTGCCTCTTCGATTTTGTCTCATCGCTTTTTGACATTTCTCTGCGCATCTTTTTTGTTGATATCAAACCAAGGAAAACAAAAATCTTGGAGGAGCAACAAATATTTTTTGTGGCAATGAACGCCGATTTTTAGTCCCGAAGCTTTTGGATTTTGTCCCTGCCTGAAGCTGATTAATTTTTGATTTTTCCCAGATTTTGGAAAATTTTTTGTTTTTGTTTTTTTTTCGGAAAAAAAGTGTTCAAAAAATAATTTTTTTTATTTTGTTTTTCCCAAAAAAGGTCAAAATATTTTCAAAGCAAAAAAAACATTCAATTTCCGAACATTTTTTTTCGGTTGATTGGTTGGAAAACTGAAAAATGGAAAAATGTAGGCGAAAAAAAAATAATTTGAACTTTTCTTTCCTTTTTTTTTGTTTTCCTACCAATCGAAAATGCTCTTTTTTCCCATTTTTGAAAAATTTGAATATTTTCCTGTTTTTTTTCTGTTTTGATCTTTGATTTTTTTTAGTTCCGGGCGAAAATTCATAAAAGGTCTCTTTTTTTTCTCTCCGTCTCTTTTCTCCCATCTCTCTCACCTGACTTGTTTGGGGATTCGGGAAAAATAAATTCAACGAAGCGAAAAAATATCAAAATAAGTGAGCACTCATCTGGAATTCGTTTGTGAAACTTTTTCTTCCATTCTTTTTCTTGTTTCTTCTCTGCTTCGTCGTCAATTTTTGTGTTTTTTTTTTGAACAAATTTCCCCAACAAATCAAGCAAAAATAAATATTTTTTCTCAAGTCATGTCAGGTGTTAAATGATAAGTCATGGATAACAACGAGAAAAGCTTCGAGAGTTGGCTGACCCCCACCCACACTACTGCGTCTCGATTATTTGCGTTATCATCATCCGATTTAGTGATAATCGATCAACATTTTTGTTCGGTTGAAAAGAGAAAATGAAAAGAGAAAACTGCTCGAATCATTTGAAAATCATAAAAAATTTATTTGGTGATTCAATTTTGCAATTTTCTTTCTTTTTTTTTTTAATTTTAAAATAAAAAAAGTCGCAATTTTCTCATTTTTCCGCCCATAAAAATTTTTACTTGAATTTGTTTATTTTTTTTTTATAAACACGCGACGAATTTTATTTTTAAAAATTTTATTTTCGCTCCTCTTTTTTTTCCTTTTTTTTCTTTTCCTGGAAAAGAAAAGTTCAGATTTTGTATTTTTGTCATTAAAAAAAGCGGCGGGAAATTTAAAAATCAAATTTCTCAATTTTTAATTTGCCATTCATTCATCCATTCAATCCCATTTGTTTGTTTTTTTGTCTTGCGGGGGTCGGTCGGTCGGGAAATGAAACGAAAAAAAAACAAAAGAAAAGTAAGAGAGTTCAATAAGATAAATGAGTATAAAAGAGGACTCCTTTGGGAAAATTGTGTCATTTTTAGACTGAGTGACATTAAGATTTTATTTCGATAAAATGGATTGGTTCCTTTTTATTTTATTCCAGCTTCTTTTCCTTTTTTTTTCTTTCCTTTTTTTAAGACAAAAAAACGATTAAGGAAGAGAGAGAGAGAGAGAGAGACAGAGTGAGAGAGAGAGACAGAGAGAGAGAGAGGGAAAAAAGGTAGAGAAGGCAGAAACTGAGGAGACAGGAGAGAGAAAAAGAGAAAAGAAAGAGGGAGGGAGAGAAACATTAGAAGACTGATAAAATTTTTTTTTTCAGCTTTATTTCCAGCTTCTTTCTTTTTTTTAATTTTTTTTAAGACAAAAAAAACAATTAAGGAAGAGAGAGAGAGAGAGAGAGACAGAGTGAGAGAGAGAGACAGAGACAGAGAGAAAACGAGAATAAAGAGAAAAGAGAGAGAGAGAGAGAGAGACAGAGAGAAAACGAGAATAAAGAGAAAAGAGAGAGAGAGAGAGAAACATTAAAAGACTAATAAAATATTTTTATTTTTTCATTTATTTTTAAATTTAAAATTATTTAAGAAAAAAAAGAACAAAATTAAAATTGATTTAAAACGAAATTTCTAGCAAAAATAAAAAAGGTAAAAAAAAGGGGAAAAGAAATAAATTATACGGTGTCGGTGAGTTGTCGGATGCATATGGAAATTTTATGTTTTTCTTTCTATTCCATTCGATCTATAATTTCACTTTTTACGTCTTCTTCTTTTTTTTTTTTCCTTGGCTCCTTTCATCGCCTTTCAAACCTCTCCAGGCAACGGTGTAATCCATGAAGTATATTGACGGCTCATCAGAACTTCATAATATTGAATGGAAAAATTCGAATTACACAAATCGTCTTCGCAACAATCATCACAATTCACCTTTTGAACACAAAAAAAATATGAAAAAAAAAACAGAAAAAAAATTTTTTTTTTTTCTTTTCTTTTCTCTTTTTAAAATTTAATTTGTTTTTGTTTTTAAAAAAATAAAAAGAAAAGAAGAAGCTTCATCGTTTTTTTTTCTTTTTTTTTTTTTGTAAAGAAAAATCTGTTATTTACTTCATCGATTTTGTACTTGTAATTTTCTCTTCTGCTCATTTCTTCATTCTTATTTTCCCCTCGGCTCTCCTCCTCCTCCTCCTCCTTTATTTATTCATTTCTTTTGTCAAACATCTTTTCAAAAATTCAGAGAGAGAGAGAGAGAGAGAGAGAGAGAGAGAAAATGTTGCCATGCCATGCTTATTCGACCAGGTCTAACACCTGAATAGAAATAGAAGTGGAAAATAAATGAAGAATAATTTTGCTTTTTATTCTATGTAGTCTCCGCCTACTTTTTGTTCTGTCTTCGGCGCGGCGGCGGGGCAAAACTCCACCACCCCCTCCCTTTTTTTGTTTTCATTTCTTTTCTTTTACTTTTTTCTTATGTGACAGGGAAGAGGGGAGAGAGAGAGAGAGAGAGAGAAAAAATACATTATTTTGAAAAAAAAACTGAAAATATTTTTAGAAAAAAAGGGAAGAAAAAGGTATTGAATTTCAAGCATAAATGTGCCAATGTTTATTTTTTGTCTCCTCTTTTTTTCCTTTTTTTTCTTTCCTTTTTTTCAATTTTTACCTGATCTTGCCCGTATCCAATTGATTCACAATATTCCGAACAATGCTCACCACATCCTCGACTGACCGATGTAAAAGCTTTGTTAATTGTGTTAACCGCCGTCTGAATTTATTGATTTTAAATTACAAAAAAAAAAAAAAAACAGCTTTCCGCCCGCCCCGCCGCCGCCACTAACCACGCAAAATTTCTCCCACGGAGCACAAACTTTGGCGGTTTCATCGATTTCGAATTGAACGAGCGACTCGTTTGCGCACCAAGCATCTCTGAAATGTATTGATTTATTGATTTTTCTGTGTCGCTTTTTTCATTTTCTCGTCGTCGCTGAATTCACCTATGATCAGCGTCATACATTTCATTGTAGGAAAACGAGCAACTGTAACAGCGAAGAGATTGGGTGATTAAAAGAAAATTGAGGAAGACGATGACATCAAGACGAATCATTAATCGAGAACAACGGCAATGCTCTCAAATTCGACCGTATTTATATGTTTCGGGTCTTGCAGCGCTTTCTCCAAGAGTTCTCTGTAAGTTGAATTTTGTTGCTTTCGACTAAAAAACAAAAGGGCGAACGAAGAAGAATTTTTTTAAATGAAAAATAATGAGCAAAAAAAGGAGCCAGGGGGGGGGGGGGGGGAGGGGGCGGAAAGAAAATTGAGGTAACGAATAAAAATGGGTTTTGAGAGCTGAAAAAGGAGGAAAATGTATGGGGGTAGAGGCGTTGGCTCGAACTTAAATTGAGCATAAAAGCGGTCATGAAAGCGGATATATTTCACCAATTTTTCCTTCTTCCTCCTTTTTATTTTTCCTTCTTTTCCAATTCATTTTCATTCGTTTTTCAGCGCGATTTTGTGTGTGCATCAACCTGATTCCTGGCTTTCGACTGTCGGCTCCAGCGCACATGAAAGTCGTTCATTTACCATTGCAGGATGATGAGAAAACTGATCTGACACAACACTGGTCAAATATTTATAAGGTTTCGGCTCAGTTCTTTTTCCTTCCTTCCCATTTTTTTTTCTCTGAACTGAATAAACTAGGGAAGGACGTAGAAGAAGTGAAACGAAAGAAAAAAAAAACTAATTTCAGGAAATCGAGGAAGCTAGAAAAGGAGCCGGAAGAGCACTATTATTATGTGCAATGGGAATATCAAGATCAGCTACTTTTGCAATTGCCTATGTAATGCAGCACGAAAAGTTGGATTTTTTCTTAAATTTCAAAAAAAAAAGAGAGAAAAAAAATATTTTTCTCAAATTTAAAAATAAAAATAAAAAATAAATTTTAAAAAAATCGTTAAATTCGACACATTTTGAATTTAATTGCTTTTTTATGACACCCAAAATCCAGTTTAATTTCATTTCAATCGATAAAAAATCAATTTTTATAAAATTTTATTTTGATTTTTCAGAAAAACATTGCGGGATGCTTACAAAGCAGTTCAACTGGCTCGAAATATTGTTTGTCCCAATGTTGGTTTTTTTCAGCAACTTATTGATTTGGAGCAAAAGGTTTGTGTGTGTGGGTGGGTGGGTGTGCTCCATGGATTTTATCGGTGGCGCAGCTTTTCTAAGCACCAACTGATTTTGGGGCTTAAAAGGGGGGAGAGGGGAGAGGAGAGAAAAGAAAACACGAAGAGAAAGGAGAAGGAAGAGACAGTTTTTTTTTGTTTCTGTTTAGCTTTGTCCCTCAAATCCCATTGGATTGGAATGTGTTTAGGTACAAAAGATAAAAAGAGGAAAGAAAAAAAAAGAGAATCTCAATTTCTTTCTCAATTGTGACACAAAATGTTCTTTCATTTGATGTACAACAAACAACAACGACACCAAACCAAAATTCACCCCATCGGGACTCATTTGTCACCTTCTCTCAGCCCGATTTTCTCTGTCTTGAATTGGTTTTTTTTTCTTTTGCCCGCTGCCTGCTGGTGGTGGTGGTAAAAAGAAATGACTTGAAATAAATCGGAATGAGAAAATTGTCAAAATAAACGAAAAACAAACCAAAAATTGATTTCGCTTCAAGACCTTTTTCTGTTTCAGCTGCGTGGAAAATCGAGCTGTCACATCATTGAACCATTACCTGGTTGTCGGGTTCCGGATGTTATTTGGCAAGAACTTTATGATGAAATGATGAATAGTATGAGTCAAGATGATCGGCATTCGTTGGCTTCTTGTAACCTTTCGGTTCGTTTTTTTTAACTGAAAAATCAATAACAATTTTCGAAAAAATTAAAGGCGCGAAGTACAAATGATACAATGTCATTGAGATCATTGAATGTTGTAAACGATACTTCAAGGTAAATAATAAACTCGAGAGAGAGAGAGAGAGAGAAATAGAGAAAAAAATCGATATTTAAAGATCATTGGCATCATTTCATTTAACCCATCGTCCAATTGGAGCATCACCAACATTACTAGTTCCATCATCATCGTCCACATCATCATCAATTCGGTGTGGTCCAATTCCACTTCAACGAGCTCACACTGAGCCGCCACAAAATGAAAAAATGCTACCAAAAAGTGCATTAAGAGATAAATCAAAAAGTGGCGAGAAGAAGAAAAAATGGAGATTGAGTTTTCATAAAGACGTCGTATGATTTTTCATTGATTTTTTATTGATTTTTTTTTTGGTGGCCAATATTCAGTTCAGAACATTTTTCTTCTTCTATCGATTTACATGATCTCAAAATTTTTTAAAAATTCAAATTTGTATTATTTTTACTATGTCTTTTTACAGTAATAATTTCAATCGAACCGGTAAATAAATTTTTAAGCATTTTTTACAACAAAAATCAATTCGAAATATGAAAAACTGTTGAAACATTTCAAGTTTTAGTTTTAGTTCTGAAATTTTTTAAATTTTTCGAAAGTTAAAATTAAAGATTTTGAATTCTGAAATTTTTTATTTTTTAAAATATATTAAAAATATAAAAAATGCTTACTTTTACTCAACGATGACCAATGAATGATGGATTTGATTGATTGTGACGTAGACACAAATTTCGTAACTCTTCGGTAGTTTGAGAATTCAAAGAGCGCAGCAGGTGCTTCAAATGACGACAACATTTTCAAATAATTTCTGTCTTTTTGTACATTTCTAACCACGAAACAAATCAAATGGTGTCAACCTTCACCAGGCATGGCCATTATTTGATGATGACGTAGAACGCCAAACGCTTATTTTATTCGTCATTTATGATCAATAAATCGAAGACTCCTCTTTTTTTTTAAAAATAGTATTTAAATTATATTTTTACATGCATTAATTCTAAATTTTAAATTTTTGGCTAAAAAAAATTTTTTTTAGTTAAAAAGAAATGGAAGAAGGACTAGGTTTAAAACAATTTCCTAGGCCATTTGGTTATCGTCTAGTTTTAAGCTATTTTATGTATATTTATGAAAAAAAATTAACGTTTCAGACGTAAATTAAAATTCTGAATGGAATTATGAATATTTTAAAAAATGTATTTTCCGTTAAAATTTACTTTAAAAAGTAATTTTCTACTATTTATCAGTAGAGCGCTTTTTCATTATCACATTGTTATTGAGCGCGAAACCGTACGATTTAAGATAAGAAATTTTGTTTGATTTTCACTTTTCGCTTTTCAACTTTATTTCGAATTTTTGATTTTGATTTTCATGGTTTTTTATATTTTTTTTTCAGAGTTAAGAAAAAATGCAACGTCATAGCAGCACTTATGTTGTTAAACGCGATGGTCGACGCGAAGATGTTCATTTTGACAAAATAACAGCTCGAATCAATAAGTTGAGCTATGGTCTCAATATGGATTTTGTTGATCCAGTTGCGGTCGCAATAAAAGTTATAAGCGGTCTTTACAAAGGTGTAACAACTGTTGAGCTTGACAACTTGGCTGCGGAAACAGCGGCTTCAATGACGACTCAACATCCAGAATATGCTTTATTGGCTGCAAGAATTGCAGTTTCAAATTTACATAAAAAAACGGACAAAGTTTTCTCGGAAGTTATGAAAAAACTTTACGAGTTTCATCATCCATTAACAGGAAAACATGCACCAATGATTTCATCAAAAACTTATGAAATTATCATGAAAAATGCGGATGTAAATGATTAAATTTATTACTAATTTAATACAAAAATTCTTTTAGAAATTAAATGGAGCAATCGTTTATGAAAGAGATTATTCTTACACATATTTTGGATTCAAAACTCTTGAACGGTCGTATCTTTTAAAACAAAATAATCAAATCGTTGAAAGACCACAACAAATGTTAATGAGAGTGTCGGTTGGAATTCATGGAGAAGACATTGATTCAGCAATTGAAACATACAATTTGATGTCAGAAAGGTTTTTCGAAATCTTGAAAAATATTGATTTTATTCTTATTTTAAATTTCAAGATATATGACACACGCTTCACCAACTTTATTCAATTCGGGAACTTGTCGGCCACAAATGTCTTCATGCTTTTTATTAACAATGAGTGACGATTCAATCCTTGGAATTTATGATACTTTGAAGCAATGTGCCTTGATATCCAAAAATGCTGGTGGAATTGGCCTGAATGTGCACAAAATTCGAGCAACTGGATCCGTCATTGCTGGAGTAAGAAAAAAAATTGGTTGAAAAATATTTTTTCCTTTTAATTTTCAGACAAATGGAACATCGAATGGATTGATTCCAATGCTTCGAGTTTATAATAATACAGCGAGATATGTTGATCAAGGAGGAAACAAGCGTCCTGGAGCATTTGCGATTTATTTAGAACCATGGCATGCCGACATTTTCGAGTTTGTGGCATTGAGAAAAAATACTGGTCCAGAAGAAGAAAGAGCTCGTGATTTATTCCTTGCACTGTGGGTTCCAGACCTTTTCATGAAACGTGTCGAACGAGATGAAAATTGGTCATTAATGTGCCCGTGTGAATGCCCAGGGCTTGATGATTGTTGGGGAGAAGAGTTCGAAGCACTTTACACAAAATATGAACAAGAAGGACGAGTAAGAAAAGTAGTAAAAGCTCGAAAATTGTGGGAACATGTGGTTTCAAATCAAATCGAGACTGGAATGCCATATATAACATACAAGGATGCGGCGAATCGTAAAACGAATCAACAAAATTTGGGAACCATCAAATGCTCGAATTTGTGCACAGAAATCATGGAATATTCAGCTCCAGATGAAGTAGCCGTCTGTAATTTGGCATCGATTGCTCTCAATCGATTTGTGACACCAGAAAAAAAGTTCGATTTTGTAAAACTTGCTGAAGTCACAAAAGCATTAACAAGAAATTTGAACAAAATTATTGAAATCAATTATTATCCAGTTGAAGAAGCGAAAAATTCCAATATGCGTCATCGTCCAATTGGTCTTGGTGTTCAAGGATTAGCTGACTGTTTTATGCTAATGAGATATCCATTTACATCGCCACAAGCTCGAGATTTGAACAAACGAATCTTTGAAACAATTTATTATGCAGCTCTAAATGAAAGTGCTGAGTTAGCTGCAATTCATGGACCATATTCAACATATGAAGGTTCACCAATTTCGAAAGGAATTCTTCAATTTGATATGTGGGGAGTTACACCGACTGATCAATGTGATTGGGCAACGCTTAGAGCGAAAATTGCTAAGTAAATTGATTAGAATTGATTTAAATAATTTTTTTTAATTTACAGATATGGAGTTCGCAATAGTTTGTTAATGGCACCAATGCCAACAGCTTCAACAGCTCAAATATTGGGAAATAATGAATCAATTGAGCCGTATACATCAAACATTTATTCAAGACGTGTCTTATCAGGAGATTTCCAAATTGTTAATCCACATTTGTTAAAAGATTTGGTTGAAATGGGATTGTGGAGTGATGATATGAAAAATCGATTGATTGCAAATAATGGATCAATTCAAAATATCGATGGAATTCCTGATGATATTAAAGAATTGTACAAAACTGTTTGGGAAATCTCACAAAAAGAAATCATTGAAATGGCGGCTGATCGTGGAGCATTTATTGATCAATCACAATCATTGAATATTCATTTAGCTAAGCCAAGTTATGCGGCCATTACTTCAATGCATTTTTATGGTAAAAATTATTCTATTTTTTTTTCTTAATATTTTTAAAAATTTTTCAGGATGGAAAAAGGGACTTAAAACTGGAATGTATTACTTGAGAACAAAACCAGCAGTAAATGCAGTTCAATTCACTGTTGACAAAGCTGCATTAAAAGTGAACAAAAATTTAGAAGTATGTGGAAAAAATAACTTTAAATTTGAAAAAAAAATTATTTTTTTTAAAGGTTAAAACTGCTCCAGAATCACCAGATGAGGGATGTGTTATGTGCTCAGGATAAAAAATATTTGTATTTTGATTATTTTTGTGGTTTTTATTCAAACTCCTCTCCTATTCTTATTCCTTTCTTGAATCTCACAAAATCTCACCTTATTCTTTTGCTTAAATTGTTCAAAAAATAACCGTTGAATCAATGCTGAATAAATTGATTGAAGCAATGTCGTCATTTTTTTCACATTACCAACATTCTTCTTCTGAGGTCTAATAGTTTTTTTTTTTTCAGGAGGAGAAGCTCACTGAACCGGATGCACCTAACTCGAGATTTTATGTTCATAGTTGTGAAAAAAAAAGAATTGAAGAGAAAAAAAAGGACTCGAAGCTATTTAAGAGCTCAATGAGCTGGAAAAAAAGAAACATTGGGATATTTAAACAAACGAGAGAGAGAGAGAGAGAGAGAGAGAGAGAGAAAGCGTTGTTTGAAGCCATTTCAAACAGAATAAAAAATGTTGATTGTTTTTATTTTAAAATGTTTTAATTACGAAACTACGCTTTGATCTTTTCTCGTTTCTTGAAAAGTCGACTTTTTCGTTGAATATTGAATGCTTTTCAAGTTAAAAATGGAAAATTTATTCATTAATTGAAAATGTAACGAACGAAAAGTTGTTCGAACTAAAACTTGCTTCTTCAAAGCTTTCTTTTTGTTTTGGCTCAAAATTTATTGGAAATATTTTAAAAAGAACGAAATTTAAAAACGGAATAATCCTAGAATTTTTCATTTTTGAAGTTTTTTTTTTGAAATTTCTCTGCCTCTCTATGTCTCTCTCTCTCTCTCTCTCTCTCTTCCGTTCCCCGTCCGCCAATTTTTTTTTTTTTTTGAAAAAGTCATCCATCAATTTTGCCAATTTCGATTTTTTTCTTGATGATGAATGATGAATGGAAATTTGTCGAATCCCCAGATTTTCCTCCCTTTTTTCCTTTTTTGTTTGGTTTCAAAAGGCAGGAGAAGAAGCCAATAATTTTTCAACTTTTTTTTTGGTTTCGTTTTTTAATTTTTTAAAAATGAAAAAGAAAAAAAAGCAAAAATTGAAAAAAAAAAGTTGTGTGAAGAGGGAGAAAAAAAGAAGCGAGGGATTCGTGATTCAGAATTGAATTTATTTGTTCGTCTTCTTCTTCATCTTCTTCGTTTCATTTTCAAGCTTTACATTTAATTATTTGAAAAATTTTGTTCACCGCCAAAAAGGAAAAAATTGTTTTTTTTTTCCTTAAATCAAGAAAAGACGAACATTGAAAGAGCCGGAATTCGATTTTTTTCTGAAAATTCTTCCCCTTCTTCTCCCATTTCGATTTTGATATAAAAAAAGAGCAAAAAAAGTGTTTTTTTGCCCCAAAAAAAGAAGAAGAAGAAGAAGCTGAACAAAATTTGAAAGTGTCTGAAAATATCAAGGGAAAAATTTGTGCTCATTCAACCATTTCTCTTTATGATTTTTCTGTCCCCCCTTTTTCTTCTCCACCCCGCTTCTTCTCTGGGTTTGACCTTACCGCCGCGGATTTTGTTCACCTACATAAAACATATTTCAATTGCTCATTCATACATTTTCCTTCCTTCCCCCCCCCCCCCCCCCCCCTCCGGCTTTTTTTTTGTGTTTTTGTTGAAAAGAATCGGACAATTTGTGACTTTTTTCGTTGGAAATTGGGCCCAAAGTTCAATTAAATATAGTTTGAAGCTTAGAAGAAGAAGAAAGAAACCGCGGGCGGGGAGGGACAAGTTTGATGAAATTAAAAAAAAGAACGAAAGAAGGTTTTTGGATATTTAAAAAGGTGTATTCATTTCTCCAAAAATGTTGGAAACAGATCAAGTAGCAGCGTTCTCAAATTTCAAAAAAAAAAAAAAAATTTTTCAGATGCGCCTTTAACTTTTGGTTTTAGTCGGAAAAAGGAGGGGGGGGGGGGGGGGGGCAAAGAAAATTCTCTCTCTCTCTCTCTCTCTCTCTTTTCTAATTTTATTGTAGTTAAAATCAGTCATGACCTTTTCTTTTTTTCCAGCATTTTTTATGCGCTAAAAAAAGAGGGGGGAGGGGGGAGGTGGAGCTTCGTTGTTTTGGGTGGTGGTGACGTTGTCGTCGTCGTCAACATTGGTCTCTCCTTTAACGCCCTTTTATGGTTCATTAAATTATTAGAACAAAAATTAAAGATTTCTTTTTTTTTTTTGTTGGTGACAAACCAAAAATTCTGGAAATTATAGAGTTGTTGTAGAAAAAAGAAAGAAGCTGAAGCGTATAATAAACACGTTGGGGGTAGCATTTTCAGTGACATCACAGCTGTGAAAGGAAAAAAAAAGAGAAGAAGTCGTAAGTGAAGGAAAAGCTTCTTTTTTCTTTCGTTCGCTTCTCTGTAATTTTCGAAAAATCACCGGGTTTTTTTTTGTTTTTGCAACTTTTTTTTTCAGAGAGAATTTTAAGAAAAATTTGGCTCACATCAAAAGAGCCCATCCCCCCTCCCCCATCGTTAGGCTCTAGAAAAAATATTGTAGGAGCTTAGGATCATTGTCAGTGTTGATGAAACCTTTTTTGTTTTGCTGCTTCTTCTTCTTCTTCTTCCTCTTCTTCCTCTTCTTCTTTTTGCTCTGTAGACAATTTCAGAATAATTGGAAAAAATTCTCGAAAAAAAAAATGAGAAATTTTGAGACGAAGACGAAAAAGGAAAAAATAACCTCGTTTTATTTCAATTTTTTTCTTCAGTTTTTCTCATTCGCCTTTTTTTTGTTTACACAATTCGCCCCCCCCCCCCCCCCCGCCCGCCCGCTCCGATCCCGCAATTTTTTTTCGAGATTAAAAAATTTTTTTTTAATGCCAGGATTTTTCATCTCGAAACCTTTTTAAATGCAAAATCAAATTTTTTATTAAAAAAAAAAGAAAGCGGGGGAGGGGGGGGGGGGGGGGCGAAAGCAAGCGAAAAAATGTCAAAAAAAAATGACGACGACGAACGAGACACCAACCAACTTTCCTTTCTAATGGGCATTTTTTCTAATCGAAAATTCGGTGTCGACATTTTTAAATTTTTGATGATCCTTTTTCGTCAGCCGATGGAAAACGAGGAGGGAAGACGTCATTTTTAGAGGGAAGGGAAAAAATCATGTTCGTGTCTGCCTCTGCTGCCGACGTCTGTAAAACTCAACCAAAACGCGGTTGAACAAAAAGAACAGAAACAATTTTTTTTTTCAATTCAATTTTTGATTAAAAAAAGGCGGGAAAATAAGTGTTTTGGAAAAAGTGTTAAAATTCAATTTCCTGTTAAAGATTGAATTTAGGAGGGGGCGGGGGGGGGGGGGGAGGGGAAATTTCAATCAATAAATAAAATGGGGGATTTTCTCCTCCAAATAAAAAAAAAAGTATTTTTTAAAATTATTTGGATGAAAAATAATTATTCGGATGCTTCTCCTTTCCCCTGCCCCACCCACTTATTCTCGTCTCGTCTCATTTTTCAATAATTATTTGAATTTTTTTTTAAAATAAATCTTCTCCTGAAAATTTCCCAACAAAAAAAACTTTTTGTTTTTTTTTTTCAAAACGAATTAGTGTTGGTTGAGCCTCATTCATTTATTATATTTTTCATGGAAATTATTGACTCGCCAGCCATTCTTCCCCCCCCCCCCCTCGCCTGCCTCCCCGGTTTAATGATAAATATTTTTTAATTTGTTGGCTTTTTATTTTTTTTTTTAAATGTGGGGGAAAAGCTCGTTTAAAAAATAAAAAAGTGAGAAAAAAAATGGTTTTTTTTCCTGCACTTTTTGTTGAAAAATGAATGAAAAAAAATTTTTTCTTTTTTTTTGATGTCTTAAATTTTTAAAATCCGCCAAGACTTTTTGTGTTTTTTTCTAGTCAAAATCGTATTGTTTTCCAACGCCAAAAAAACTTGGCGCTGAACCAAAAAATGTTGTTTGTCTCGAACAAAAAAAAAAGAAGGTTGGAGCAGTGCAGTGCAGCGCGTTTGCTATGAATAAATAAATTGAATTAAAAAAGGTTGGCCACATCGTAACAAATCCTTCATTTTTTCTTTTGCTTCAAGTGTTCCAATAAAAGACAATAAAAATATAAAGTGAAAGATCTCTCTGTCTCTCTCTCTCTCTCTCTCCCCCCTCTCTCTCTCTCTCTCTGTCTCTCTCTCTCTGTCTCTGTCTCTCTCTCTCTCTCTCTCTCTCCCCCTCTCTCTCTCTCTCTCTGTCTCTCTCTCTCTGTCTCTGTCTCTCTCTCTCTCTCTCTCTCTATTTTTCCATTTCTTTCCTTTTCTCACTTTTTTTTATAATTGACTCAAAATATTTTTCTACTTTTATCAATTTTTCAAAAAAAAAAAAAAAAGCGGGGGTTTTTTTTTCTTCGATTTAATATGATGTTTGAATCTTGAGCCGAGCCGAGCCGAGCCGAGCCGAGCCATAAAAATGAAGCGGGAGCAAATATTTTTCTTTTGTTTTTCCACTTTTTTCAACAATTTTTATTGGTTTTAAAAAATTTGATGAATTTTTTTTTGAGAAATCGTTTGACGAGAAAAAAAAACAAACAAAAGTTCAAATAAAAAAAATGCGTATTTTTTTCTAATTTTTGTTTCGTTGTGAGACCAAAGAGAAATGAAAAGAAAACTGAACAAGTTGCCACAATTTTCTTTAATTTGAATTTTTAAAATTTAAAAATTTTTATTTTTCAAAAAAGTGGAAAAAAATTACAAAAAACAAATTCATAATAAAACCCCGTCAAAAGGAAGTTGTCACTTTTTTATTATTTTTTTCCTTTATTTTTTTTAAATTTCCCTCCTTTTTTATTTTATTTTATTTTAGTTAATACATAAAATATAATCTCTTCCGGTTATTTATTTATTTCGTGGTTTGTTTTTGTACCTCGAATGAACTTTTTGTCATTTATTTTCTTGTTGAAATCAGATATTCTCGTTTTTCAAAATTTTTATTTATTTTTTTTTTAATCCAATTTCAAATATTCAAACGAAAAAAAAGAAGAAAAAGAAGATAAATTTACACTATAAATGACGAAGCAAAATCTGAAAAGAAACGAAAAAATAAGAAAACATGACATTTTCTTTCTGGTCGAAAAAAAAATAACAAAAGTTTGAGCTTCTTCCGTCTAGTTTTTATGAAAAAAAAAATTTTTTTTTTTTTTTTTATTCTGATGATATTCATCCTTCATTTTTAGCCAAAATTGTTCATTCAGTTGTCGTCGTCGTCGTCGTTATCGTTTTTCTTTGTTTGTTTTGTTTGTTTTTAGCATTCTGAAAAAATTGTGGTGGAAGGAAGGAACACCGTTCATCATCATCATCGTCGTCGTCGTCGTCGTCGTCTTTAAAAAACTGAACGAGACACAAAATTTTAATAACTGTAAGTAGTGCTGACAAGTATTTTTCCCTTTTTTTTCGAGTATTCTTCACTTCTTTTTTTTCGCCTTCGCTTTTTCGCTATTTATTCTGGAAATTCTGCAATTAAACCGATATTTTTTCTATTCATTTTTTTTTTGAGATTCTCGAAGAAAAAAATCGATAAAACCCTTCCCCTTTTCCATAAATTATGAAGATTTCTCCTCCAAAATTTATTCAACCTCAATTTCACCTTCAACAAACGAAACTCCACTTGCGGTTTGGTTTGAGAAATAATTTTCGCAAGGAAAAGCATTGAAGCCCTCAATTTTTTTTTTGAATTTCGCTATAAAAAAATCAATAAAATCCTGAAAATATCAGTGGAAAATTTTCGGAATTGGATGGAAAAAATAAATTTGTTCATCCAAATCGATTTTTTAAACTTTTTAATTCAAACAAATTTTGGTATGAAAAAAAGAAGGAAAAGCTTGAATTCTATCTGCTTCAATAATTGTTCGAAAATTAGAAAAAAAAACAATTTTTTTCGGAAAGAAATCAAATTTTTGTATCATTAATTTAATTCGGTTTTATTCAAATTTTCGCACTTTTTCTTTTTGGTTAAAAAATTATGGAAAAAGAAGGGATGAGATGAGTGTTTCCCCTGTCCTAGAATTATGTAAAAATATTGTGTCCTAGAAGTATAAAAAAATGTTTTCCTTTGACTTTTTTTTCCTTTCTTTTTCTTCTTTGCTTCTTTTTTTTTTTTTTGTGTTTGTTCATCATTTTCATCTCTTTTTTCTTTTTTATTTTTGGTTAATTTCAGATGGAATTATCCGATGGTGAAGGTTATGAAAATTGGAAACACATTGAGAAAAGAATTCAATTTCAAGTTAGTTTTTCATCATTTTTTTTTTACAAAAAAAAAAAAAAGAAAAAAAGTTTTCCGTTCCCAATTAATTTCCAACATTTTTCGAAAACGTCAATTTGATATTGAAGCGGCGCGCTTTTTGAATTTTTATTCGAATAGACAAGCAACGAATTTATATGGTTAATTGAAAAAAGAAGAAGCTGAAGAAGCTGAAGAAGATCTCATTGAAATTAAAATGTTTTATAACCCGACCGACCGACCGACCGACCGACCGACATTTCTTTTCAATAAACGAAGAAATATTAAGAGACTTGAAAATTCTGAATGAAAAGAGCATCAAAAACGATTAAGCTGTCTATTAAAAAAATAATTTTTCTCCTTTTTTTTGGGAATAAATTGAAGAATAATTTTCATTTAATTAAATTCTTCCTCCTCCCGCCACTTTTTTTCATAACAATTTTTGATCAGGAAGTAAAAAAAAATTCTATTTTTTTTTTTTTTTTTTTTTGCTTTTGAAAAAATTGTAGCAGAAAGTGAGTTTTATTAAGCATCCCATCAGCCGCAGTAGCAGCAACAACAAAAAAAAGGGGAAAAAAAAGAAGAGAAAAATAATCATCGAAAATTGTAAGGATTCAATCATTTTTTCTTTATTTGACGACGTCTTCTGATTTTGTCAAAAATCCGTCGTCGGATGAGAAAAATGTGTGTTTTTTTTTCCTTCTCGAAATTTGATTATTTTCAAGTTGGCTGCGTGCCGAGTTTAAAAACAAAACCAAAACCAAAATCCCTCCCTTTTTGACTTGATTTTTCAGCAGCTTCAAACAAAAAATTTTTTTTTATTCCCCACCAAATTAAAAATCGTCACGCTCCGCCCATTTTGTTTTGAAACCGGTCAAACATTCACTCATCACCGACCGAAACCGAATTGAGTTGAGCAAAAACGAAACGAGCTGTGAATTCAGAATCATAAAAAAAAAAAAATAAAAATAGAAATTTGTCATCGCCCCTTGCCCCAGGAACCTTTTCATTTATTCATCGATTTGTCTTTGAATCGAAATAGCGGGAAAAAAGAAGGAATTCTCACGGATTTTCTCTTCTTCTTTTCCACCCCAATTTCTTTGGGCTTTTATTATTATTTTTAATTTATTATTAATTATTATTATTATTATTATTATTATTATTCATGAATTAATATTAATTCCAAAGAATTATTTTTATTCATTTTTAAGTTCATCAAAACTTTTAAATCTGCTTCTTCTTCTTCCTCTTCTCTGTGACCGCACCCGAGTATTCTGAACATTTCTCCAAAAAATCCAGCAAAGCAATGACGATTGTAAGTTTTTTTTTGTTGGCTAATTTTTCCCCAAAATCAATAAAATCTATTTGTGAGAAGCTTAAATCGTTGGGAAAAAAGGTTTTTTTTTGTTTTTTTGAATCAAAACACAACGATTTTCACAAAAAAGAAAAAATTGAGAACCCCTCCCCCCCCCCCCCCCGCTTCATTTTTTAAGATATAAACAAGGTTTTTTTCTTTTTCTTCTTCTTCAACCAAAACAGAAAAAAAATTTTTTTGAATATCAAAACAATTCTTCTGCTTATGCTTCTTCTTCTTCTAAAAAATCCTAGCTTTTTCTTTATTTTCTAAAAGAAATCTCAAAAAAAAAAAAGGTGGAGGAAATTATGAAAAAATTGGGCACAAAAAACACCATTTTTCCTTTCCCGTGAAAATTATTGATTGAATTGAATCCATCTCAATTTCAATTTTGCTTTTTTCCAATTTTTTCTTTGTTGTTCATTCCCAATAATTTTTGAGACATAAAAAATTGGTCGGATTCATCGAGAAGGAAAAAGGAAATAGGGAAAGGGAAGGGAAGGGGAGGGGCTTGCTGGAAACATTTCAGCAATTGAACTAATTATTTTTATGATCCTCCAACTCGTGGAAAACAAAAATTGACCACAAAGCAAAACAAAAAACAAAAAAGAAAAAATGAAAGAAAAAAAAAGCGGAATTATTAATGAAAAATTGCTTAGTTCAACTTTTAATTGAGACCTCTAAGGCTTTTCCTTAAAGAGAAATTAATTGAATTCGCAACAACAAAACAACAAAAAATCGAATAAAATCATTTTTTCGGTTTGGTTGTCAACATTTTAGTAGAAAATCCGAGGCTTTTTCTTAAAACAAGGATTTATTTTGATTGAAAGAGAAAGCTCGTACTCTTTCCTCTCTCTCTCTGTCTCTGTCTCTCTCTCTCTCTGTCTCTGTCTCTCTCTCTCTCTCTCTCTCTGTCTCTTTCTCTCTGTCTCTCTCTCTCTCTCTATCTCTCTCTCTCTCTCTCTCTCTCTCTGTCTCTCTCTCTCTCTCTCTCTGTCTCTCTCTCTGTCTGTCTCTCTCTCTCTCTCTCTCTCTCTCTCTCTCTCTCTCTCTCTCTCTCTCTCTCTCTCTGTCTCTCTCTGTCACCGTATTTATTAACAACAAAAAAAAAACAAAACGGCGGCGGCGGGGGAAAATGTGTCAAAAAAAATTTATTCAACATAATTATTTGTGATTTTTATTCAATTTTATTCAGTTCAAGTTCATAAAACAAGATCTCAATTCTTTGAGGTGAAAAAAGGAGGGAAATTTCTGAATTCAAAAAAAAAAAATTTCGCTTGATTGATTGAAAAATATTTTTGAAAGAAATCGAAAAGACAAAATTAAACTCGACGAAAAACAACTGAATAATTCAATGAATAATTGGCAAAAAAAAAAATATTAAAAATAGAAAAATAATTCTTTCCCAGCTGCTTCACCGGGTTTTTTTTTTCACTTTTTTTTTTGTTTAAAGGGATATCGAACCTATGTGGCTTCAACTTATATTGGCTTCAATCTAGTTGGATTTGCAATCAATTCATGGGTTTTGTATGTGGTTGCTCCATTATTATTTGCTCCAGCAATTAAAGTAACCATTTTTCAAGCTTTTTCTTTGAAATTTTTTCACGCTTTTTTCAGGTACCAAAAAGTATTCTTTTTTATATTTTTGCTTTATGTGTTGGCGATTTAATGACAATGATCGGTTTGTTCAATTTTTTTGAATTTTTTTGTGTCGAAAATGATTTTTCAGCAATGCTTTTATTAATAATTGAATTAGTGTTTGGAACGTGGCGTTTTTCATCGCTCGTTTGTACTTCTTATCTCATCTTTGATTCGATGAATAAGTTTGTCACCATTTTTTTCCCGACTCCTCCCCCTTTTCCGATCCATCGATTCAATTTTTTCAGATTTGTTGCTCCAATGATTGTTTTCCTTATCAGTCGAACGTGTTATTCAACGGTTTGTCTTGATAAAAAAAAGGGCGAAAAAGCGGCAACGTTGAAGGTGGTTTTTGTTGTTGTTATTTCTTTGGGTGGAAAGAAATGCATTTTTAGTACGCAATAATTCAATTTTTCATCGCCCTCGGCTGTGTCATGATTCTTCTGTGGCCAGTTTTTGCGTATTCTCAGGTTTTTACATTTTACATGAATCCCAACTCGACAGCGCAAGAGGTGACGATTATGAGGAAATGCGGGTTTTTTCCGCCGCCAGGTACTGGAAGGGGCGGGGCGGGCATTAAAAAAATGGTTTTTTTTTCATTTAAGAAATCGAATTTTGGTTTAATTTAATTGCTTGTATCACATCCTATGCTGTACCATTATTTGGAATTATTTATTGGTAAATTTATATCTCAAAAAAAAAAATTTTTTTTTTTTAATATTTTTTCTTCCCTTTGTTCCAGGTACGTGTCAGTTCCATTTTTCTTAAAACGAAGAGCTTTAACGACACTCGTTGCGTCAAGGTAATCAAGAAAAAAAAATCGATAAAACAAAAAATAGGAAAAGCTCAAAAAAAAAAAAAAAAAACTAGAAAAAACATTATTTGCAGCTCAATGGATGCTGCTCTACGAAAAGTTATAACTACCGTATTACTTCTTACTGTAATTTATGTTTTATGTTGGACTCCGTATTGGGTATCAATGTTTGCTTATCGAATATGGACAATGGAACGAAAAAGCAGTAAAATTATAGATTTTTTTATTTATAAAAAAAAAACGGGGGAAAAGCTGAATTAATTTTCAGTTATAATAATTTCGTATTTTATTCATTTATTGCCCTACATCAGCTGTGTTGCTTATCCATTGATTTTCACACTTTTAAATCGTGGAATTCGATCGGCTCACGCAAAAATTGTGGCCGATCAAAAACGACGCTTCAGAAGTTTGACAGATGAAGCCAGCTCACAAATTCGCAATATTCGGTAAAGAAGAGGAAGAAGCCCAAAAATAAAAGCCCCAAAATTCAGATCGAAACAAGGCAAATTCAGCCAACGGAAAGCTGAGGTTCCCATTAAACACGACGAGATCTCATCCGAACGAAATCATTCCGACGCAGCATCGGAAATTCGCGATGATGGCGGAATGACGACACCGACATCATCATTTCCAGATGAGACTTTGTTGTAAATCAGTTGCGTCGTCGTCAGCCCTCCGCCCCCGTCCCCCGCCCCTTTTGATCTCTTTACTGGTTTTGAATTATTTTACTACGAGGTTTTGTTTTTTTATAAAAATAATAATAAAAATGTATTTATTTTTATTTAAAAAATTTGTTTTAAAAAAAAATTTGTAAAACTATTCATTTATCCGACGGTAAATCAGCAAAAAAAATTAATTTCCCAAAATATTCGCCCTTCTTGGATAAAGCCGAAATTGGCTTCTTCAAATCCTCCTCCAATATCGGATTCGAGTTCTCTCTCGTCACTGGTCCGATACAATACGAAATGCGAGGCGTGAAACGTTTCGTGTTGAACTTCTGAACACAAACATCCTTGAAATACATCAAAATCTCATTGATCAACGTGTCCGACATGAACTCTTCACTAAACACCGACTGCACTCTGCAATTTTGGTGGCGAAATTGTCAAAAGCCGTAGAGGTGGGGCAAGAAAAAACAATGTAAAACTTGTTTCCAAAATTGTCAAAATGTAAAAGAATAAATTTAACTTGAATCATCATTGTACATTTGATATAACTTGGACAAACTCCTGGCTTAAAACAAACTTTTTTCTCTTCTTCTACTCTCTCTCTCTCTCTCTCTCTCTCTCTCTCTCTCTCTCTGTAGAAACCTGAATAATATTTGGTGATGATAAGCATGAAGAATTCGTTGATTTTTCCGATTCTGAAAATTGCGGAGCCATCGACACAGTCACGGTGTATTTATAATTGAAAGAATCTGAAATTTGTCTTCTTCTCTCTTTTTTTCCTTCTCCTTTCTCTCTCTCTCTCTTCCTTTGTTTCTCTCTCTCTCTCTCACCCTCTAAAGGAAAGAGAGGAACAGAGAAAAAAAAAAAGAAAAAAAGAAAGAGATAAACAGGACAGAAAGAGAGAGAGAGAGAGAGAGGAAAAAAAGCTCTTTTTATTTTCCTCTCTCTCTCTCTCTCGGGGGGGGGGGGGGAAGCAAAAAAATATTTTTTACTTGAAACATTCGGCTCACAAATCATCTCATGACAATGATATTTGTATTTTTGATCAAGCAAAGAACGCAAAAAAATTGGAAGATGATTTTTCCTTGAAAAAAAAGATTTTGTTTTTCATCTCCAAAAAAAAATCCAATCAATAAACTCTGATAAATGAGCGGTGGCTACATTCATTTCAACTTGATATTCCCCCACCAATTTCCAATGTCTAATTACACTTCAATTTTTGTATTGAGAAATAATTATTCCAAATATGGATCAACTTTTTCGAATTCCAAATATGGATCAACACGTTTTTTTATTGCCGACAAAATTATGGCGATGTTCAAAGTGTTTTCACAAATAAATTGAGGATCGGATCGGATCGGATCGGATCAGATCGTGATTGATGTGTGTGTCAAATGATATTAGATGTTAACCTAAAAACGGGTGCAGCAGCAGCAGCAGCAGCTCCTCCTTCACTCTTTTTCTATTTATCTCTTTTTTGCCTTTGTGTGGAGTGGAGGGCGGAGATCATCAATTTTCTCCTTCTTCGGCTTCTTCTTCTTCTTCTCCAGCTTCTTCTTCGTCATTTTTATTTTCTTTGTTATAAATATAATTGTTGATTTGCTGCTCCATTTCTTTCTCTGTCCGTGCACAATCTGTCATTATCGATAAGTGTCAATAATCTCCAGTCAATGTTCATTGATTGAATCGTCTGCCATTGAGCATCCATCACTCTCTGAATTATTTTGACTCATCCAAATTTGATTTTGTTCCAGATTCATTTCTCACCTCTTTCCAAAATGCTACAGTACTTTGGATTACTGTATTCATTTCTATTAATAATAAATATTTCAATTGTAACATCAAATAGTGGCGAAGAATGTGTTGATCGGCCATGTTCGGAGTGTCGTCATTTCATCAAAAAAGATGATTCGTGCCTTCATCACGGAACAAAACCAATGTTCTTCTGTGATCCAGCGACAAAGTTGTTTAAATCCGATGTTTCCAGACATTTCATTGATCCAATTTTCAGCCTAATTCAAGAATCATCAAGAAATTTCCTTGAATGCGTTCAGAATCGTTGGATGTTAAGAGAGTGCGTGACTGGAACGATCTACGAGTCTGGAAAAGGATGTGTTGATCCAACTCTTCAACCATTCATGCAAGGATTTTCAGTGTCTGGTAGTGGAAGAGTTGGTGATATTTGTCAATATAATACGGATTGTTTGGGAGTAAAGGATTTCCGAAGAGAAAAAAAACATTTTTTTGTTGATTCAATTTTTGTTGCAGGGAATGTATTGTGCTACTGGATTGTGCACCTGTTTAAGCACGTATATTTTAAGAGAATCGTATTGTTATGAAAGTAAACAAAAATTTCAGATTTTTGAAAAATTTCAGAAAAACAAAAATCTGAAATTTTCAGAAGTGAATCCAAATCAACCAGGATGCACATATGATGTTCAATGTGAAGCTGTTTGGCCTGGATCCAAATGTCGAATGGATAGCTCAGTAGGAACGTGTCGTTGTCCAGGTAATCAATCAAATCGATTCCAAAAATCCACCGCCAAAAAAAAACTTCAGAAGAGACTCACGTGGCACGCGAAACACGCGACGGTTGGGTTTGCATTTCGTTGCGAGACCACGCGTCCGGTGGAACAGCGCCACTATACTTTGTGTGTCCACTGCCCGAAGGTGCCGGCTTCAAAATTTCGCTCAACGATCCGAGCCCGACGATGGGAGCGTTCCCGGTCGGTTGCACTGTCGGCTCATCGGCCACTATTGAGCCAGTTCAAGGATTGCACGGAGGCGGAGCGTGTATGTGGCCAGAAGATGGCGAGTATATTGGCGATATTTATGATTGTATTCATACAAGTCCACATGTAAATTTTTTTTTTTTTTTTGATTTTTCAAAGAAGCTAAAAACAAACAAACAAACAAAAAAAACGTCAACGAAAAGTGATAAAAATCAATCAATAATATTGATTTAGCACTTTGATATGAGTCTATGATCATTTTTGGCGGCTTCTTATATAAATAATCAATAAAATTCATTAAATATTTACACTAAATATGGGTAGCCGATAATTATTTTGATGATGATGATTATAAGTGCCAAATAATCTCAACAACAAAAATAAACAAAACAATGAAAAATAAATTCCAACCACTTTTGTGCACCTTCCTCATACATATCAATTCCAGATTAATTTGGCTGAAAAATTCCCGCAATCCAATTATGCGTCAACCGCTGACGGAGTTTGTTGTCCAAGTCGAGGTTTAAAAAAAATTGAAGGAAAAATTTAAAAAAAAACGAGATTTTCTTAGCTTTGGCATGTATTCAACCACAATTAACTGGTCCAAATCCTTCCGAACCACGTTGGTGGTACAATTCGGTTACAGGTTTAATTGATATTTGAATTTGGCGGGGTGCGGGGGTGAAAACCATTGTTTTTTTTTTAAAGGAACATGTCAACAATTTATGTGGGATGCAACAGCGTCTGAAGCCAAATTTCATTCACCGAATAATTTTAAGACAATTCAACATTGTGAATCATACTGTAGAGACAGTAAGAAAAAAAAATCTCGCAAGAGAAAAGAAGGAGAAGAATAATTTGTTGAATTGAAGCTTGTCAACGCGGCTCTCCACAATATTCAACAGAAGCTCAAGCTCATTCGGAAAGACCAATAACTTCTTGTGCGGCTTCAGTGTCATGTGCAAATGATTTTCAGTGTACTGCGATTGGAAGCCAACATTTATGCTGTCCAACCGCCGGTTTTTATTCGAACAAATTATTTTCAGCCCAAAAAAAAATCGATATTTTTCTAATCAGGCTCAATTTGTTCTGCAAAAGGTGGCCGACCTTACGATCTTCAACCTCGAAGCTCGATTTATCATAGCGGATTTATGGTTCATACTGGAAAGGAAAGTATCCGATTTTACTATGATCCAGGAACAGGACGATGTCAGAACTTTGTTTATAAAGGATCTGGCGGAAATTATAACAATTTCCTATCCAAACATGAATGTGAAATGTATTGTTCAAGATGTGATTTTTTTCTTCTTCTTTTTTTTCTCCTGATTTTTCCGCTGAAAAATTCTGAAGACACATTTCAGTACAATGCGAGAGAGGATCACCGCTACGGATTGGAGAAGAATCACAAAGATGTCAAAATAATGGACAATGTCCATCGTCACATGAATGTAAAGCTGATCAAGGAGTTTGTTGTCCGCGAAAACGTAAGTCAATGAATGGAAGAAGCTGATGAAAAAGCAATGTTTTTTTGTTTTAGAAACAATTTGTGCTCAACCCCTTCGGATCGGAGATTGCACGGAGAATGTTAAACGATATTGGTACAACGCGAAAACCCGACAATGTCAGATGTTTGAATATACCGGATGTCAAGGAAATGACAACAATTTCGAAACAATTCTTGATTGTCAAAACTTTTGCAAAAATGCGATTCGTAACTTTTCCAAAGCCACAAAAAAAAAAACATCGAAAAGCTGAATAAATTTGCAGCTGAGCCGAAATGTATTCAAGGACAAGCTTACAAGGATCTTTTCGGTAATTTTGTGACGTGCACAAATGGGATGGGATGCCCGGCCAATTACGAATGTTATTATGATGGAAGTCAATGGGGATGTTGTCCAACGAAATGTTTTCCTTTTAGCTTTTCAATTTTGAGAACCGTTTCGTTTTTCTTCCAGCATTCACATGCTCGCTTAATCCGGATTCGGGAATTCAGTGTGGCGCTGGAAGCACATTCAAATATTACTACAATTCGCAGACTCAAAACTGCGAATCATTTCAATACAACGGCTGCGATGGCAACTCGAACAATTTCGCGAATCGCGACGCTTGTGAGTCATATTGCAGCGTGGGCGGCTGTCCGAACGGCGGAACACCATTGCGTGATCATTCGGGAATGGTGATGGTGTGCGGCTCGCAACAACAATCGTGTCCCGATTCACATGAATGCATACCAGTTCTTGTTGGCAACTCAATGATCAATCGGTGTTGCCCAACCAGAGGTTAGACCGCGATTCGATCGATCAATCAATAAATCAATCAATAATTTGTGTCTTTTTTTAAGCTTACATGTGCGGTTTACCACCACAACAAGGAACACAATGTGGAGCAAATTTTGTGCAAAGATATTATTTCAACATCGTCACTGGACACTGCACCACATTTCAGTTCGGCGGTTGTGACGGAAACGCGAACAATTTTCTGAACATTCAACAATGCCGCAATTTTTGCATGAGCAACTCGTGCCCGGCTGGAAGCATCGCCTATGTCGATCCCAACTCACAACTACCAATCAATTGTAATGAAGCATTGAGCAACAGCTGCCCGAATGGTTATTCGTGCACTTTTAATCCGCTCATCAACAATCATGTGTGTTGTGGAGCATCTGATTCGGGAGTTTGTCCAGAACAGGAGAAAGCTTATATTGATACGATCGATCTTTCACCAAGAGAATGCTTGATCAATATTGAAGCTTCATGTCCTTCCAATTATTTATGTCGTTTTAACATGCAAAAAAACAAATATTATTGTTGTTCAAGTATTTCAGGAAGTAAAATCCATTTTTCACCATATCGTAACCAACCAAAAAAATTATTCAGAAACTTGCCCGGCTGGAAAATTCCTGTTCAAAGATCAACGAACCCAAATACCAATTCGTTGCACAATCGGTCGAAAGGATCAATGTCCTGAAGGATATTCGTGTCAAAGCTATTTGTCAAACGCTTTTCAAGGCTTCTGTTGTACATCGAATTCGGTTTGTCCTGACAATGCTGAATACTTGATTGATGATCAATCACAACAGCCTCGAGCTTGTACGATGGGAACGTTTGTATCATGCCCGAATGGTTTTGTTTGTCGGTTCGTTTTGTCTTCTTCGATGTTTTTTCCCTTCAGAAATCCCGATGATTTAAGATCACAAACTTCATCTTCTGATGGTTTTTGCTGTAAATCTGAAAGTCGAAGTCTTCCACCATCAATAACTGATGGTTGCCCACCTGGCAATTATGTTTACTTGACAAATGGCGAAATAGCTCAGTGTGATCCATTCAACCCGCCAAATGCTCCATGCCCCAATGGTTTTACGTGTCAATGGTCGTTGTCGAATCAACGTTACCAGTGCTGCGGCTCAAATCCAGCACCGACGCCAACCCGAGCATCCGACGGTTGTCCGAACGCTCAATTGGCGTTTCGCGATTCGGAAACGGTTCGAGTGTGCAGCGCTGGAGCGGCGAACTGTCCGGCTGGTTATTTTTGTCAATTTTCCAGTGCCAATAATCAATTTCAATGCTGTGGTGTTAGTGGAGGTTGATAATTTATTGATTGAAAAGAAATTGAAAAAAGGAAAAGCATTTTCAGGTTGCCCTGGTGATTCTGTTGCCTTTGTTGGAATGTCAGGTGAAGCTGAAAAATGTGTTGTTGGACAATCGAATTGTCCAAAAGGCTTCGGATGTCAATTATCGACGGCTGGTCATCACGTGTGCTGTACACTGAAAAAAGGTGCTGCTGAATGATCCTTAGAAAAGTATTGATTTATCGATCGATTTTTTTTGCAGTCGCCTGCGAACCCAATGAAGTCGTAATTGAAGGAAGCTGTCATCCACAGGTTTCACCAGGAAATGATTGCATCGCGAATGAGCAATGCACCGGTGGCTCAATTTGTGAAGATGCAAAGTGTCAATGTCGGCCACCATTAAAAATCTTTGGCGGTTTTTGTCAAGAAGAAATCGGTTTTTTTTCAAAAAAAAAAAAAAAATTTTTTTTAATTTTTGTTTTCAAATTCAGAATGTTCAAATAATCAAATTCTACACAACGGGCTTTGTCATAACAAATCAAAGTTAGGTGAAGCTTGTTTAACAGTTAAGCAATGTCAGGATGGAGCTGGATGCATTGATGGATCGTGTGAATGTAAAAAGGGAATGATCGAAAAAGTTGGTCAATGTGTTTCACAATCAGAAAAAAAATTGCCATCGTCAACTTCCTCCAGTAAAAGTATTATTTTTTATTATTTTTTTAATTTAAAAAAAAAATACCGTAAAATGGGCCGTTTTAAGCTCTTTTTGAGGTTTGTGAGGCCCTATCTCGCTAATTTTTTATTTTTATTAAACGGGACTAGTGCCAATCGATAGAGCGCACTTGATTCTATCGGATTAGTCTTTGTCAGGGCCTTAAATGGGCCTTAAATAGGGTCAGGAATCCAGAGGGTACCGTGAAACTTTTTTTCAGAACCAAGTGTTCTTTCAAACGTGGTTTCATGCTCAAAACCGGGCTGGAAGCCATTAATTGACGAAGTAACTGAACGACCAAAATATTGTAGTCCAATCGGAAAAGTGAGAAACAAAAAAATGTTGGAATTCAATCAATTGGTTTTCCTCGATTTCAGGCTTGCCCATTAGGATTTGATTGTCAAATCAATAATCGTCGAACACAGTATCTTTGCTGCACACCAGGCAGCAGCTCATCGATCATCGAAAAATCAATAAACACAACGCCGGCGACAAGAAGATTTTTGTCGAAAGTTTGTCCGAGCGGAAGGACGCCATATCTGATGAACGGCTCGCCACAAAAATGCACAATTTCTCGTTGCCCGTCAGGCTATGATTGCACCTATCGTGCAAATGGCTATTATTGTTGCTCAACGACGATCGAGAAGAAGCATGGCGAATACACGATTGCTGGAACAACTGGATCAATAATAACCAATTCGAAAAGTTTCTCTTTTCCCGCCCCAATCTTTTTTTTGATTTCTCATTTCTTTCAGCGACACCAAAACAAAAAGAGGAAGAAAAATGTCCGAAAGGGAATCCATTGATTTATCCATCGACAAGCTCGCCAGTCATCTGTCAACCCGGTAAAAGAGGATGCCCAGTTGGATTCGGATGTGTTCAAAGTTCAACAACATCCAATTATATTTGCTGCCCATCGAAACATTCCGATCGTCCAGGATATGGTTTGGCATCGTATTATAGTCGTGGTGGGCCACCAGCCGGTGAGTAATTCAATTCTAAGAAGAAAAAAAAACAATGATTTTCCTCCTTCAATTTCAGCTATAAATCCATGCGAAGGATATCTCGTCTTGGTGACTCGAATAACAAATGGAAGAATCGAGAAACGTTGCGGTAAATTTTTTAGGCTTTTTAGGCTTTTTTTGTTTTTAATTGCAAAAATGTTTCAGAACGAAGTTGTCCCTACCCACAAATTCCAATTGGTGGAGTTTGTTATGAAATGAAAAGCAAAACCACATAAAATCAATAATTGGGGGAGGGAAGGGGACGGGGGGCGGAGCGAAGAATGAAAATGATTTTATAATAATCGTGACTTGATTGTTTTCCCTTCCCCCCGTTTAAGAATTTCAAAATAATGTGTCATTGAGGTTTGTCGTCGTCGTGTCATTCAAAATATTTGATATGATATGATATGATATCCAATTAACCTTTGTTTATTGATTTACAGTCAACATTTATTTATGTTTGTCCATTTTTTGACACGTTGAAGGAAGGAAGGAAGGAAGGGAGGGAAACAATCATATCGAACGAAGCTTCAATTTGACAAGTCTTTATCATTTTTGACACATTCTCGCCTCATTTCCCCATTGATTTTCATTTTCAGTGACTCTCGAAACGAAACAATAATTTTCATTCTTCTCCCCCGCCACCCCTCCCCCACCTACCCCCGTTCCTTGGTTGTTTTTAACATTTCTTCGTCTTGTTATTATTGATTATTTTTTTATGATTTTAATTTGAATATTCAATCGATAATGGGGGCCTTATCGGGCTTGATATTATTCGTATTTTTATTAGTTATTATTACAATTTGTGCAGGTTCGAGTTTTTTTCATACAAATTTCTTTTTTCTTGTTACGCCAATTGACAGTTAGTCATTTGGTTGAAGGATTTAGTAGGTACTGTGTGACCAAATAAATTATTTTTTTATTATTTTTAAAACTTTTATTTGAAAAAGTTAAGGTCAAACAGGAAGTGGAAGAGTTGGTGATGCTTGCGCGTTTAATACCGATTGTTTAGCAGTAAGTTGAACAACACTACGCGTTTACACTTTGTTGCCCACTTTACAATTTCAGGGAATGTTTTGTAATGGTGGATTGTGCTCGTGTTTAACCACTTATATTGCAGCTGAAGGATATTGTTATCAAAGTAGGGGGACAAAAAAATCGTGGAACAATAATTGAGAATTTAGAAATTGATCCTGGACAACCTGGATGTGTCTACAATGAGCAATGCTCGTCAGTTTGGCCTGACGCCTTTTGCGATACGTCGGCCGGTGTTGGCACGTGTAAATGTGGCGAGAATAAAGTGGAACGAGCCACACGTGACGGGCACGTCTGTCTCGATGTTCTCGACGCCAATCAGAATACGCTGGCGATAACGTGTCCATTGCCGGAAGGCGCCGGCTACACGTCGGCACTTTCCGATCCGAAACATCCGAAACAGAACGATGGTCCCGGACCGGTGCTGTGTAATACGGATAGCACATCGACGAATCAAGCGGATGAAAATGTTGGCGATGGTAATTCAGCATGTTTATTCCCATCGAATGGCCAGTACATTGCTGATCAATACGATTGTGTTGAATTTGTGTCTAGTTTGGACTTGACCACAAGCGGCTATAGCGAAAAAGCCAATGGAATTTGCTGTCCAAATCGAGGTTTCCATCGGCAGCAACAAAAATCTGAAATTAAAAATGTTTTAAAGCTTTCACATGCGTTCAACCAACTGCAACTGGTCCGAACCCAACCGAACCGCGTTGGTGGTACAACTCAATCACTGGAATGTGTCAACAATTCTTGTGGGATCCGACAGCGTCGGGTTCCGGCGAACATTCGCCAAACAATTTCCGAACCGTCGAGCATTGTGAAAGCTTCTGCAGAGACAGTAAGAATCGCCTCGTTGGCTTGTGAGAGAAGCATCGAAATGCGGATTTTCAGCGTGTTCACGTGGACCTCCCGAATATATTCATCGTTCGTCATTTCTTGAGCAGACACCGATCACTGGATGCTCACAATCCAGCACATGCTCACATAATTACGAATGTAAATCGGTTGGAAGCACTCAATGGTGTTGCCCAACAGTTGGTAAGAGACATCAGAAAAAAAAAGAAAGGAAACCCAAAAAAAATTCAGCATCGGTTTGTGGTCCAATCGGTGGTCGACCACTTGATCCATCAACCAACATTCGCGGAACTGTTTATCATTCTGGTGTCGAGAAACAAGGAACAGCAACATCGACACGATTTTATTACGATCCAGCATCTGGAAAATGCAGCCCGTTTACTTATTTGGGAGCTGGCGGAAATTATAACAATTTCCTGTCTCGCATTGATTGTGAACTTTACTGTGCAAGACGTATTTTGAAAAAAATCGATAATTGATCCGAAAAAAATTGCCTTTTTTTCTAGTTCAATGCGATCGAGGAAATCCGCTACGCATTGGTGATGTAACCCAATCATGTGGATCGAATAATGATTGCCCATCATCCCATGAATGTAAAATGGATCAAGCTGTGTGTTGTCCAAGAATGCGTAATTTCTCATTTAAAAAAAGGAAGAAAAAGAAAAAAATGACGAATTTTTAAGAAACAATCTGCACTCAACCACTTCGGATTGGAAATTGTGATCGATCAGTTCGAAGATATTGGTATTCAGCATCAACCAGAGAATGCCAATCATTCGAATATACCGGATGCCAAGGAAATGATAACAATTTTGAAACTCTGGTCGATTGTCAAACATTTTGTCGAAATGCAGCTCGTTTGTTTCTGATCATTTGATTGATGCTTGTTTAGCGCCATTTTTTTTTCAGCTGAACCTCGATGCCCACAAGGACAGGCTTACAAGGATAATCAAGCGAAATTTGTGACGTGTTCAACGAGTCGACAAGCTGCTTCTTGTCCGGCAAACTATGAATGTTATTTTGATGGAACAATGCATGGATGTTGCCCGACGAAAGCCTTCACCTGCTCATTATCACCGAATCCTGGAAAGACGTGTGGTCCTGGAGTTTCGTTTAAATATTATTATAATTCACAAACCCAAGTCAGAGTTTTTCAAAAAACGAAACCGAATTTTTTGTTTTGTATAGGAATGTGAATCGTTTGAATATTTGGGATGCGATGGAAATTCCAACACTTTTGCTTCACGAACCGAATGCGAAAATTATTGCGGCGTTGGTGGATGTGCAAATGGTGGATCCCCATTAAGAGACAGCAATGGAGCTCTACAAACGTGTACTGAAAGGGAAGGTGGATGCCCATCATCGTCGCATGAATGTCAGGGCGTCAGTCTTGGACCGGACACAATGTCGTATCGATGTTGCCCAACCAAAAGTTGATCGTTTTTTTTTTGTTCTTCTGGAATAATTGATTTCCTTATTTTGTAGCTTATATTTGCGGCCTTCCACCACAACAAGGATCATCACTATGCTCTGGTGGTTTGACAGTTGTTACCAGGTATTATTTCAATATTGTCACCAAAAAGTGCTCGCCATTCGTCTACAACGGTTGTGACGGAAATCCGAACAATTTCGCCTCACTCAATCAATGCAATAATTTTTGTATGGCGTCCGGTAATCGATTCCAATCATCAGAACAATCAACACCACTTCCTTTAATTAATTTCAGCTTGCAATGCTGGAGACGTCGTTTATTTGAATCCGAACACGGCTCTTCCGATTTCATGCAATGATGAGCTTCAAAACAATTGTCCGAAGAATTTCCAATGTATCTATGATAGCTTAACTGATCAGAGCGTTTGTTGTGGAGCAACTGATATGGGAGTTTGTCCAGATCAAGAAAAAGTGATTTTTTATTGATTGATTTTATCGATTTTTTTTCTGAAATTTTCAAGGCGTATTTAAATGCAATGGATGGAACAGTTCGAGAATGTCTTATTAATGAGCATAACTCATGTCCAAAGGATTATTTATGCCGATTTAATGCCATCAAAAATCGATATTTTTGTTGTGGATCTTTGACGAAAAGTAGTTCGTTAATTCATTTTTATTTTTTATTGATTTATTGATTGATGAAATCAAGAAAATCCTTTCAGATTATTGTCCAATTGGTCGGGCTCCATTCAAAGAACCAACCAGCCTTCAAGCAATGAGATGCACAATGCATGCTGCAACATCATCATGTCCGGATGGTTTTCAATGTCTCAGCGATTTAAAGGATGCCCTTCAAGGATATTGTTGTTCAGTATCCGAAATTTGTCCACACCGCGAAGAGTATTTCATCGATGAGTCGTCCGGAATGCCAAGATCGTGCACAATCGGACATTTCGTTTCGTGTCCGGCTGGTTTTCAATGTATGGCCCCATTTGATGGAAGTGTTGGCTATTGTTGTAAAGGGGAGCCACAATTGACAGCAACCGATGGTTGCCCGCCTGGTGAAATTGTTTACATGGAGCGGAATGAAGTGGTCGCTTGTGATCCATTCAATCCAGAGAATCAAGGATGTCCAGGAACATTCTCGTGTCAATGGTCAATCCGAACACAAAGATATCAATGTTGTGGTTCTGATCCTTTACCGACACCAATGGAAAGTTTGTTGCTTCTTCTTTCTTTTTTTTTTTAATAATTATTTTAATGATTGAATAGATGATGGATGCCCAGCAAGACAAATTGCTTTTACTGATCCCGACACGAAAAAACCAAAAATTTGTACATCAGCCAGTCATTCATGTCCAGCTGGATATTTTTGTCAATTTTCCAATCAGAATAAACAATTCCAGTGTTGCGGAATGCCAAGCGATTGTCCAATTCGAATGGTTTCCCAAACATTCTTGAAATATCCAATCTCTCAACACTTTTCAATTCCAGGTCGCTTTTATTGGAATCAGCGGTGAAGCTCAGTCATGCTCAATGAATGGTGGACAAGCATGTCCGGATGGTTTTTCATGTGTTCGCGGTAAAAGTGGCTTCGAGTTGTGTTGTGCTGGTGGAGAAAGTTCGCCATTTTTATTGATTGATTTATTGATTAATTGTTGATCGAATTCAGCTTGTGATTCATCACAAATTTCGGTGAATGGCGTTTGCATGAATCGAATAATGATTGGCGAACAATGCGAAGAATCACAACAATGCGTGGGTGGTGGAGAATGTAAAAACGAGAAATGTCAATGTCCGATTAATACAAAAGAACAAAATCAACAATGTATTGAAGAAAAAATCAAAGAAATTTTAAGTAATTTGAAAAAAAAAAGATGGGCGGGGCGAAAAAATGCTGAAAATATTCCAGAATGTTCTGAAAAACAAATAAAGATGAATAACGAATGCTTACCAATTGTTTCCCTGGGGCGAAGTTGCGTTTATTCAAATCAATGTCAAGGATTGGGCGAATGTATTGAAGGAGTTTGCGATTGTTCACCCGGATCAACAAGAAAAGGAAATCGATGCGAGAAGAAGTCGAACGGCAATATTTTAATGATGAAACAAATTCAACCATCGATTGTTGCGTCATCAACAACATCAATGACAACAACAACAACAACGGAGACGGCAATAAACGAGGGAATTTGCCCGAAACCACGACAACCATTTTTGCTGAATGGAATTGCTCGACAATGCATCAATGGTCAACCATGCCCCGTCGGATTTTCATGCACGTTTAGTCCACAAGCGAAAAACTATTTCTGCTGTGCAACAAATCGATTAGTAATGAGAACGCATGGTAAGATGGATCCTAGTCGACAATGCTGCTCCTTTAAACTTTTCCTCATTTTTACAGTCACCAAAGAGGTTTGTGATGGAGCCGATGTTTTACTGTTTCCATCAACGAAAGCTCCAGTCATTTGTACAAGATTTACAACTTGTCCGCCAGGATATTTTTGTAAAAGATCACAAAAGACGAAGCAAACGTATTGTTGTAAGAAAAGGAATCCATTGAATATGCAAACTTATATTATTCAGGTTTTTTCTTCAAAAAAAAAAAAAGAAAAAATCGATTTTTCAGATCAAAGAAATGACAGAAAAACAAAAGGAATCAAATCATCAATCAATCAATATTCAAACATATCAAATGAATTCCAAATATATGCATCCTGGAAAAAGACGACTGAAACCAATTTCAACCAAGACACCGACAAAAAGCCAAAAATCAATAAAAAATAATCGGCGGCCTTGTCCTGGAAATCAAGTTCTACTTGAAGTTGAAGTCAATCGAAAATTCATCAAAAGATGTCGTACGTTTTCAGACTTTTTTTTTTTTGTGGATCACAAACGTCGGAAAATTTCAGAACAGAAATGTCCAATATCGATGAAGGTGATCAATGGAATTTGTAAAATTCAACGAAAACGCCCATAGTTTTCTCCTCTTTTTTTGTTTTTTTTTTTTGTTTCTTGTATTCGGTGCTCATTTTATGATTGTCTTTCAAAGTAACAAAATGTTGACGAAGCATTTTCAACACAAAACAAAAATGCCATTTTGTTGCTTCTTTCAAAACGCCATTTCTTTTGTGGTGAATTTTCAAAACGTTTCGTTTCCCGCGTTTTCTTTTTTTAAATAAAAATTTTATTAAAATGAATTTTTGAAAAAGAAAAGAAAAAATAAATAAATTACGATTCACTTGGATTCTTTTTTGGATGAATTGGAATTGGTGAAACACCTCGATCAATAATTTCACTGTAAGATGGTGGCTCATCCCGATATCTGAAGGAAAAAAAAACAAATTACGGGTGGTTGAGACGGGGAAAATTGGTGATAAAAAACGATACGAAATAACAGTGTCCGAAATGAAAAATGGACTGGTTGGAACTGATAAATTATTTCGACAAATCACTGGATAAGGCGAACCATTGCCATTTTCTTGAATCGATGGAGTCGACTGCAAAAAAAAAGAAGAAAAAAAATCTGAAAATTTCTGAATTTCAGCAAAAAAAATTTTGCTCATAAAATGTCGTCTTTTTCGTTTTTCTTCTTTTTTTTTCCACCAAAAAAAACCTAAAATGCAAAGCGTTTTCTTTTGGCCGTGAAAACGACAATCAATTGGTAAGGGCAAGAAGAAGAAGAAGGAGAAAGAGCATGAAATAGAGCTTCTCTTCTGTGCTCTGCCCCACTGGAAATTGTTTGGAGAGAATAGAGAGCATTTGGTAACCGAAAATGTTTATCTTTCTTATATTTTTCCTCTTTTTTTTTTTGTTTTTTTCCCCATTTTTCTCGCTTTTTTTTTAAATATTTTTAAAAATTTATAAAAACCGCTTGAAAATGTATTGAAATTATTTTGTTTTTATTGAAAAAAAAGAAAAAAGAAAACAGGATTAAAATCGATCGATTTGGAATATTCGATGAGATTTCATCACAATTCAAAAATAAACGAGAAATTTGCCGAACCAAATTCAAACTGAAAAATGAAATCGAACCGAGCGCCATTGTATCTTTGCCCTCTCACTTTTTTGTTCACTATTTCTTTTTTGTTTTAAATTTCTTCGTCATTCGGATTCTCTTCGACACCGCCGCCAATTCCAATTGCTCTTCACCAAGTTTTTATTTATCCTTTTATGCCTTTTATGGGTCGATTCAGAGCATTTTTTTTCCAGTCGACCGCTTTTTTTTTTGGTTTGCAAATATTTGTTTAACAAATTTTTTAATTTTTTGAAGAAAATGTTTTAATATTATAACATAACATTTTCCTAAATGTTTTAATAGAAAAAATTGTGGTGAATTTCCATTTATTCTAACAGTTGTTTAAAGGCACAAACCATTTTAATCCCTAAAATTCAATTTGAAAACATTTGTTGTGTATTCCTCTCGGACTATTTGTTACTCTTCTAAATTTTTTAAGAATGGGTCATCGAAAACCGGTCAAACCAGGTATATGCACAATCAATAAAGATGATTTTATAAAAAGTTTTGAAAATGTTCCCAAAATTGTAAGCTTAAATGATAATTATTAATCACTAGAAAGTTTTTTTCAGACTGTTTTATCATTTAACGACGCAAAAACGAAATTTGAGACTGTAAATAGTATTTTATCTGATAATTCGGAAGATTGGAATAAACGAATAACACAGGTTTTTTTAAAATTAAAATAAAACTTTAAATTTAAGCTTGAATTTCAGTTAAAAAATATCAGAAGTATAATTTTAGCTGCTGAAAAAGTATTAAATCGAGCTCAAATAATTTCTTTAATAATTCCATTAGTAAATTGTCTTGAATTATCAATCAAAGATTTAAGATCTCAAATTTTAAGAGAAGCTTCTATAACATGCAGGTAGTTCAGAAAGTTAATTATTATTTAATTAATACGCATCAATTTCTTTCTTTTTTTTTTAGTTTTATAATAACAAAATATGAAATTGAAGCGCATTGTATTGGAGAAGAAATTCTACCAGCTGCAATGTCACAAGTTGCAGTGAGCACTAAAATAATGGCAACATCTGCCGCAACATTAACCGAATTTATCGTTGAAGTCTTTTTTTTTCAATTTTATAAGAAAAAACGCGAAAAAAAAAGGTTATTTTAAGAATTGCCAAACACGTCAAATTTTCACAATTCTTGCTTCATTTTCAACATCAAAAGATAAATCACAAAGACGTCAACTTGCTATTTTGATTCAAATTGTGTTAAATGAGTGGAATGATAAAATAAAACGACAAATCATACGACAAATTTGTGAAATTATCAAATCTTCAATTTGTGATGCTGATTCTGAAGTTAGAAGTTGTGGAAGAAAAGCTTTTGCTACGTTAGAAGAAATTCATCCAGAAGACGCCGACTTTGTATTTCAAGTAAGATTCAATTAAAAAATATAAGTTTAACTCTAAAATTCCAGAATGTTGAATTTTCAAAACAGAAAATTCTTCGACCAGATGCTGCTTCATCATGTGCCAGTGTTAATTCAGATCGTGGTGGAATGATACCTATCAAATCAAAATTAGGCCCAAAAGGATTAGGAAATAGCAATGCTAGTAAGGATTTTTCTTTAATTGAAATATATAAATATTCTCGGCTTTTTTTCCAGAGTTTCTTGCTGAACGAAGCGTATCAGCAATCGATACAAATTTTGGCGATCGTCAACCTCGTGGATTTAAAACTCCAACTAATAAGCTTATTCGGCCAACATCACAAAAAACTATGACGCGTGTTGAGACTTCACCATCACCAGCAAAATATCTATCAAGAAATGGTTCAAATTCTCGAACAAGAACTTCTTCAATTACTTCACAACGTAAATTTGTATTATTTAATTTTAGAAGAAAAACGTATTTTAGCCGATTCGGAAAATCCATCACCAAATCGACGAAAATCGCCTGAAACTCATTTTATAAATGGCCTAAATGGTCCGTTTGTTTCAACATTAAGTAGTAAAGAAGCTGACAATTTGATGACTGTTATGAATCTTGCCAAACAACAATTAGTAAGCTTTAAAAATTAAAAAAAAAAGTTTTTTGTTTTTATTATCAGAAACAGCCGTATAATAATGAAGACGATGAATTGTTGTTACCAATTAAAAAATCGACACAAAAACTCTCAAATGAAATGTCAAATGAATTAACAATTGCATTAAAAGCTTGTTGTTCTTCATCTTTGAATGAAAGAAAAGAGGGAATAAGAATGATTTTACCAATTGTTGCGTATGTTGAACAACTTTGAAAAATATCTATCAAAATAGAACATTTCAGCGATAAAAATTTAAATAAGACGGAAATAAAAAATATTGGAAACTGCTTGAATCGACTACTTTCAGATGTTTCAAATACCGTAAATTTATTATTGAAAATAATTTTGATTAAATTTTAAAATATTTCAGATGGTTTTAGAAGTTTATACAATTTTCATTAAAACACATCATGAAAATTTGTCTGATTGGTTAAGATTAGCATTGGCAAAATTATTTGCAAAAAAAGGGTCGGATATATTGGCGAACACAAAAAAACAGATTTCACATACATTTACAACAATTCTCGAATGTTTTAATACGAAATTACAATTAAGCAGTGTCTGTGAAATTATGTGTGATCCCATACATTTAATGGTACCAAAAGTAAGTTTTACGAAATTTTAATTTTAAAATTAATTTTAATTAAATTGCAGGCTCGAATTGTATTGCTCGAATATTTATTTGATTTATTTAATGAATATATTGAAACAGGAACCAACATTAATACAATTGCTGTTAGAAAAGCAATAAGAAAAATGTTGGCGTGGGTGTCAGATCAACGACAAACAATTTCATTAACTCCGGTAAGAATTTTTTGATGTTCAAGTTCAAATATTTGAAAATGTCGATTTTCAGTACATCGAAAAAGTATTTTGTGCAATGTTTTGTGTGAATCCAGTTGATTTTACTGATATGATAAATGAAATTGACAATGAAGAGAAGAAATGGATACATCAAATATTACAAATAAATGGACTTGAAAATAGCTTAAGGTTCATTTTTATCACAATTTATTCATCGCTTTTTTTCCAATGCATAAAATATGAAATGAAAATGAGACGATCATTTTTGAGATAGAAAAAATCATTTTTAAGTTCCGCTTCATTGCCAACGACAAAAGAAAATTTGAGAAAACAAAAATTTAATGCGAATGAATCATCAATGTCATCCGTTATTCTTCCAGAGATTCGAAAAAAAGGTTGTTTTCCATTATTATCTTCTTCTTTATTTAAAAATTTCAGAAGGAAAGTCTTCATTAGGATCAATTACAGCGTCAAATTCAATATTAAACACTTTAGAACAACAATCTCGTACAAGACTTATTAATAGTATTAATGTTAGCATTATTTTCATTTAAAAAATTTGTTCTGTTAATCAAAATTTTCAGCTAAATTCCACAGTCGAATTAAGTGGAGATAGTTTTCAAAAAGTTCAAAATGTCCAAGAACTACTATCCAAAATGGGACAAAATAAAAATTTAACGGAACAAGCTGAAGCAATTCAAGAAATGTATTCAGTGATATCAGAAGGTTCATTTAATGTTTGGGAACACTGTTATGCTAAATTGTTATTAACTTTATTCGAGGTTTAATTTTTATTTAAATCTAATTTAAACAACAAGAAAAGTTCAGATTTTATCAAAAAGTGATTCTGAAAGTAATAAAAAGTTAGCGTTAAGAGTTTTGGCCAAAACTTGTGTATGTCAAGCATCGAAATTGTTCGATTCATCAGAAATAGCGGTTTGCAAGGTAAAGTTTAAGAAATAGAAAGATTAAAAATTAAACATCATTTTCAACTAATTCAATCCGAGCGGATTACAGTAATTAATACGTTTAAAATCTTAAGAAAAAAATGTTGAAGGTACTCGATGCGGCAGTCGAATCAAAAGATCCAACAACACATTTAGCAGTAGAAGATTGTTTAAAAACATTGGCAACTCATTTGCCACTTTCCAAGATTATAAATATTGCCAGAGTCTTATTGAATCAGGTTTTTTAATTGAAAAATGTATTAAAATTCATAAAAAAATAATAAATCTAGGAACCATTAGATGATAATAGAGCAAGTTTAGTGCTCAAAATGGTTACAAGATTATTTGAAGAATTTCAAATTGATGAATTAGAAATGTTTATAAATGAAATTACTCCTGGTGTTATTAAAGTAATCAAACTTTTTTTAATTCAATGTGTTTATTAATTGATTTTTCAGGCGTATAATTCGAAATCATCATCAGTTCGAAAGAATGTAATTTATTGTTTAGTTGCAATGATAAATAAAGTTGGAAATCAAATGATTGATCCTTTTCTCATTAATGTACCAAAAGCGATGGTATAAAAAAATGTTGGAAATTAAAAAGAAACAATTTTTTCAGACAAATCTTCTTCAAGTTTATATAGATCGATCAATATCCTCAAGCTTACCAAGAGTTTAACTTACTAATAATTTAAAATTTTCATTTAACGTTTATAATTTGCTTATATAACGGGTATCTCAAACAAATTCAGTGCTTTTTTTTTCATGTATTTGCTTTAATCTTTGTGAAATAAAGAAAACAAACAAAAACTAACCGGAGATGGAGAAACTGGGCGACTATCAGTCCAAGCAACTGATGTTAAAGGAATAACAGAAGAAAATCTTTTGAGATCTGAAGAATGAAGAAGATAGGCAAAACGACCGAAGCATCCACCAAGAATAATCAAAACCCATGAAAGAAGGTAAGGTAAAAGAAGAAGAAGAAAACTTCTGAAAGTTGATTCTTAAAAAAAAAAAGAAAAAAAAATGAAGGAAATAACTCACTGTCGGCTCACAATTGAAAGAAAAATAATATTTTCGATAATAATTAAAATTGCGAAACAAATTGCAAGAGTTGAAATTAGAATAAAAATTGTTCTTAAAATGTGGAAAAATTTGAATGAAGTTTGAAAATGAAAAATGTTTTACCGATATGGTCGAAATTTGTTGATAACAACCGGAGTCAAATATTCGTTGAGTTGAAAACACATTTCAGATTATAATAAAATGAAATTGAAGAGAAAATGAATTACGTCAATTTGTTAAAATAACAGATTAGGAAGAAGAAGAAGAAGCCATTGATTAAAAAAAATTTTTTTAGGGGTTTCCTTAAATCGAAGTTTATCCAAAATTTTTCTTTTCTTTTAAAATCTTTTTTTTGCTTAAAACAAATCAATAATTTATGAAAACCCGAAAATGCTGAAATTATACAAAATGATAAAATATGAAAAAATGAAACAATTGAAATTCTTATGATTTGAGCAATTTTTCATTTTCAGAACCCGTTGAAAGATCCAACGTTTTTGCATGTCGAAGACGTGGCCCACGTGATAGAGAAGGCGGAATTTCAGATGAATCAGTTGGCGCATCGTGAACATCAAGTGATGAACCTTGAATACTTTTTTGGCGTCGAGTTATTGCTTTATATCTGAATTTTTGAAATACTTTTTTTAATAAAAATTCGTCATCAAAATTATATTACCGGCTTAAATGAGTTTCAAGCATTTCAATTCTTTTCAATAACTTTGCTTCAGTACTTGAATGTTCGGCAATTAAACGAGCCATTCTGTGAATATTTTTTTTATTAAAAATTCGTGTTTTTATTTTTTCAAAAACCTCGTTTGTAAAACTCGGACTGATGTATTCAAATGCTCAGCAATTTCCTCAACTGATTGTTGCTCTTCTGGAGCGTTTTCATCAAGAAGATTATCTTTTCGAAGAATATCTCGTCCCTTTAAATTTTTATTTTATTTTATTTTTGGTTTTTTTTTTCTTTTTACTTTTGCAAGAAGCAATTTTCGTGCATCTGGATATTCTCTTAAAGCATTCCATAAATCATTTTTATTGAGAACAAACAAATCCGTATATCCAACTGATCTCACATTTGCAGTTCGACGATTCCCATTTTTACTTCCTTTTATTTTTGAAGTTTTAGGAAAAAAAAAAGAAAAAAGAAAAAAACCTGCTATATTTAAAATACTAAGTTCACCAAACACAGATCCTTCTGATAATGTGGCAAAAACCTGGAAAAATAATTGACTAAAAATCTGAAAAATATTTTTGCAATGAAAAACAATTTATTTATTTTTAAATAAGTTTGTACCGGAAATCTATTAATTTTTTTCTATCCATCATTTCATTTTTTTATTATTTAAATGTGTTTTTTCACCTACAAAATTGCCAATATAAAAAGGGTACATTTTTAGAGTTTTCTTTTGAGGTTTTAATTTCTCATGGGAAAAATTAAAAAATAGTTTTCATTCGAATAAATCTGTAATTATAAAGAAGGATATTATTAAAATAAAACAAGGCTTTTCTGACGTATAAAATTCGAAAATTTTGAGAATTTTCAAATTCAAATTTTATTTCAATAGAGCGCGTTTTGCAGTTTATTGAAAAATTAAATTTTTTTTAATGAGAAGAATTTTATTAGAAACATAAAAAAGTAATTTATTTTATTTATTTATTTATTTTATTAAGTAGTAAATTTATTATTGAACTTATAAACTTACACATTTATTAATAAAACTTATAATTATTTATTTAAAAAAAATGTTTTACCGTATTTCCATCGTCACCAACAACTTGTAATCTTCCCCTTTTAACAATATACATTTCTCGACCAATATCACCTTTTCGACATATATAATCACCGGGGGAAAATACTTGAAGTTGAAGTTTGAGCACTAATTCAGCAAGAAGACCAGCTTCACAATCCTTTAAAAAAAGATGAAAAGTGAAGGTGTTGCGTTTCAGATTTTCTTACTTGAAAAATGCGCACTTTTCGAAGGGTTTCAAAGTGAACTTGCATTGCAATTTCAGCTTGTAGCTTATCAGGTAAAACCTAAAAAAAACTCTTTAAATCTCATTAAAATTTTAGATTTTTTTTTCGAATTTAAAAATGACTTTTAGAACTTGTTGATCACTAAGCGATTGTTTATTTGCCCAAAGATAATCAAACCATTTAATAACTCGAATTTCAAGCTGAAATAATTTAAAAAAAAAAAAGTTTTTTTTTTAGTTTTTCAGAAATTCTACCTGTTTGCTAACTTTTCGCAATTCCATATATTGCTTAATTCCATCCATTTTATTTTGAAATTCAGTTCGAGCTGCGCTCATATTTGAAATCATACTGAAAACCAATTTTTGAATTGAACTTTGATTTTAAAGAGAAAAAAAAGGATTTTAATAAAACCTTCCGACGTTACCAACAATTGTGGCAAAAATTAAAACTCCGCACATAAGATCAAGAGTGACAAAAACAAATTCAATATTTCTAACAGGGCTTGGAACTTCGCCAATCGTTGTTAATATAAGTGTTGACCAATAAAAACTATAAACGTAACGACGGAGTATCGTATCAGTTACATCATCCGGTAAACTTTGTTTATTTAAATGGCCATAAACCCAATTATCAGATCCTAATCCAATCCATTCTGATATCCAAAAATATAAACAAGCGTTCCAATGAATGATAATGACAATATAAAAAACAACAACGAGGACACGAAAAGCATTTGGCATTGAGCTTCTAAGAAAATTAAAAAACAATTTTTTGAATTTTTGAATTTTGTTTAAAACCTTGTTTCAGTTCGTTCCAACCAATCTTTTACCCGATAAGATCGAACTAATCGATTAAGACGAACAATTGGAAATGATTTCCACCAGGTAAATGGTAATGGCCAACCTGAAATTTATTGATTTTTTTTGAAATCGAAGAAAAAAAAACTGTCACCAATAAAATAATCCAATGGGATCATGCTGATAACATCAATTTTATATGTTGTGCTTGCATAATATCCTTTTTTAATTTTTTCAATATCTCGAACGACAAGACCTTGCTCCAGAAATCCTTTAAAAAACAACATTAATTTTCAGAATTCATCGATTTTTTTGTTTGAATTTGAATTTGAATTGATTTTACCCATCCTCGTGTTTATAAAATAATCGATAACATAAACTACGTCAACCAAAATATCAGCCAAAATCCATAAAACTCGAACATACCAATATTTTGACCAACCCATATCGGGATATAATTTTGATGTGGGCATTTCCTTGAATTAAAAAAAAGTAACGAATGACGGGCCGATGAAATGGTTGGTGGTGAAGCAAACCTGCATATTTGTTAGCAACGTCGAATTACATTCAACCACCGTTGTTCGATTCACGAGCCCGTTTTGCTCGAAACTTGTGCACAGAAAAATCGACGTCGGACCGATCAAATCGGTGAACACTTGACGAGCAATAACAAACACCAAATTGTATAGAAAGGCGCACGTCACCTGTGGTGAAGAAACAATTTTTTAAATTTGATTGCCCAGCTCCGCCCCGACCCGCCCCCGTTTAATAAATACCACACAAGTCCAATAATAGAATTTATCAGTGCTTGGATCGATTGTGAAGGTTTTCAAGTGATTGCGAAATCGTTTGAAAATATTTTTCTCCATTAAATTTTCATTATCATTATTGATTTGTTGAACACTTCCGCTGACGCCGTATTTCTAGAAAAAAATCGATAAAGGGAGGAGGAAGACGGGGGAGGGGAGGGGAGGGGAAGGAAGGAGAAACCTGCATAAAGTCGTTTTGAGCTTGAATATCATCTGAATTGTGCACTCGATTTTTTCGCTTCAACAACTGAAAAAAAAAACAAAAAAAAGAAATTAATGAATGGTTTAAAGAAGATGAAAAAAAACCCCCGAGAAAACCTGACAATTTAAACTGACCTTTGCAAAAAGATTGAATTTTCCCCCCGTCGATGCGGGTTCCGGAATAATTGTTGGCGGACCATTTGCCGAACCATTTGGTGCTGAATTTTGAGCGGTTTGTTCGTGTGTCGCCGGATTTGCTACAGATGGTGTCGGTTCTGGTTCACCGGACATTTCTTCTTTTTTTTTTGAAATTTTTTCTTCGTCTTCTTCTTTTCCTTTCTTTTTTGTTGGCTTAAATGATTTTTGAAAATTTTTGCAAAAGCAAGAAAAATTTTTGATGAAAGAAAACTATGAAGAATTCATAAAGTTCAACACATTTCCAGATATTGATATTTGTCACGAAATTTATGAGAAATTTGCTCGAAAAATTGCTAAACGTTGAAGGAAATTATTATTTCACTTTTTTTTCTGATTTTCAGATTTTCAAAAATTCTGAAAATCTGAAAAAAAAACACGGCGTAAATAGTTTAATTGTTTTTCGATTGGCCTCTTCAAAAGAAAAATAATTGAAAAATGCACACTTTTTATCATGAAAGAATAGAGAGAGAGAGAGAGAGAGAGAGAGACAGAGAGAGTTAGAGAATTTCAGATTTTTTCTGAAATTCCAACCAAAATTCTTAAATTCAATTTTTAATTGATAAGTCAATGAGGATATTTTTTGAACAAAAAAGACTTCAAGAATTCTAAAAAAAAAAAAAAAGGTGATAAATTAAAAGAATAAAAGATCAAAAAAGAAAAAAATGTTGAGAATTGATTAATTGAAACAAAACACAAACATCAAATCAAACATTTTTTTTTTGATAATTTCAAACATTTCATCCACCCACGCACACTCTTTTCTAGCAACTTATTTAATCTGAAAAACACTCAACTAAAAGATGATAACACTGAAATGAAAAAGATGGTTGCCAAGGGAGATAGAAATGAAGAAATTTAGACATTTTTGACAAGATGAGCTTTTATATATTTATATATTTATATATATAAATATATATATATGTATATATGGGTGGTTAACAGTTTTCAATTGATATAAAAAATAAAAAAAATTCCGGAAATTATGTATTTTCAATTATTATTTTTGTTCTTTTTTTTTAATGATTCATTATATAAAAATAATTGATTTTTAATAGGAAAATTTAAAAAAAAAAACATTTTTTTTGCAACAGAAATTGAAATAAAAAATAATTTATTCATATTTCTATTCATCTGAAGATAATCCATATTTCATTTATATTAAAATACTTTTTTTCTTTCTTTTTTTTTTACTTTTTTTTATAAAAAATGGATCATTTTAAATAAAAAATATTTATTATGATTATATTATTTTCTAGAAAATGAATAGAAAAATAATCCAAAAAAAAATTTTTTTTTCTTTTTTTTTTGAAAGCGGATCAGATTGAAATCATAGTTAATTCAAGTAAACTTTTTTTGAAAGATTATGGTAGCTTAGAGAATGGCAAAATTCAATTTTCGGATCAAATTTTGGAAAAAATCAATAATTGAAGAATGAAGCAGCTTCTTCCTTTTGAAAATAAAAAATCAATAATCTGATCTGAAATTCCCGGAAGAACAAAAATTGTTTTCCTTCTTTCTGAATTCTGAAAAAATCCAATCAATCCCTTCACCGCCCCCCCCCCCCCCCCCTTCTTCCCCCCTGTCCCTCCTCAAAATAGTTTTGACCTAAAATGACGGAATTTAATGTAGCAGAAGTTTCGCACAGATGTTCAACCACCCCCTTCCCCTTCTATCAAATTTCTCCATTTTTTTTCCAAAATAAAAAAAATGTGAAGAGCAGATTTTTGTGCGGAAAAAGAAGGTTGTTGTTGTTTCCCTCTTCTTCGTTTAGTTCACAGTATGTCCCCCTCCCACAAAATAGGTTTGACAAGGATGATTTGGTGAAGTGTCTGTGCACTTATGAAAATATAGAAACAGATGGCGGCTCAACAGTCAATCAATAAAGGTTTTTATATATTCAAAAATTATTTATTTTTAAAAAAGGTTCTCTCTCTCTCTCTCTCTCTCTCTCTCTCTCTCTCTCTCTCTCTATCTATCTATCTATCTCTCTATCTTTTTCTCTCTCTGTCTCATCATTTTTCATTGATAAATGACATTTTTTTCTTTTATTTTACAAGAATACTTTGTAAAGTCCTTAGAGAGAGGGGGGAGGGGGAGTTGGAGGATCATTCAAACAATGAAAAGGCTCAACATTCATCATGACTTTTTCTTATTATTGTTTCATTCATATTTTTCCTTTGAGAATTTCTTTTGCGTTTTATTCTTCCAAACATTTTTCGCTTCTGACATTTTATAGTTTGTCTGCGTCTCAACGTTTGAGACGTTCTCTCGTTACTAATTAAGAATCTATCGATTTTTAATTAAATCTTTAATGATCCAAATTTTGTTTCCAAACCCGTCCCAGGTGCGCAAAAAAATGGCGCTCAAATTTTTGACAAATTTCCACTGGCTCAATTTTCTCTAATTCTCTTTTCTCTCTCTCTCTCTCTTAAAATTTTCGAAATTTCAATTAAAATAAATCGAATTAAAATACAGTAGATTTCTATAATTAATTTTGAAAGTCTCTACATTTTTTATACTATTTCTATTTGTCTCTTTTTCTCTTCCTCCCTCTTACTCTCTATCGCTCTCTCTCCTCCTATAAATAGCATTACTGTCAGAAAAATTCAACGAGGACACAGACGCTCGCTTCCCTTTTTTTCTCTCGTTTTTTTGATTTTGACAGTTACTATTTGGATCTCTAGAAATGTCTCACCCTCTTTTCCACCTCTCATCAGTCAAACGTTATTTCTTCATCTTTTTTACCGTTTTGTATTGTTCCATTGGCGAGTACAGCTCTTCTTCACCCATGACACCAAAAAAAAGAAAGAATACAAATTTATTTGTTGTTAAGAAATTTGTTCCAAATAATTTTTGATAATTTTTTATCGATTAATTGATCACAATTGATTCCCACCCTCGCCGCCATTATCTTTTCCCTTTTTTTTCATAAAATGGACCATAATTTATCAATCTAAACGTTGATATTAAGAATATAAAAAATAAATCAGATAAGATCCAATCTCCAAACTATTTTCCTTCTTTTTTCTTTTTGTTTAATGTCTTTATCTTACGATTTAATTCCTTTTCCTTTTTCGACTTTTCTCGAGTTCTTCCAACCTGTCTTTAATGATTTTTTTCCCAAAATTTGAAATTTGTTGAAATTATTAAATTAAATTATTTAAAATTTTGTTTTAATTTTATAAGAAATAAAAGTATTTAAATATGTAAAACAAAAATTTTTATACCTTATTATTTATATAATTTTCTCCCCTTCCCTTTTCGTTTGTTTTGTTCTTCGTCATTCTTGTCTTCTCTTTTTTTCCTCCTCATTTCTAATTATATTTTTGTTAGCTCTTTTCTCTTGTTAAAGCTTTAACCCTCCCCTTTCTATTGTTTACTCAACCCTGTTTGGTTACGAAAAAAAGAAAGAGGAGGAGGAGGAGGAGGTGAGCCTTGTTTTCCTTTCTTTCTTTCTTCTTCTTCTTTTTTCGTCTTCGTCTTGCTTATTTATTTATTCCAGGTCATCATCATTTTTCTGAAATTTTTTCTTGTTTTCAATCGCTTTTGACCATTTTTCATATTCTTTCTGAATAAATTTATGAAAAGGCGAAAAACGCTGACTGAAGAATACATATTGAGGTCGGTAATTTATGCGCTTTTGAATAATTTTCGCCATTTTCCATTTTCTTGTTCCATTTATTTTTACACGAATTTTCACCGCCTCTTTTTCTTTTTTTTCCGTTTCCTCTCTCGTTGTCTGTGTGAAACCAGCGATTTATTTTTTTTTTCGGAAGAAAAATCTTTTTTTTTTTTGCTTTTTTATTTTTTTTTTCATAAACATTTTTATTAAACAAAAAACAATTTTAGAGGGGAAAAGCTTGGCTTTAAGAAATTGGAATGTAATTTTCAAGTGGTTGTCGTCGCTCACCACCAGAAAATGTTTTTTTTTTGGAAAGAAAATGTGGTTTTTCCAATGATTTTCAAAATTATTTTAAGATGAGGCTGAAATCTTAAAGGGGGGGGGGGGGGATATTTTAAAAATATATTTTAAAGTGGCTGTGACTCACCGAAAAAATACTTTTTGTTAAATAAAACGCTTTTTTACACCGATTTTTTTGAATTATTTCAAGTTGAGTCTGAAATTAATGAAAAGTGGAGGAGGAATTTTATAGTTTTTTAAATTTTTATTTTGGTTGAAATTGGCTCAAATCCATTTCTCCCCCCTTCCCCCTCCCTTTTTTGGTTTTGTTAATTGAAACATTCATGGAGAATGGGCAGACTCACACTTTTCATTCATTCCATTTCCCCCCCATCCTTTTTTTCTCTTCTTTCTTCTTTAAATTTTTTCGAGGATTCGTACAATTTTTCCCTTGAAATCAACACATTTCGTCTTTTTTTTTCAACATTTTTCATCAAAAAAATGTGTGAAAAAGAGAAATTTGGTTGAAGCCTCCTCCTCCTCTCCTAAACCAACCGAACAGATACCATAAACTGTGATATTTCATTGTGGAGTCGGTGAAGTCCATTGGGATTCTGTCCTCTCTTCGTCTCTTTCTTTCTCTCTCTCTCTCTCTGTTTCTTGATTTTTGACAAGTTTTTATTAAATTTAAAAAGTTCATTTTCCAGAAAAAAAAAGATTTCTATGAATTAATAAACGAGGAACATTTTATACTTTAAAAAAGGTCAAAAAAAGTTTTTTTATTGCTAAAATATTTATGAAATTCAATGACATTTTTTTCCAAAAAAAAAACGGAATTTATGGTTTTTTGATAATAAAAATGGAGAAAAGATCAATAAAACATTTTTTTTGATAAGTCGTAGTTTTCTGGAAGATTTTTAAAAAAATAATAAAATTCAATTAAAAAACGAAGAAGTAATGAATCATTTTCAGATGATGATGATGATGACTCATCTCATTTTTCTTTCTTTTTCTCTCGTTTCCTCATTTTTATTTGATGATAAAAATCATTATTTTGTGTGCCCCCCACCCTCCTCACCTTCTGGTCTGCTTTTCCTGCTGCTGCTGCTGGCTGCGGCCCGTCAATTTAAAGTTGAATTCATTTCTTCATAACATTTTATTGCTCATTTATTATTTTTTCCCCCAATTTTATTTGATAATTTCAGATTGTTTAATGCGATTCCGAATGATCTAAAAATCAGCCGAACATTTAAAAAGAAAAAAAAAGATGCGAATATTGATTTTCATATTTAGTTTTTCAATCAATTTTTGTCAATTATTTAACCTCGATGTTTATGCGCCAATTTATCGTTTCGGACCGAATGGAACCAATTTCGGCTTTGCTGTTGCTCAACACTTTCGCGGACAAAAACCAAGGTGTGTGTTTTTTTTAATTTTCTTTTCCTCTGAAAATGTACAAAAATTAATGATAAAATAAAATCAATTACAGCTTATTGATCGGTGCACCGCGCGGTGAATCGGGACAATACGGAACTGAAAGAGCTGGAGCATTGTATTCGTGTGAAGTCAACACATTTTATTCACAAAATTATCAGAAGAATTGGTGCGAACAAATCAAATCAGAATATGATAATGTTGAGGATTACATGAAAAGACCGAATGAAACGAAAAGCGGACGAATTGTTCATTATTTGGGAAAAAATGATCAATTATTAGGAGCAACAATTGTCTCGAAGGGAATTCAAAATGGTAGTGCGCTCATTTGCGCTCCATTGATAAGATATCATCAAACAGCTGCTTATCCACAAGGCGTTTGTTATGAGCTTGAATCAGATTTGAAATGGAAACACACTTATTCAACGTGTGCTCAAAAAAATCTTCCAACAACCGATCGACATAACGAATATGGGTCTTGTATGGAAGGATTTTCAGCTGCTATGACGCAGGTTTTCAAGCTTTTTTAAATAAAAAATTGGAATTTTTTTCTTTTTTTTCACAGGAAACATTGGTTACTGGTTTAATTGGAGCGGTTAAATGGACAGGCGGCGTTTTTGCTGAAAAATCCAGTTCAAATATTTTCGATTCTGTCGTTGAGAAATACACAATGAATCAACCGGGAGAAAATATTCGAAGTAAACTTGTTGCTCACGATTATTTGGGATATTCGGTTGATATCGGACGTTTCGGTTTTTGGTATGAGAATGGTCAACCAATAACGGTTGTGTCAGGAGCAACACGATTAGGAGAACACGGAGCTGTGGTTTTTCTGCCATTTCTTCAGGTTTTTGCTTTTTTTTAAATTTTTTCAACCGAAGTTTTTAATTTTTAGGATTCAAGCTCGAAATTAACATTGAATGAAGACAAATTTATAATAAATGGAACTTCAATGGGATCAGCTTTTGGTTATTCAATTGAAGTTGTCGATTTGAATTCGGATGGATTTGATGATTTAATAATTGGAGCACCATTTGAGCATCGTTCAGGAATTGATGGCAACTTTGGTGGAATTGTTTATGTTTATTTTTCACAAGGAATTCAAAGAAAAAAGGTTGAATTTATTTAATCATTTTTCTTTAATTTTTATTGATTTTTAGCATGAATCACACCTCGTTTTTCATCCCCCAAAAGTCATCAAACATCCCGATTTTTATTCACAATTTGGAATTTCAATTACAAAATTAGGAAATTTGGATGGCGATAAGAATAAGCTTAATGGTTTTTTTTTGTTTTTTCGATTTATTTTTTTATTTAAATAATCTTTCCCTTCAAGATTTTGCTGTTGGTGCTCCATTTGCTTTTGATGGAGCTGGAGCAGTTTATATTTATTTGGGAACACGAAACATTGATAAGTTCCGAAAAAAACCAGCACAGGTTTGAAAAAAAACACTTTTTGTGAAAATAAAAAAGAAGGAAAATTTCAGATAATCAAAGGAAGCGAACTTCCAAATTTACCCTTCAATATTCGGTCATTTGGATTTTCATTATCTGGTGGATCAGATATGGATGATAATGGTTATCCCGACTTATTGATTGGATCACCATCAAGAGATTTTGTGACTCTTTTGAGAGCAAGACCAGTAATTAGCATTGATGCAAAGCATAAAATGCAACAAAAAATGGTTGATATTGATCGAGGATTGAATTGTCCGAGAGGATCAAAAACATGTTTTCCACTTGATATGATCATTTATGTTGATGAAGAAACAACACGCGGAGCTGAACTTGTTGATTTTTCATCTGACGTCTTCATTTGTAATTTAGAAGCAATACAATATCGATCAGATGTGATTGCACGTGGATTAATTGAAAATAATCATTCGCATAATTATTCATGGGAATGTGGAAGCAATTCGCACGTTCAGAAACGAACATATCGACAAATCATCTATTTGCCAGCTGAAGAATCAAAAGATTGGATAACACCGCTCAAATTTCGGTTCACGATTAAAATTCGAAATGAGAAGAAGCCATCTCAGCCAAGAGAAGGAAGCGAAATGATTGATTTGAAAAAGTATCCAGTGCTCAATAAATACGGAGCAATTTATGAATTTGAAATTCCATTTAATACACTTTGTGGTGATGATCACACATGTCAAACTGATTTATCATTAAAAGCTGCTTTTAAGGATATTCCATTGTAATTTTTTCCTTTTTTTTATTTTAAATTTAAAATTTGTTTTTTCTTCCAGAACAAGTCATGGATATGTTTCAAATGTTGGTGAAAAAGATCATTTAGATATGACATTTTCCGTTGAAAATAAAAAAGAAAAAGCTTATCAAACCAATTTTTATTTGGAATTCAATAATGAAGAACTTGAACTTCCACAACTTCAAGGAAATCGAAAATTGAATATTGAGATAATAAATAAAAAAATGATTCATATCAGTCTTGGAAATCCGATGAATACAGCGGCAAAAATCAATTTTGATATTCGCTTCAAATTGACACGTGGAAGAACTGAAGGAATTGGAAAAGCTCTCAAATTTCATGCTCACGTTAATTCAACATCAGAAGAAACGGAAGATGAAGAAAAAGATAATCAATGGGAAGCTGAAGTTTTAATCATCAAAAAAGCAGAGCTTGAACTAATTGGAACATCTGATCCATATTTAGTTCATTATGGTGGAATTTTTAAAGGTGAATCAGCAATTGAAATGGAAGAAGATATTGGAATTATGATTCGTCATAATTACACAATTCACAATAAAGGACCATGGACCGTAAGAAATGTTGTTGCAAAATTCGATTGGCCATATCAAATAAGATCAAGTTTTGGAAAAGGAAAATGGGCTCTTTATTTATTGGATGTTCCGACAATTACAACATTTAATACAGATGGAACCAGTGAAATTAGAAAGTAAAGTTCCCAAATTTTCCCAAATTTTATTGATTTATGGTTTTTTTGTTTTTAGATGTTCAATTGAGAGACAATATGAATATATTAATCCATCGGAAATCAGCTTAAACACAAAATACAGTAATCAAGAAACAACTCCAACAAAAGTTGAAAGTCGAAGAAAGAAACGATCGATTGAGAAAAAAAATGAAGAAGAACAACAACAAGTTTCATCAGCTGGTTTATTCCGAGTATCACCGCATACTCGAACAGAAAATGGGATTGATGTCAAAGTGGTTACAATTGTAAGAATTGATTGGTTGATTTATTGATTTATTGATTGATTTTCTGCAGAGTTGTACTGAAAAAACGGCAAATTGTTTCACGGTTGTCTGCCATTTCGATTTTATTGATGCCAATTCAGCGCCAGTCGTTGATTTCCGAGCTCGTTTATGGAATTCAACATTTATTGAAGATTATACAGATGTGGAATATGTTGAAATTAAATCCTATGGAAGATTGGAAATTGATGCATCGCAAGGAATCGACGATGATCCATCAAATAATTATCTTTCGGTTACAACACTCGCTTATCCAGATAAACCAGCGATTGGTAGGATGGACCCAAATGAAAAATGACAAAAATTAATTGTTTTCCCCCTTTTTGCAGGTGAAACTCGTCCATTACCATGGTGGATTTTAGCGTGCGCCATTCTCGCCGGACTTTTAATTCTCATGCTAATCTCGTTTTGTTTGTGGAAATGTGGATTTTTCAAACGGAACAAAGTTGATCAGCCGTCACTTTATACAGCTCAATTAAGACATGAACGGGAACAATGGGCTGATACGGGACTTTAATCTTCGTTTCTCTTTTTTTGATAGGTGCTTCAATTTTTATTGATTTTTCATGTTTAGCTGGTATTCCTCTTCCTCATTTCCCCCCTCCCTTTCCCTATTCGATTTTGTTTTTTTCACTTTAATTCAACTTCCTGCCTGATCTCTGTGATCATTTTTTTATTTATTTTAGCGTTTAACGTTATTTTGGTTTTTTTTTGTGATAGTTTTTGTAATAAAAAAATATTCATGACATTTTCAATGATTTGTTTGGTTATCTTTTCTTATTTGCTCATTATTTTATTTATCACAAAAATATAAACTGTAAATTGTCAACTCTTCTAGATTAAATATTCAATTTTGATGAAAAGCCGGTGCTTTTTCTCGTTTTTTGATTTTTGTTAATCGAAATAAATTAATTATCATCAGTGGTTGATTGTCGTTTTAACAGCATCCAAGAGCTTCGTTTTCGTGGAGCAACAAGCATTTTGACTTGATTCTTATGAGTGATTTGAATGATGCAAGGTGGCTGCATCCATGGTTCACCATCGATTTGCATTGGAAATGATTTGTGAGTTCTGAAATTGAAAATAAAAAACGAAGACGCTCTATCTCTCTCGATCCAAACTGTATAACAACTGTTGAGCACTGTGATAATCGTCGAGCTCCTCGAACACCAGCTTTGATTTGACCCATTTGCATTGCAGATTCTAATCCAACAAGCTCGATCAAACCATCGCCAATGTCTTGAACACTCGTTTGAAGTTGAATCTTCATTTTTGATTGATTTGAAATGATTTTGAAATGAGAGAAAACAAAACTTTTTCTGTATTTTTCATTGATAAAAAACCATGAACTCTTCCCTTTGATTTTCGGCTTCTTCCCCATAAATTTGAGCCACCATAAATTGATGGAATATTGAGAAGAGCAATACCTTCTAATGAAGCATCTTGTCCTAAATCAATTGATTCACCGTCGCACTAAATCAATCAATAATTGTTTAAAAAATAATTGGAATCGGAAAAAAATTCGAAACCAAAATATCGATTTGTTCGTGAAGATTTTTGCATGACGACGACAAAGTCTCGCTGGTTCCCAACTCGAAGTACCAAAGTTTGTTTCTCATTCGACTGTTGAATTTTTCCGGAAATTTTTCGCGCATCACATGAAATCGATGAGCAATTGAAGCGTCCTTTAATTTGAAAAAAAAAACCCCCAGCGACAAAATGTCAACGAAAAACGGCGATTTTTCGTACCACTCCAATCGAAAAATAATTGTTGATTATACTGTAAGGCGGAGTGTCGTTCTTTTCACTGGCTCGACGATTGTTTTTGGTTTCGGAAATTTCGATTTTGATTTGCCAACGATCCATTTCAATCTTTTTTTTGTATTGAGTGAAAATTTGTTTCTTTTTTTCTGCCAGGCAAAACTCAAAACACATACCGAACTGGATTTTTCGACTTGTTCTAGGATTTTATGAAGACTTTCATTTTCATATCCGCCACCCCAACGAAGACAGCGAGCCAAATCATTTCCAGTTCCTAATGGAAGAACCGAAACTGGTGGTCGACCATATGGAAAAGTCATTTTATCTGCAACATTTCTTTCAATTTTTTGTTGGTTTTATATTTTCCTACCCATCGCTTCTAGGACCCATCCAATTGTTCCATCACCACCACAAACTAGAATATTACAATTTGTTAAAGTTGAAAATAATTGAAGTCTAAAATCAATTTTTCCCAAAAAAAAAAAGAAAAAAAACAAAGGAAAAGTGTCACCCTGGTTCTGGACCGGTTTTGCTAAGATCATAGACCTGTCTTGGATTCAGAAGATATTCGAACTTCTGCAATATCTTCACGCCTTGTTTTCCGCCACTTTTCGGATTCACCAACACCAATAATGGACGACAAATGTGGCTTGGCGTGATCGCCTTGAAATGATGAGATTTGCGAGCGGGGGGGAGTTTCGTTTTGAACAAACCTGCAAAAGGCTTGTGCTGTGAGCTCCAAAGTTGTGATTCTTCATTGATGTCGACGTTTTCCGCTCAAGAAATGCGGGGAAAATATGAGTTGGTGGGAGAATATGATGAGACAACGCTCCCAGATCACATTCTTGAGCCAACGATGACATACAACGATGATGAACCTTTAAACATTTTTTTGGCGGGAGGGAGAGGGGGTCATTTTTTAAGCTTCTCAAAAACTATTTTTCTAGAATCATCTGCAATTTTCAGAGTTTTCCTGAAAAATTTGAATAAAAATCATTTTTTAAAACTCCGAATTTCGGTGTTTTTCTAACTTTGGGAAAAAAATCAGTTTTTGTACAAGAAAAAACCCCGAATTTACGGGGTTTTTTTAAATTTAAAAAAACCAGCTTTTATTCAAGAAAAAACCCCAAATTTACGGGTTTTTTAACTTTGGAAAAAAAACAGCTTTTGTACAAAAAAAACCCCCCGAATTTACGGGGTTTTTTCAATTTTGAAAATAACATCAGCTTTTGTACAATAAAAAACCTCGAATTCAGGGGTTTTTTCAATTTTTGGAAAAAAACACGACTGAAAAGCGGGTTTTTTGTGTTAAATTTACATAATTATGACACCATCGACACCCTTTTCCTTGAAAAACGCCAACAGTTGTACGACATTTGACACATTTCGCCGTAGCATTGGCATCCTGCCAATGATGATACAATTTGTCTTGTTGACGGCTCGAAAACGTTTTGATGCAATTATTGGCAGCTGATCGAACACATCTCTCATGAACCGTATATTTGCAGACTGAAAAAAGGTTGGCATGGAAAAAGGCAGAATTGAAAGGAGAAGTGAAAAGATCTGACGGGAACAACTCAATCCTTGTTTCCCACCCCAACCAACGAGAATACTGCAACACGCATTACAATACGTTGGTTTAGTGAAGTGTCGAAGTCGCCAAACGTGTGAACCATCTTCTTTCATTTCCTGCGAATTTTTCAATTTCAAAAATTTAAAAAAAAATTGTTTTTTTTTCTTTAAACTGTATCAAATCCTAATAAAACAAGAAGTGGAATATTTGTTAAACCGCCACGTCTCCATTCTTCAAATGAGACAATTCCGTCATTATCATAATCAATATCAATCATCATTTGTCGAATAATCTGAAAATTCAATAAATCAATAAAAATTTCGTCGCGAAAAAATCAATAAATCGATTAAAGTCCCCGCGAAAAAATCAATAAATCAATAAAAAGTTCCCCGCAAAAAAAATCAATAAATCAATACTTGTTCTAATTCAATCGTATCCCATTGTTGATATCTTGCCACATTCATCATCTGCTCAATGATTCCATCAATTTCAGTTTTATCCAGAAAACCATTCGCATCAGAATCGTAAATATGAAAAACGACTGTAAATCAACGAAAAATTGTCTGGGGGAATCACTTAATCGGTTCGGTTTTTACCGTCGAGTTTATTTTCAGGTGTATCAGCTTCAAGTAATGATAGCGTACAAATAAGAGGCTTCAATGGTATCCGTGGCTCTTGATTGGAGTTTGAGGTTGGTCGAGGTGTCATCACATCTTTAATTCAAACTTTTTTTTTTGAAATCCGTGAGAAATTTAAAAACAAATCATCAACCATCTTCTGGAATACAAACTAATGTTTGAGGATCATTCAAAGTTTGCTGACGATCCTGTCCGATGTTTAGCCGATCCATTCTTCCTGACAAAGATTCAGTAAATTTTGCTTTGACGGTTGATATCGCATCTTCGAATAAACTTGTTCGCCTTTCTAGAAGAAGAAGAAGAGAAATCCAATTTTTTACATTTTTTTTCTTCGCAATAAAAAAAACCTTTTGTTGGAGGCTTCGAAAATGACAGAAATAATTGATCAACCAAATCTGATGGAAGATCAGCACCAAAATAATCGAGAACAAAAGCCCGAAAACCGTCAAAATTAATCGTCTAAAAAATGTGGAAAAAGTTGTCAAAAAATCCGCAAAAAAATTGATTAAAACTTGTCCGTCAGATGATAAATAAGAATAAAATTTACCATCTTGTTGAAAATCAGCCAACATATCTTTCAATTTTCGGCGCGAATCTCAAAATTCAAATTTTTTGTTCAAAATTCAAAAACAAGAAAAAAACTAACAAGCCGCATATTCGCTCAATCTTGAAAATTGTTCCGGTGATAATAACATTTCTCTGCTTTCCAATATGACGAAAATCGGAAGGGGGAGGTGGAGGAGAGCGGCAAAGAAATGGAAAGCGGGGGGGGGGGGAGGCGGGGTCGAGCCGGGAGGAAAGGTGGAAGAAGAAGAAGAAGAAGAAAAAACTGAAAAAATAAAGACGAATAATCAAATTTGAGAGAGAGAGAAAGAAAGAGAGAGAGAGAGAGAGAGAAAGAGAAAGAGAGAGAGAGAGAGAGAGAGAGAGAGAAAGAGGGAAATTGATTAAATAAAAATTGGGAAAAAAGAATAAAAACAAAATATTTTTAAAGATTTTTAAAATAAATTTGTTGGCAAATAAAACTTGAAAAAATTCCAAAATTGAATAAATACGACAATCAATTAGAAAAGAAGGAAAAAGCCGTAGAAGAAGTAAAAAAAAAGGATTCGATTTTGTTTTATTCTCCTCCTCCTCCTCCTCCTATAAAGTTATGAGAAAAAGTGGGGAAAAAAGAAGAAGAAGAAGCAGAAGCAGAAGAAGAAAAAGTGAAAAAAATAAAAGGAGATGAACAAATCCGGCTTGATATTTTATACACTTTTAATACGTTTGACAACATTTGAGATGAGCAGAATATATAAAAATATTTATATAAATTATATATATATATATTTATATATACACAATTTTTTTTATTAAAAAAAAAAAAAATAAAATCAGAACTTTTTTTTTATTTCTAATTTTGCTGCTCTTTTTCTCGCTTTTTCGTCGTCATCAACGAAAAAAAAATGTATTTGAGTGATCATTTGAATGTTTAATCATGTATAATAAATATATTTTATATCTTCCAAAAAAAAAAAAGGCGAGGAGGACGAGAAGAAGGACGAGGAGGAGGGCGAGGAAGAGGAGAAGGTGGAGAAGAAAATATTTTCAAGGAACATACAACAGATAAAGTTCTAATAAGACCTAATAAAAAATATTGAAGAAGCACATGTGAAAACTGAGAATATTGCAAAAGGGCGGATGAGGATTATAATTTGGCTTATACACACACCTCATCTCCTCTCCTCTCATCAAGATGGATTTAAATTTTTGAGCCCCAATTCACAACAGAAAAATTTTTAGAAAAAACGGAAGAAAATCGTATGGGCGGGGGTGAAGGAAAGGTTTCAACTTTGGGAGACAAACAAAAACAGATTTTTTTTTCCAGAAAAAAATGGGAAAAATTTGAAGATTAAATGTGTGTCAAAAGCAGAAAACGAAGGAAGAAGCTTAGAAAATAGGGATTTTTTCCGCTGATCTTTGACTCGTTTTTTTCTGGATCAAAATTCAGAGAGAGAGAGAGAGAGAGAGAGAAACAAATAATAAAAAATTGTTTTTTTTTGTTGTTTTTTTGGCATTTTCAACTTCTTCTAGGATTAGCATCGGATCAAATTACGTCTTCGTGCTTCTTCTCAATTGATGATCACCATCCTCATTTTTTATTTTTATTTATCAAATTCAAGTTTTTTTTTCCCCAAAAAAACAAATTTTTTTATTTAAATTTTTCTAATTATATTTGAGCATGTAATGACGCTCCTCCTCCCTTCTTCACTTTGTTGCACTCTTTGGGCTCTGAAAATATTTCTCCTCCCTTGCCACCTCCCCCATCTCCATTTTTGAGGGATTTTTTCTATGAAAGAAAACCATGAGACTAGAAAATTCGAAAAAAATAGGTCACAGCAAAGTTTTCTCTTCCTCTCTCTCTCTCTCTCTCTCTCTCTCTCTGTCTCTTTGTCTCTCTCTCTCTCTTCTCTGTGGGTTTTCAAAGGAACAAATAATAACGAACATATTATTATAATTACTGAAAACCGCGTAGAACGATGGTCAACTCTCGGAATCAATTTAATTGTCGAGAAAAGAAGGAAGGGGAAAAAATTAGAAGGGAAAAAAAGTCAAGAAAAAGTCGGTTGATGAAATCTCTGAATTTCCAGTCAATTGTATCACAATTTTTTGAGGTTTTTTTCCCCCCATTTTTCTTTTAAAATAAAATACGTCGCCGCCTTGATTCCAGTATGAAAGCACAGTGATTGTACGTTGGCCATTGCCTTTCATTGTTATTCCACCATTGCTGACGTCATTGCTAGTGACGTTAACTGTAACGAATTTCCAGTTGAATGTCACCAACGATACTCTTCAAGTTTTTCTGCCAGATGATATGCAAAGTTTAAGAGATTTGAAAGAAGTCGAATTTTTTGAATTTTTGAATTTTTTTTGAAATCTAAAAAAAATTGTGCATTTTTTCAGCTTTTATATTTATTTCCGCCTCGAGACCCACAACGAGACACTTACAGTATTTTTGGCTCGAAATTTATTTACACAGTAATTGAGGATGAAAGTGACGAAATGAATATTTTAAGCACGACTGGAATTCAAAAAATGGCCAAATTGCATCGTTTTGTAATGGGATTGAAAGTAACAAAAATGAAAAATTTTTTTTCTTTTTCTTTTTTTTTCTGAAAAATTTCAGACAAAACATGGAGATTCCTTGTCAAATTGTTGCTTAAAAACCGATGAGGATGAGAGTTGCACGATGCATCCGATTTTATTCGCTTTACAGGATGAATCCCCAGTTCGATTTGTTTTTTTTTTGAGATTAATTTAAGAGATTTTTTCAAGGAATTTGCCATTCAATTTTTTCTTCGCTACCCGTCAATGAAATTCGGTGATTTTTTTATCGACAACGCTCTGGTTTTTGGCGGTGTCAAAGTGGAAAGCAAAAATATCGATCGAGATGGAAATGGACCAATTCAAAAGTCAAAAGCGATTCGATTGACTTATATTCTTGAAAATAATCAATCAACTGATCGGTTTTTTCAATCAATTTTTTTTCGCTGTAATTACAGACAGTTCCAAATTTTCAGTTGGATCGATTTATTTCTAGACAAAATTCAATTTTATCACGAAAAAAATTCAACAATTTTCTGGTCTTCATCAAAAAGTTTGGCAAAAGAAATGGAAAGAAATGGCCAAGTAATTTTTTATTTTTATTTTTTCTTAAATTTATTTTTTTAAGCTTTTAATTCCTTGGATGCCATGGACATCATTAATATTAATAACATTTTGTATGTTCGCCTGCTCATCTTTTGATTTAATTAAATCTCAACCATTCATTGGATTTTTTGCAATGTTTAATGCTTCAATGGCCACAATTGCGTCAACATCATTATTGATTTATCTACAGTATCCATTTCTTCCATTGGTTTTCATTATGCCATTTTTAGTCATTTGTAACTGCCTTCCTTTTTTTTTTCAATAAAACAAAAATGTCTGAAATTTTCAGCAATTGGAACTGATAATATGTTTTTAATGCTGAAAAGTTGGCGAATGACAAAATTGAGGACGACTGAGGAGCAACAATACATCGACGCTTTGACTGAATCGGCAGCTTCTCTTTTTCTAACCAGCTTAACTGATGGTTTATCATTTGCCATTGGAAGTATTTCAGATTTTCATGCTGTTCGTAAGTTTCACTAAAATTTTTCTTAAAAATTCTTTTCCTTCTTCCTCCTAGGAGTATTTTGTACTTATTGTGCAATGGCAATATTATTTATGTTCATTTTTCAAGTCACATTTTTCAATGCCGTAATGTCGTTGTGTTGTAGGCGAGAAGTGGCAAAAAGGCATCCGATATTTTGCTGTTATAATTTGAAAAGTCAAATTTTCTTCGTTTAAATCAATGAAATTGTTCAATTTTAGATGAAACTGGAATTCTAAGAAGCAAAAAAATGGAGAAAGAAAAATCAATAATTTTGGCGAATTATTTGTTTAAAATTCTTGATCCTTGGCCATCAAGAATATTGATTTTTTTTATTTTTTTAGCTTATATCATTATTTCAATACATTTTGCTTTAAGTATTTTTTTAATTTTTTTTTTTAATTTAAAAAAATATTGATTTCAGACCTTCCACTTGGGCTTGATCTGAAATTATTAACACCTGATGATTCTTATGTTGCAAAAGAGCTTGAAGCTCAAGAAAGATTATTTTCAGATTATGGTGGATTCTGTTTCGGAGTGATTCGAACTGAAAATATGACATTAAATGATCCAAATATTCGAAGAAAATTAACCAAAATTTATCGAGATTTGGGAAGGTGAGAGAATCAAGAAAAATCATCGATCCTTCCTTCATTTCCTTCCATTCTTCAGCTCACAATTCAGCTCTCGCTCAGAATTTTGGCTCGAAACATTTGAGCACAAATTTCGAGGACGCAAATTTTCAGCCGATGATTTTTCCGACGAGCTGCACACTTTCCTGGCCAAACAGCAAAACTTGAAGTTTCGAAACGACATTCGATTTTCAATGAGCGGAAATATTGAGGCAATCAAAATGATTTTCCGAGTTCGAAAACTTGGCAAGGAAAATGATCAACCAAGAGCGGATTTTATGCGAAATGTCATTGAGCAAAATGATATAAGCGGATTTGTCTATGATACAAGCTTTTTACTGGTTGATCAACAATCAACCACTGTTTATAACGTTATCATTGATGTTATCAGTGCGATTTTAACAATGTTGGCTATTTGTATTCTGATGGTTTTCCTTTCTTTTTCTTTTTTTGCCCCCCGAATACTTTTTTTATTTTTTAATAATAATTTAAAGGTTCCTCGACCAATTTGTGCTTTATGCATTGCAATGGCAATTTTATCAGTGAATATTGGTGTTATTGGGGCTCTTTCAGCAACAAATACAAGATTGGATATCATTTCAATGATAACAATTGTGATGAGTGTTGGATTTTCAGGTTTTGCTGATTTTTAAGCTTTGGAAAAAATAATTTTTTTGTTTTTTTAGTGGATTATGTGACTCATACAACATTTCATTACGTCACACAACGAAATAATCGATTAGAGGCTTATTTAAACAATTTTTAAAATTATTTTTTTTATTTTTTTTATTTTTAGAAATGTCTTCTTGTTATGACAGAACCAATTCTTCAATCAGCATTATCAACAGCAATTGGAGTTTCGTTGTTATCATTTGTTCAGTCGTATATTGTCCGAACATTTGTCAACACCGTATTTTTTGTGGTCTCGATTGGAATTTTACACGGCTTGATTTTTTTACCGGTTCTTCTTGACACAATTGTAAAATTAAAGAGAAAAAAGAAGGAAAAATGGTTTTTTTTTTCTTGTTTTTAGGTTCCTGACTCGGAGTTTCTGATTGCTTATGAGCCGGATCATGAAGAAGTCAAAAATGAATTAAAATTTATAGAAAATGAATACGAGAATCCAAATTATTAATTGAAATTTTATAAAATGAATATCAGTGATAAAATAAAAAGAAACGATTTCAAAATATTTTTGTTGTTTTTTGTTGGACGAAGATTCTGGAAAAAATTTATTTTTTTTTTTTGAATTAAAAAATTTTTTTTCTTTAAATTGCCTCGGAAAAAGTTGAATTATTTCCTTTGTCCTCGGTTGAAATTGAATTTCCTTTAAAATCGTCTTTTTTATTTTTTGAAGGTGAAGAAGAAGATGTTGCAACGCTTTTCTTTGTTGTTTTTCCCAATCGATTATCTAGAAAAAAAAATATTTTTTTTAATAAAAAAAACTTCTTTTTTTTTCCAATCTTCACCACAGATTTGATTTGAACCATCAAAAATGATTTCTCCAAAATTGCTCAATTTTGTACACGTCGATTCAAAATTATCGATCAAGTTTGGGTTTTCATAGGCATAAATGATTTCAGGAAGATTTCCAGAATATGGGATTGACTGGAAATTTGTGTTAAGGATTATTGAGAGGGGGATTTAAGGAAAAAATCGAAAAAAAAAGATTTGAAGAAACCAACTTTTAATGATGAAAAATCGATGGATGATAAAACGGAATTTTTTTGGATTAAAATAACTGGAAGAGTTGCTGAAATTTTTTTTTTTTTTTAATTTTTTTTTTTTTGAGATGAAGCCTCCTACGTTGATAATTGTAAATTCTCCATAATTTTGGAAATTTTAACTCTTTTAAATTTGTATTTAAAATAATAATTGAGCCAAATATTTGCTCAATTGTTTTCAATTTTTTTGAAAAAACGCTTAAAGAACTTTGAATTGTTCCGTTTAAAACAAGCGAATTTGTTAAAATTTTGCAGCCAAAATTCAAATTTTCAGAATTGAAAACATCCAAGCTGTCCAGTGAACAATATTTTTCTGGAAAAAATTGGCCTTTTTTTTTGAGGAGGCAAAAAAAGCGGCGGGAAAAAATCAAATTTAAACTTGATTTATTTGCATCACAAATTGTGATGTGTGGAGCATAAAATTGTTTGGTTTTCAAGAAGAATTCCAATTGATTCTCAGTGATGCACAATGATGGATTGTCGAATAAATAAATACCGTAATCCGATTGAAATGTTGGAATTATTTCAGACAAATTATCCAAATCGATTTTTCGAAGTAAACTATTCTTGGCAATCGTCATCACATTTCCATAAACTAAAATTTAGAAAGAGAAAAAAAAACGGGTTTTTTGGATAAAAATCTCTTGAAAATCACCTGAACAAGATGAAGCCTCATTTTTATCAGAATATTTGATTATTTTTAAATTTGATAGAAATTTAATTTCCGTTAATCCGGAATTTGCAATTGTGACGCATCCAATTATTTCTGTGACATTTTTTAATTTAAATTCAATTAACTGAAAAAACGAAAATTTTTTTATTTCGAAAAAAAAAAAAGAAAAGAAAAAAAAACTTCGATTGGTAACATTTCAGCTTCGAGTCCAATTTGAATATGGCCAAATATTGAAGTACAATTATCCAAAAGATTATCAAAGGAACATTTTGAACAAATACAATCTTTAAATTTTATTTTTTCCTTTTTTTTTTTCTTTTTTTTTTACCACCATTTCCTTTGACAATTTCTGGACAGAAGCTTAATATTAAAAAAACGATTTCAGTTGGAAAACATTTCATTTAACGTCTCTCAGATAATCCAACACAAAATGAACAAAAATTCGGAAGCTTTGTTTCTCCTCCCCCCGCTGAACCTTTCTTATTTTTTTTGCTACATTGTCATAGTAACCAAAAAAGTTACTCGCATAAACATACAAATCATTGAAAATGAGACTGACTATTTAATAAAATGAAAATAATTCGTTTTTTGTTTTCATTTCTTTTTTTTTAGAAAACATTCATTAATAAAAAACGGTGTTTAACAAAATCGTACAACAGTTCGCAAAAAATAGTTTTAAGAAATAACAAAAAAAAACAATCCCGATGTTAATGGGGAAAAAAAATGAAAACCAACAACAAATATAACAATAGAAAGTGGTTTGGGATTATAGAAAAAAAACTAAAAGGAAAAAGTTTATTCGCTGTCACTGCTATCTGAACTTGGTTCCTTCTTCACTTTTTTAATTTTCTTTTTTGGTTCTTCTGGTTCTGGTCTTGGTTCATCTTCTTCTTCTACTTCCTTTTTAGGCGCCTATAAAACATTTTTACATAAGGACAGACATTAATTTTTAACAAAAACCTTTTCATTATCCACATGATACTCTTGAGCCCACGACTTTGGTGTTTGTGCATTCGGTTTTCCATATTTATCCAAAAGCCCATCTTTTACAAGCTTCTTCTTTTTCGAAGCAACTGGTCCTAAACCCCACTTTCTTCCATAAACATCGCGCTCCATAATTACTCTCTTTGATTTGGCAACAATTCCATGATCACACGAAGCAATCGTTGCAGTACTCATTTGGGCAATGGCTAAAAGTATTAAATTAAAACTATAGAAAAAATGGAGTAAATCAACAATACCTATGCAAATAGCTTCTCCCTTAGTAGTGATCACAACAATCTCTTTTCCAACATCAATATCATCATCATATCGGAGAATTCCAGGAATTAATATTTTAGCTCCATAGCAAATAGCATTCACGCAACTATCCTTGACAACAATTCTTTTGTGTTGAGTGAGAAGTGCCTCAAGTGGTCTGACGATGTGTCTCATGTAACTTTCATCCTGTAATTTTCATATTTCTCAATTTATCTTCGTTTTAAAATTTACTTTGTGTGTGTCGAGAACGTATTGAGCGTCAATAACATCGTGCATTGTAACCATATCTTCGTTTTCATCACAGATTCCAGATCTTTAATTTTATTCTTTTAATTTTTTCTTTCTGAAATAGAAAACCTGTTTCTTCTGAGTTCTTGCATTTGACCTCCACACCCAAGGATTAAGCCAAGATGAACGCAAATTGTACGAACGTATGTACCAGACTCGCAAATACAGCTAAAACCAATTTTTATAAGGAAATTTCTTTACAAGCTTACTTGAAGATTCCCATTTGTTGTTCTGGGTCATATTCAATAAAACGATTTTCGTAAACAGTACGAATACGAAGTTGACGTTTTACAGCCGAGATAAGTGGTGGGCGTTGGAATAAAGCACCAGTTAGCTGAAATCTTTTGCTTTTAATTTTTTTTTGGAAAAGTTGATTACCTTTTCCAATGCTTGACGAACTTTTCGCTCATCTTTCACAGCTTCGTGCAATTTAAAGATACAAATGTATTCTTTTCCAGCACCTTGTTGAGATTTAGCTAATCTAGTGGTACGATCAATGCAGACAATTAAGCATCCGGATACCTGTTGAAATAATATAAACTCATGTTATTAACAGAAACTTAAAAAAAATCAAATTAATTTAAGGCCATTTTTAAAGTTAATAATTTAAACAATATTCTTTTTCTTTTAACTATTAAAATACCTTGGGATCAAGTGTTCCACTATGACCAGTTTTTTCAGCTCGAATGATTCTTTTAATCCATGAAACCACTTCGTGGGAAGAAGGGTTTGATGGTTTATCAAGATTGAAAAATCCTGATGATACATAGTTTTTGATATCTCTTTTTAATGGGGAGACTCCTTCAACGTGAGGTGTATAGTGATTACTTCTAACATTCAGTTTATCATAGTTCTGAAAACGTTTAATTGAAAAAATAGATTAGGTAGGCGTTTACTTTCAACAGTAACGGCCATTTTGAGGCATCTAGTTTAGCAACATCGTTAGATGTTGGAAGCTGAAAAGCATTCGTATGCTGAGCTTCCTGAATTTTATGTTTTATATATTTTTAGTTAAGGTAAGAAAAAAACAGTTCTTACCGCGAGCTCGTCTCCATCAAGTTTTGATTTTTTGTCTTTTTTTCCCATGATTGATATCCTTACCTGAACTAATATATTTTTTATTAATTTAAACATTTTTTTTAATATTATTTTAATTAATTTATATAAAATAGTCACTTGTCACAAAAAAAAATAATAAAAAATGGACGTGGAGAAAAAATTAAACAGAAAAATTAAATTGGCATGTTGCCATGTGTAAAACATAGTAGTGCGTAGCTGCCCCTTGTATACTTGCGTGGTTAAGGGCCACGACGCAGCATTATTTCGAAAGTCTCTTGTTTTGGCGCGTAAACCCCCTTTCGTCATCATCGTTTCCATTCTAAAGATTCATTTCATTCTTTTTTTTCATTAACATTGGTACTACGTTTCGACACAGAATATAAACTAATCATAGATGTTCAATGAATTCTTTGTTCCGTAAAATTGTTTCTTTCATTATAATCAGTTCGTAGTTATCGATTTTTCTAGAAGTGGTTTTGATAAAGTAACATCGATCTTTCGTTTTTTATTTTTTGTTTTTGTTTTACCACACAATTTTTTTATTTGCAGCAATGGCTTCTGGAGACGGTATCCCAACCTTTAAACTCGTTCTGGTAGGAGATGGTGGTACTGGAAAAACTACTTTCGTCAAGCGGCATCTTACCGGAGAGTTTGAGAAGAAATATGTTGGTAAGAGAATTTGTTTAGTAATTTAAAATAAAACGTTATAATATTTTTTTTAGCCACTCTTGGAGTCGAAGTGCATCCACTTGTGTTCTACACCAACAGAGGACAAATCAGATTCAATGTTTGGGATACAGCTGGACAAGAAAAGTTCGGAGGACTTCGAGATGGATATTACATTCAAGGTATATATTCATCAGAGTTTTCAAACACTTTAAAAAAATTTAGGTCAATGTGCTATTATCATGTTTGATGTAACTGCTCGTGTAACATACAAGAACGTTCCAAACTGGCATCGTGATTTGGCCAGAGTATGCGAAAATATTCCAATCGTTATGTGCGGAAATAAGGTAAATACAGCAAGAAGTTAATATGTTTACTAATATATATTTAGGTTGATGTGAAAGACAGAAAAGTGAAAGCAAAAACTATCACTTTCCACAGAAAGAAAAACCTTCAATATTACGACATTTCTGCAAAATCGAATTACAATTTCGAAAAACCATTCCTTTGGCTGGCACGAAAGCTGCTCGGCGATCCAAATCTCGAGTTTTCTGCTATGCCTGCTCTTGCTCCACCAGAGGTTTGCTTTATAAGTTAATATAGCCTCAAAGATAAATTTCAGGTGGAAATGGATCCAAAGATGATTGCCGAATACGAACAAGACTTGGACAACGCAGCCAAGGCTGAGCTTCCCGATGATGACGAAGATCTTTAAACACCTTAACCTTTTATTTTTTGTTTTTAAATCTCACATCCAATTTCCCTTGAAACTACCACTTTTTATACATTTCATATGAAAATTAATTTTAATTTTTTGAACTAAATTTTTTAGAACACCCTCCGGTGTCCCCAACCCTATCAACGTGTTGCGTGTGTGGGCTCTCTTTTGATTGTACATTTTTGTTTAACCGTTGTGCGAATGAATGGAGAAGTGGTTGACAAAAAAAATCATTAATTTATCAATAAATATTGTTAGCAGCACCACGTATAAATGGTTTACCGGCAAAATGTTTTTGAGCTCAGAAAGTTAAAATTTCAAAATCTGATTAAGAATGAAGTGGTGAATTAGGAAGCTACACGTATTTGAAGCACTTTTGATGATTCGGAGGCAGGCGTGTCTTGAATAAAATTGAATCAGCTCGAAATTGTGAAAACCTCAAATTTAAATTATTTTTACTAAATTTAGAATACTTTTATTACCGAAGTGGATTATATCCGTATATTTCAGTAAAAAATCTCATACACTCGTGCCTCTTTTCGAAATGATTTTCAGATTCTGATAATCGATCAGTACAGGTTGAACACTTTAAGGTCCATCGAGATGTTACTTTAATTGGCGGTTTTCTTGTAATATGAGATACTAAATAGTTCATTGCAATATCTTCACAATTTTTAATTTGATCAACATGTTTTCGAATTATACTTGGCATTTGATAGGTATAAGCTGATAAATATTCCTAAACAATTTAAAAAAACATTTAATTTTAAATTTTCTTTTAATTTAATTTTAATTATTTTCAATACTTTATGAATGAACGCTGCTCCAGTAAGAATAATGCTCATTTGACATGTGTGATTACTATTATAAAACATTGAATCGCCATATTTTGCATGATATCTGGCTGGAAAACCAACAATTCGATCACGATTTTCTCTCCAAATTCTATAAATAATAAAAATTGATTAAAATAATTATTTATATTTTTGATACCGAAATGCTAAAATTATTTCCTGTTGCATAAGATCAATATCATCATCAAGTGAAAGTATTGCTTCTGTCTCAATACGATCCCACGGAACGAAGCGGTTATTTAAACTGTTTTCAGAAACTTTAAGAAATCTGGAAAAATAAATTTGGTTAGAAAGAATGAATTTTCGAATTAGTTGCTTTACTCTATTGGTACATGAAGATTTGGCCAAGTATCGGGTGGATCGCGATCAATATTATTCCAGACAACAATAATCTAAATATAAAAAAAAGCAAATTCAATTTTAATTTAAAAAAAAAACTTTATTTAAATATGGAATCTGATGTAATCTTTCAAGAGCATTGTGTAGAACTAAATCCCGTTCATAAGTTAGAAGAACAACTGGAAATAATAATAGTTTTAATGAGCAATTTCAATAAATCAAATTATTACCTGTAAACTGTTCTCTTTGTCGGTTTCCTCCAAGACTTTTACTGAATTCTACTCCACTTCCTGGATCGATTGGACGAAAACCAAACTTTGAATCATCATGGAATTCAACTTCAGCAGGTGGCTCATAAGAATTAACAAGAAATTGTTTTGTTCGAAATGGTGACATTAAATTATTCCAAATATCGTATGAATACTGTAATATTTTCAATAATAAACTTGAAACTGATATTTAAAAAAATAAAATTACAAGCTGAAATTCGGTAAAATTGAATAAATATTGTGGAGAATTAATTCGTGATTCTAATGGTCCCAAAAGATACTCATCATCAAAATTTGGCTGAATATTAACTGTTGATAGTTTTGGTGATACAAATGATAAATTGAATAATGGATTTGCTTGATTCTAGAATTAAACAAAATTTTTGAAAAGAGAAAAGAAAAGAAAAAATCTACTTTTTCATTATTTTCAAATGTAGGAATTTGAAGTTGATAACGTAAAAAAGCAACAATTGTTTTGGCTAATTGTTCTCTTGTTCCCAAATATTGTTCAAAATAATTTCGGCCCATTCGTCTCATTTCTAAAACATCCGCCATTTCAAATGATCGAACAATAAAATGAGCTTCAGTAAGACGAGCCGGTGGAATACGATAACTGGCACGACGCCAATCAATCAAATTTTCAAACGGGAGAATTTGAGAAGATGACAAAACGATTGGAATACACCCAAACTTGAGAGATTCAGTGAAATAATAAGAGAATTCTGTTTGAGATGATGGAATAAAACAGAAATGAGACGATGACAACAATAAATCTGAAAAATATTCTAATAATTCTTGTTGATAATTAAATTTACCTTCTGTTTCTAAACAACTTTCGGCGATATTTTTTTCAGAACAATTTATAATTGAAAACTTATCATTCGAATTATTAAAAGACGAATTAAAATTAGTTAAATTAATATGTTGATTGTCACGCGGAACAATAACAGTTATCAAAATATCACGAGAATATGGAAGCAATGAAGGAAGGAGATCCCAATTATTGTCAGAGTTTTCAATTATTGAAGATGGTGATATTGCAATATCAATTGATCTAAAGTTTCAAAATAATAAAAAAGACAAAACTTTATTTGATTAACCTGTTTGCTGAATTTTGTGCAAAAATTACTCGAGAATTTATCTTTTCAATTTTTTTTCCAATGTTGAAAACTAAAATGTTTTGAATTAAATTTATATCGTCTTTTAAACGATAATGGTTATTTGTGATTTGAATCTGAAAAACTAACTTTTGATATAAATATCATATAAATGGAAGATATCTTACAGTTAAACACGCATTTTCTCTTTTCTCCACAATATTTGGAACAACTTTTTTGAAAGATTCTTTCCATTTTTTTTCGTTTTCTCCTGTTGTAATTAACTCTAAAGAAATTGGCATAAAAGAACTGATTGAACATCGACTAAAATCGAGAACATCATCAATCGATTTAATTTGAGAAGATGATAGAAATCTAAAAAATGAAAAGATTAAAATATTTGTTTTTTTTTCAAAATTTACTCACGGTTTTTTAAAATTTTCTGATTGTGAAATAGGAGAAAATGGAAGAAACACTCGAACATTTTGATTTTCCCGTAATTCTTCTAATTGACGTTGCGCAGCTTCAATTTCTCCTTCGAGAGATGATAGTTCAAGTTCTAAATTAATTTTGAGTTCAGAATAAATTTGAATAAATACGTTTTTGAGGTATAAGACGTTGAAGCTCGTCTTTGATTGCTTGAATTTCTTGAAGTTTTACTTGTGATTCTATTAATTCTGCTCTAACTGACGCTAGAATTCTGGAGAGAAAAAAGTATTTTTGTTTATTTGCTGTATGACTTACCGTTTTTGCTCTCGTAGAATCCGACCTACAGTATATCCACTACATGTTGTGTCATAATCATCAATATTTTCGATATTTCTGAATAAATTTTACCTTTCTTATAAATTTAAAATCTATTCTTACTTTGCAACATTATTACTTTGAGCCGAAAAAGGAACTTGATCAGAAAATGTGAAAGAAATTATATACAAGCTTGAAATGAAAAAAAATACAAGAAATAATAAAAAAACAACTCGTAATGGTAAGTAGCGGTGAATCTCTGAAAACAAACAAATTAGGAATTAATTCAAATTCAGAACTTACGTTTTGACATCAAATGCATTTTTTTTCAAATAACAATAATAGTTTTACGCGTTCATTGTTTCAAATTTTAAAAAAAAACTAAAAACTAAAGTAAATTTTCCCTGGAAATAAAAGTTTAAAAAATTATATTGGAGCAGAAACCCAAGTAGTTTTTTATAGATGACCTAAGATTCCAAATCCATTGGAGCATCATTGCTCTTCTAAAAAAATTAACAACGCGTGTCATGGAAAAAACAAAAAGCACATAAAACTCTGTTCATGAATTTCTTTTTTAAAAATTTCAAAAAGTTGTTTATTTCAAGAAAAAGTTTTCAAACCTAAAAATAAATTAAATTAGTTTTTAAAATTTTTTCCCTATTTTTTTTTGAAAATAATTTCACGATTTTCAAACATTGTTTACATTTATCGATTCAATTTTAAAATCTTTAGCTTTTTCTAATAATTGTTAAACATAAAAGAATCTGTGACTAGTCGTAAAGTTCAGTGTATTTGCCAAAAATAAACTAACACTTTTATAGTGAAGTTCTTTTGTGTTTGTCAGTTTGCTCTTCTCTATACGTCTGTTTCAAAAATATTGATTATTCCTTTTTATATTATTTTTTTCCTTAAAATTTTGGAATTAGAACTTTATTGATTTTTCATAAACTAATAATCAACATTTAATTTAATATTATCGTTTCGGTTCAAATATTTCCTTATCAAGATTGTCATTTATTTGAAATAATCAATTTCGAAAGTTTTTTAAGATTAGCATAACACGTGTAGTTAATAAAGCTCAACAAACATGTTGCGAGGAAGAGTTGATCCCAAAAAAGAAGAGCAAGATCGCCTTCAAGGCTTTTTGCTTGATATGTTAAAAGAAGAAGAAAATAAGTATTGTGCTGATTGTCAAGCAAAAACACCAAGATGGGCTGCATGGAATCTTGGCATTTTTATATGTATTCGATGTGCTGGAATTCATCGAAATCTCGGTGTTCACATTTCAAAAGTATGATTTTTTAATTTAAAATTTCCAGCTTAACCCACACTTTTAATTAAAAATAATAAAATAATTTTTATAGGTTCGATCAGTAAATCTCGATTCATGGACAGCAGAACAAGTTCAAACTATGAGAGTAATGGGAAATGAAAAAGCAAGACAAGTTTACGAACATGATTTACCAGCACAATTTCGAAGACCAACAAGTGATGTACAAATGGAACAGTTCATTCGTAGTAAATATGAACAAAAAAGGTTTCAAGGAATTACAAGGCTCAAATAAATTCCTTTTTTCAGATATATGTTGAGAGATTTTTCTTATCCGAAGGTCGACGTGGCTGACTTGACAAAATCTTTATCTCAATTTAGCTCCAAAAAGTCTGTGCACCCAGTTGTTAGCATTTCAGCGGTAAATAAAAAAAATAGTCTTATTAAAAATCTCTTTCTTTAGAAAAGCTCAACACAAAGTACAAACAAAAGTGGAAATGGAACCTCAAGTTCTAATGGAATTGTAAAAACAACATGAACAAAAATTAATCTTTAAAAAAAATTCCAGACCAATGATTTACTCGATTTTTCTGCACCACCATCGTCAAAAAGCGCACCAAAAACGAGTTCAACTTCCAATTTTTTCGACGATATTGCTGGATTATCTATTCAAGTAATTAAAAAAATTATTTTTTATAAGAAGCCGTAACTTTTTTTTAGGATAATACACCAAAAGCTGCTCCTACAGCGATAAATGACGATTTTGATGATTTTGGTTCATTTGTCTCCGCGACGACGACAGCTAAAAATACAAATAACTCGAAACAAGCTGGAAATTTTGGAGACTTTGCTGATTTTTCTTCAGCGCCAACAACTGCTGCTCCATCGGCTCCTGTTTCTTCAAATCTCGCTGGTTTGCTTTAATTAAAAGAAAAAAAATTGAGTTTATTTTTTTAGATTTGGCAACAATTTCTGAAGGTGGAAGTAATGAACAAAAAAAAAGCAATGCTGACATTTTGTCGTTGTTCGGAACAACCGGAACAACGTCAGCAGCAGCGCCAATCGTTGCACCTGGTGGTTTTGCTGGGTTTGGATTACAAGTAATTTTTTTCTTCTTTAATCTACAAAGTATTGAAATGTTTCAGGCAGCACCAAATACAATCCTTCAAAGTTCGTTCCCAGCTTTTGGCTCCGTTCCACTTGGAAATCAAAATAAAAATGATTTGTATGGTGGATTAGGAGGAGTTAGTTTTGGAGTTCCGAATACTCTAAGTTTTGGAAAAGCTGGATCAAATGCCCCAGTATCAAACATCAATTCATTAGGTCAACAAAATCTTTTTGCATCTAATAAATCAGATGCACCGACATCACCAACTGGATCACAAGGATTCAATATTCCAAACAAATCGAATGCGTTCGCAGATTTAGCACTGGGAAAAGTGATGAAAACAAGTTATGGACAAAGTGCATTGAATCCATCATCAACAACAACAACGGCAAATCGAACAGTATCACCAATACCATCGACAACTTCTTCAAAACCATCAAGTAACACAGTTTCGAACGATTTGTTTGATATGTTTTCAAATAATCCACCACCTGTTCCTGTTACTGTTAACGCATCATCCGGATTAGATGATTTATTAGGTCTTTAAAAGAAAATTGAATTTTAGTTGTTTTTTTTTTCCAGAGATTATTTATAAATGAATTTTTTGAAAATATCTATACCGATTGTGAAAAAATGTATTAAAACCGTTTTTTATCAAAAATTAAAATAAAAATCAAAAAGAATTAATTAAATTACAATCGATATAGATCAATCATTCCTAGGTGATCAGTTTCAGATTTCTTGTGATATTAAAATGTTCTTCTTCCTTTTTTCGAAATATCGGTTGTGACAAACAAAAAGCAAAAAATTTCTCGAATAGTCATTTATTGTTCCGTTGATCATATCCATTTTCGGTGTACATTTTCATAAGACTATTCATTTTTATTTGTTGCTTTATTGATTTTTTTTAAAATAAAATTTCTGTCTTCTTTCAAGTCATTTTTATGATTTTAATAAAGTTAGAAAATGTAAAAAAATTTGTATTAATAACTTTAATTAAATTATGAAATAACTAGTTTTTGGTTTTTTTTTTTGAATTTTTAAACCAATTTCCTTCAATTGGTTGAACAATTTTATTTAAATTCGCCAAATAAACAGAATTTTGGGTAGAAATCCTAAAAAGAAAAAAGTTGTGAAAACAGATGCCAATTTGAACTTGTTGAAAACACCTGGCAAAAATCTGTTTTTGCAGTAAATGCACGTGTAACGAGAAAGTTGCGGAAAAAAAAAACGAGGTGGAGGGAGATTTGAAATTGTGGAAATAAACGGGAAGAAGAAAAAATGGACGGAGAAAAGGGAAGAGGAAGAAGAAGACGGAGGAGAAGAAGAAGAAGGAGATTGAAATGCGCATAAAATGAAAAAGAATCAGACATAAAAGATACGTCGATGACTGTCCTGATTTGACCGAAACGACTACAAAATAGAATAATAAAATGAGAGAAAGAGAGAGGAGAAAAAATGGAGAGAAAAAGTTTTTTTTTTCCTTTTTGTTCTGTAGTCGTCCGTCGATTGTTGTGTATTGAAGAATAAGAAACATTTTTCAGCAGTTTTCATTCAAAATGTCGAACCAAAATTTATCGTTTGGTTTCATTTGAATTTTGGTTTTTTTTCCCGATCAAAATCTCCCCCCCCCCCCCCTTTTTTTTTTAAATTTGTTTTTTCTCTGTTTTAATCAATAAATGACCGACCGATCAAAAAGAAGAAGTTGAACTTTGTAAGAAGTTTTTTTTTGTTAAATTAAATTTAAAAAATTATTAAAATTGGTTTTTTTTTTTGGAAAAGAGAAAAACAAAAAATCAAAAATCAAAATGAATCAAAAAATAATTAAAAAATGGAAAAAAAGAAGAAAAAAAAAGGTTTTTTTGTAAAATGTAAAAATTCATTTGAAAAATGAGATTCAGCTTCAACCATTCAAGCATAAATAAATAAATTTTGATATCCGTTTTAGATTTGTTCGATTTTTTATTTCTTCGATTTCAAATAAAATACTTCATAAAAAGGAATTGATCGAAATCTTTTGAGAAATGAATTATTCTTTTGTTTGAATATTTATTATTCATATAAAATGTCGATCAACAAAATTTTATGATCCAAAACCAAAACCAAAACCAAAAAAAAACAATGAATGAATGTTTAAATTGTGAGAAGAATAAAGTTTTTATTTTAATTAAGAAAAGATTCTTTTCTATTTCATTTTCTTCCTGTTTTTCATTCTTTCCTTTAAGTTTTTATAAAATTATTTATTTTATTTAACAAAAAGCACCTAAATTAAATTTTTTCTTTAACGGAACCCAATAAAATTTTGTTCTTCTTTGTTGAATTTTTCATTTTTTTTTGAATCATCTGAATTGTTTTTTCTTTTTTTTTCAATCCTTAAAAATTAGAAAAAAACGTGAAAAATGATCATTGAAATTAAATAATCAAAATTAATCCCAGTCGACCACCACCCACTTAAAAATTTTCGTGTAATTTTCGATGCTTTTTTTTTCTAATTTCCTTAATAACATTTTTAAAGAAAAACCAAATCGGATAAATATTCTCTGGGTTTTTTGTTTTTTTTAATTTAATTTAATGAAAAAAAAATATATTTTTCTACAAAAAAAAAGGATTTCTCATCGTTATTTATTGAAGTAAAAATTGGAAACTTTTCACCCTTTTCACCAATTGTAATTTTCTCACGATCGTTATAAAATAAAATAATTGAACAATTGAAAAATACAACAAAAACCCCCAATTTTTATGGTTTTTATGTCTTTTTTTGAAATATAAATTAGACAACTGGTCACCGTAGATAAACATTGTGATTCAATAAAAATTGTGTTGGTTTTCTGGTTATCTCAATGAAAAATGTTTTCAAATATTTCGAAATTTTTTGATTTTAAATATTTAAATTTAAATTAAAAAAAATATTTTTTATTAATCTTAAATGATCACATTAACTACACTTTTTCTAAAAAAAAAAAAACTAAAATGACTACAGTAATACAAAATTGTGTTAGAAGTTGTTAGCAAATAATTGTTTGATACCAGTTTATTTTAGAAATTCTTGTCAACACTAAGAAACCATGTCTATTTTCTATTGAATTCATTTTCTATTTTTTCCCTCCTGGTTTATTTGCTTTTTTTTTGCCGTTTTACTTTGAGTTTTTTTTTTTTTTTTGGGATTTTTGCGGCCAAGGTTTAACTCATTGAGTTATTGACTTTTGTCTTTTGTTTTTTCTGGAATTTTTTTCAAAATCCATTTAATTTGGGGATTTTCAGTTTTTTTTTATTCGAATCAATTAATTCTTGAAAAAATGAAATCAAATTTTTGATTTTATGAAGCTTCAAAATATGGCAGATTTTTAATTTATTTATTCATAATAATTTCTAAATGATCTCTGATTATTTTTCCGCTTTGAATTAGTTAAATTTTTGTGATTTTACCTTTCAAAAAAGAAATTTTTGTTTAAATAAATTGAAAGCGGATCGGTTTATTTCGGATTAAAATATTTTTTAAAACTTGGAAAAATGCCAATTTTTTCGATTTGATTTATTAAAAAATAAATAAAAAATGGACGATGATAAGAATGTCAATAAATTCGTAGAACAAAAACAAAAAATTCGTTTTTTTTTTTTGCGAAAATGTCAAATGATTTCAGTTTGTCAAAATGCTCATTTTCACTGTAGAAAATTTGATTTGATCGTCAAACTCTTCTTTGCTTTCTCTTTACTCTTTTCTTTCTTTTTTTTTGATACCTTCGGTTTTATTTGCTGAGACCTACCTATCTTCAATTGCAAAACTTTTCTCTCCTTTTTACCTTCCTTTCATTGCTCATTGAGCAGCTACAATATTTTATATAGTTTGTGTTACCAAAGTTTATGTTCGACTATTTTAAAATCATTCTTTCTATTTTAAGATTTTTGTAAAAAAAATTTGTTAAATTTTCTTTTTTTGCTTTTCCTTTTTTTTGTTCGTTTTTAAAATAATTTAATTAATAAATTTTAGTTTTAAACTAAACTTTTTCCCCTTCTTTTTCCATTTCTTTTCTTTCTTTTTTATTCGGTTTTGTTTCACTTCTAATTTGTTTCGAGTGGGCGTGGCTTTTGTATGAATCAATGTTTTTGTCATTCCATTCTTGTACTCGTTTTTCCTTGGGCAAGAGAAAAATTTCTGAATTTTATATTTTCGATTATATTCGTTTTTTATGAATTTTCTAATTGAGTTTTATTTTTAATTTAAAAATGTTCCATTTTTATTTTTAGTTATTTAGCAATACTTTTTTAAACCTTTTAGTATGCACCTTTAAGTAAACATTACTGTAGAGTGTCTAGTTTTTTAAATTAAAGTTTATTTTTGTAAAATTGTACTTTTCAATTATAGAATATTATCCCAGTACACATTTATCAATTTTTATTACAGAATTCATTAATTGGCGACGAACCAATGTAGCAAAGTTTAAATTAAAATATAAAGCGAAACAAAGAAGAAGCTACAATTAATTTTTTATTTTTCAAATAATTTCGAATACGAAACGAAGTGGTTTTGAATGAAAAATGTAAGTTTAAATTTAAAAATTGGTTTTCGAATTCAAAATTTTTTCGATAAAATATAACAACAAATTGTTCGTGTCATGAAAAGCGATAAATGTTGTTAAGTATAATGGATTTTCGGTCCATTTAAAAATAAAAGAAAAGAAAAAAAACGAGATAGCATCTTTAAGAATGAGACAATAGATGGTGTTGAAAAGATGAATTTATTGAAAAACGGTATTAAATCGCATGAATGCGCACTTTTCATTTCAAACATTAAATATCAACAAAATAAATATTTCGGAAATAGAAATTAAACAAAAAAAAAATAGAAAGTCAATAATCAATTTTTAGAAGTCAAAAAGTGAAGACGTCGAAGCGTCGACATCTAATGCAGTATCCTTTGATGATACAACAAAAGGACATCATCGAAGAACATCTTCCTTATGGGTTCCACCATCAAGGTTTCTTTTTTTTTTCTTGAAATTTTCAAAAAATAACGTTTTCAAGGCCAATTTTCTCATCGCCAACACAAGTATTTCGAGAGAAAGCTGAAAACGGAGGGCGAATATTAAAAACTCATCCGGTTACCAGGTAATTCGAAAAAAGAAATTATTATTTGTAAGTTCTTCTTTTTCGTAGATGGTTATTCAACGATGGCCCAATTTTACCTCAACAAAGAATAATAACACCGAATAATCAGAAAGAACCACCACTCAGGTATTTCATGATTTTCTTATAAATGTAGTTTATTCATTTTCAGATACGAACATCCAAATCGAAAGTTTTGTACGAACAGAATATCAACGACTAAATACAGCGTTTTAACATTTATTCCCAAAAATTTATTCGAACAAGTTTAAATTTTAATTTGTTTTTTTTTTCAAAAGTTTAATTCAAAATATTTGCAGCTGCATCGATTAGCCAATTTATATTTCATTTTTATTGTAATTTTAAATATGATTATTGGAGCATTTGGTAAATATATATCAGTAATGCCAATTTCATTTGTTCTTGGAATAACAGCAATCAAAGATGCGTTTGAAGATTATCGAAGATATAATTCAGACAAAAAAATTAATCATTCCACATGTCGTGTTTGGGATGCAAGTCAACAACGGTAAATGCGTTTTCAATTAAATTTTAAATCGTAAGTAAATATGCAGATATCGAAAATTAGAATGGCAAAATATTCTGGTCGGAGATTTTGTACATTTATCACATGATGAAATTATTCCTGCTGATATTTTATTACTGCGAAGTAGTGATGTTAATGGTAAGCTTTTTTCCAAAGAGACAAATCATTTAAAAAAAAATATTTTATAGGAATTTGCTATGTTGAAACTTCAAATTTAGATGGTGAAACTAATTTGAAACAAAGACAAGCTATTCGAGCAATGGGAAAATATCATAATATAAATGTTCCATTAGAATTCTCACCATCAGAATTTAATTATAAAGTATTTTTCATTACAAATGAATAATACTTGAAAATTAAAAAAAATTGTTCAGGTTGTTTGTGATGCGCCAACAACCGATGTTTACAAATTTGAAGGAAAATTAGAAAGTGTAGAAGATGGTCCACCAATAGCTCGTGAATTCACGATTCTTGCAAAAGAAAATGTTCTTCTTCGTGGATGCGTTGTAAAAAACACGGATTTCGTCGAAGGAATTGTTTTGTACGCTGGAAAAGATACAAAAGCAATGTTGAATAACAGTGGGCCACGTTATAAGCGAAGTTCTTTGGAAAAAATGACAAATATTGATATAATATGGAGTGTTGTTATTCTTTTTATTTTGTGTATTATTGGAGCCGTTTTGGCTGGTGTTTGGCTTCGCAATTACTCAGAACCGTATGAGACGCCGTTTTTGGTTTACGTTCAAAAAAATTCGACCTATTATAATAAACATGGAAAAGAATATTCGTTTGATCCATCATTTGAATCGTTTTTTGGATTCTGGAGTTATATTATTGTTCTACAAGTAAGTTTACAATTCAAAATAATATACATTTCCTTTAAAAATCAATTTTCAGGTAATGATTCCCATATCGCTTTATGTATCAATTGAATTCATTAAAATTGGACAAGTTTGGTTCATGTCACAGGATAAAAATATGTATTATGAAAAAGTTGACAAAAAACTTCAATGCAGGTATTATTTTGTTTTCAAAATAAATGTTTAAAATTAAAAAATTTGAAGAGCTTTAAATATAACGGAAGAATTAGGACAAATTCAATACGTTATGTCAGATAAAACTGGAACATTAACAGAAAATCAAGTAATTTATTAACTAAAAAGATTGGAAAATAAATTAAATAATAATAATTTGTAGATGGTGTTTCGAAGATGTTCTGTAAAAGGCAATGATTATGGCGGTCGGCCAGTTTCATCGCCTGATTCATCTTTAGATATTGTTGCGACAAGTTTACGAAACGATGCACCAACAAGCAAATCAAAATTGCAATTAGCCGCGTTAGCTGAAGCAGCGGCAAATACAGGAAGACTTCGACCATCAAGAGATCCAAATCTTGAATCTAAATTGTCATTAATTGTTCAAAAAGATTTGGCAAATGTTGACGATCCAATTTTCGCATTCTTTTTAACAATGGCGATTTGTAATACAGTAGTGGTTAATGAAAAGCCTCATGAAGATTTAATGGATCCAGAGGGAGACATGATTGATAGTCGATTTGCAATCGATGATGATGGAACAACAATAACAACATCGGCAAGCACAAAAGAAAGTAATAGTGATGGTTGTCGGATAAGCAAGTTATTAGCCGAAGTTGAAGAAGAAAAAGAAAAAGAAGAAGAAGGAAATTCAATAAATAATGGAGATAATAATTTGATTAAAAATGATGAAGGGGAAACAAAAAATGAATCAAAAAGTGACGAATTCGAAGAAATTGAATTAATTGAATTTAATGAAGAAGAAAAAGAAGGCGAAATTGTGGTTGAAGATAAAAAAGAAGAAAAAGATATTAATAATTATAATGGTGAACGAAAAGAATCAAAAGGATTTGTAAGTTATTTTTGGAATAATCAAACAAAAATTTAGTTGTTTGATTTGTTAAAAACAAACAATTTTGCAGAATATTCTTCATCGGCCATCAATCTTATCAGCTCCATTCTCAAAGTTAAAAGGATTTAAAAGTCCATTTCGGCGATCTGATAAAAGATCAAGTGCGTCAGAGATAATTGCGCCATCACTTCATTCGTTTTATGATTCTGAATCACCCGATGAGTTGGCTTTAGTTGAAGCAGCAAGGGAATATGGTGTTCGATTATTAAAACGACGGTTTAATGATGTTGTTGTTCATTTGAGACATGGATCAAGAAGCTTAAAATATAAAGTTCTTCATACACTTCCATTTGATGCTGATCGTAAACGAATGTCTGTTGTTATAAGAGAATGTACAGGAATGAAACGCGTTCTTTTGTTAACAAAAGGAGCCGATGCGACAGTTTTACCCGTTTTATCTCCGAAATTTTGCTCGTCTGAAGAAGGAGAAGACGTTATATTTAAAGCACAGGAGCATTTATCAAAATATGCAAAAGAAGGATTGAGAACATTATGCTTATCTATGAAAATATGGCCTGAAGATGATTATCAAAAATGGAAGGAAAAACACGAAGAAGCTGAGTTAGATCTTGTTGATCGAGAGAATCGAATAAGATTGAGCATTGAAGATGCCGAAACAAATTTAGAATTACTTGGTAGAGAATATAATAAAAAAACGATGATTTTCAAAATAAGTCTTTAGGAGTAACAGCAATTGAAGATCGGCTTCAAGACGGAGTTCCAGAATGTATTCATTCTCTTCGAGAAGCAGGAATTCGAGTTTGGGTTTTAACTGGTGATAAAGTTGAAACAGCTGTGAATATTGCCTATTCGTCTCATTTATTCTCACCGTCGATGGATTTGTTAAATATTGGAGCGAATGGAATACAAACAGTTTCTGATTTGTTAGATGAACATTTAAAAAGAATTCGAACGTAATTTTTCAAATTTAAAAATTAGAATAATTAAAGTTGGATAAAAACAAAATTTCAGGGCAGAAGAAGTATCAGAAGATGCAATAGATTCTTTTGGATTAGTTCTGAATGCTGCAACACTCGATTATTGTATTGATCCTCATAATATCGATCGTTTTGTTGTTCTTCTTAAAAAGTAAGATTCTTAACCTTCAAATGTTTTTTTTTATTCAAAAAGTATTTTCAGATGCCGCTCTGTTCTATGTTGTCGAGCAACTCCTCTTCAAAAAGCTCAATTAGTTACACTGGCCAAAGGAAAGTTGATGGGAAAAGTATTGGCTATTGGTGATGGAGCAAATGACGTCAGCATGATTCAAGTAATTCATATTTCAGAGAAAGAATGTATTTTATAAAATTTGTAGGGAGCTGATGTTGGAGTTGGATTGTCTGGGCAAGAAGGAATGCAAGCAGTAATGTCAAGTGATTTTGCAATGGCTCGATTTAGATTTTTATCATCTTTATTACTTGTTCATGGGCATTGGAATTATTATCGTTTGGCAAATACGATTCTATACTTTTTCTATAAAAATTCAATGTTGGTATTTGTTGTTTTTTGGTATCAAATTTTCAATGGATTCTCATCGCAAGTTCCACTCGATCCTGTATATTTGATGGTTTACAATTTATTATTTACGTCGGGTATAAATTAAACTAGTAACAATAGTCATTAGAAACCCTTAATTATTCTAGTGCCTCCATTATTGTATGGATGTTTGGATCAAGATGCCAGTGCAGAATTACTCATTGAGTATCCAAAATTGTATAGACAAGGAAGATTGGGAAAGGTTTTAAATAAAAATTAAAAATGAATTCTTCTAAATTATATCGTTTTAAGAAATATAAATGGTACTCATTTTGGATAAATATAATTGATTCAGCATGGCAAAGTTCAGTGGTTTATTGGATTTGTCATTTTGTAAAAAAAATCGTTCTTTTTTCTGTTTTCGAAACAAAAAAATGAATTTTCAGACATATTGGAAAAGTGATGTTGATATGTGGTCATTTGGGCATCTTCTTGTTTCTCAGCTTTTGATTATCAACACTCTACAATTAGCCATGTTTGTTCAATATTGGGTAAACTTAATAAATTTGATGTTAAATTAATTTAAAAGTGGCTAATTTTGTAGACTTGGCCAATGTTTTGGTCAATGTTTTTATCAATTTTAGCATTTGTGATTTGTTCATTATTATATAATGGATTTGTTACACCAAACTGGACATGGACAAATGTTAAAGATCCGCCATCAATGGTTGCATTTAAAGCATTTTCCAGTATTGATTATTGGATGGTAAATGTTGTTCCTAGTTGGATTTATTATTGAAAAAAAAATTATAGGCACTTATAGTATCAGTTGTGTTGGCATTGATGCCAAGATATATAATTACAATTATTGTAAATACAATAAGCCCATCATCAACACTTCGACAAAGATTTGGAGCGTCAGGAGACTTTAAAAAAACAGAATCAAGTTTTTTTCTTCAAATTGAAAATTAAAAACTGTGTTTTTCTTTAATTTAGGATTTACAAAATGTGCGGTTGGATGTTTATCCTCTCCCTTTAGATGTGCACGTGCAATCTGTAGTTGTGGAAGCTTAAAGCAAACTGTTCATGTAGAAAAAAAAATTAGTTTAAAATGAAACATTTAAAATTTCAGGTGGAATAGTTGGCTCTCATTTAATACTTTAATAATAGTTGATTAAATTTTTATTGGTTCCTGTTTTTTTTGTTCCCTTTTTTCAATTCCCAATGTAGAAAGTCTAACTAATCCGAACCCTGATAATTTCTTTTATTCATCTTTCAAACTTTCTGTAACATTTTTTTCTTGACGAGGTTTTTACTGCAAACATTTTTAAACGGGCCAGCCAATATTGCTTTTTATTTTCATATCTAATTAGGCCCCATTTTATCATTCTTGAATTCAACTCTGAACATGTTTTTGCTCATAGAAGTTTTATCAGTTTTCATTGTAAAATATCCATTTTTTTTCATTTTGTTCATTTTATAATTAAAATGTTTTTTCTTAAAATGTCCCAGTTATTTTCATTATACGAGGTTTCTTTATTTTTTCTTTGTTTTTCTTCTCGTTGTAATAAATGGTTCATTTTTGCAAACAAAACTTAGCAAGCCAAGTTGAGATTGCAAAAAGAAGTCAAAAATTTATTTCTTGAAAGCAGGATAAATTTATATTGAATATCAATAATGATGAAAGTGGCTAAGAACTCCAAAAACTATTCAAGGCTAAACGCATACCGTACTCAAGTACACGTCGTGGCAAGGTGTCATTGTACTGTATTTCTCTCTGTGCCTTTGATATGTAGTAGCTTGAGCTTACTGGTTAACAAGCTTTAAGATTGTTTTATACGAAAAAAGAAATAAAAGAGAAAAGCAAATTAGAATTGTTGATTTTTAAAAAAGATATTCACAAATTTAATTAAAACTTAGAAGAAAAAAAAATGTTTAAATCAATTTCTGAAATAGAAAAAAAATAAAATTAGAAAAGGAAATATTTTAAATGATGAATAACAAAATCTGCAGTGTCAGTTGTTTCTTTTAATCATTTAACCATGATTATTTTGTCTCGTTTTCAATATTTCTCCCCTCCTCTTTTTCTTTGTTATAACTTGCGCTCAATTATGACCGCTTACGATGACATTTTATCGCTGACGGCGACCACCCAACAGGAGTACGAAACAGCTGAGTGGTTGAATTATAGATTGCATATTGAATGAGAGAGCCATACACAACGACATTTATCGATTTGGTTGGTGAGAAAACGAGAGAAACAGAGAAAGAAAGAAATCAAGAATGTATGGTGAAGATGGGCGGCCCAGAGTCGGCTTTTTTTATAGTTTTGGAGTTTCTCTACATTTTTTTCTTACTCATCACTTTTTTCTGTTGTTTCAAGTTTTATTTTAAACAATTGAAAGTGTTTTATGGTTAATTTCAATTATTTAACAGAAAAAAAAACTTTATTTTAACAAAAATTATTTAGAAAATTACTAGATTTTTAAGTTTATTAAACAAACCTTTTTTTTTTAAATATTTTGAAGAATTTAAAATAAAATAAAAACATTTTTTACTGTTAATTAAAGGAACATTAGGAAATAGTATTAACAATTACACACCTACGCTCCTTTAATTTTTATAAATTTGTTTCAATTTATCAATTAAATCTTTTCGAGAACTTCTTGATTTTTGTTGTTTAAATTATAAAAAAGTTAAATTATGAAATAATTTTCCCTTTCTTTTCTGAAAGACGTTTTATTCACAAACCGATGCCATATTCTTTATTTGCTACTCTATTTGATCAAGCTCACCGTTTGCACAAGACAAATCATTTACGAAAATTTTCTTTTTTCTTTTTCTTTTTCTTTTGCTTCTTCAAATTGAATTGCGCAGAACGAGCTTTGTTTCTTTACAAACTAGAAACAGTCAAATGTTTCGTTTATTTTAGCGGAATGATTTAAAAAATTATATTTTTCTAAAGAAATCATAATTTTTTGCAATAAAAAGAATTTGAAAAATAATGTTGAGATTTATTGAGATAGTCGATATTTGCTGTTTATGATTACTGCATTTACCTAACTTATTTGTCGTTGAAAAAGGAGCACTTGGCAAGTATATTTATAAGACATCGATGGTGAATAAAACAAACGCAAGTGTCATCTAAAATCAGATGGACGCGTACTTTGCCCCCAAAAATAACACATTCTTTCTTTTTTTCTCTCTAACTTTTTTTCTGTTTTAGAATATTAATAGCTACCATGTGTGTGTATCGCTTATCATTCCAAATTTCATGTCGATTCAACAATCTTTCGAATGGTTTTTGATTTTATTGCAATTTTTTTATGATGAAATTGATTGTCGGTTTTGAACAACAAAGTTCTCTGATTCTTTTCAATTTCTTCCCAATCGTTTACATCATGCACATTCATTCTTTCTCAAGAAATTGTTTTTCCATTTTTTTTTTTTTGATAGAAAAAATTTGATTTCGAATCAAATTCACATCTGTTTCTTCTCTGCTACAGTGTTGTTTACTGCACTTTTTAGAAGATAACAAACGTCATAGTTCATACTTCACAGCACGTTCAAAGATTTTTACCGACGTTTTTTGAATTTTTGAACAAAAAAACATTCAGTTTAAATTTGAAGTGTAAAGTTTAAGTTTAAAAAAACAGAGCTGATGACATAATTATGATTGATTATTTAATTTTAAGAAAAAGTCAAAAATTAAAGATTTTTCTAAAAGTAGCCAAACAAAGTTATAGTTTCAAGGCCGTGCTTTGTCTTGTTTGACTTTTAGCCGGAAAACGAGAATTCTGTAAGAAATAGTTCATTTTGTTTTTTCTTATCCCACGTTGATTTCTATCTTTTTCTCCCATGTTTGTTCATTTCTACGTGACAAATAGCAAAAAAAATTAAATCGAAACACATTTGTTCAACGAATTTTTTTTTTGTTCTCTCACACTTCTTCAAGTTGACGTCAGTACGGAAAAAAGCGAGGAATGATAGAAGAAAGCTCGTCATCAGCTGTTCTGTTAATGTTAAAACGACGGCAACGTAGTTTCTAGTCGTATTAGAGTATTATATTACTGGTTTTTACGGAAAAAAAATCTCTTTTCCATATACATAGTGAATATATGTACAATTTGTTTGATTATTCATCAAGGCCAATATTTTTTTGATCTTTTGTTTTTGTGTTGTTCAAACTTTGAACAGAATTAATTCTGATTTTATAAGATAAAAAAAAAATTTTTATTTTAAATTTTGTTTCAAATTTTCATTTAATTGATTAAAATTTACACAATTAATTAAAAACGCATTATTTGACTTTAATTCAACACGTTTTGTGTTAAAATGCCTTTTTATTATCTCAAATTTTGTTTACCAATTTTTGTGACGGTTGAAAATGAAAAGTCATAAACGTGTATTGACGAACAATGTTTTGAACCTTTAAGACTGTTGATTTATCATTGATCACAAATATCAAACGTTTCCTAATTCATTGTTTCCATAGTTTTTTTTTGTTTTTGATATTTTGTAGTAGGAAATGATGTTTGTGTCTTTGGTTCTTTAATGTTCATTAATTTTTTGATTGAGTAATCATGATCGGCAAATCAAATCAATAAATGATTATTATCTTGTTTATAATTCTTTTCAAATAATTTTATTTAACAAATGGTCTAGACGATTTAATAAGTTAATTCAATTGTTTCTTCTTTTTTAAATTATTTTAATGATTTTATCTTGTTAGTGATTTCAAAAAAAACCTGAAACGTTTTATTTGCCTTTCTTTTCTTCTCGTCAATTTTTTAATTCATCAAACATTGAAGAAAATTAGATTTTTGCAGGAATCAGCCACCTCAATTCTTGCTCAAACATCATCAGGTAGCTGGTTTGAACTGAAATTGAATAAAATCTGCTCCATCGAAAACTGAAGAAATCAAATTTTGTTTTGTAGTGAATGTGTTTTCGAGACGTTTAAAGTGACTCAACATCGCCATAAAACGTCATCTTAAACAATTTTCAAAGTTTTGAATAAAACAGCCAAGAAAAAAAAACAATTTCGGTAAATAATCGAAAAATGGTTGCCGGTGTTCGGCTTTTGGCATGTGGCCGATTAGCTGTTCGAGCTGTATTTTCAGCTTCAGCGATTGATTTAGGTAAAAGAAGAAGAAGGGAAAAAAAATTTATTTAATGTTATTTTTTTAATTGTAGGCGCTTCAGTTGGACCAGAAGTGGTGAATTCTGGAGGAAATAAACGAAATTATTCGTCAAAACCAACAGCATCAGGAAAAGGAACAGAAGGAGCATCAAGTCCGGCAACGTCATCACACGTTGAAAATGTTATTGCGAGTTGTGCTGGATTTCCAAAAGACATGTTGAAAGGACCATCAACTGTATTAGACAAAGGGGTTTTTGGAGACGATGCTTGGTTCATAACAAGATTCAAAAATACATTTGTTGTTGGCGTTGCTGATGGTGTTGGTGGATGGAGAAAATATGGTATTGATCCATCCGCATTTTCAAGGCGTCTGATGAAAGAATGTGAGAAACGAGTACAAGGTGGCGATTTCGATCCGCAAAGGCCCGAAACTTTATTAGAATATGCATTCAAAGCATCAGCTGAAGCTCCAAAACCTGTTGGTACGTAAAAATTTTCGAAAAAAAAAAATAAATAATAAATTTTTAAAGGCTCGTCAACAGCTTGTGTGCTCGTTGTTCACCAAGAAAAGTTGTATTCAGCCAACTTGGGAGATTCCGGCTTTATGGTGGTTCGAAATGGCAAAGTTATCTCAAAAAGTCGTGAGCAAGTCCATTATTTCAATGCTCCATTTCAACTAACGTTGCCTCCAGAGGGTATCCAACTTGTTTATGATGAAAAAGAAGAAAAATAAATGTGGTTGTTTTTCAGGATATCAAGGATTTATTGGAGATAAACCAGATATGGCAGATCGAGAAGAGTTAAATGTAAAAAAAGGCGATATTATTTTGTTGGCAACTGATGGGGTTTGGGATAATTTGAGTGAACAACAAGTTTTGGATCAATTAAAATCATTGGATGAAGGAAAAAGAAATGTTCAGGAGGTAGAAAAATGCCAAAAATGAAAATTAGAAATTATTTGTTTTTCTTTTTCTTAGGTTTGCAATGCATTGGCTTTAACTGCCCGACGGTTAGCATTTGATTCGAAACATAACAGTCCATTTGCAATGAAAGCTCGTGAACATGGATTCTTGGCACCTGGAGGGAAACCAGATGATATTACATTAGTACTTTTGCTTATTGCATAAGTTTCTTCCTCTTGTTTTGGATATTTGTTTTATCGTAGACTTTATGAGCTCTCAATTACATCAACTACCGGTTATAATTCAAAAATTTCCAAATTTGTTTGTTTTTCCATAAGGCTCGTTTGAAAAAAAAAAGAATCAGAGAAAAGTGTTTTAACTGCCATTTTTCAAATTGTAGTTTCATTGTTCTTTTAGAAATGTGAAATGAATTCACATTTTGAAGATCTCTCGTTTTTCGTCCAAAAAGTCAGCGTTTAATTTTTATGTTGAAATTCGATTTTATATTGACATCTTTCGGCGTCTTTTTTCAAGTGCCTTTTTTGTGCTCCCTGAGATTTTTTTCTTTTTGAATCAACCTTTTTTCTAAAAGTTAGTTGCAAATTTATTCGGCGTATTTTTTATTTTAAGGGTTTTATTTAGAAAATAAAAAAAAATATAAATTTAGAGTTTTTAGTTTTGTATCAGTCAATAATGTACCATTTTGTTGTTTCTGGTAAAAAATTGTTGTTGTATTTTTCTTTTAATTTAAATGTATTAAATCATAAATTAGTTGCAAGATTTTATTTTAATTTTTTACAAAAAAATAAAACGCTTCCCCCTCCATCGGGTAAAGTATTTCTTTTCGAAAAAGAAAGGCAAAAAGAATACGTTTAAATTGAATTTTTAAACAAAAAAAAAAAGATTTTTTTTTCTTTTGGGCAAAACATTTGAGGTGAAAAGTGACAAAAATGGAGAGAAAAAGAGAAAAAGGAAAAATTTATTTACATTTTATTTGAAAGGAAAAATAGAACAATCTTCTTTTCAATTTCTCCCCTCTTTCTTCCCTTCAATTTTCTTTCTCACCTCATTTTATTTACGCTAACGTCAATTTATTCTTTTATTTCTCTTTTTTTCTTTTTTTAATTATTTAAAAGTTTAAAAAAAAGAAACCAAAAATGGGTTTAAATTTATTAAAATTCCGAGCAAAAGGAGCAAAGTTTGTTTGGATTTTCAGCGATATTTCAAGAAATTAGCTGAAAACAATTTCAGAGACATCATATTTTTAATATCGTTTGGTATTGCGATTGGATATTTATTCGGGATTTTTGTGTTTTCAAAATCGCTTAATATTGACGTTATTGATAATATTCGAATAACAAAACATGGTGATTTCAAAAAAAACAAAAAAAAAAAAACATTTTTTATTTAAATTAATTTAAAATTTGCAGCAAAAAATTGGAAAAATGGTGAAACAAATTTGAATCTTCGATGTGTTATTTTAATTCATCGAAATACATGGGTAAAATAATTTTTTTTTAAAAATTCAAATTAAAATTTTTTATTTTTTGAAGAAACCAGAAATGATTTTACAAGTTTTATCCGATGGATATACAAAATTATGTAATGAAACAATTTATTTTAGCAACGATCAAAAATTGATTAAAAAAATGGAAAGTTGGTGATAAAAAAACAAAAAAAAATGGGATTTTTTTTTTAAATTTGAATTTTTTTTAGAAAAATATTCAATTGAATTTATTGATAAACCTTATTTAAGTTATTTTTATTGGAGCTTTTATCAATTTGCAATGGAATTTTCAGCAAAAAATAGTCCAGCTCAATGGACTTTTATTGGAAATGAGCAAACATATTTAATTGTGCCAAATTTGAAACGAATTCTTCTCGAATATAATTCAGATGAGAATATTATTTTGGGAAAAGTTTCATCGAAAAAGTTTTTCTTTTTCTTTTTTACAATTTTTATTAAAATTCATTAAAATTAAGATCAATTTGGACGACAATTTTTCCATTTACAAGCTCGAAAAAAGTTTCAGTTCATAGCGGAGTTGTTTTCTCAAATTCAGCCATTGATCAATTATCAAAATGCAGGTCTTCAAATTATTTTAATTAAAGCAATTTTTATTTTTTTTCCTTTCAGAGGATTTTTTACGCCTTTATCAGCCGAAAACGCCTTATATGATTGTAGTCAAGAATATAATATTGAAATTGTAGATCCATTTGATGAAGATTCATCACGATTATTCAATGATCTTCCTCCATCAGAAATAATTGTTCCAAATGTATTTTTGTTCACAAATAATCTTGAAATAATTATTGAAAATTTCAGCCATCTAATAAGAATTTAAACAATTATTCAGACCATGCAATAACGTTTGGTCAATTATCAATAAATAACATGCGAGTAATTGAATATGGAATGAAAGTTAAAGTTTTCGGGCTTGGAGGTTTTCTTTTTCTTTTTTTTTTAGATCATTTAATACTTTTTTTTAAAGAAATTGAACGTGTAATTGATAACAATCAGGTATCAAACAATCAAACGAGTAATTGAACATTTTTCAAAAAGAAACAAATAATTGTGATTAATTAATTATTACGAGTTGTATTTTTTTTATTTATTAATTTTTCTTGTTGAATTTTATATTTTTATGAATGATAACAATGACGATTTAAATTAAAAAATAACAAAAAATTGAAAGAAACTACACTATCTACTGAAGATGAAGATGGAATTTAAACAATTTCAATGACAGCTCCTGCTTTTTCCAAAATGGCTTTCAGTTCTTCAGCTTCAGCTTTACCCAAATCTTCTTTGACATTAACCGGAGCTGTTTCAACAAACTTCTTGGCTTGAACTAAGTTAAGACCAGGAACAGCGTTTCGAATCTCTTTGATAATCGCAATTTTTTTGGTGTCGTCGAACTTGGTTAATTTTACAGTAAAAGTCATTTTTTGTGGAACGTCTGGCGCAGCTTCGGCAGCTTCAGCTTAAAATTTAACTCTTAAAAACAATTTTTAAAACTAAAATAGAAACCTTGAGCTGGAGCAGCTCCAGCCGCTGGTGCAAAAGCAGCAGCAGCCATAAACGGTTGATCCGGAATATTTAATCGTTTTTTTAAAGCCCAGTTAAGGTCAGACACATCAAGAAGACTTAAATTAGCAATTTCCTCAACAAGAGAAGACACTTTTGGAGAAATTGATCTATCCTCCGATGGAAGAGAAGCTGGGCTTCCTTCGTTTAACGGAAGTCCTAAAAAAATGTTATTTTATTTTATGAAACATTAAAAATTTGGAGATTTACCTGCCGCTTGTGAATATTTAGCGCGATTTCTGAAAATTTTTGAAAGTGGACGTAATGTTTTCGATAACATTTTGGCTGCAATTAATTAATTGAAAATAGTTTATAACGGTAATAGCTAAAATTTGAAAAAACAAAAAAGTTAAGTATTCAAAGATGAGATGCTTATTGACATTATAAAATAGGATTTTAAACGTAAAAATTAAAATGTTTCCTTAACGCGCAGGAAAGTTTACGTCAGTGATTTAACCACTGACGTGCCTTAAGTGTTGTTGGCACTTTTCTCGATTGAAGAGCTCAGTTTTTGGTTTTTTCTATGCACAAATATTTTTTTTGTTATCGTATTTTAAATGAAACTCCGGTTTTAAATTTTTTCAATGATATTTAAAAAAAATATTAAAATTTAATTTTAAACAAATTTATAGATCATCATCCAATCACTTGAAAGCTTCATTTCGTTTTATATTGTTTCAAATCATATAAACAAAGGTTGGTTATAAATATCTATTTTTTTTAAAAAGTCTAAATCAATTGGTGTGCACCCTAACAATTAATTAAAAATTCAATTTTTTGTGCGTTTTGATGAATTTGTTTTACAGTATGGGTACAAACACAGGTTTGGTGATAGCTGGTGTGGCTGGTGCTTCTGCACTAGCCATTACAGCTGCCGCTGTTCCATTTGTTTCTCCAGCACTTCGTCGGGTGTGTATTCCATATGTGCCTGCGACAAGTGCTCAGCTCGAAAATGTTTCACGCGCCCTTTCTATCGCCACCACCGCAACAAAGAACAAGGGGGCACTCATTGATTTAGGCTCAGGAGACGGTCGTGTTGTGAGTGAAATTTAAGTTTTTCAGATGAAGTTTGGTGAACAATTAGCAAGCCATTTAACACCAGAATGGCGTAAACAGTATATTGATTATGAAAATCTTAAAAGTCTTCTGTATAATGATATGATGGAAGTTCCAGCAGAAGATGATCGTAGAGAAGAACATATATCTCGTCTTGATGAAAAATTTTTCAATGAATGTGAACAAGAACTAACAAAAATTAATTTATTTTTTTCACAAAAAATTGCTGAAGCCCAAGGAAAATACCATGAATTGCAAACGGAGCTTCAAACGTTTAAGGAAGTAATTGAATCCCGAAAAGAACCAATGACACTAAGACGTCGATTTGGAGCAAAAGATAAATTGCACAAAGAAACGACTAGAAATGAGCAACAATTAAAATTAGCATTTTCTGAATTTTATCTCAGTCTGGTTCTTGTTCAAAATTATCAACAATTGAATTCAACTGGATTTCGAAAAATTCTCAAAAAGCATGATAAATTAACGAATAATGAAAGAGGATTGGATTGGAGAATAAACAAAGTCGAAAAATCGTCGTTTTTTCTTAATCGAGAAATTGAAACTTTAATTACAAATGTTGAAACATCAGTTATTAATGATTTGGAAGGTGGTAATCGGCAAGCTGGAATGAAAAGATTAAAAGTAAATTAATTTAAACAATTCACATGTCATTGATTTTTTTCAGGTTCCACCTTTATCTGAAAAACAGAAACCAATTACAACATTTTCACTTGGTCTGTTCATTGGCGCAAGCATTATTTTGCTACTAGCAATTCTACTTTCATGGTGGGGATCAACACCGCGACAAAATGAGCCGAAATGGGTTGCTGTTCGATTATTTCGCGGACCTCTTCTTGTTTTTCTTTCAATATTTCTTTGTGGTGTCAATATGGCTGGATGGGCAGGAGCTGGTGTAAATCATGTGTTAATTTTTGAAGTCGATCCACGAAATCATTTATCATATCAAACATTAATGCAAATCGCATCTTTTATGGTCATGTTATGGTCGTTGGCTGTTTTAGCATATCTTTATGCTCATTTAATTCATATCCCACCGTTTGCTCCACCTTTAGCATTGATGATTATTTGCTGTGTGATGCTTTTTAATCCAATTGCAAAACCGGATTCAGTTTTTCATCGAAATTCGAGATTTTGGCTGCTCAAACATTGCTATAAATGTTTCACTGCTCCACTTCACTTTGTGACCTTCACCGATTTCTGGCTTGGTGATCAGATGAATTCATTAACAACTGCTTTCCTCGATTTTCAATATTTCGTTTGCTTTTATGCAACGGAAGTGGATTATTCAAATGGTTGGCTAGAAGTTCGAACACTGAATTCAACAGCAGGATCGGTTCCATGGGGACATGTTGATATTGCGACAGGGAAAGATATGTGTATGTCAGCAGCTGGAATTCGATCATTAGTTTCTGTGGTTCCGGCAATGGTTCGATTTCTGCAATGTTTACGACGTTATCGAGACACAAAACGAGTTCATCCTCATTTAGTGAATGCTGGAAAATATTCTACCACATTTATTGTAGTTGCATGTGGAGCATTAAACAAATGGATGGAAAAAGATGATCCTAATGTTACGTCAATATTTTTCTACATTTGGATTTTATCATACATCATGTCATTCACTTATACATTTTTGTGGGATATTTTCATGGATTGGGGATTAATTGATCCTCGAGCTCCGAAAGAAACAAGATTTTTAAGAGAAGAAATGATCTATGGAAGTAAATGGTATTATTATGCAGCGATTGCTCAAGATTTCATTCTTCGTTTATCCTGGGTGTTAAATGTTTCACTTGGAGAAGCATGGACTTTAGACTCGGATTTCTTAACGACTGTGACAGCACCATTTGAAGTTTTCCGTCGTTTTATCTGGAATTATTTCCGTCTAGAAAATGAGCATGTCAATAATTGTGGTCAGTTCCGTGCTGTTCGAGATATTTCGGTAAAACCAATTCGAAAAGGAGATTTGGAATCGTTATTATCAAAAATGGATCAAATGGATGGTGTGACGCATCGTGGACAAGATTTAATGGAGCGAGTTAAAAAACAGAAGAAGACGGCAAAATCAACAAGACAATTATTGAGAAAAACAAGATTTAATCGATTAATAGCGACAGCTCCGGTTACAACAACTCTTGTTGAAACAGCTCATTAAAAGCATTCAAGTTTACATTTTTTTTCACTTGTTTTTTTCACTTTTAATTTTTTTACCTTTCAGTTGAGTGTCAGAATAGATTTTTATTGATTAATTTTATTCCTAGCTAAAAGCTGAAAGTCCTACTTAAAATTTATTCTTCAATTTGTAGCTCTCCATAATAGAAATTAGTTTTTATCATATTTTAAAAATATATGTCTGTTTCATCGCCGATTTATTGATACATTCCCCAATAGACTTACACCAATTTTTGGAGCTTTAATACATGTGTGACAAGCAAATCAAAAAGAAAATGCAATAAATCTAGTCCTTTTTTGTTTTTATTCTTTTTTTTAAAATTTCCTTTAATCAAAATAAATTAGTAATTAGTTAAAAAAAACCTTTGAAAGTAAACAAAAAACGGAGAATAATGATAAAAAAAAATAATTGAATAAATTCCAGGTAATTCAATGTGCAAAAGAAGGTTATAAAAGTACGGGAGTTGAGCTGAATTCAATTCTTGTTTTTTACTCTAAATTTCGATTAATAAAAGAAGGATTAAGAAATGAAGCAAAGTTTATGAGAAAAAATATATTCAAGACGGATTTGACACAATATGAAACAGCTGTTATATTTGGAGCTGAAAGTTTGGTAAATTTTTGAAGTTTTGTTTTCCCAAACAAAATAAAAATGAAAATGACTTTAGATGGGAGATTTAGTGCCAAAGTTAAGTGAGATGAAGCCGAACTCGAATCTTTTAGCTTGTCGTTTCCCACTTCCAGAAAATGAGGCTTGGAAATTGGTAAAACAAAAAGAACAAATATTTGAAAGCTTATAATTTTTGGAAATTTTAGGAAAATCAAGTTGGCGAAGGAATTGATGCTGTATGGATCTATAAACGTTTATGATTTCTTTTAATTTTTTCAATTTTAGTTTTTTTTTGTTATTAAATTTGTTTTTTTTTTTGAATTAATTCAAATATTTTGGTTAAATCGAATATTTCGATCGATAATAATATTTAAAGTTGAATATTTTTCAGAATTTATTTCAAACATTTTTTAGATGTTAATTAAATCATTGTCGAATATTGTAAATGTAAGAAATCGAGCGACATATTATCAAAATAAAAAGACATTTACTCCAGCATTTGTCAGGTTTTAATTTTCAACAATTTACTTGATGAAGCTTGATTTTCAGACGTTTCTTTTTACGATATCCATATGCTCACTTATATATAGTTTTTGGATTATGTTCTTCAGCAATGATTGCTCCGGTTCTTCATTCGGTTTGATGTTTTAAAGAAATTTTTAAATCATTGAGCTTCAAACTTCTTTCAGTGTTACTTATATTTGACATTATCAAAATCTGAATTTGATAATTATCGAGTAGAAAGAAATGCGTTGGTTTTAGAAAGACAGAAATTTGGTAAAAAATTTATTTTAATTTCCTTTCCTTTTTAGAAATGTCAAGCTTTTAGGAAAAGGATTATGGTTTCCATTTGTTTCAAATAATGAAGAAAATGAGAAGAAAAATTCAAATATTTAAAAAAATTTTAGGTTTTTAGTTTTTTTTTTCATTTAAAAGTTTTCAAAAAAATATGTTTTATTATTTAAACATTTCGAATAATGTCCATTTATGATTCTTTTTTTGATTCCTGAGGACGTCTTTTAGCAAGTTTAGAATTTGTTGGCTGAAAAAAAACAAAACAATTTAAAGAATAATCTGAAATTGAAAACAACTGACTATAACTGATCGGTCATCAACATCGAAGATTGCTTCAGCAGCTCCATCCCATTTATTAGGTCCGTTTAATCGGAAAACGTATGGAACGCAAGGTCCGAAGAATACTTTATAAGCCAGATATGGGTTTGTTAGTAAAAGTTTTGCAATATTTGGATTACAGCCAACTTTCTCTCCAAGTTCATGCATGTAAGAGGAATAATCAACCTAAAAAATATTTTTTTTAAAAATGGCAAAAAAGGAAGAAAAAAAATACTTGAATTGTGTGTCTTCGACTTGCCACATAACGTTCTGCCATTTCATTCCTTTTCTGTTCAATATCTTTAATCATCTGAAATTTCAGAAAATTGGGAAAAATTCAAAAAAGCAACCAACGTTATCTTTCGATGGAAGCTTCAAATTTCCAGAAAATGATTCAAGATAAAACCGAGCTTGCATTTCTGAAATTGGCATAATTGATCCAACTGGTTGAATGAGACCAATAATTCCAAGAGAATTATGGTCGGATGTTGCAATTGGAAAAATGTATTTATAAGCATCGAGTTGATTTTCATTGACCTGAATCAATTTCCCATTTTCAACCGTGTTGAAGTTGAATGAATATCCAGTTGCAAGAATCACCTAGAAATAAAGAAATAAGAAAGGAGTAGAAAAATCAAAAGAATAAACTTCATCAACATGATCAACAATCGATCCGTCATCAAAAATAATTCCATTCTCAGTGAATTCTCGAATTCCTGGTTTGACTTTGACAGTTCCACAAGCGATTCGATTTCCAAGCTCATCATTCATTGTTGGATGAGCTCCAAGAACTCGATGCTTCGGCTTCAGTCCGTATTTTTCATGATCCAAACGTTGATTGGCCACACGTTCTAGATCCCAATTGATCAATGATAGAGGAAGAATATTGGCCAGATTCATTCGGAAAATTCTGGAATTTTTTTTTTGTTTAAAATTTAAAAAAAAATAAAATCAGAATTTTTACGTATTAAAAACTTTATCAGTTGGTTCGCCATAATCACTAAGACGATAAAAAATCCAACTTCCACGACGCGTCACCAAATAGATTTGCTTCGATATTCGGCTTAATTCAACCGCACAATCGACACCAGAATTACCAATTCCAACAACAACGGTGATTTTATCTTCGTAGCCTTTAAACGAGAACAAATCAATCGATTAGTTTTCCCCTGGTGAAGGAAAGAAAGGGGAACCTTTATAATCCTTGTAACTATGAGAATGAACAATTCTTCCTTTGAATTTGTCTTGTCCTGGCCAGGGTTTCGGGAAAAATGGAATTGCGTGATGTCCAGAGCTTAACATGATTCCATCGAAAATTTGTTGATTCTTCTTTCCATTTCTTCAAGAAATCCAAATTCGGGGTTTTTTTTAATCGAAAATTTTAGAAACAAACCCATCAGAATATTTAACGAGCCATTTTCCAGTTTTCTCATAATCGTCAGCTCTTTCAATTGATTCAACAGTATGATTGAATTTAATAAAATCATAAAGATTGAAATGTTTCGCATAATTTTTCAAATATCGATGCATTTCAGTGTTGTGCATATAATTGGCCATCGAATCTTCTGGTGGAAAATCCGAGAATGACGTCATCTCTTTCGAAGTGTTGATTACTGTAGATTTCATCACTGAGGCTACTGTAGACGATAAAAAAAATTATTATTTTTTCTTTTTTCCCGGTTTTTTTTTTTGAACAAACATTCAGTTTCATAAGGTTTGTAGTTCCATAAACCACCAATTTCATTTGATTTTTCAAAGCAAACCACATCAATATTATCATAGAATAAAGCATGTCTGAAAAAAATCAATAATTGAAAAAAAGAAGAAGGAAAAACCAAAACCGAATTGATGGTAATCCAGAAGCTCCAGCTCCAATCACAAGAAGTTGTTTTTTGGTTGTCGTCATTTTTCGACAAACGAAATGTAGAAAATGAAGAAATTGATAGGAACTCTCTTCTTATTTATATCATTTCAATTATGTTCACCATCCACCAAAGAACAAAAAATATAAAAAGTTCAATTTTAGGTACATTTGGCTACACAAATTATCATTCAAGAAATATTATAAAATTAGATAAGACGAAGAGAAAATCAAATGAATTCAACTAAAACCGCCGTTGATTGGAAATTATGATAAATGAAGAGAGAGAGAGAGAGAGAGAGAGAGAGAGAGAGAGATAGAGAGAGAAAGAGAGAGAGAGATTTGATCGAAAACTACAAAAAACTAAAAATTTTGGAAAAGAAAAACATGTTTCAATAATTAATTTTATGTGACATTTTCATTTTTGAAACGAAGAAATCAAAAAATGATTTTCAACAATTTGAAAATGATATTTTAAAGAAAAATAAATCTATAAGAAACTTTTTTTCTTTTTTTTTTTTTGATTGCCGAATGAGCCGCCGCCTTTCTTTAGCTACAATGCGCTAGAGACACTACAGTGCTCAAGACAATGATACGATCGATCACCATGAAATGTATTACTGCAAAATAATGACTGTACAGGAATTTTCCAACGAATGAGGAAGATCTAGAAAAAGATGGGAAAGAGCACCACCATCACAACCAGATACTATCACACTTCTGGATGGACAGAATTATAAGAAAAAGCCATTTTTCTGCGATTTCAGATGGAAGACAGCAATTTAAACAGCTCAAATTGTCTCCTAAGATTTGTGCTCGGGAAATGAGCTCCAAAAGTTTTTATTGCCTTTTTTCTGTTTTGATGCCGTTCCATAATTAAAAATTCAAACAAAGATTCATTAATATGGAAAATGGGCCGTCGTCCAGAACTTCGTGTAACTTTAAAAATGCGATTTGACATGGATTTAACTAACAAGGAGCGCGCACCAACATATCGTGGAGATACCTAATGATTTATATACCGTTGGATAGCCCTTGAAAAGCTCTATCAGATAGCATGTTCATTTTTTCCGGAATAAGTCTGGTGCGTGATCTACAAAGCTTTGAAATGACACTGTATGTGTACAGTGGTACAGTGTATAAAACAGTTTCCAATCATTTTAAAACTTCATTTTTGCTTTATTTACATGAAGTTATGTGAGATAAACAGTCTTCAGTCGTCTGGCCGCAGATGGAGATTTTAGTGTCTCCAAAATGAGGGCCTTCCAAGAAACGGATCAGCTCGCCGGCGACTTGTTTTTTCTCTCGAGTAGGCAAAATGGGCTTGAAAGCGAAGCCGATGCGTTCGACGACAATGGAGAGGATAACCTTGATTATCCAGAATTAGATAGAACTTTACACCTCGGGCAACTGTTTATACCCAGTTTCCAGCGGTTTAAAGCCATTCTGGAACTTTCTGAAGCCAAAATAATCAGGTGAAATATTTAAAAACAATATGCAATAAAAGTTGTCACAGGGGGACCCGGACCATGGCCTTCAGATTAATAACCTAGGACTTTTACCGTTGCACTACGCAGCCCCACTTAACTTAGTGAAAGGTGCACCCTTATTAAAAATGATAGGTATATATATATAAATATATTTATAAAAAAATACGGTTTAAATTATTATTCCGGAAAAAAAATAGGTTCATTTGAAACAGCTTTTCAAGGGCTATCCAACCATATATGTCTCATGGCAAACCGCCAAGATAGCCTGTTGCGCGTTCCTTGTAAATTACGATTAACTTGAGGATCCATGAAATAATTCAGCGCGTCTTTAACATTGGTGACCTTTTTGCCATTGGCCGAGATTTGGGGGTTTCAACTGGATTGCAGTCCGAACAGGTCTCGTGGGGAAGACGACAGACGAAAGATCGGGATTATTTCCAATAAAAAATTCTGCTCACGAATGAGACTCGCTATTATGGTAGATCATCAAAGTATCAGGTAACGATGTATTATAGAGCGAGGTGGGACTGACAGATTTTTGAAAAAGAATTTTCGAGTCAATGAAGGTTGATGTTTCAATTCCGCGTGAGCATTTGATTCATAAATTCTTGGCGATCTGAAACATTTCCTTCTATTGATATTTGTGAAGTTGGAGCTCCACACCGCACTGTTTCAAACTTTCTCTTCCTCTGAAGTTCTACACCTGCTCTCTCTCTCTCTCTCTCTCTCTCTCTCTCTCTCAAGGGGGAGGGGGAAAGGACGGGTTTTGTGTACTTTATTTCAAAATCTCTGGTAAATCGACTCAGCGTCTAATGAAACCCCAAATGAATACCCAAATTAGAGTTCAAATTTTTCAAAAAGTTAACAAAAAAAAAGAGCCGCTGTACATTTAAATTTTTGTAATTTTGAATAAAATTGAGCTCTTTGAATATTCTGAGCATTTTTGGAGCAATTTTCGAATGTGTTGTGCCTGACTCATTCAAAAATTATGTTTAATTTTTTCTTTTTTTAAATCAACAAATTGTTCATCATTTTTTCGTGCAAATATTCTCCCTGAAAAGAGAGAGAGAGAGAGAGAGAGAGAGAGAAAATAAAAAATGTACTTGTACAAATACTGGAACAAAAGTCTTTATCGCCCATCTTAAATCTAATTCAAATTTACGAAAAAACGAATTGGATCAAATAAGAAATCCTGATCGAAAAAGAAAAAAAAATTTTTTTTTGCTCATTTCTCTCCTCCTCTCTCTTTCTCCCCCTCTCTCTCTCTCTCTCATTCCCTCTATTTCCCTCTCTCTCTCTCTCTCTCTCTGTTTCTCTCGGGGGCGTTTTCAATAAATTTTGAATGAAGAAAAGAAGATATTGAAATGACTCTTTGACTGTTTCATCGGCTCTTTTACTTTTTTATTTAATTTCTCTCGATTTCTCCGCCATCTCTCTGTCTCTGTCTAGTTTCTCTCTTCTCTCTTTGTCTTCCCCCACCTCGTTTCTACAACTTTTTCTCAATCGTTCGATTGCTTATCCGCAAGAGAAGGAGGAGGAGAAGGAGAAGGAGGAGGAGGAGGAGGAGGAGGAGGACGAGGTACTCGGCTGATCTGAGAATCTCTGTCTCTCTCTCTCTGTCTCTCTCTCATACACACTCTCAGTTATCCCCCTTCTCATTTTCATTTTTCTTTTTCTCTTTTATTATTTCCACTGATTCCCAAATATTCTTGCTCCATCACCAATCTGTCTTGGTATAATCTAGAGACGATTTGTTTGGGTGGGTGTGTGCGAACATTTTTGAAATCCTTTAAAAATTTGTAAAAAACACAATTTTTAATTGATTCGACCCAGACCCCTATGAGTAATTTAACACCACAAAATGAGGCGGAAGCCCGAGAGAAGGTTTTTTTTCTTCCGTTTTTTCATTGATTTTTCTTTTTTTTGTTCGATTTCAGATGAGAGAAATGATGTCTCGTCCACCTTCCAGTCGACCAGCTGAATTTGTGAATCCGCTAGAGAAAATTGAGCAGCTTTTGACTTGTCCGATTTGTTTGGATCGTTACAAGTGAATTTTTCAAATTTTTTTTCTTTTTTTTTTAAAGTTTTTCGTCAAAAAGTTGAACAAAAAAAAACATTTGTTTGGTTTGAGTTTTGGAAAAATCAGGTATTTTAGTGCACAACTGAGAAATACACGAAGGACACTTTTCCTTTCTTTTTTTTTTGAAATCGTATGACCATCGAGAAGTCATATGAAAAGCTCACTTGATTTTTATTTTTCAAGTTTCGTTTAAATTCTCGACGAGGAGAGGAGAAATGGGGGGTCCTAACTGATCAACAAAAATATTTGCGCAAATCAAATCAAGTTTTAAACGAAAAATCCATCGATTTTAATTTTGATGACCGATAAATTTTGGTTTGAAAAACAAAAAAAAAAACAAAAATCCACTTGAATACAAAGAAAAAAAATGATAAACAAACCACTTCATTTTGAATTGATTCTGTTTTTTTTTCTAGAAAAATCACTTCAAATTCAAATTCCCGCCTTCTCCCCCCCCCCCCCTCTTTTTTTTTTGAAAAAATATTAAATTTTGTTGAAGGAAATTTGGCGGGAAGATAAAATTTCGAACCTTAAAATGTTCCCATTGTTGTTTTTTATATTCTCCCAACCATTTTGTGCATTTTTTTCGAACACAAATGTTAACAATTTTATGAGAGAAAGAGAGAGAGAGAGAGAGAGAGAGAGAGAGAGAGGGGGAGGGAAAGAAGAAGATGAAATCTGAAGAAGAAGAGGAAAAACGAATCCTTGAATTGTACACTTATATTACACACTTTTTGAAAGTGTTGTGCAAAAATATTTTTTTGAAGATTACGAAATTTCAGACAACCCAAACTTTTGCCATGTCAACATACTTTTTGTTATCCTTGTTTGGAAAGTTGTGCTGATACATTACACAGGTGTGACACACACACAGTTGAAGTTGAGTTACCGTAATACTTTTCAGAACATTGAAGTGCCCTGAATGTCGAGCAGAGCATAATGTTCCTTATGATGGTGTCAAATCATTTCAACCAAATTATACATTGACGGGTTTTCTAGAAATTCATTTACAAGCCACTCCAGAATCAGCTGCTGAAATTGAAGAATACATTCACAGGTTGGAAAAATCAATAAAATCGCCCCGAATGAAAATCCGAAAGAAAAAAGAAATGAACATGCAGATACAATCTGGAACGGTGTAAAATCTGCGACGAAAAAGCTGATTGTGAGCCGTGTGCACATTGTGATCGAAAAGCCTGTAAAGAATGCCGTCAAACCCACATGGACATGCTGAAAAGAGACATGGGACGACTGCTGAATCAAGTCAAACGTCTGGCAAATCGAATCACAGAAGCATCCGATAATTTATCGAAAGGAATCGATATTATGACGCTGAATTGTGAAACAACAAAAACTGAAGTCAAAGAATATTTTCATCGGTGAGAAATTGAATCCGAAAAAAAAGAGAAGGGGAAGGAAATTTTTCCAGATATTTGAGAGAGCTGAAAAAGAAGGAAGATTCATTTTTATCTGAAATTGATACATTTCAAGTGACTGAAAGTCGATTAATGAGCAATTTAAGAGATGTTCTTGAAATTGAAAGCTCAAATATGAGTGAAGCAGTTTCCAGATTAGATGCTGCTATCAAAGTTTTCCTTTTCTTTTTTTTTGACAATTTGCCAACAATTTTTTGTTTTATTTAAAGGGAGAATGCTCAATTGATGATGCTGAATTAGTTCGAATGAAAAACACATTCACGGAAGGATTGGAATATCTTCGAAACTTCCAACCGGATGCTGACGAACTATTCAATCGTAAACTTCGATTCTCAGCTGGTGACGACGCTTCAAAACTTCCGGCAGCAATTGCGACGTCTGGCGAACTATGCGTGCTTGTTCCACAGTTTTCTGGAAGGTTTGGAAGGCACATTCAATGGGGTTATCGATCGGTTTTTTGTTTCAATTCAGATATCTTCCACTTGAACAATCATATCTTCCACGACCATTTCGACTTCCATTGGAAAGTGATAATTATCGAGTGAAAGCTGATGAACGAATCAGAGATAATGATCGAACATCATCAAGGCACAGGTAACATTTTTTACATTTTTTTTTGTAGTTTTTGAATGAAATTTGACTAATTTTTTGAATCAATCAATAATCGAATTTTATTTTCAAAAAAATTATTTGAATTTTAGCTTTTTCTTTTTTTTTTCATTAAAAAACATTTTTTTTACAATTTTTACACTTTTTTTCCTCCCCGCCCCCTCCATTTTTAAAAGTTTTTTTTATTAATCAAAAATCTCCACCCCTTTTTGACATTTTTCCTATTAAAATTTATTATTTTTTGTAAAATTATAACTGCAAGAGAAATTTGTTCGAAGTTTTTTGAGAGAAGAAAAATCGCTTATTGAATAATTTAGACAAAAAAAGCTTATTTGTCGGTTAGTTTGAATTTTTTCTTTTATTGATTATTAAAAAAAAATAGAAATTAGAAAACAAAAAATCGATAAAATGATTAAAATCAATATAAAATCAATAATAATTTCAGTCATCGTTCAACAAACGCTGAACCTGATGAAAGTTCACTTCGATATCGTCGTCGTCAACAACTTGAAGATGAAGCATGGAATCGTCTTCGTAATTCATCAGTTGCGCCATCGTTATTGACAACATCCGACTCATCCACAGTTCGCTCATCACCATGGTCGGCCGATCGTCAAACTCGATCAGTTGAACCATCAAAAACAGTGAGCGGTGGATCATCATCAATCAGCTCATCGCGTCCATCAAGTCTTTACGTTGTATCAGCTGACGCTTCACGAACCGTTTCACCATCAACAAAACCGCCAGTGCCACCAATGGAGAAGGAAAAAGAAGAAATAACGACAAGTCGGAAACCACCACTACCGAGGCAGCAATCAAGTAATGATGAGTCATTGAATGAAAAAGTTGAAACAATCCGACGAGCTCATCAACAAAGACAAGCAGCATCAAGAGCTGTTTCAAGTGACGAATCAGAAGGAGAAGATTTTCCTGTTTCAACAAATCGAGGAAGAATTCGGATAATTTGCCGAGCTGCTTCTGTGAATCGGGATGATGGTATAAATGTTCCATTAAATGGAGCATCGGTGACATCAGCTGTCAACCAAAATATTGAAAATAACCAAGTCTCAATTCCCGTAACTCATTTCACAGGTGAGGAAGACGATGAAATCGTCGTTCCGGCGTGGTTACAGCGTCGTCGTCAGCGTTTTCAACGCTCTCGAACCAACCCCGATCTACAGGCGCAATTCACAAGCGCGCGTGTTCAACAATTGCTTGCCGAACGTCAATCTCGTTTAGACTCGTCCACAACGACCGACGAGGAGAAGGAAAAGCTGTCGGCGATGCGGCAACGCGGTCGAAGTGCGTCGCGTGAAGCTGGTGAATGGCGAGCGCGCGGTCGTCCGCGTGCCGTCTTCGGTCGAAAAGGTGCCAAAGATGGTGAGCTGAATTGGCCGCGTGGCGTTTGTACACTAAGCGGCGGCCTGATTGCGACGTGTGATTCATCGAATCATCGAGTTTGCGTGTTCGATCGAGACGGAAAATTTGTTCGTCAGTTTGGCGGCTATGGCGCCGCACCAGGACAACTTGATTCAGCAGCCGGATTAGCCAGTGCTAAACTACGTGTTGTTGTATCTGACAGATATAATCATCGAATTTCGATATTCGGTTTAGAAGGAGATCATATTCTATCCTTTGGTGGTCATGGTCCAGGAAATGGAAAATTCAATAATCCATGGGGAGTTGCAGTGGATGATTTAGGAATAATTTATGTTGCAGATAAGGTAAGAATTTTGGAAAGAAATAAGATCAATCAATAATCAATCAATAATAGGATAATCATCGAATTCAAGTATTTGATAAAAATGGTCAATTTATTGCTAAATTTGGAACATTTGGTCATCTTCCTGGGCAATTAAATTGTCCACTTTTTATTGCTGTTAGCCGGTTATCTCATCAGGTGAATCAAGGAAAAATGCTGAAACAAAAAAACGCGGAAAGAATTCAGATTTACGTTTCGGACTCATCAAATCATCGAATATGCGTTTTTGATGCAAACGGAAATCATTTATTCTCGTTTGGAGAAGAAGGATTTCACGGTGGTCAATTCAAATTTCCACGAGGAGTTGCCATTGATTTGCAAGTGAGGGAGAAGCTGAAAAAAAATTTCAGAAAAATCAAAAAGAAAGCTAAAACCAACTTTTTGAAGGAAAATATAATAGTAGCCGATTCTGGAAACAATCGAATTCAAATATTTGATGCTCAAGGCCAATTTATATCATCGTTTGGAACGTGGGGTGGTGGTGCGGGTCAACTAAAAGGAGTCGAAGATGTTTGTGTCACTATTGATGGATCAATTGTTGTTACAGATCGAGAAAATCATCGAATTCAAATTTTTTAACTTTTTTTCTTTTCATTTCGGTGCTTTTGATATTTTTGAAGTTTTTTTTCGGGCAAATTTTATATTATTTTTCTGTGTAATTTTTATTTTATTATAATTTGAAAAAAAAACTTTTTTAAATAAATAAACTGAAAAATAAATGAAAACTTATAGCCGAAAAACTGAACATTTTTTATTGTTTAATTTTTCACTAAAACTCAGTATGAATAAAAAAAAACACTTTCTGGGCGAGAAGACTCTGCGAATGTGCTTGAAAATTGATGATTTCCTTAGTCATCTAAAGTATTTATGTTAGTGAACGGTAATACATACCAACTTGAAAAATTTACAAAATTTGTGAACAACTTTGCTTAAAGTCCCAGTTGATTTTAATAGTTTTTTTTCGGTGAAAATCTAAAAAGAATGCCATTTGAATTAAGTAAAGTTGGTAGGGTTTCTTTATCCGATTTTAATGATAATATATATTTTTTAATATAATTTCAATTTAAAAACTTTTTTTATTTTATCATAACTTATTTCATAATGAACAGCGACATGACAAGAATCAGAGAAAATAAATTTAAAAAAATTTTAAACGATTAAAAAGTAACAATATTTCTTAACAAAGTTGATGATAATTTTTCAAGTTTTTTAACATCTTGAATTTGAGTTGTACAATATTGAAGGCATACAACATTATCTGTCAATTTTAAAATAAGTTTTCCAGCAGTATGATTATATTTCGTTACAAATCTGAAAATATTTTACAAAATTTAATTGTTAAGAATGTTCAAAATATTTTTTGTTTGACAATTGAATAACTTTGATAAATTTGAAATATTTTATTAAAAAATATTATCATTAGTTTAAATGAAATTATTTTTAAATATTAAGTTTAAAAAAAACTTAATGTAAATTTAAATTTAAAAAAAAATTACCTGCATTTTTCTGGGTTAGAACTATGCAAACGTTCAGCAGCTTTAGCAAATTCATCCCAATTTGTGAAGTATGTCATTCTACAAGTAAAAAAACGTATATCTAATAGTTGTAGATATACATAAATAACGAAAGTTAACAAAAATTGACACTTGTCCAATGTTAAATGGCCGATTTTTAAACGGGGTTCTAGGCCATTTAACGTAAACTGTCTATTTTTTTTTAGAAGAAACAACATATTTAATAAACAAATTTATTATTATTTTTATTATTTCCATTCAAATAAAACAAATAAAAAACAAACCAAAATCAGAAATACAATTTTTTAGAACTAAAATTAACTTTAAATTTCCAGCAAGGCTGACTTTCCAATTCTCGTTATAGAAAGTTTGCTCCAATGATAAATTCCTAAATTTTTTCAAAGTTTTTTAATGAACTGAAAAATGTGTTTTCAGCCAAAATTAAATTTATCTAATGTGAATTTAATGAAAAAATGATACAAAAAACTTTTTTTGAAGAGTTTTGCTTTTTAAAATAATTTTATTTCAGATCTTTCAAAAAATCTCATAAACTTGCATCATAAACGTATTTCATCAAATTAGCTCAAAGATACTAGTATGAATGATATCGAAACAGAAAAACAAGGTCCAGGATCAAATCATGTTAAAGATGGAGTTATTGATTTGTTCGCTGGAATGTTTGGTAAACAAAGTTTGGAGATCAAAATCCATTTTATATTTTAGGAGGAATTGCCAACGTCTATGCCGGTCAACCATTAGATACAGTAAAGGTGAAAGTTCAAACATTTCCTAATTTGTATTCAAGTTGGGTTGTATGTTTGAAAGACACTTATAAGTTGGACGGAGTTCGTGGATTATACGCTGGAACTCTTCCAGCTTTAGCTGCTAATGTAGCTGAAAATGCTGTACTTTTTACAGCGTATGGTTATTGTCAGAAGGTTTTTTATTGATAAAATCAACATTGAAATATATAAATCATTTAGACAATTTCAATGATCAATGGGCATTCAGATGTAACAGAGATGACTCCATTGCAAAATGCTCTTTCGGGATCATTAGCAGCAGTCTTTGCAGCCACTGTTTTGTGCCCAACTGAATTGGTAAAATGTCGTCTTCAAGCAGCCAGAGAAATGAAACATCCATGGTGTGAAAAATTTCTAAATGTCAGTAAACCAAGTTCTATTTGCAGCACACCAGTATCAGTATGTCGAGAAATTTTGAAAGAGCAAGGAATGAAAGGTTTTTTCACAGGAATGACACCGACTCTAGCTCGCGAAGTTCCGGGATATTTTTGGTTTTTCGGAGCTTATGAAGCATCAAGATACATGTTATCTAATGAAGGACAGTCGAAAAATGATATTGGTTTATTTAAAACAGCAGTATCTGGATCAATTGGTGGAATGGCACTTTGGACATCAATTTATCCAGCTGATGTAGTTAAATCGCGAATGCAAGTCACTGGAACAGGGACATTTTTTTCGACATTAAAAAGTTTGATTGCAAATGATGGTAATTTTAAAATTAAAGAAGTGTATTTATATCTGAAAATTTTCTTTAAAGGAGTCCGTGGTCTTTATAAAGGATTGTTGGCAACAAACATTCGAACGTGTTTTGCGTCTGGTTGTTTATTTGTTGCTTATGAAGAATCCAGAAAACTGATGCACTTGATTTTTTAAAATTTAGAATTTTCTTTTTTTTTTAATTAACCTCTTCATACTTTCTCATAACTTTAGCTTTATCGTTCCAAAAATCGAATGATTTCACTAGGTTTTAACACTTTTCATTTTTGACCGGTTTTTCTCAAAAAATGCCATATCGTTGTCTTTATTTATCCGTTTCTGTTGTCCATTTGTTTAACAAAGTTGTTTTTTTTTCAAACTTTAACATTTCCATAATTGAGTGTAATTAAACACTTATCTATATTAAAATCCATTTTTTTCTTTATTTTCGTTTTTTTAACTTCCAGTGTATGCTCACTAGAAAACTGGGATTATCTGGTCGAGGTTACTCTTTTTTTCTACTACAATTAAGAAATCTTTCATCGGAAAATAAGTTTTTTAAGGTTTGTCGATTGATAAACAAATCATTAATTCTTGGTCTGAAAACTGAATTAATATTTTGATAGAATTTAAAAACTAATTGTAAACGTTGAAAACCGCGTGCGTTTTTCTTCCTCTTTTCCCTTTTTAATTTTCGCTTTTTTTCGCAGTTCTGACCAACGCATACCTGACCAAACCAGATCATAAATGAAAAAAGAAAATGAAGAAATCGTATAGAATTCTATCGATTCAACGCATTTTTTCTAAATTAATTTGTTGTTTTTTTGCGGTAGTTGTAGGCTTATAATCCATCTTTTCAAAAATCCTCTACTTTTCTTCAATCTTCGTTTAAAATTCATAATTAAAAAAAAATTTTTTTTTAATAATAGAGATACGAAAAAAAAATGAAGTCCCCTTAAATTCTATTTCTAAACTAATTCAAAAGTAACTTGTGGAGTTATGAAGTACATTTGAACTATAAATTTTAAATTTTTTTCTCTGATTAAATTTCTTATTTAACGTTTTTCTTATCTTTATTTACCTAAAAAAATTTTTTAACATTCAAAACCATATTATAGGCAGAAGTAGTTTCAAATAAACGATCGACTTCAAAGCCTTCGACACGAAAAACTATCGCACCGAAATTTGAAAAAAAGACCAAACTTCGTATTTCGGACTATTTAAAACAAATGGCTACTCCAGAAATTGAAGCGGTAAATAATTGAAGACTTAAATATAAAATTAATTCATTGGAACAAACTTTAGCAACTTGCTCCACTTCGAGCTGCAGTCAAGGAATATGGTGATTTGATAAGAGAACTGAAAGCTAAAGGAGCACCAAAAATTGATATTGACAAAGCTGTTGTAGAGTTGAAAGCAAGAAAAAGAACATTAGAAGACACGGTAAATATTTAAAAATGCCTTTTAATTAAACTTTTTTTACAGGAAATTGCACTTGCTCCAAAAGAAGCATCGTTTGATCGATTAAAATTAGAGGATTTACTCAAAAGACGGTTTTTCTATGATCAATCATTTGCAATCTATGGTGGAGTCACCGGATTATATGATTTTGGACCAATGGGATGCTCATTAAAAGCAAATATGCTTCAAGAATGGCGAAAACATTTTATTCTTGAAGAAGGAATGCTCGAAGTTGATTGTACCTCTTTGACGCCAGAACCTGTGCTAAAAGCATCAGGTCATGTTGATCGATTTGCGGATTGGATGGTGAAAGACACGAAAAATGGAGAATGTTTCAGAGCTGATCATTTGATTAAAAATAGCATTGAAAAATTATTAAACGTAATTTCTTTTTTAATTTAAAATAAATAAAAATAAACAATTTGTAGGACAAAAAAACATCGGCAGAAACACGAAAAGATTGCGAAGATGTATTAGCTCGTTTAGAAGGTTTCGATAACAATGACATGCATGAAGTTATTACGAGATTCAAATTCAAATCACCGATCACTGGAAATGATTTGACTGAACCAATCGCTTTTAATCTTATGTTCCCAACCCAAATTGGCCCAACTGGAGATTTTAAAGTTTACAAAAAAAAATGTGGCTAAACTCAAAAATAAACTCTTTAAGGCATTCTTGCGACCAGAAACAGCTCAAGGAATCTTTGTGAATTTCAAAAGATTGTTAGAATTTAATCAAGGAAAATTACCATTTGCTGCTGCTCAAATCGGATTGGGATTCAGAAATGAAATTTCTCCAAGACAAGGATTAATTCGTGTTCGAGAGTTCACGATGTGTGAAATTGAGCATTTTGTTGATCCAGAAGACAAAAGCTATCCAAAATTCGCCAAAGTAGCCAATGAAAAGTTAGTGTTGTTCTCGGCATGTAATCAAATGGATGGAGTTGCAGCAAAAGAAGTTTCTATTGGAGAAGCTGTGAAAAATGTATGTTCTAACTCAATCCTAATTTATAGTTTTACTAATTCAGAAAGTTGTTGCTAACGAAACTCTTGGTTATTACATGGCAAGATGCCAACAATATTTGTTGAAAGTTGGAATTGATCCAAGACGTCTTCGATTCAGACAACATTTATCAAATGAAATGGCGCATTACGCTCAAGACTGTTGGGATGCTGAAATTCTGACATCGTATGGATGGATTGAATGTGTTGGTAATGCCGATCGAGCGTGTTATGATTTGCAACAACATCAAAAGGCTACAAATGTTAAGGTAACTTGACGTCTGAAAAGTTGAAAAAAATTAATAAGGAAATTTAGTTGATTGCGGAGAAAAAACTTAGTCAACCAGTGGAAGCCTCAATTGTTGAAGCTCAACCCAATATGGCTCTTCTTGGAAAAACATTCAAAAAAGATGCGAAAACTATTCAAACTGCATTAGCTGCTTTCAGCAATGAAGAAGTTGTTGAACTTGAAAATGAACTTCTCACTAAAAAGTAAAAAAAAATTTGTTTTTCATTAAAATAAAAACAAATTTCTTCTAGATTATACAACTTGAAGTTAGACGACAAAAACTATCAATTGACTCCAGAATTAGTTAATATTAAAAAATACCAAAAAACGGTACGAACTTATTTATTTTAAATTAATTAAATAACTTAAAATAATTTTATAGCTTCATGTTCAAGAAATTACACCATCTGTTATTGAGCCATCATATGGAATTGGAAGAGTAATGTACTCATTGTTAGAACACTCTTTCAGACAAAGAGACGGCGATGAGCAAAGAACTGTAACGTTCAAAAAAATTATCATTTAAACGATTTTGTATTTTAGTTCTTGGCTCTCAAACCCCTCGTTGCTCCAATCAAATGTTCAGTTCTTCCAATCTCAGCAAATGAAAAACTTGTGCCACTTATCGAAGAAGTTAGAGATGAATTGGCTCGTTATGAATTGAGCCACAAAGTTGTAAGTAGAAATTAAACGGGAAGATTCAATAAAAGAATTGAAATTTGAGGATGATAGTTCGGGTTCAATTGGACGTCGTTACGCTCGAACTGATGAAATCGGAATTCCATTCGGAGTAACGATCGATTTTGATTCGGAAAAAGTTCCACATACAGTGACAGTTCGTCATGCTGAAACAATGACTCAAATTCGATTAGAAATATCTGAACTTGGAAGATTGATCAGTGATTTGTGCTCGGGAAGAGCACAATGGTCAGATGCTCAAGCTAAATACCCAAAGTTTGAGACAAATGCTGATTAAATCCCTTAAAATTATTGATTTGCTTGCTTCATATTTTTTTGTTTAAAAAAAGATTTTAAAAATATTTTTTAAGGTGTCTGATTTTCTTCGGTTTATTATGGTTTGTTGAATTGTTTTTAAATAAAAAAAAAGTTATGATTATTTATTTGAAAATAAAGCGTAGAAAATCGCCATTAAATATTTAAGCTTTTAAATTTTTCCAAAATTTTAAAAATAATTATTAAAGAGAAGAAGTTCAAGAAAATGATGGGAGTTGTAGGCTTTTTCATTTATGGACGAGAAGTGAAAAAAATATTTAAAAAAAAGTCAAATAAATGAAAAAATTCAGAATGTTCGATTATTTGATTCAATAAATCCAAGATATTCTCAAAATATATTTGAAATTGAACTTTTCACTTATTGCTCACTTGATATTGTTGATGAAAAATCGACGAAAGCAAGTGAATTATATTTGGGACAGTTATTCAGTGATTCAAAATACAGGGTTTGTTATTATTTTGAAAATTGATGGAAACTGAACACATTTTTCAGTCTTATGGATTTGTTACAAATACTGGAGTTCGAATGATTATTGTTCTAGAAGCCACTTCAGCTGCAGCACTAAAAGATCAAGAGATTCGTTTAATTTTTAAAAAGTTTCACGGATATTATTGTAATACAATTTCAAATCCATTCTATGTAATTGGAACGACAATGAAATCAAAGTAAAAATTTTAAATTTGAAATGAATTAGTAATTCTGACTGTTTCAGATGGCTTGATAATGGAGTTAAAGAATTGTATACAATTGCCGAATAATTTTAAAATAATTTAAATTATTAAATGAATAAAATTGTAAATATGGAATCGTTTTTTTTAATTTCAGAAAGGTTCAATTGACCACATCATTTTTTAAAATATTCACCGAAAATTTTTAAAACTAAATTTTCAGAAAAATGGAAGAAGGGTTCAGTAGTGTTGTAAGGTTATCAAATGTTTCTGATTTTATTGCTCCAAATTTGGATTGTATAATTCCATTAGAAACAAAAAGAATTGAAAAGAAAAATGAAGAAAAATTAGTGAACATTCGAAAGAAAGAAAAAAACGAGAAAATCGATAAAAAAGAATCAATTAAAATCTCATTAGCTGATTGCTTAGCATGTAATGGATGTATTACATCAGCCGAAACAGTTTTGATTGAGGAGCAATCTCTAAATCGGTAAAAAAAAATTATTTATTGATAAATGTTTTAAGCTTAATTTTACAGAGTTTGGGAAGGAATTGAAAAGTCGCAACTTTCTGTTATTACAATCAGCCCACAAGCAATTTGCTCAATAGCTGCGAAATTAAAAATTGAACCTGGCCAGGTAGCGAAAATTGTTTCAAAATATTTTTTATTTAAAGGTTTTTTAAATTTTTTGAAATTAATTCAAAATTCAACAAAAAAAGATTAAGGAGCAACTCATGTAATTGATTCATCATTTGCTCGGAAATTTTCCTACTCGTTGCTTTATGATGAATTATCAACAATTCCATCAACAAGTCGACCATTATTATCATCAGCATGTCCGGGTTTTGTGTGTTATGCGGAGAAAAGTCATGGAAATTTGTTAATTCCTCGAATTAGTCGAATCAGGTAGAAACAAGGAAGAAAATTTAAAAAAAAATTTGTCGGTTTATAGATCTCCTCAGGCAATCACTGGGGCATTAATAAAAGATTTTTTATCAAAAAAATATCAAATTGAACCATGTCAAATATTTCATGCAACAATTATGCCGTGCTTTGATAAAAAATTAGAAGCATCGAGAGAACAATTCAATATTCCTAACACTGAAATTCGAGAAACTGATTGTGTTTTAAGCACAGGTGAATTCAAGGAGAAAAATAAGGGAAAAGGATCATTGAAACAATTTTTACAGCAGAACTTTTCGAAGAAATTAAACATTTTGATATGAAAAATATTGAAATTAAAGAACAAAATGGATGGTTAGGAAATTTATCCAGAGGTAGAATAAAAAGTTTTTTTATTTAAAAAAAAAACAATTTTTTTCAAGGAAATCTAATTGGAGAAAATGGTGGATCTTCTGGTGGATATGCTGAATCAATAATTCAACAACATTTAAATAAACATGGAGGAAATGTCAAAAAATCAAAATTGTAAATTTAAAGAAAAAATTAAAATTAAAGAAAAAAAAACATTTTTTGATTTAGAAATAAAGACATGGAAACAATTGAAATAATTGGAAATGATGATAAAATTTGCCTTCGAGTTGCTAAGGTGTATGGATTTCGAAATATTCAAAATTTAGTAAGGAAAATGAAAATGAATAAAAATCAATATGATTATGTTGAAATAATGGCGTGTCCTGGAGGTTGTGGAAAAGAAATTTTTAAAGCTAATTAAAATTAATCAATAAATTTAGGATGTGGTAATGGTGGAGGACAAATTCGGTATAATACAATAAATGAAAGAGAAGAACAATTAAAAATTGTTGATAAATTATATAATGAATTACCAAGGCAAAATTCAGTTGAATTTATGTAAAATTCTAATTTTTCAAATAAATTTCCATTTTTTTTATTCCAGAGAAATTGCAAATGAATGGGAAAGTCTCAATTCAGAATGGAAACAACTTTTGTTTACTGATTACAAAGCGGTTGAAACAAATATTTCTCAAAATCTCAAATGGTAGCTATTAGAATTTTGTTTAGAAAATATCGATAAATTTGTTTTTTTTTTAAATTTTTTATGAAAGCAGAAAAAAATTAAAATCAACATTTTAAGAGAAAACAAGAAACAAAGACTAACAGCAAAATATTAGCAAACATCAACAAAAACAAAAAAAAATGAATTTAAATATTAATTGTTTTGAATGCATTGAATCCATCAATAGATGTGTTAAGAGCAAGACCGGGAATTTGTGGGTGCCATTGAACTTCTTTGACTTCTTTCTGTCCCATGTGAACAAACATTAGTTGTGGTGGAACTCCTTCAATCGATTCGTTTCCATCGGCTTCGGTTGCAATATCCCAAATCGTTGTTTGATCATCTTCGCCGGAAGCCATAAATGTGGTTGTTTCCTGATAAAAATAAATTATTTATTTTTTAAATATTTAACCGTAAGATAAAATCAATACATGTGGGTGCCATGCAACTGATGTAATTGGTCCAGTATGATACTTAAATGTTGCTACGGGTTGTCCAAATTGAATCGTTTTTAATGACCAAATTTTAATTTCTCCATCATCTCCTCCAGAGACAATTAAATTTTCATGTTTATTCCATGAAATAACGTTTACATCAGAAGAATGAGCCTGAAAATTTAAATAAAGATCAAAACATTTTTTTGTTTTAAAAAATTACTTCATTAACAGTATAAACGCATGCATCTTTTGGTGGTGATCGAGTGTCCCACAATTTAATAGAAGAATCAGATGAGCATGAAGCTAAAAGTCCGGTTTCAGTTGGAGACCAAGCTAAATCTTCGACACTTTCTGAAAACGTTTGTTTTAACATTAATTTCGGGAAGTTCTACTTGCTTTTATGTCCAGTAAGAGGGTTTCCAACTTCCCATTGACCTCCTTCTTTCATTTGCCACAAATATATTTTTCTTATTACATCACCAGTTGCCAAATCTCCTTTTTTCAATATTGACCAGGCTAAACCAAACCCTTCTTTGTTAGATAATGGTTTAGTTGCTAGTGGACGATCCTGAAAAAAATATTGATTTTTGATAAACAACATTTAAAATTACGAGTTTCATTTCAGTAGTGCTTGATTTTCCAGTTGTAGCATTAGATGCATTGAGTGCTTCAGTAATATTCCATATTTGAACTCTCCCTAAATCATTCCAACATGCACAGACAGTGCTATCTCCCAAACGATCAGCCTCAAATAAAATAAAAATAGTAATTTAATTAACAATTTATATTATTACTCGAATACGATTGATTCCTCCGTAATGCGGAACAGAAATCGCGTGCAATTTTGGTTCACGTTTTTTAATTTCTTCCTCATCTTCATCATCCGACTCATCTTCACTGGTGTCACTGTCATCGCCTTTGCTTTGTTTTGGTACCTATTATATAAGATTGATACAAGATCGAAAAATAAAAATTTTGAATTTTGAAACATACTTTCATTTCAGTTAAATTTTTCAGCCCCATAACTATAATTTCATTTTTATTTGGCTTATCTGCTTGTGTTCCACTAACAATATAACATTCAGCCGGAAATGTTGTACGATTTTCTCCAAGTCCATCAGGAACTACATCAAATGAAAGACATGGCCAATCTAAAAACAAGTAAGAATTTTTGATGAAAAGAAACAAATTACCAGTGTTAAAGGAATGAAAAAGTTTGTAGGCACTTGGATCATACTCCATTTCTTCTCCTGGTTTTAATGGTCGACATAAACCAGGTATATACGCCTGAAAAATTCAATTAATAAAAAGACAAGTTGCTTAAAAACCTTTTTTTCTTTTTCTGGTATTTCGTCTTCCTCGTTATCTTCTTCTTCGTCACTTGATTCCTCTACTTCATCAATAGACTCATCTTCTTCACGCATTTCAACATCATTTTGTTGCTCCGTCATGACTAAAACAAAAATTTAAAAAATACTTTAAAAAATAGGCCGAATAAATAATAATAATAATAAATAAAAAATTTAGGAGTCTGCAAATTTGCGCCAAATAAAGCAGGTCGAGAAAATACGTGATTGTGCTTGCAGATATGGCGTCAAATGTAACGCCTGCAGAAGTGTTTTATTATTGCATTTTTATAACTTCAATTTAAAATAACATTTAAGTAAAAAAATTAAAATTTTAAAATTTATATTAAAAAAATTCGATTCTTTTTGCCTGTTAAGTTTGCCTGCATTATCTTAAGCTTTTTTTATTCACGTTTAGTGAAAAAACATGTTTTTTTTAAAATTAAATCGTTCCTAAAACCATTTTGTTTGAATAAATTATTGAATTTACAGAAATGACCAATTTAGATGAGGAACTTGCTTTATTCGAAAAGGAAATTGCTGAAATTGACCAAGCGTTAACTAATACAGAAACTCATGTAGGATATGAAGATGCGACTATATCAGCAGAACCAACGACAGGTTTTCAAAAGAAAACATTATTTTATATTAACTAATCATTTTCAGGAGCATCTAGTTCATCTGAACCATTGAATCTTCCACCACTGCAACCACCATCTTTTCTTGGACAAGTATCTTTGCCTGTTGTTTCTCCATTTGTCGCAAATACTTTAACAAGATCAAGTTTACCAGTTCCTGCAGTTCCTTTTTTACCACACCAACTTCGCGCTCCAGTACCGGTATTATCTAATTTCAATAACAAAAATTCAAAAAATTGTTGATAGTTTTTTTAGAAAATTTAATTTCTTTTAGCCAGCTTTGAGTTTGCCTCGTCCACCGATTGCTGTTTCAGCTGCAGCTACTATTGAAGGTGCTCCATCTTTTTATGAAGCTCGGCCTGTAAATACTATTCCTCAGGAGTTTTTGAGAACTCAAGCTCTTCAATCAGATATTGATAAAATGAATTATAAAAAACAAACCGATCCATTTAAAAAACGCATAAAAGAGCAGCAAACCAAAAAAAAATTTGTTCGTTCTGGAGGTGGACAAGTTTGGGAAGATCCATCGCTTGCTGAATGGGATGAAAATGATTTTCGTGTATTTTGTGGTGATCTTGGAAATGAGGTTTTTCTATAAAAGTTGAATTGTACCTAATATAATTAGAAATATTTTAGGTTTCGGATGAGTTGTTAGCCAAAGCTTTTCGTAAATATCCAAGTTTTCAAAAAGCAAAAGTTGTCCGTGAATCTCGATCAAACAAGAGTAAAGGATATGGATTTGTATCATTTAGAGATTCTGATGTAAAAAAATCAATTCATCTCACATCAATTAAATTACTTCATTCAGGATTATATCAGAGCAATGAGAGAAATGGATGGAAAATATGTTGGAAATCGCCCAATTAAGTTGAGAAAATCAAACTGGAAAGACAGGTAAAATTTATAAAAGAAAATTAATGAGAATTTAAATTATATATTATTTTAGAAATATGGATGTTATCAAGCAAAAAAAGAAGCAAAAGAAAGACCTTGGGATATTTGCTTAGTTTTAATTTTTTAAATTTAAAATTTACCTTATAAGATCTTTTTTTAATTTTTTTTTCGAAAAAACAAATGTTTTTAGAATTTAAAAAATTTGAAACATCCAAAGTAAACAAATTTGAAGTAAATTAATTATGTAATCAATTTTCAAAAACATTTTTATTTTTCCTCGTATTTCAAAATATTTTCTGTTGTTAATAAATTATTTTTACAACCGAAGTTTATTGAAATTTTTGGATACTTCGTAATAAATCTGAAAATAATATCTGTAATTGTTCAATATGATCATATTTAATTATCAACAACCCCTTATTATAATTTTTTGAAAAATTATTTTGACTATTTAATTTGTTGTCATAGATGACCTACAAGTATATCAGTTGCGCAAAAATAAACTAAAGGACATAGGTGTTAATCAAAAGGTGCCGCTGACAAAAGTTTGAGCAACGGATTAAGATTGTAGGGTGGCTGTCGTAAGAAAAGGATAAGGAAAAATGGACGGAGAGAAAGATGAGAGAGAGGGAAAGGGGGGAGGCAAGTATCATCCTTATACAATTGATGAAGAGTCAATCATTGCGCAATTAATGTCTTTCGGAAGAAGAACACATCACAAGTTGTAGTTTTCTCTTCTTTTTTTTTTTAGTTTATGTTTGATGACTTTTTTAAGGTCGACAACATGTGATATGTCAATATTGTACAATTTTATGATTAAAATCACAAATTAAACAAAAATTATTATTAAAATCCCCCTTAAAAATTTAAAAAAAATAAAAGTAGAGTAATTCCATATTTGATCTGACTGTTTTATTTCTTAACAAATAAATCTTGACTGAAATGTCAATATTAATCGAAAAAAAAAGAAATGAAATTTGAGAATAAAATAATTGGGCCACTTTACTAATCACAATGTTAATCATTTATACTCAAACCATGTGAATTATGTAATTTTGTTAACTTTATATCCTTCGCTTACGTAATAAGGATTCGTTTGTTTTGGTAAAATTTTCTAGGAAGCAAATGACGTAATCGATTATTGATTACTACGAATACATCATTTATTTTCGGTTTCAATAGATGACTTAAACCATGTAATCAAGTAGTTATTATGTAAGATGTTTTCAAAGAAATCCGATGTTCAGAATAAATAAGATTAATTAATTAATTTTGAAAGATTTTTTTTGTACCAAAAAACTCAAATGAAATTTCATGAAAATCCCTTGAAATTATATTTTTTATGACAATTGAATCCACTTTTCCCAATTCTTTAAAATCTAATTTCACATACACACAAAACAATAAATTTCGAATTGAAAATGTTACAATGTTGTTAAACAAGTGTAAAATATGTCACATTTTCGAATCAACCACAATTTAATTGATCGGAATTTTTATAATTTATTGAAATTACAACAAAACTCAACAAAATGAGCGAAAAATGTATATTTTAAGTTTGTTGTTTGATAATCAGAAATAGTTGGCGATGACAATAAGAGATACCGTAGTCGATACCGTAGTCAATATTCCACAAATTTTGTTTTTTTTTAAATTCACATTTTTAGTCAACTATATGTTGTTGGTTCTTTTTCATTTTGCATCAAGTGTGAGATGAAGAGAATTGTACACGAAAAGCACTTGAATTCTTTTGTCGTGTTGATTTGTCAAAGAGGCTCCGAATTTCGCACCGAACCTACCGTATCAAAACTAGCAGTGAGTGAACGAAAATAAGCGAGCATTTTTGTTTGGTCTGATGAAATACGGTAGTCAATGATTTTCTTTTTTGTGCAAATTTTTTCCTGTTCAATGTGTATTTTAAACTATAGTAAAGTTGTTTAAAAGTTCAAAATGTTTACCAAGCAAAAAAATGTAAAGAGATTAAGCTTGTTGAAGATCAAAATACTGTAAGTTGTTCTTTTTTTCAGAAATGAGCGACGATCAATCATTTAGTGAACTTGTCAACTTTTTACAACCGTCTGCATTGTAAAAACAAAAACAAATAAAAAGAAAATTTTAAATAAAAAAAAAATTTCAGATTGACTCTTCGACGAGGTGCTCTCGAAATTGTTACCGGAATCAGTGCAGCACTTGATGGTAGCGCAGGAAAATTCTTTCAAAAAAACGATTTTGCTCTCGGAAAAGCATTGTGCACATTATGCGAAGTAACAGCATCAGATCGAACTCAAACGTTAGCGGCATTGACAAACTTCACATCAGGATCGGTTGAAGCAGCTGAGTATGTGCTGTCGCATTCAAAATGTGTGGAAATTGCATACACAGCAATTGTTACAAATGTAATGTTTTTAAGAGAAAAAAAAGCTCCCGATGTACCAAAACTGTAGAGGTGAAGAGAATACTTAACAAAACTGTAATTTGATACATAAAAAATCAAGAAATACAAGTGTTAGTGTCAAGTATTCCTAATCCTCTACTTTACTTTTGTTTTTACTTAAAAGTTGATATTTGAAAAATAAAAGCACTTCAGGCAGTTTACTCATCAGTCGCTTCAAGATTATTGGCAAATGTTTCTCGTCATTTTCCCGATCGTGTTGATGAAAAATTGAAGAATCGAAATATTTCCTATTTAGCTGTTTTATTGAGTAAGTTCATTTTTGAATGTTTTTGTTTCGAAATTAAAAATTGATCCCGAAATATTAAAAAGTTGCGAAAGGAAGAGAAAAGCGTTTTCTCAGTTTTCCCAACTCAATTTGTATGTCTTCAATTAGAGTCGATGCCCTTGAAAATGTTGCACAGTTTTTGTTGCATTTCTTCATTATTCGATCAACGCTTATTAGTTATTTCATCTCATTGTCATAATACACACAGAGAGAGAGAGAGAGAGAGAGAGAGAGAGAAACAACCACAAAAAAGCATTTTGATTAATCGATATTCACATTTTTGGCCGAAAATCATGATTTGTTCTAACCTTCACCGATGATGATTTATTCAAGAAAAAAAAGACACAGTTGAAACTAATTAAAATTAACAACAGAAAAAATGTTGGTTGAACTTTTGATAAATTGAGAGTGTGTGAAACACTTTGATTTTTTGGTAAATTTTGAATGACGTAAAATAATTCGAGTTTAAAAGTTAAAAGGATACCGACTGAAAAGATTAGTTGATTATCATCTTAAAAGTTATCAGTTGAACAATTACAAATCGGATTAAAGAATTGTAGTGGCCTTTTTAAGTTTCTTCTTGTTTTTTTCCTTATTTTTGTTTTGTTAAAAAAGAAAACATAAAAATATGTTTTTTTTTTGTTTAAATAATTATCAATAATTATGTTGTTTATAAAAGTCCCTTTAAAACAGAAGCATTTTTTGAAAATTAAAAAAATGCAACATCGTTATCAAAAATAATAAACGAAATTTTATGGTCAAAAATAAAAAGGTTGATAGATTGATAAATATAATTTGCTGGCAAATATCACACTATTTTAATCAAAAATTATGAACTAAAAGTTGCATAATCTAAATCGTAAATTATTGCAAGAAAACGTTAATTTGCGTTTGAAATTTGCATTGAGTTTGAAATAAAATTCGAATTTGATATTTCATCTCAAACCGGTTCCGGTTTGAGCTCATGATAGGCTTATTTTAAGTGTTGATGTCACGTTTTTAATTGAATGTTGTTATCAAATTAACACAAAACAATTTTGAAAAAAAAAGTGTCAATAGATAATTAAATGAAGTATGGAATGATATATTTTATTATGTACAAATAAAAGTAAAAAAAAAGAAATGTTAAGATATGAAAAAAAAAAGTCATAAATCTTTTTGAATATTGATATGTTATGTAATTTTATTGGGTCAACATTTTTGATAGCAAATTACCAGCATTTTATTATATCATTAAATATGAGCTCTCTCTTGAACTCTCTTTAAGCAAAAAAAAAAAAGACAAAAAAGAGAGGAATAAAAGTACAGTAATCCAAATTGCAATTGGCGATTTGTTTGCTTATTTCTCCCACGAAACACGAAAATTTTCACAATCAGGTGGTGCTAAATTTTGATGCACATTTAATGAAAATGATAAGCTGCTGTTTCCTGAGCCGTTGGTTGAAGAGAAAAAAAATACAATTGAAAGTCGACTTTTCACTGTTAAATCGATTTTTGAAACAAAAAGAAAATTAAAATTTTGTTTTTTTTTAAATTCAATTTTATTAGTGAAAATAACGGAAAAGTTGCCATTTTTTATCAGAAATATTTTGCTTTTATTAATTTAAATGAGATTGTCAGAATTGAATTATTTTCTCACAATAATCTGGTTTGATGTGAGAAAATTTTAATCGGATGATAAATATGAATGATGAATTGACACATTTTAAGTTAGGTTTAAGCTTATCTTTTTCAAAAATTATTATTTTTTGATTAAAACGTAATTTAATAATAAAATTCAATTATTTTATTGTTCTTTGACAGATGAAATCAAAAAAAGTGTTGATAATAACGATGAAGAACGTGCAAAATTTATTGGATTCATCATTGTCAATTTGACAAATCTGCCATCAATTCGAAAATCAATTGTGAATGGAATTGAAGCTCCAGAAGGTAAAATTTCATATCATAACGCATTTTGATTAATTACGATTTGAATTTTTAAAGAAAAAAAATCTTAAAAATTTGAAATTTATTATCAATTTTTATCAGGTGAGAAGAAATTATCAATGGAAACAAACAAACTACTTTCAATTGTATGCGAACTGTTGTCATCGGCGAAAACTGTTGAAATTCGAGAATGTGCTGCTGATGTTCTCAGAAATTTGGCATTTGATGATGGTAAGGATTTGTTTGATGGTTTCATAATGAGCTTCAAAAAAAAATTAACGAATTTTTCTTTTCTTTTTTTTTTGGAAAAATATTTATTGGTTTTTTGGAATTGGGGAAGAAATTAAGTGAGTGTCATAAAAACTGAAATATAAAAAAAAATGAATGGAAGGATGATGTCGGTAGTTGTGTCGAATATATTTTGTCGTCGTGTTCATACTTAAGATATAACGGTCTGATGAATTGGTAGAAATAAAATGAAAAACACGATGAGAGAAAACAAAAAAAGGAAAAAAAGAAATTAAAATTTGGTGTCAGAAGATGGTGAAGAATAAAGAAGATCTCATGGTAATAAAGTGTCAATAAATGGAGTGGCAAAAAGCTATAAAACGTCAAGTTGGCAATCAACTCAACGATGAAATTGAGAAAAAAAAAGAGGAGAAGTCGTCTTAAAAAGATGTGCGTTTTAGATAATAAAAATAATAATACCTAATATTATTATTATTATTATTATTATTCTTGTTATTATTCTTGTTATTCATCACGAAAGAATTTTAATGCAAATTGTATGTGTAGTGCATCTCTCATTTACCTACAGTAACAAAAATCTTTAGTCCCTGATTAAAATGATCAGTTCGTTGCCGCCTTTTTTTGTTCCAATTGCGAAAAAAAAACTGTCAAACTAATAACGATTGACAATAATTTGATTACGGTAGAAAATGCGCGAGATAGATGACAGTTCATTTCATTTCGCTAATTTTTTATAAATGCAATTAATTGCCGTTTCGTTCATTATCTTCATTAATATCGTTGTCATCGTCATGTGTCCGACCGTTCAGTGGAACTGTCATCAAAAGTTGATAAGGTCATTAATAAGTGCTTTAACAAACAGAATAAAAAAAACTGGGCAAAGAAGCGATGAATTGAAAAAAAAAAGAAGAGAGAGAGAGAGAGAGAGAGAGAGAGAGAAAATTGTTTGATTTAAATCCATCAAATTAGAAAATGGCTGTCATGTGTCCGTCGGTATATTTGATGTTTTTTCATCATCAATTTTTTTCACCGTATCACCACCATATTTCGTATATCATTCATTTGCTGGTTAAATGATTAGCGCAAAATGTGATTTTTCATTTTCTTCGTCTTCTTCATCCTCGTCTTTATTGATTTGACAGTGCAGCCAGCCAGCCCCAGCGGTTTCTATCTTTTCATTTTTTCTTCTTCTTTCTCTTTGCGATCTCCAAACCACATCATGGAAAGATAGCGTATCATATAAATTCAAAAAAGAGAATAAAATCTTATGGAAATTGGGAAAGAAAAAAAAATAATGAGAATTGATGATGATTGTGTATTTTCATGTTTTCATGTTCACCAATCATTTTCGTCGTCATCGTTTTTTTGTTCGTCTTCTTCTTCTTCTTGGTTGTTGATTGAAAGTCTGTCTATTCAATCATTATCAAAAAGTTGTATTTAACCGAAATTGAAGATATCAATGATACGGTTTCTGGTCTATGCTTTCTCTAAATCTAAACGTTATCATCAATTTCAATTTGGAATAAAGAGAGGAATTCTGCCACAACTCGTAAAGGAGATTGATTAATGTGTCAAATCAAATATCGTATCCGATTTTTCAAATGAGTGTCTATCATCACACAAACACAACGTGTTGTGTGATATTCATAAAGAATCTTGTTGCTTATCGTGGATATCTTCCATCATCTTCCATAATTATTGAGAAAAGAAAAGAATACGGTAGTAGGCATAGGATAGTGGAAAAGGTGGTTTTATCTGGAAATAATTAAGGGAAAAAAAAGAAGAAATAATAGATGATTTTTCGGTACTCCAAAACAACATGGAACATCCCCCCGGTCTTTTTGTTTTAGTAATTCAAATATTTTAACTCGTAAAATGCTGAGTGTTTGATTGATAATGATTTTATTACATTGACACAATAAATAGTGTTGACTTGTTGTGTGTGTGTATTTGGTATCTATTTCTTCTCTTCTTTCCCACTTCATCTTTCATCAATTTTTGTTCGACTCCCTCCCTCCCTCACTCCCTTTCCATGTTCTTTTTCCTCTTTTTTTTTTTAGTCTTTTCTTCTTTCTTTCTTTCCTCCTTTTTTCTTCTAGTTTCGATTTGTGACATATTTAGTGTTGATCGAGAAGCACTTGAGTGGAATCATCATAATTTTCCTAATTTGAACACGATTGAGAGGATAGAGACACAGCCAATTCAATAAATGAGCAACATCAACACAACAGAATCAAAAATAAAGTAACAGAAGCTGAAGATGGAACGGAAGAAATAGATGGAGATGGAAGCGAAGAGAAAAAGTGGAAAATGATGACAACAATAAATAAATGTTTATATAAAATGTAGACATTGACTACTTGACCTTTGCTTGTTTTACTCTTCTTCATCTTCATCGACATTTTGTTCTTCATCAAAAACTTGATGTTCCCTCTCTTCTAAGGCATTTGAGCATTCTAATCCGTCATTTGATATCTGACTGAAGAGAAAAGAGTGAAGAGGAAACACTTGATCATTTATAGACAATGCTCGATTTCACTGTCTAAATTTACAAATCCCCTCCTTTTTATTGGGCTTTATTCTCTCTTTTTCAAAAACGCGAGCAATGCGTTGTTGTTGGTCATCATCATCATCATCATCATCATCATCGTCGTCGTCGTCGTCGTCGATATCTCATAAAATTGAGGTTGTCAGAAAGAAAAACCGCCGCCACTATTGCTGCTGCTGCAGCCCAATAACTGTCGTCGCCGCGTTGAAATGAAGGGGGGCAGGAAGCACCTGTAAAAGGCGATAAAATCTGAACGTGTAGTTGTTGAGTTTACGAGTAGGAGTAAGTAGTAAGTGTATTGTTTGTCGGCTTAATTGGTGTTGAGAAAAGATGAATAAGGTTGAAAAGAGCAGTTAAAATTGGCATCAAGATAAAATCTAAGAACACACATCCTAAATGTCCTCTTCTCTCTCTCTCTCTTAATTTCCAATTATCTTTAATGTATATAATTGAGTTTTTATATATATTTTTCCATTCTGTTCAATTTTTTAGCGGCTTTGATTAGTTGATTCGAAAAAAAAGAAAGAAAGAAGTAGTCAAGTGTTGCTTGTAATTGGATACATGACATGTGTAAACGCTAGTTTCTTCGGATATTTCGTCTTTTTTTTGATGATTTGCCGCAATGACAACTAAAAATTGTTTAGCTTAGTTTATCGGTTGTCGATTAAAATGTTATCGTAGGAATAAAATAAGAATTTGTATTGTTTTACCTCCTCGTTTTTTTTTTCTTCGACGTTTTTTCTGTTTTTTATTCAAATGTGAAGCTTAGCAAATGGAAAAAAGGGGGGGGGGGGGGGAATTGAGATGATGAAAAAGGAACAAAACTTCCCTTCAACTCATTAATTAACAATTGACTAGAAGGGGAATCAGTTTTTCATCAAATTGTAATAAATCATTGAAAGGGGGGGGGGGGGAGAAGAAGAAGAAAAAGGAGAAAAGAAACATAACATGAAGAGATGTTTAACATTGATCGTGTTGATTAATACGCGCATCTTTATATCCATGACATATCTTATTTATGATTTTTCGTCATTTCGTCCCCTCCCATATTCTTTTTTTAATTCATCAATTACGATGAAAAGAAGAAATGAAACGATTTAATTTACCTGGTGGTATTTGTCTTCTTCTTCTTCTTCTTCTTTTTCGTTTTTAAACTTCCCTCACTTTTTAGCTTTTTTTTGTATTTTTTTTTCGTTTTGTAAGTTTAATGTCAAGGTAGTAGTCTTTGAAAGGAGATGACGACGGTTGTTATCAATTATTTCTTTTCTTTCTTTTTTTTTTTTGCTAAAAGTTGTTTGTTTAGAAGTCAAAAAAGACATTCCGAATCATTATTTTGATATAATTAATGACCTTTGATAATTGTAATATTTGGAGCGTATTCGTTTTTCGCGCATTGATAATAATGGGAAAAAAATTGGAAAGAAAAAAAAAGAAGAAGAGGGGGGGGGGGAGGGGGAAAGGAAGAGAAAGGAGGCAAAAGAAAACGTTGACACGCAAATCTTTGCTTCAGTTTTTCCTTCCGGTTCGATTTACAGCTTTCCCGTCAAAATTCTCACTTCCTTTTTTTTGTTTTTCGAACCAAAATATTGATTTATTTTGTTTGGTTTTTTTCGTTTCGGCATTTTTTTGTTTGCTATTTCAATCATTTTCCCTTGGTTTTAAAGAAATATTGAATTGATTGTTCGAGAAAAAAGTTTGACAATAAAAAATGTAGGAAAAGCATAAAAAGAAAGATTTACAACACAAAGATACACATTTACGATGTTGATAGTAGTTTATTATCTTGTTCTTCAAGAAATAAATGAATTCACTCGTGCTCTTCTTATTCTGTTTTGATAGTTTTGTCAGTTGAATTTTGCCACTTCTGTTATGATTTATTACAGTTGTCAGCTGGCAGAAGAATAAATAAAAAGAGCGAGAGAAATGGGCCAGGAAAAATAAACGTGTTGTTGTCAACTTGTCAACGTGTTCCAACAGATTCCGACTCGGATTCTGTTCACCCCCGGCGCCGATCTGAAAGGTGAAGTGAAATTATTCGAAGAACAAATGATACAAAATCAATCGTAATCAATCATAACGTTGGCTCTGATTTTTGTTGAACTTGAGCAACACTTGAGAATAAACACACAATATCGTAGAAAGAAATGAGAAGAAATGTAAAATTGAAACAACATGTGTTTATGACAAAATTCAAATTGTTGATAATAACCATTAACAAATAAATGTGAGCCAACGATAATACTTGATTACGAATGATTGACGAAAATTCGCATTTTTTTTTGTTGAACAAATTGCGACATGAAATTCGTTGTTGAATTTTGAACGTTCATCATTTTGACCCCTCTCCGACCAATCATTGTTTTTTCATCGGTTGTTGAAGCTTCTCTTCATAAATGATATGTGATGAGGAGAAGAAGAAGAAGAAGAAGAAAAATAGATGGTCGCCGGTCGTGTCCATTGATTTAGACCCAATATCCATGTCACTTTTCTTGTCGTAAGTTGCCAGCCGCCTTTTCGACGGTCGTGCCAAAAGTGACAGACGATTTGTAAATGATATTGACGAAAACAACAAGTATTTCTTGTCTCACCTCTACCTACACACACACATTGAAAGCCCAGAATGATATGTATGAGAATGTATTGAGTAGAAGTGTAGATGTGTGTAGATAACAAAAGATATATGATCTCGACACGCCGAAATCAAAGACAGGTGCTTTTCATCAATGAGCAATAAAAGATAAAAATGAACCAAGAAAAAAAAAAGAAGGAAAAGAAAGAAGATACCGCTAGTTGATAGATGATTTGAGATTGAGGTTGACGGTGGGGAGGGGGATGGTGGTGGTATCACACTAATTAACATATGTATCTCAATGTAAATGATAGGTTCTTTCAGTCCCGATAAATGAAAGATGTGAGTTTGCAACAAGTGTGTAAAAATGCACACCCTCATCTGTGTTAATTATGTTCTGAGATGAGAAGAAGAAGAAGAAGAAGAAGAAAAAATGTCCGTCTTTTTGTTCCTTTTTAACAAATGACAGTATAGTTTGATAGTCTGATAGTCCCGATAATCCATTATTCGAGCGTGTAGCTGTGGACTCGATGTTTCCAGGAACTTTGAAATGTTGCCATGAATTTTGATGGGAGTAATTAAAAAATGGTCTGGACTCGAGGTAATTAATTAAGTGGTTAAATAAATAAACGAATAGTTTTTCGGATATTTGATCCAAAAATGGTCCAAATGTTGCGCACATTGACGACGACTAACCAACTGGTTTTAATAAGAAGATGGGTGCGATAGGTTTTATTGTTTATCGAATTATTCATGAGTTGTTTCAACTTTTCGTTCCTTTCCTTCCTTCCTCCACCTCCTCGTTCTCTTCTTCTCCTTCTGCTGACATTGAAGATGAAAATAGGGCGTCATCATTGGGTTGGTCCGAATAGTTGAAATTCAATTGTCTTTCTTCGGTTGCTCAACACTTTTTGGATAGGAAAATTGAAATGAAGTTGTAAAACTTATTAAATTATAAAAGTAGCGACAAATTAGACAAGTTTTTGAATAAATTAAAGGTTATTTAAGACAAAAAAGAAAGAAAGAAGAAGAAGAAACTTGAGAGTTCCCTGAAAAGTTGTTTCTTCTTTTTTCAAATTTCCTTTAGTTTTGTTGTGTCTTTTTGTGTTGCCTTCCAAGATTCAAAACATAATGAGTGTTTAGATACAAAATTGGTCGTCGGTAATTTGACACACAAAATTGAGAGCTCCCCCCCCCCTCTCCCTTCCCTCCACATTCTTCCTTCATTATTCCCATGAGATGATCGTTTGCTGTGTTAATAGAAAGAAGCTGAAACAAGTTTTTGTTGACTTGAATTGACGAGCACAAAGTGATTTGGCGACAAAATTGGAGCATGTTTTCCCTTGGGTGAAAAAAAAAAGAAGAAAACTGAGTACTGTAGAATTTGAAATGAGAAAGGGAGTAGTGTGGGAGGTAGAAGAGAAGAAAGGGGGGGGGGGGGCTGGGGAGAATTGAGAAAAAGAATTTGAAAATAATGTGCAAAAAGATGAAAAACCCATATGTTACAATAAATATGGGACACCATTCAAAAATATGTTTGTTTCCAATTTTGAAGGTTACCTAGATATTTATTTGCCTTATTAATTTCGTTTCTCGAAATAATTTGAATTTTTGTTTGTTTTTTCTTTCAAATTCAGATTCTGTGATTGATTGATTGATTGATTGATCTGTAAAATTTCAGATTTTCATGAAGCTCTTCTTGATTCATCCGATGAATATTTATCATCAATTATGGCACCATTAATGGATGTGAATGATAATCTTGACGATGACGAAATTTCCAAATTGCCCGTACGATTACAGTATTACGAAAAAGAGCGAGAGACGAGTGAAATTATTCGTCAGAAATTGATTGAAGCCCTTTTTCAAGTTGGTGGTTTTTTAAAATTTTTTGCTTTTGGTTTTGAAAAGGAAAAAAGAAGGTGGCGGGACTTTGTGTGAAAGAAATGACTGAATTAATTTTCATGGTTGATTAATTTGTTGGTGGTGAAAATATTTGTTTTTTTTTTTTTTTCATTTTTGTAATTGAATCGTCGAGAAGAAACAGACGAGACGAGATAGAGAATAGTGATAATTAGGGGCGAAACTTCATCTTCGTCTTTTTTTTCCTCCTTCTTCTTCTTCTTTTTTATTTTTTTGATAGACATCGATCGTTTATCGTTTTGTCTTCAGCGTAATGTTATAGCAATTGAAGAACCCAATGATGCGCGAAATTTAACGCGGGAAATTGAAGAATACAAAAAGGGGGGGGGGGAGGGAAGGAAAGAAATGAAGTTTTTGTTAGAAAGTTTATTTGGCAAAAAAGTCATGAGCAAATTGGTTTGGATCATTATCGTATTCAAAGATTGTTCGCAATGATTTTGAAAATAGTTGAAGCATGAAAAATGACGACGAGAAAAAAAGGCAGCAATAAAAACTGATTTTTTAAGATTTGTGCTACAAAACATGGCCGAGAAGTTTTAAGAGCAAAAGGTGTCTATGCCGCAATGCGAGAATTGGATAAATCAGGAGAGACGACGATAGATGATGAAGCGGCGAAAAAATCGAAAACTCTTTTGTCATCACAGCAGGAGCACACATTACATGCATTGATTGGAATCTTAATCCGATATGAATCGGAAATGGATATTGATCCAGAGCTTCAAACAATCCGTGATTTAGGAACAGAAAAGTCTTAAATTTCCACCGATTTTTTGTTGAGGAACATTTCTTCCGTTTTTTTTCTTGTTTTGTTCAATAATCCTGTTATGTTTTTTTTGTTATTTTTCATCATTATCGGTTTCATAAAATGTTTAAAATCCAAGAATTTTCCATTAATTTTTACGACTCACAAAAGTTAGTTTTAATGATGATGACGACTACGACGATGATGATGATGATGATGATCGTCAAAAAATCATTTCAGAATCCTTCCTGAGGAAGAAGAAGAAGAAAATGTAAAATTTGAAAATGAGGAAAGATGAAAACAGATTGGAAGAGAAAAAAGTTGAGGAGGAAACACATCGAAAGTCGAAAAAATACGTTGCTATAAGGAACCGAAAAGCGCATTGAAATGGGGCGCCACATTTTAGAGACATTTGAAATTGGTCCGTCTCAGTTCAAAAATGACAACCAAAAACGGCTGAAAACGAATACGGTAGGTTTTTGAATGAATGAAATGGTTGGAAACAAGAAAAATGGGGGGAAGAATCAAATAAAAAATTGTGATGAGCAACCATAATTTTTGAGCTGCAAATTGTTTTCAATTTTTCAAAAAAAATTCTACTGGAATCAGCCGAAAAAATGGAGGAAAAACCGCGATTTTTGTCTGAAACTAAATCGATCGCACTGTTTATCTTCACGTAAACGCGGATCATCGTAGAAGAAATATTTCCGTAGACTTTTCTCTCTTTTTACATTTTTTTCTGTAAAAAGTTCAAAAAAAGAGAATACAAAATAGTATTGTAGATGAGGAGACGAAGAGAAATGATAGATAGAACAGTGAAAAGTGAGAGGAGGGGAGGGGAGGAGGGGGGGAGCATTGATCGTAGAGCGTGTCAGCAGTAACACCCACGGTGTGAGAGGCAATCGTGTGTCGACCGACCGAGACACACAAACACACACAGCAATGGAAACAGTATGAAAAACGAAGAGAACGAAGAGAACATAAGCGGACACGCCCCTTTCGGTAATTGTCAACCAATAGAAGTGAAGAAGAGGCGGAGTCGAAAAGGCGAAAAGACGAAGAGAAACGTGTGGTGGTGTAGATGTAGCGGCAAAACGGACGACTACGGCGCGATATCTTTCACTTATACGTAAAACCCAACCCATTGTAAGGTCCAACCCCCCCCCCCCCCCTCTCTCCTCCCATATTTTCACCAACCAACACAAAAAAGTCTGTTTTCTTCTTCTTCTTCTTTTACTCTTCCACTCCACCTCCCCCCCCCCTCTCCCACTCTCCCTCGATTTTTCCATTCTTTTTTCTTTTTCTTCCAGTTTGTTCAAAAAATTTTTTTTGGTCGCCAAAAAAATTGTTTGAGCGATTTATTCAAATATTTATTCATTCATCATTTATTTTATTAATAGGAGAACAAAATTCGAAGAAAAATGGCGTTTAATCCATTCTTGGCTCGTCCCGAAATGGCATTATTCCCATTTATGGCTGCTGGTCTTGGCGGTGGTCCACTCATTGGCGGTGGCGGCAGCAGCGGCAGTGGCAGCGGTAGTGGTGGTGGTGGCGGACCAAACGGACAAAATCCGTTCTTTCCTCGATTACCAGCCGAGTTTGGTGTTGCCGGACCGGCTGGTGGAGCGCCAGAAGACGATGGAGTTGTGGATGATCCGAAAGTCGAGTTGGATGATAAGGATTTATGGCAGGAGTTTGCACATTGTGGAACCGAAATGGTTATCACCAAAAGTGGAAGGTTTGAATTGTCTTTGTTTTGGTTTTTTTTTTTTTGAATTCCCGCCAACGATTTTTTCCTTCTTCTTCTTTCTCTCCACCGAATAAAAATGCCGTGAAATTTCACACCGATGGCGAGACAAATTTCTTTGAATTTGTTGTCCTTTTTTTTTTGCTCAAATTCAATCCGCTCAATTTTGTTGTCGGCGTAGAAAGGGGGGGGGGGGGAGGGTGAGGGAAAGGGGAGGAGGCTTCTTCGACTTGCTTCTCCTCATTTTTTCGTTCATTTTTCGCCTTGTTTCTTTCTTTTTTTGCGTTTTTTTGTGTTGAAATCAAAAAAAAAAAAAAAACATTTTTTGTTGGATTTTTTTTTTGTTTTCCTCAATCAACCGTAATTTTAATGAAGGAAAAGCAAGAAAGAAAGAGAAAAAGGCGTGAAAATGTTTTTATCACAATGAAAAGGGAAGGGGGGGGGGGGGTGGTGGTAAGAAAAATCAAACGATTTTTGTTCTTTTCGGTGTGACAATTGTCGCTTTTTAAGAATGAATTGATTTGTCTCCCTCTCTCTTTCAGTCGTCGTTTTCCTTCCCTTCCCTTCCCTTCTTCTTCCTTCCGTCACCAAACCTTGGGCGGTGGATCCTCAAGCGCCCCCCCCCCCCCCGTCGCCGCCACCCTCATCTTCAAATTAACTCCGAAATTGATATGTATATTTGTCGTTTGACTTAAATAAAAGAAAACGGGAAAAAATTTAGTGGTTGGGGGGTGGAAAAAAACGAGACGACACGGCAATGGTGGAGAGAGAGAAAAGATAGAGAGAGAGAGAGAGAGAGAGGGGGGGGGGGGGATTTTGAAGGTGTCAAATTTCGAAATAAAGTCGAAAATTCCAAAATTTTTTGCAGACGAATATTCCCGGCCTATCGAGTCAAATTAAGTGGGCTCGACACAAAAAGTAAATATATTCTTCTGATGGATCTGGTGCCAGCTGATGAATGTCGATACAAATTCAATAATAGCAGGTAGATGAGACACACAGAGAGACAGAGAGAGAGAGAGAGAGAGAGAGAGAGAAAGACATTTTTCGGCGATTGAAACCAACAAAAAAAAAAGAAAAGCATCAATGATAATTTGATTAAAAGTGTTGCTGATTTTGGGTGTTAAATCGGTGGTTTTTGATAAGAATTTGATTGAGGACTGATTAATTCGAAAATCAACTGCGAAAAAAAAATCAACCAAATTACAGATGGATGGTGGCTGGAAAAGCTGATCCAGAAATGCCGAAACGAATGTATATTCATCCAGACTCGCCGGCAACTGGTTTGTGTGCCATTTTTTTTCTTTTTGTTCATTGATTATTTATTTGATTTTTGTTAGGTGAGCATTGGATGTCAAAAGGAGCCAATTTTCACAAATTAAAGTTAACCAATAATATTTCGGATAAACATGGATATGTAAGTTGATTTTTGTGAAGAACATTGATCTGACCGGCGGGGGGTGGCGGGGGTGATGATCGGCCATGAAAATTTGTCACCTTTTCCTCAATTTTGTTTCGTTCCCGAAAAAAATCGGCGTCATTTTTTGACTTTTCATTCTCCCCCCCTTTCCTCTCTCTCTCTCTCTCTCTCTGTCTCTGTCTCCTTTGTATAACTACAGTAATCTGAAAGAGAAAAAGGAGACGAATTTCATATTCATTGGGTCGAGAGTCGAGTCGAAAACAAAAGAAGCCTAAAAAGAGCTGAAAAGCATCTCGATCCTTACATTCATCATCATCCATCGGCTTCATCTCTCTCTCTCTCTCTCTCTCTCTTCTCATCATAATAATTGGGAACAATTAGGAAGAGAAGAGAAATAGAGAAAAAGCCGAATAATTTAGTGGAATTTTTTGGCGTTTTGTGTCAGTGGCGGAAAGAAAAAAGAGTCAAATTTCGCGCCAATGAATGGAAATGAAATGAATTGAGAAGCTGAAGCTGAAGCTGAAGCCGATGATGATTATTGAAAAGATGAACAAAACGTCTAGAATTCTAATGAGAATTTTTTGTTTTCAAACTTTTTTTCTTTTTTTGTGCCATTTCTAATTCTATTTTGGTAGAGAAGCTCATTTTCTCGAAGCTTAAAAAGAAGAAATTTGAAAAAAAAGAAAGAAGAAAGAGTGGAAGAGTTTTGCTGAAAAATTATTCTCGAATTTCACATAAAAATCAGCGTTAGAATTTGCGCGGAACAAATTTCGACACGATTTGTTCGTCTTCTCAAATAACGAAACCGAAATAATCGGAAATTTGAGATTTTTTGTGTTGCTCGCCCAATAAAACTCATTTCATTTTATTTTGGTTGTTTTTTTCTTTCAGACAATTCTGAATTCGATGCACAAATATCAGCCACGTCTTCATGTCGTTCGATGCGCTGATGTTATGAATCTGCCGTATTGCACATTTCGAACGTTTGTTTTTCGTGAAACTGAATTTATTGCGGTGACAGCTTATCAAAATGAAAAGGTGCCTTTTTCTCTTCTTTTTTTTTGGGCTTTTTTTGGGCTTTCGCTGTAATTTGATCGACGATAATTGTCTTAAAGTGATCTAATCCTGTTTGACGTAATCATTTCCTTATTTTATATGTATGTATATTATCATAGTGTCAAGTTTCATGAGGCACAAACTTGGAATTGTTTTAACAACACTCCATTATTACGCAAGAGGTTAATACCACTTCTTTTTTTCCAATTACAGTAATCCTTTAAGGAAAAAAAGTAAGGAGAAGTGGAAAAAAACATTTTTCGATTTCAATTTCTTGTTTCTTTCGAATTTCTTCTCAATTTTACCATTGCGAGAAAATGTGACACCCCATCGTTTTTCTTTTTCTCTAACCTCTCTCTCTCTCTCTCTCTCTCCACTTTTTTCTATTTAACTACAGTAATCCAAAAAGGTGAGAGAGAGAGAGAGAAAGAGAGAAGAAATTAGCTGTGCGCTTGAAACAAAAAAAGGAAAAAAAAGTTTTTTTTTTGTTAAGACTGAAGGAAGAAATTGCAGGTAACTCAATTAAAAATCGATCACAACCCATTCGCGAAAGGATTTCGCGACGCCGGAGCCGGAAAACGTGAGAAAAAGCGTCAACTACACCGCGTCAACTGTAATGGAAACGACGAGAGCCCGAACGGCAAATCGTCGTCATCGTCACTGCCCACACACTCGCCGCATCCGTCCGAATCAGCGTCCGACGACGACGAGCCAATTCTGAAACGAAGCAAGAACGATGAGGGAAAGGCGACGACGATGATCGGCGGCAACAACAGTTCATCATTGGCCACATCGACGACGCCGTCGTTGATTCGCTCGCCGCCATTTTGCATTCCGCCACCTGTCGATTTGATGTATCCAAATATGGATTTGATTGCTCAATGGCAAATGGCGTTTTTTCAAAATCATTTTCCATTAACTTCTCTTTCATCACCAAATTCAACCAATTCACTTTTGTCCAAGATTAAGTCCGAATTAAAAAATGAAGCGACAATTACACCGGCAAAGAAAAGTGGTTTTGATGTTTCAGATCTTCTGGCAAAACCCTAAGAATTATGATAATTTCTCGTTTTCTTTTCTACCTCTTTCATATCTTTTCTCTCTCTCTCTCTCTCCCTTTTTGATTTTCTATTGGTCTCAGGGCATTGCCCCATTCTTAACAAAAAAAAAAAAAAACGTCCAAGTCTTCCTCAAAAAGCGGGCTTCTCCTATTCAAATTCTTTTTTGTAGATCTTTTCTAGATTATTCATTTCTCGAAATCTGGTCTGATATTTATAAATTATAAATTGTGTAAATACCATTTTTTGTCTTTTCTTCTTCTTTTTCTTCTTTTTCTTCTTCTTCTGATCCCAGTGATTGTCATCCATTTCGTTCCTCATTTTCTAGTGATATTTAATAATTTTTCAAATTTTATTGTATTTTTGGCATAAAAATTGTTTTTTTTTCTTCCACTTTTTTCAATAATTTTTAAAGCAATGAGGAATGAACATCTATATACATTAAACACCGAATTATAATCATCAGAATCAGAATCAGAATCCCAAAAATCTAATCAAAATGATCTGATGGCAATTGTGCAAATGATTCAGCAATCGACAATGATCCAATTGATGGTGTTGCTCTTTCAAGATTTTGTTGACTTCTTCTCACACACGATGCTAATTCAGCATTTGCTTCTCTCAACAGTTCACTTTGTCTTGTTATTTCTTCTGGTGATGCTCCAACCAACGCCCATGCTTTCAACGAATGGCTTCGACAGAATAAAAGGAGGAGAACATCGACATCGACCGTTTCACAACATCCATATTCTTCACCGAATGTCCTTCTGAAAAATATTGAATCAAGAAGTCAATATAGACATCATAAATTTAATAATAAAACAATTTTTCTCTTGCCCATCTTTTTTCTGCTTTCTCTTCTTCTTTTTTTTTCCGATTCTACCGACAATTGTCGCGCTAGCAGGTGATTATTGACTGCCTTTTCTCTCTCTCTCTCTCTCTTTCTATATATGTTCTTTTTCAAGTAATCCAAAACCGATTACTGTAGAGGAGACACCAACATCTACCAACCCCGCTCGATCGTTTTATAACCAATTTTAATTGCGTGCGATACGCTTTTCGCGTGTAAATCTTTCATTTCCAAACACCCATCTCGCAAATGTTTTGAAATCAAAATAAATTTAAAAAAAAAACAGACGGGCAAAATATGACGAATCAATCAATCTTGATCATCAAAACAAATTCAGCTCAATTTCGGAAAATTTTGCTCATTTCTTTTTCGCTTCGAGACCTGACCTCACCTACCGTACACCATTTTTTCTCTTCTTTTTTAAATTCAAATAAAACAAGAAAAATGGGAGAGGAAGGGGGGAGGAAAGTTGTCGGTATCTTCATCATTGTTGTGTTAAATTTCGCGCTGGTCTCGAGTGCTTGTGGTTTTATGTGCCTTTCGTTTTTCTATTTTTTCTATCATCGTGTCTTTTCACTTCTTCCTACACGATATTTTCCGATAATGATGGATGATAATTATTTGCTTTAACACTTGTAGTTGCTTCTCCTTTCTTCTTCTTCTTCGTCGTTTTCCGTTGTTGATTGAGTGTGTGTGTGTGTGTCTGTGTGGTGTATTTATCCATTCCATCCTTCATCCATTCTTCCGAACGAACTCTTCACCGAATCGTATTGCGCGCCGACTTCTACACTCAATTTCAACATTTCGTCAGTTTTCGTGTCGATGCTCGCACTATCACTGTTTACATGCCACTTTTTTTCTTGTTTCGTTTCTACATTCATCGTCGTCGTCGTCTTCACTCATTTTCCTCTTTGTTCTCGTGCAAAATTTGAAAATAAGAAGAAAAAAAAAACGAGAGAAAATGAAGTGAGCGACTAAACAAAACAAAAAAAAAACGCGGAGGAAAACAAAACACATTTTTTTTGAAGTTTAAATTTTTACCATTTTTCTTCTTCTCAATGTTTTGTTTGTTACTGCTGCTGAGGCTGCTGCTGCTCACCTAGACAACAACTTCACCACCAATCAGAGCTGCTACATTTTCACATTTCATTCCCAAAACTGCTCGCTGCTGCCTATACCGGAAATATTAGCGACGTTGAGCCAAGCCCCAATAACTCATGTCAACCTTCTTCGAGGGGGGGGGGGGGGTTCTCTCTCATTCTCTGCCTCTCTATATCTTTCCTCTTATTTCTTTTTTTTTTCTTAACCGGCCGACCGAGCGACCGATCGACCCCATTTCTGGTTCTTTTCTTCATATCCACCACATACACAGGAAACGATAAAAATGCTAACAGAAGCGCAACCGCCAAATAATTGTTCATGTTAGTTCCTTCACCACAGCTCTTTATGAGTGATGTGGTGTTGATGGTCGTCATCCTCATTGTCATCATCATCATCATCGTCGTCGTCGTCGCGTCGTCGTTTCAATCAGTGGCTTCTACACATCACAAACAAAAAACAGCAAGAAAGAGAGAAAAGGGGAGCGGGGGGGGGGGAACAAACGGGGCAATTATTGCGAATAAATATTAAAAAGATATTCTACACAGGTAGGCTAACATATCAAAAATATCATTTGTTTATTTTGTCGGTCTTTACCTTATAAATACATCTCTACAAATACATAATTACCGTAGTAAAAGGGAAACATCGAGTAAATTTACACAAGTACACCGTTCGCAACACACATGTTCATCTTGTCCTTTAGATACATATTAGGAGGCTAGAATCAATCACTCATCAACTCAACATTATTATTTGCCTCTTCTCCTTCCTCCTCTTTATTTTTTCTTTTTCTAGTTTATCATTGAAAAATGATGAGGGTTGGTTTTGTAGAGGGATTCATTTGAAATATGTGTGTGTGTTGTTTACCTTAATTGCCGAACAGCCTGAATCGCTTGAACATATCGCTTGTTGGCTAATAGAAGAACTAATGAATCACAGGAATGTTGAGATCGATACAGACTCTCTTCAATCAGATTGTTCTCGTTTCGACGCGTCGTTTGATTTGATACAATTGATGATGCTGTCAAATCATCCGATGTGGCACACATCAATAATTCTCGATGATGCTCCAGAATTGCCGGTGATAATGAATATGTCTGGAAAAAATTTGCTCGCTTTTTTTTTGTTTTGCTTTTCTCTCTTTTTTCGTGTGTTAAGAAATTCAGGGCACATGTTGGTGACAATTTTCCACCCTTCACCTCATCCTTCATCGATTTTTTTTCTATTATATGCCATCGGGCCAATTATCAGATCATCCCCGACGACCCAGCCTGTCACACCATCTAACCCCCCCCCCCCTCCCTTCACGACTTCCATTTTTCTTCATCTTCCTCCCATTTTTTTTTCTCATCGTCCCAACACGCACCGATTCTTTCTTCTCTTTTTTTTTGTTGTTGTTTTTCTTCTTCTCCTTCTTCTTCATATTTAATTGGTCTTCGTCCAACTGTCTCCGACTGTTCCAAGTCGACAATGTTGACGGATTAGTCGTCAAAATTCCCTACTATATTATGAAGAGATTTCACCGCCATGGCCGAAAAAGCCTTTACCGCTAATTTCGATTCTCAATTTTATATTCAGACGATCAAATGTGGAATTTCTAGGGATCGTGTTGAATTTTGGCGGGGGAGGGGGGTTTGGGTTTGCTTGCTAATCCGGTCAGAAAAGGAAGGAAACAAACAAAAATCAATACAAAGAGAGAGAGGAGCCATTATAAGAAATTTCGAATTTCAATTTTCAACAGGTGTCATCAATTCTCGTCTAAACTCATCTAAATCTTCTGCTAATCCTTTTTAGCCATTTTTTGTTTCCTAAACAAAAGGAACCAAAAGAAAAACACACACACACACACACATCCAACAAATCTACCGTAATCCTTTTGTCTGTGTCAACCTTGGCGCCTAAATTTGCTAAATTTTCACTCGACCAATTTTTCGACAAAAAACTAGCAGAGAAGGAAAGAGAGAGAGAGAGAGAGAGAAAGAGGAGTTAAAAAAATCCAAATAAATATATCTCGAATAGGCGTTCTCCTATTTTCTCAGCTGCCATCTCGTCATCTACCGTAATCCAATATTATTTTTTTTATTCTTCACATATATAGCCAGCTTTCAATTCTTCCACCTTTTCGTCTTCTAATCGAAATTTATCGAGACCGGCGCCAAAATGTCGTAAATTTTTGGCTAGGACAAAAAAACAACAATTTTCTTTTTTTTTCTCTCTCTCTCTCTCTCTCTCTTTCGCTGACACAGAAATTATGAATGAAGAGGAACCAAAAAAAAAAAAAAAAAAGCCCCGAATCAGAAGCGAAAAGAATTCGGGGTTTTTTTATACGCACTTATATATCTACATGCATATACACACATATAAACTTTAATACATCGCCTTCTTTTTTTTCATTATTTTTATGCGCATAATTTGTGAGCCGACTCGACTGACTGACATGAAAACTTGCTGTCATCAATCATTTTTGAACAGCTCTTTCCATCGACGCTTTTCTTTTTACTTTTGAAAGTTTCCGTTTTCAGTCATACCAAATGTCGACACCCGTTTCGGTTTTCCTCCTCTCCCTCTCCTTGTCAATTATAACTATTATTCAATACACATACTCAATTTTGTCGCGCCTAATACGTCAATTTTGGTATAAATGTTGAAAATGACACAGACACACACTGACTGACTGAAACAAATAATTGAAGTCGAGAGGGGGGGGGGGGGGACAAATTTGAAAAGGGCAAAAACAAAATCGATTCAAATTATTCTTCTACAGTATCCTTTTTCAATCGTTTCAATTGAAGCGTAAAGTCAAAAGTAGCATTTTGTCATAACACAAACAATTGAGCTTTTGCGAAACCAACAAACGTCTTGTTCGGCTCATTTATTTATAACAATTGACTAATCTACTTTCATCTTTTATTTACAGTAAACCCTTCGTTTCACAATTTGTTGCTTTCTTGACAACCTAGCCGTCAATTATAACACAGAAATGGAGCAAAACAACAAAAAACAAAAATAACCAACCTGAGATCCGGTTGAATTTTTTACAAAATCTGACATGTCTTTTAATGTGTCGCTCATTAGCATCACTTGAAACACCAATTTATTTAATAATTTTGCAACATCAAGTTCCTAAAGTGTTTTTTTTTCTTTTTCTTCCTCTTTTTTTTCGTCTGAACTTACACTTGTCAAACTAAACGAAGACGTTGATCCTCCAAGTGCAGACAATTTATATGCTGATCGAAGCGAATTGATTGCCTGAAAAGATAACTTTTTTTTGGTTTGGGGAGGTAGAAGAACACAAAAAAAAGAAAGAAGAGAGGACACAAATGAACGACGAAGGTGTATTTCCGCCACATCTTAAATCATGTCTTCGTTCATCTATCTTGACATGCCATCGACAGATTCACAGTGACACAAAATACACAATAGATGAACACCTAGCACAACATTTTGTCAGTCTGATGTTTATCGCAAAGCCACACGCACAAAAAAATGTTTTTTAATGAATATAAAACAAAACGAATTCTTTTAATTATCAGATAACAACTTGATTGAGGGACCAAATTAATTTAAAAGAAACCTTTTGACATTGATCTCGCCTTTCATTAAATGTTTCCAAATGTTCTTTCAATTCATTTAATGAAAATGATAAACGTTGAAAAATTGGCGAATTTCGAAGCTGAAAATTATGACGTTTTTTTATCAATAAAAAAAATATTAAAAATAAATTTGAAATTCTTACAAATTGTTCAGTAACAAAAAGATATGGAAAATCAACAACATTGCACAACACTTCTTGTGTTGATGAGAAACTTCTTGATAATCCTCGATTTGTTAACATATGAGATGCATCACGAAGAAGAGCACAAACTTTTCCACAACATGCCTAAACATTCTTTTTCTTTTCTTTCTGTTGAATTGAATTTCAAACTTTATGCAATTGAGTTGATAATAATGAAGCATACGCCATTAAATTACAATCATTCGTTTCATTGATTTCGTTGACAACCATCACAAAATCTTTTTCAACTTTTGAATCAACATGATGAGGACATTGAATTCTTAGTGTTCGTGTTCGATTCGGATAATATTCGGCTGCTAACATTGACGCATTACTATAAGCACAAACTGATGAACCATCAACTGATGCATTTTCTTCTTCCATTAAACGATTCTCTCTTTAAATAATTAAATTCAATAATTTTCTTTTATTTTTTAAATCTTGAATTATACGTTAATTGAGATGACATGGAAACAATATTGTTTGTTAATCGATTTCTCATTTCATTTTCAGTTGTTCCGCCACTGTCTCTTCCAGCTGCACTTGATCTTGAATATGAATCGATATCTAGTAAAATTGGAAATTGTTTTAACTTTTCTTTTTGGAAATGTTGGATAAAACCTTGTCTGAGCATTATTTCAACATCTTCAATTTCTCGATCTTCATCATCACAACATTCTGATGGGCATGGTGTTCGTTCTTCTTCATCATCGTCATCATCGTCATCTTCTTCATCGTCCTCATCGTCTTCTTCTTCATTTTCATCATCATCTTCCATTCTCATTCGTCCAATTGATCGATTTATCAACTCATTTCGTTCGCCAGTAATTTTTTCATCCCTTGTTTCCCCTTCTTCTCGTTTGTCCTGATCTTTTCGAACAGCCGCTAAACTCAAACGATCTAAACTTCTTGAATCTTCCTTTTCTCCACGCATTGGTCTCATTGTTGACAACCATCCGAAACAGCTATCAGCCGTTTCTGACACGCTGTCGTGTTCTGCTTCAAGAAAATCAAACTCTTTAAAAACTCGAGGAAATGAGTCCGTAATTCCAGATTGCGAAGGATCAGGCAACGACATTGTTGATGCCACCTCTTGTGAAGAAGCACAAATTCTTTCTGTTGACGACGTATCGCTTCCAAGATCAGATTTTGAAAAAACAAGAGAAGCAGAAGACGGCAATCCAATTCGTAATCCAGAAGCCGATAAAATTCCGACTAATCGGTCTCGAACTCTTATCTTAAATTATTTATATTTTAAGATGAAAAAATGCTAAAAAATCAACGATTTACATGAGATGGTGGCATTCGTTTCAATGATGTCGTTGCAACATCAGCTGTCGATTTATCTGGTTTTCTTAACAATTTTGGACTTCCGCTTCCACTTGACACAACAATTGAATTATCATCAGATGGTTTGATAACAGAATTTGTTGACGAAATTGTATTTGATAAATCTAATGAGAATTCTGGATTTGAATTATCCGAATCTTCATTTCTCCATTTTTCCACAATCACTTTGTAAATTTTGGTTGCTTCTTGCCAATGAGGCCCTTGTAAATGTCTTGAAACACTTCTAATCACCTGCAAAAAAATTCCGTAATTTTTTCGTTGTTTTTTTTCCTTTCGAAAAGCTTTTTTTAAAGATAAAAACTGTCAAATGTCCTATTCTTTCAGCCACCTGTCTTACAACCAACCATTTCATCAATACAATAAAAATACTCATCTCAATCGGGGTGGCGGTCAACATCAAAAGTGACCAAAATTACTGTAGTGTCAATCAAAATCATATAAAATTGTTCTTTTTTCTCTCTCTCTCTCTTTCTCTTCCATCACAAGGAGACAAAGAAGAATTTTTATGTGACGACGTTGGATATAAATTTCCAGATCATTCAATTTTTTTCTCTCTCTCGATACGTTCAAATGATTGCGCAAATTAACGACTTTAACCGTGTCGAGATCTGTCTCTTTGTTGTTTTTCCTTTTTTAAAAGAAAAAAATGTACACCATGACACATTTTGCCAATTTCTTAAAAATTAGGGATCTGCTTTGTTCATTTCAAAACTTTTTCACATCAAAATAGTAAAAAAAAAAGAAGTCAAAATGTATTCATCAAGATAAGAATCAATTTGTCGGAAGCGCATAGTCGAATATCAAACACATTCACAGTTTACATCTTGTCTCCCACAGGTTTATCGAGCAACCAAATGTCCTATTAAATGTCTATTTAATTACCGTAACTTTTCCTACAAATTATACAACTTTTTCGTTGATTTTATCAATATATAAATATTATTTCCTGTGAGAATTTCTCAATTTTTTAAATTTACAACCAACGACCCGAAAAAAAAATTCCAAGTAATAAAACACGGGGAAACGCAAAAATAAAATGTTGACGACACATGTTCACAGCTGATTTTCTCTTAATTATTCACACTCTAAAACCAAAAAAATCGAAAGAAGAAGAAGGAAGAAAAAGGTGCTAACAAGCGCTCAGATTATCTCGTCAAAGCGGCGCCAGTTTTTGAAATTTGAGAAAATCATTATAGCTGTCAATTTTAATTGAAAATTTCCGCCAAAAAAAAAAGAAATCAAATTAAAAACGAGGGAGAAAGCCAATTTTTTTACCTGAGCATTTATCAACAATGATGAAACACTGTGATGATTATTTTGAAGAATTAAATAAATCATATGAAGAATATAACCACAAAGCGATTGCCATCCTCTATCAAGCATCTGTTTGAAACCATTTTTTAATAATAAATAAAATTAAAATTGAAAAAAAAGCCAACTTCTGCTAAAAGACATAACAATGAATCAGCATTTAGTGCAATTGAACCATCGCAAACATATTGTAAAACACATTTCATAAATTGTTGCGAATCTTTTGCAAATGATCGTACTGAATATTGTCTCATCACTGTTGATAAATGAACAAATGGATGATCAGCTGGTGCTCCTGATTGTGTTTTAACCATTTCATCACAATACTAAATAAAACACATCTCTTTTCTCAATTTTCTTCTTTTCTTTTTCTCATTTTGTTACCGTTGCAATTGCATTCACCACATCAATGCATAATCTATTTGGATTGTCGAAATTCAACACCAAATATGGTAACGTATGACAAACAAGCAATGAAATTCCACTCGATCCTCCAACTATCTCTTCTGACATCACATCTGATAATCGAATCATTGCTTGAATTGATAATTCATATGCGCATGAAACGATTGCTCCTAAAATGGTTTTTTTTTCTCTTTTTTTTTTTTTGAAAATTGAATTCTGTATTCCATGCTTTGATCAATCTTGAAAAGTTATAAAAATTCTAATTTTCACCACCAAATTATCTATCAACCACATCTTTCTAAAAACCGTTTCACATCAAGAAACTCGAACAACTTCTTTTTTTTTCCATTAAACTGGCGTTTTTCTCTCATTTTTCGCTTATTTTATTTCTCCTTTCAAATGTTCCAAACAATTTCGCATCATTAAAATGCCATTATTATCAAACTGTTCAATCTTCCATTTTGATTTGTGAAACGATTTGAATCGACAGGTGACAGACAACCAGCACTTTTTGAAACTTAACACGGGGAAGAAAAAAAAAACAAAAACGACACAACATTTGGAGGGAAATTCAAATACCTCTTGTCACCAATGATATGATTCCATTGAAATTTTTCCATTCAAGTTGTCCAACGATTTTATCCAATTTTGCTAAACATTGCAATTTTAAATTTGTTGATACGTCGAGAATTTTGTTTAGCAATTGTAAGGCAAGAAGAAATTCATTTTCGATTCCACTTTCCATCATTGATATTGCAATTGCACAAATTTGCATTCGTGACATTGTTTCCTACATTTTTCAAAATTTTATTTTTAAAAAAGTTCATTCACAAACCTCATTGGCTTCCATATCACTTTGCAATTGTTCGGCACTTTTACTTCGAATCAAACCTTCTGGAGTATTTGCTGACCACGATTCTTGATCAGAAACTAATAAAGATAATCGAGCATCTGCAACAAATTGTCTCTAGTAAAAACGAAACAAAAAAATTAAATTTCACTTTTTTTATCTGAATGTTGAACTCTTGAACAAATCATTGATTGTCGAACTAATGCCGGTGTATAACTTGTTGATCTCATATGAGTTGGTGATATTGATTGTCTTAATGCAACTGTCTCAATAAATGTCTAAATTAATTCAATAATTTGAATTTCACTTCTTTTTTTTGTTAATTATCAATTTCTTACTCGAGAAATTTGTGGAGAACAATCAATAAGGCATATTAACAAATCTGTTACATAAGCTTGTGTTTCATCATGTTGTTCACCAGCTGTTTCAACTAATCTTGACATTAACGATGGGATCCACGGTCCTGGTGGTTGTCCTAATGATGAAACAATCTGAAACAATATCAATTTTTTTTCGAATCAATTTCGCCTCGTTTTTTTTTCTCCGAAATAACCTGAAAACATCTTCCAGCAATATGTCGATGTGATGATGATAATGCCATTTTCATGGCTAATTGAGTCCAAATAACGTCAAGCATTGGAATTCGATCAATCAATAATTTAACAATATGTTGAACTGTAAATGATAATTGTTGAGCACTTGGAACTCTCCAATTTCTTGGATTTCCATCCTCATTTGCCCAAAGTGGTGAATCCATGCTTAAAATTCATAATTTATCGATCGTTGGTTTTTTTTCCATTGATTTCATTGATTACTTTTCACTGAGACAAAATATTAAGGCTAATAACAAATCATTTGTTGATGAAAAAAATGATGGAACTGAAAAAATCATTGTTTTATATTCATCAGCAGTTGCTCTGGCAAATGAAGGTGATTCTCCACGTGCTACTCCAACAGCTTTTTCGCCAATTATTTCATTGGTTTCAGTTCCATAAACCATCTGAAATTGATGTTTAACTCATCTTTTTTTTTTCCAGTCCCATTTCAAAAAAAAACCTCATTTTTTAATAAAACAGTTGAGACTGCTGGAAGATGTGATTTTTCCGTGAAAAGCATTATAACATTGATAATTGTCTGAAATTGCTTTTTTTTTTCTTTTTCGAATTTCAAAAATAAAAAAAAATAAAAAAGAACTTGTCTAGCATGTCGACACAAAGCTGGTCGTAATGAATCTAATCTCAAAATTGCAGAATGAAACAATAGTGCAACCGATTCAGACCAATCAACCGTTATTTTTGTTCGAATAATATCACAAATCAATAAAAGACCAACTTCACTTCTAAATAATCGTTTTTTAAATTTTCTGTTTTTTAATTGAAACATTTTTACTTGGTATAAAATTGAACTGGTTGAGTTACAGGCGGTAAAAATTGGCTTAAATGTGAATAATGTCCACCATAAGCTGGCATTGGTAATAATCGAACACCATCCTTCGATGGTTCTTCTTTTTCAATTGAATCTCTTCCTTGTGATCCATCACCTGGTGATGGATCTTTTCGATCAATTGATTCATCTCTCCATCGAAAATATGGTGGAATTTCACTTCTTTCTAATGTATTTTTTGTTGAATCCTAAATTGCTCAAAATATTTTCTTTTCCTTTTTTTTAAAGAACAAAAAAACAACTACGAACATGAACTGTTGTTAGCCATTCCAATAAAATTGATGACATTCTCGTTCCAACCACTTCAGATATCAATACACATATTCGTTTTGTCACCGGCAACAACGATTCTTGTGACAGCAGCGTTGTTGTATAAAAAAAGTTGAGAACTGCTGGCAAATTGGCTGGAAACGATATTGCCAACGTTTTCCACACATCCGCCAACTCTTTTTCATGATCGTTCAACAATGTTGCGGTGAGATAAAGCAAATTGTTCAACACTAATTGTGTCGCTTCTTCTGATCCCCATCCTCGTGGTCCTTCAGCCGCTTCTTCAACAACATTTTGATCAACTAGTTCCAAGTTCGCTATCCATGGTTGAAGAAGGCCAAGTAAATGGGATTTGTTCGAACAATTTGTTGTTTCTAATCGATTTGAAACTTCTTAATTTTCAAAAAAAAATTTTAATTTCTGTTTTTTTTTCCTTTATCAATAAATATTACCACTGAAAATAGTTACAGTTAAATGTGGATAAGCATTTGCTAATTGACTACAAACATCTTGTTGTTCAATAGGTAACAAATGTCCCGAAAAATGTGGCTAAAAATCCTATCAATTTTAAAATATTTTGTTTTCTTATTTTCTCTTACCGCCACAATATTGTTCGTATTTCTCATTGGAATTTTTGTTGAAAGTTGTTGTTGTTGAGGCGAAGTTGTCGTCATATTTGATGTGTCCAAAAATTGTTTTCTCAATATTTCAATCATATGCAATGCACAATCGGTCACTGATGGTACAGCCAGCATTGATTGGCACAGAACGAAAAGTGACACAAATTCACATGGAAAATCACGTCTTGAAAAAACACGAACCAACGCTCGAAAACATCGACACGCCACCGATGAACTCTTAAAATTAATTTTTTTTCTTAATCAAGTTTTATTTTTTATTGTTGAAATTCTACTTGTGTATAACACTGCATCATTAACCAATCAAGTAACACAACTGATTCATTTAATTCCAGCATCCATGCTAACATTTCTTCAACTTCAACTTGCATCTGTTAATGTTTTTTTAATGATATTTTTTTAGTCATAAAAAAAAGAAGAATTCAAACCGTTGGATTAATAGAAACAACTAATTTTTCCAGCCAACCATACAAATATCCATCTTCTCCAATTGATTTTGATGGTTCGAAAATTGGTCCACAGCATAATATTCTTGTCATTGCTAATACGGATTTTTGTTCAACATATGATCCAAATTCTTTATCACGATATTTTCGATCAGCTGCAATTGCTTTCGAGCACCAACCGATAAACAAATAAAACAATTTTTGACGTCTTTCTTCATTGAACAATGCTGAAAAATGTGAATTTCTTTTTAATATTTTAACCTTTGTTTTTCTTACAATTTCTTGCTAAATGTGGTATCGAATCGATAATCAAATAAACTAATTTTGCAAAATGAAGTCTCAATTTTGTCACAATTGTCACATCACGATCTTGATCATTTTCTAAATTAATTCTCATCGAATCGATAAAATCAGTTATCAATGAATTCAGCGAATATTCAGAATTGGATGATGATGAAATTACCAGTAATCCACGAAAGACCGCAATCTGGAAAACAAAAATCGAAAATTCTAAAAAAAAATTATTTTTTATTTTTTATTACCTCAATAACTCGAATAATTTGAAGTCTTAACAAGTCTTTTCTTTTTCGACGGCGAAGATTGGTTTCTGTTTTTTTTTCGATCGCTTCTCTTAACATCCCATTTGATTTTAGTTCATCAAGAAGCATATCGAAAACAAGTGGATTAATTGAACCAACTCCTAGAAATTCATCAAAAAATACATTTATTTTTTGATTTCAAAATTTGATTTACCAAGAACAACACTATCACGAATATCTGTCAAATTTTCCCATTTCAAAATGTTACACACTTTTGATATTAATTGTGATAATGAATTTGGGACTGGTGTTCGAGATGATCTTAGTGATGCTGATACTGATCTTAAAACATCCGACGGTCCATCCATTCTAAATTTTATCAAAAATTGTGGGTGTTCTTGGACTTGGATGGAACTTCAAAAAATGTTGTTTTCAACTTACGAATTAGTTGGACTAAAGCTTCTTTGTGACAAATTAAAAGGAGCCGGAGCCAATGCACAGCAGAGAATTAAATACTTCTGCCACAGAGCTAAACAAGCATCTTGTCCAAGTTGCTCACCACAAATTGATGATGTTCCTTTACTTTTTGATCCACGAAGAAGTGATGATCGACTTTCATTTTGTGGATTGCTTTAAAAATTCAGCTTGAATTGATTCAAATTTGTTTTAATATTGAAAATACTTTGGATCAACATATCCTGAGACTGCATTCAATCTTGCAAAAAGAATTGGCCATGCTGCTGCTACAGCACTCGGGCAACGTGTCAAAAGATTCTTCATTTCAGCATATCCACTCAATGCGCATCCCCAAGGATCCCATTGTAAATATTCATTTCCTCGATCACTATTCACCAATGTATTGTCCGTTTCAATTGTCGAAATTTTCTCACAAACTGACGCAAAATCCATATTCCATGACATCTTTAATTTATTATTTTTTTTATTTAAAAATATTTTTAATATTTTAAATTACCCTTTCTTTCAATGGAACATGCTCAATATATTTTCTTACAACATATGGTGTTACTTGATCAAGAACTACAATTACTGGTGTATCAGTATTTTCAATAGAAAGTAATTCAATAATAGTTTTAACTTCTTTTAATAATGAAATTGCTAATTTTCTTGGTTGCGATCTTGTTTGACATAAATAAACAATCGCAAATCCTTCAATTGAATGCAGAACTGATGATAATCCAACTCCTGTTGAACTATTAATTGAACTTGATGGAACACCATGCGAATGTGTTGGTGTTGTTGTTGTTGATGCTGATCCAACTGCTGTTGGAATTGAATGAAGAGACGATGTTTCAGGTAATGAGCATAATGATGCTGATACTTGATGTGGTGATGAATTATTCGATAATATTGTTGATGCAGATGAAACAGTGTTTGTGGAGTTTACAAATGTATGATTAACTGGCGGACTTGTTGGTATTATCTTTTCACTTTCTCGCTTTTTTTCAACAATAATTGCTGCCTTCCAAGTTGTTAGTAATTGCAATAATAATCTTAATGAGTCATCGAGTACTTGTGGATAGAAATCCTGAAGGTTTTCCATATTTTTAAATTTGAAAAGGTTTTGATAGATTACCGAGATTTGTGATTGAATTAATGACAATTGTGCAATAAATATTTGCTCTCTCCACTCTGGAAATTCTCCGATTAAGGTTTGAAGTGTAATTCCAGACATATTTCGAAGTTCTTCGTCAATATGGACCGTTAATCTTGTCATTATGTCAATTAATTCCTGAGAGAAGAAAATGAGAAAAATTGGTTTCAATATGAATTATTTACCACATTAGTCATTGGTTCAGGAAGAAGACGTGGGATTGCTGCAACACACGTTCGGAATAAATCAAGTTTGGGTTTTGCATCGCCACTGAATTGAAAAAAAACATATTTAAACTTGTTTAAAAAAAATTAAAACCGAACCTTATTAATTCTTCTGGTTCTTTTCCACGACTTTGAACGGTTGACATCATCAGTGGTTTTCCGATCTGTGTATCCAATTGTCTTAAAATGTTATCAAAAGCTTTTCGACATTGAGGATAAAACTGATCAATTCCAATAGCTCTGAAGAAAAAAATGAATTTAAACATTTATTTTTTGCTAAAATCTCACTTGGAAATCTCAACAGTTAATGGTCTTGTCAAATATTGTTTTTTTCGTATTTTATGCACAGTTCCACTAGCTGATGGTCCCATTGACTTTGGCATTGCTGGTGGATCATCTTTTTGTTGTAATCCATCCGAAATCACCATTAATGCTCGAATGCCAATATTCATACGTTCTGCGTAAAGTGTTCGTTGTGTTCGATTAACACAAAGCAAATCAAATATTATTTCCTGGAAAAAAATGGCTTCAAACAAAAAATCAATGGTGAACAATTGTTACTTTAAACGCAAAATCCAATTTTTGATTTGAAATAAAATGAATAATTTTGACAAATATATTTAAAGGAGCATCCCGTGGTACTGAAATTCGAAGATTTTGGTTTTTTTACTGATTTTTTAATACCAATATATCGATTTCCTTTTGGAAACAAACTTCCACAAATTGATTCAAGACGTGAACGAGTTGCTGCATTTCCATCTGCATTATTTCGTATCATATAAACCCTTGAAAATTGAAAAAAAAACGTTTTTTTTTAAATTAATGATTGGCTTTACCATAATAGTCTATACATGCTTTCTAATGCAACTCTTGCAATTTTCAAATCGCGATTTTTTAAATGTGACAAACAAACATTAAGAAATGGAACCCAATTGGCGAGAAAAAAGTGCTTTTGACTTACACACAAAAGACAAGTTTGTAATGGAAATGCTGCCTAAAGAAATAACATTTAATCGTAAATTTTTCAATTTTTTACCAATTTATGAGCTTTTCTTGATGTCATATCATTTGTTACTGTATATAATTTTTGTACCAAAGAAATTAACGAAGGAATATTTGTTTCCCGTTTGATTTGCTGTAAAAAAATCATTTTTTTATTGACTTCGCTTCTTTTTGAAATTACAGCAGCAACTGGGAGCAATATTTCGACAAGAAGTCCCATAACAGCATGCTTCACATCTTTATCTTTGACTTCAAGCATTAATGTTGCCAAGTCATCTAAGAATTTTACTCCAACTTCAAAATCTTTAACTTGATTGGTCTAGAATTTGTGGTTTAGATAAATTCAGAAAACTATTTTGAATACCTTGACTTTTACAAACTTCATAGCCATTATTAAAGCAATTATTTGATGAGATGCAACTGGTGATGAATCCTTTTTTAATTCATTAATATGAGTCATAAATATTCTGAAAAAATCGTTAAATTTAATTAATTTTTTAATAATTTTAATTAAAAAACTTACTTATGAATATGTGAAAAATAATTACTTGATAAAACACCAATAACTTCTCCATATGTTTCAGCAACAACTAAATGATTCGTATTATTCACTGCTAATTGTGATGCTTCTTTATATTGAACGTTTCGAAAACAAATGTCCAGAATTTTCTTGACATATCCATCACATTCAATTAAATGAAATTCAACTTGTGGTAATATTTCAATCAATATTAGGCAAAATAAATAATTCACAGCCAAGATTTTTTTTACAATTTTAAATTTTCCTTCATTGCTGAAAAAATATTTTTCCTTAATTTGTTTTTTAACCGATAAAATTTAAAATTACGTTAAGTTTGGCGACAAAATTGATAAATTTAAAGTTTCATCGTACTTCTCATGCCAAGCGAGAAGGATTTTTAAAACCGATGGTAAACAAATTTCAGATACATCGTGAAGTGTTCCGCATAAATTATCAAAATATGGATCTCCACCTCTTTGTAATATTTTATTTAATAATTTTTCCTGTTATTTTAATTGTTTATTGATTTAATTCTTTAAAATTTACCAATGGTTCATCTTCAATAACCGAATGCAATTTTCTTTCACAAATATTGAATAAATCAAGAATAACTGATTGTCCAACAAAAGATCCACTTAATTGATTTAAATCCAATGTTCCCAGTGCAACCATCCTTGTTCCTCCCCAAGGTAATTCACATGTGGCAACTCTTAAATAATTTCAGATTTGTAGTTTTGCTTTTTCTTTTCAAAACTCGACAAAAGTTTTGAAAAATATTGAGGAAGCAATAAAAAATTAAATTTTGGAATAAAAAACAGAAAACTAATTTTTTTATTATTTTAAGAAAAAAGAAATTGCGAAATAAAAAAAACATACTTATCGGCATTTGTTCGTAATGCTAAACTTCCTGGATCACTTTTTCGTCTTCCAATTCTTTCTTTTTTTGGCGCTAATGACATTTTATTCAATTTTTGTTTTCATTAAATCTGAAAAGAAAAGAAAAAATAATTTTATAAGCGAAAATCTATATGGAAGCTATTTAATTTATTTGCTCTCGTTTGTGAAGAAATGGAAGAAAAACCCAAAACAAACACCAATTTGTCGGCCATTTCAAACAATCTTCTTTTTTTAAACACTTTTTAAAATTAACTAAAACTTTTAGGATTTCAGTAGTAAAAAAAAGAATGAAATTGGGTTATTGTCAAAATAGTTTTATTGATCGTTATATAAATAAACAAAAGGCAACATTAATAAGTAAAAAAAAATAAGAACAACTTCTTACACAAATAATGAAACAAAAATTTTGAGTAACAAAGTGAACAAGGATTTGTGAAATCGATTTTACGGAGATCGAGTTCTTGACCGACTACGAGACTTTGATTTTTCACTCCTAGCTGGTGATCGAGTTTTCGAACGTGATGGTGAACGAGAACGATCACGTGAATAATCACGTTCTGGTGGTGAACGAGTACGGCTGCGACGACGTGGCTGAAATTGTTAATTCAAAACTTTAAAATATAAAAATATTACTTACCGATCGGGATCTTCTTGGTGATCTGGAGTATTTTGGAGAGCGTGAACGTCTTCGCGGGGATGCCGATCTGAGAATGTGTTTAATTTAAGATTCTTTTTCATAAAGCAACGTTTTCTTGTTTTTCTTTTTGTTTAAATTTTCAATTTTTTTCTCGCTTTTTCCAGCTTTTCATGTTTTTGAAACTTACATTTCAATCAAGGTCAGCTATCATAAAACTTCAATTTCAGCTATCAGCTACAAAATAAATATTATCGGCAGCCGCAGCAAACAGCTTTTCTGCTCAAAATCTGCTTTCATCAACTGCTTTCCGCAACTGCTGCAGATAAGATTTGAAACAACAAAATTTTAATTGTTTCAAATAGTTTTTGTTTATTTATTTATTTGATGAAAAAAAATGATTCGTTCTACCTTTTTCTTCTTCCACCTCTTCCACTGTCATCTGGCCGATTATATTTGGCAACTGTAACTCGTAATTCTCTGCCATCAACAAATTTTCCGTCAACTTTGTCTCGTGCATATTCAGCGTCACGTTTTCTGTAAACAAAGAAAAGAAATCGATTTTCTGAAAATTGAACGCATCAAAAACTCACTCATAAAAGCGGACGAATCCAAATCCCTTGCTCTGTTTTGTATATTTATCTCTTGGAATATGAACATCTCCTAGATCTCCATATTTATCAAAAAGTCTTCTCAGATCTGTTGGAGTTGTACCATAAGACAAGTTGTCAACTTTTAATGAAAATAGTCCGTCTATAGCGGGTGGACCTCTTCTTTCTCCTCGACTCATATCTGTAATATATTCAATTTTTATATAGAATTTACAAAAAAAGTTATTTTTACGAAAAGAAGAGTCATCAAAAATAATAAGATGAAACGAAATTATGAAAAATGTAAGTTTTTTAAGAGAGAAATGAAATATTCATGAGAAGCATATAATGAAAAATCAGAATTAACACGGATCCAGCGCAAATCTTTTGCATCATCACCGGCCTAGAAAACAAGTTTACATCTTTTATAGAATAGAAAACCGTTGAAAAATACCTGCAACTTTAAATTTTCAAGGATATTTTTATAATCGTGAAAATTAACAACAACAGTTTCCATCCAAGCATTATCGGTGTTTCGTGGATCATCAACATATCCCCTAATATATTGAGCAAATTTATAAAATGCATTGTCTGACTTGAATACCTATACAATTCTTTTCCTTTTTTCCACAGTTCTTCGACATTTTGCTCAGCTTTGCCATTCATAGCTTCTTCACAAAATTCTCGACGAAGAGTTTGCGAAACATTTTCTCCAGCGTCTACCATTCCTCCAGGAATAGCCCATTCACCTACAACCTTATTGTGAAGAAAACCAGGCTCTCGGATTTCAAGTACCAGTGTCTCTTCTTTGAATTGCAACAAATTCGAGCTCTCCATTATTATAGCGAGTCACGATTGGATCAGCTGCATGATTAGGACCCCATCTTCCAAGAATTCCTCTACCAGATAAACCCGTTCTACCTATAGGATTAATAGGTCTCAACTTAGAATCAAATGAATATGGACTAAAAGGGAATCAAAATTTCTGTTTAAAAGGTTTCTAATAGTACCAAATATAAGAGACTCGATTGATTTTTCCATCGACAGAATTCCATTTCACACTTTTACAAAAACTATCAGTAACATCTGGATCAGCCCATGGTTTGTCAAGAATTGTTGGATCCGTATAATCTGGTGGATTATAATCTTTCCATTCATTACTCCATTTTACTTTATTATCAGAAACATTTAATCGATAAATATTACTTTGAATATATGGAATATCTAAAGAGTACAAAACAAAAGTTGTTTTTTAGAGAAGTACATATTAAAGCTCAAAAATCTTACCAATATTTCGACACTTTTTATGCAAAATACTCATAATTGGCTTACATAGAAGGTGATTCCAAAGGGACATAAAACTTTGATATTTTGAGATTTTTATGCTTGAAAGAACGAGAAAATATCAAATACAATTTTAGGAGAATTTCAAAAAAAAAGTGAATAATTCAAGTGGAAAAAAACGAATAAAAAGCACGAAAAAAGACGAAACAAAGAGCGTTGCTACAAATGCGCAATCAAACGGAACGCGCTCCATAAAAACGCCAGTGAACTAACAAAAAATTGCGGAAACTTGAAAACGTTTAAAACAGTTGAGATAGAAAAATAGGTGAAGCTTACAACTTCCTTTTCGAAAACACACAAAAAACAAAGTCTCAATTTCAATCCAATTTGTTTTTCATATTTTTTATTGATGCAAAAAATCTTTAAAAAAAATAAAAAATACTAAATATTCATGAGAAAAAAAAATCCAATTTAATCTGAAAAAAAAAACACAAAAACAAGTGAAAAATAATTAAATTTGTGATTTTTAAAAAAGCATCTGGTGAACACGTGTAAATTCACCAAAATACATAAAAATTGTTCCATTGGATTGGCTCATTTGCTTTTGGTCCATTTCTAAATTGTCCCCCACCCTTCCCCCTTCCCTTTCCCTTTCCCCCATTTTATTCTGTTATACTTTGAATCCAATGAACACCTAATTTTTGGGTTTATTTCTTTATTTTTTCAAATTCAAATTTCATTCAAAAAAAAAAAAGGAAACAAAAACTCATTCAAGCTGCTTCGTTTTAAGCTAGAATTTGATCGAGATATTCTGATGGCTACTAAAAATTTAGATACTTGTAAGTTTTATTTTTTTTTTCCTTCTTAAATTTGATACCATTTTTTTTCCATTGAAATTGAATCTTTTGTTGTTTTCCTTCTTTTCCTTATTTAATTGTGTGAAAAAAATCCAAAAAAAAAAAAAAAAAACTTTATTATTTTTTTTATTTTTTACTTTTTGATCTTTTAAAGAAAAAAACCATAAAAATACAAAATGATGATCCTTTCTTCTTCTTTTTTCTATCTTTTTCATTATCTTCATTTTTTCATGTAAATAAATAAGAAAAAAAAAAAGACGAGGAGGATTATTTTGAAATGATGAATTTTGTGGATTAGAAAAAAAATTTCAGTTTTTTTCTTGTCTGAATCCATTTCTTCTATTTTACTGTAGAATTTTTTCTTCTTTTTTAATTCTTAAAAATTTTCCAAAAATTCACCAAAAAAGAAAAGAAAATGGAAGAAGAGTGACATTTTGACAAAATGCAACTTTTCAAAACATCGAAATCAGCTTCTTCAAGGACAAAAGTGACGTGACCAGAATATTTATAAAATTGAAGTCAAAAAAAAAAAAGAAAAAAAACAGATTTTTCTTAAATTGTTTGTTACACTTTCATTGTTTTTTTAAAAAGTTTTTCCTCATTTTTTTTGAACTTTTTTTAACAAAAAAAAAAAAAACATTTTTCTCAAATGTCAAAATATCAATCAAAAACCAAATCCAAAGACCACATTTTTTCAGAACAAAAAGCCATTCTTCTTTCAACTTTTCCTTCATTTTTAACAAAAATTTGTGGTTTTTTGTTATTTCAATTAATTTTTGTCCTTTGTTTTCTATCAAATTCAACATTTAAAAAATACACAGAAGAAGCATTTTTTAATTGCCAAAACCATTCAAAAAACCATTTTTTCTGTTTTGTTTCAGCTAAAAAATGGGGAGAAAACAAACTTTTTATTGAAAAGAATTGAAAGGTCAAAGTTCGAACATTTTATTTCTTTCCCGCTGTGCAAAAAGATCAATTAAATTCAAGTTTTTTTGTGGAAAAAATTGGGGAAGAAAAAAAAACTTTTTAAATCAAAAAAAAAATTATTTAAAAATTATTTTATTTTTTATTGCTTTAAAACGAAGGAAAAGAAGAAACAAAAATTTATTTGAAAAAGCTGAAGAAAGCTTCAAAATCAGTTATTAACTTTATTATTATTATTATTATTTATTATTCTTTTATATGCCATACAAATTTATATTTTCTCATTTCAAATTATTATTTGATTATTTGGATTAAATGAGAATTGGCCAATAAACATTCAATTCCTTCTTTTTATTATTTTTATTATTTTTTTTCAAAATTTGTGACAATTTTTAATTATTTTAAAAATGTCTATGAATTTGTATACTCCAGCAGCTCGATGCGCTGCAATGATTCCAGGTAAAATATTCTTAGTTAGTTCCTGAGTTAAATGGTGTTTTCTTCTGTTGTTTTCCCTTTGAAAAAAGAAAAAATAAAGAAAGAAACGAAAAATTTCCAGCTTTTTTTTTGTTTGGCTGAAAATCTGATTTTTATTTTGTGTCAAAACCTGTCAATCACAGATTTTCTTTCAATCATTTTTGATCCACTTTTATTGTTTTTTTTTCGTCATTGAAAAAAAAAATGTTAAAAAGTACAATTTTCTCTGTGGGGAAAAATCACTTTTTTTGTGACAATTTTTGATGACAACTAAGCCCGAAGTCTTTTTGTTTCCTTCGAAAAGCAGAGAAATGCTTAGTCTGCTCGATTTTCTTTTGGGAAGAGGCAGGGAGGGAAGTAATCCATGTTTTTTGAGAAAAACAAATAAAAAAAAAAGTCTTAAAATTGCTTTATGGATGTTTAAGCATAAAAGCATCAATAATATTCGAATCTCTTCAAGCCACAATGATTTTGAATTATTTTTTTGTTGTCTCTCTCTCTCTCTCTCTCTCTCTCTCTTTCTCTCTGAAGCTTTTATTAATAATTTATCGATGATTTAAAAGAGAAAAGACGAGAGTCACGCAAAAAAACAGATTTTTCCAATTTTTTTTTGTCGTCTTATTTGCCCCAGCTTTTTTGTTGGTTCCTAATTGAATAAATGAAGTGAAGAAGAAGAAGAAGACGAAAACTGAAAAACTGAACAAATGAAAAAAAAAAAAAAAGAAAAAAAAAAGAGGAACGAGACTTTCCATTTCATTTTATCCTCCAGTTGGATTTCAATTGAATACTGTAAAATCATCAAAATAAATTTATTTCCTCTTCATTTTCAATCGATATTTTTGAAAATTGAAAAATCAACAAAAAATCAACGAAAATGTGTAAGTTTTATTCTTGAATTTTGAAATAAAAAAAGTAAAAAATTTGTTTGAAAAAAGTTTTTTTTTTCTTTCAAAACTTTTTTCCTTTAAAAACAATTTCCGATTGGAATTTTGTATTTTTTCCGCTCAAATTTAAATGAAAATTGCGCTTCACTTGTTTTTGGCAAAAAAAAAATTCGATTTTTTTTTGATAAAAAAAAGGGAAAAATGTTTGAAAAACAAAATGGACTAATCGTTGTTCTTCATTCAAAATGGAACGTCGATCAATTCCGGGTAAAAAATTGGCTCTTTGGGAATTAAAAGGAAAAAAATGTGTAAAATTCAAATTCTTCTCGCCAACAATTTAAATTTTTTCTCATCGAATTTGTAAAATTAAAAAAAAATTTATTAAAATCTCAAAATTTGTTCGAAGAAGAATGAAAAAATGTCCGAACAAGAATTTGAAAAGACACTTTTTCTTTCTTTATTTCAAAAGAAGTTCTTTGGTCGCCCATTTTTATTGTAATTTTTTGCTATTTTTTCGTCCTTTTTTTTTTTTTTTTTGGAGAAAAATAATAATTTTGGAATATTTTCAGACTACGAAATGTATAAAATACATAAAGGGCAACAAAATGGTGAACAAGCAAAGAAGCTAACAAAAAAGGCAAGTTTGAAACCAAAATTTTTCTATTTTTCTTCACCAAATTGAGCTGAGCTAACAAATTTTTAGGCTCATTTTTAGTGTTTTCTTTTTGAATAAAACAAAAATGACAGCGGAGATCATTTTTTAGCAAAGAAATCATCTCAAATTTCAATTTCTCAATTTTTGGTTTTCTTTTTTCAATTTTTTCGGTTTTTTTTTTGAACTTTGCTGAAATTTTACCACCATTGAAGCTGAAAATTGAGGAAAATCGGAAGGAAATCAGTTTTTTTCTTTGACAATAAAATTCTTTAATTTTATAAATTATTTTTTATTGATTTTTAATGCTTTTTTTTGACTGCAAAATTTTCATTTATGAAATTAAAAAAAAAGAAAAAAATTTTTTTGTTTTATTTCGTTGAATTTAATCAGGACAATTGTTTCATTTAATTTCTTGGCTCATTTTTCCCCCAATTTTTATTTATTCGATATTTTAAAAATATTAAAACTCACTGTGCTCTCCACCTTTCTTCATTTTTCCTCACATTTTGAGCTCGAAACAAATTGCTCTAAAAATTTTCTGACAGAAATCTAGAAAAAAGAAATTATTTCTTCTTCTTCTGCTTCTTCGTCAAAATTCGAAATTTTTTGAATTTTTTTTCGGGGGGAATCAATAATAATTCTTCATATGAATGCATTTTTTGATTATTTTGATAATAAAAATAAAAATTTGGTTGCAACAAATGGAAATAAAAATGGTTCAAAACAAGTTCGGTTTGATGTTTCTCAAGTAAGAATTCCAAAGAAACAAAAAATTCCTAAAAAATTTTTAGGATAAAAAATTTGTCTTCTTTTAGAAATCAAAATCTCAATTAGATGAAGACGAAGATGAAAAAACAAAAGCAAAAGTGGCCGCAATTCAAATTGAAGCCGAAGAAGAAGAAGAAGAAAATGAGAAAAAGCGGGAAAGAAAAAAACGAACGCAGGAAGACATGGTGGCTGATTTTGTCAAGATTTTAGAGCAAATGAGTTAAAATCCCCCCTTCTTTTTGTCCAAAAATAGCGCATTTTTGCAGTGAATCCTCGTCAAGCTGTCACCTCATTTATTTCAGCCGCAATGGGAATTGCAGCAATTACAGTTGCCCTGATTCATTTTGGACATTTGCCAGAGACTGCAATTAATGCGAAACAATTGGTCATTGTCTTGATTATTTATGGAATTCTTCAAATTGTTCTTGCCACCGCTTTTTTTATCACCTGCATGCAGACAACAATTGCGGTATCGAAAGGTGTTAAGGTGAAATTATTGATTTTTTCAACAAATTTCCGCTTCCTTTTTCAAATTATTTTCAGGATGCTCTTCAAATTGTTATTGGATTGTTAGTCGCTTTAGTTTATGTTGCGGTCACATTAATTTCTCTTGCTGTTGGCATATTTGGTAACTTTTATTTTTGTTATGATGGATGCAATTACGCTCTACTGAACTAATCGTTTTTTCCCCCTCATTTTCCGTCAGTTACAAAATCGTTACTTAACAAAAAAAAATAATATGAAAGTAAAAGATATTTTGACAAAAAAAAACCGATAAAAAGCTGAATTAAATTTCAATTTCTTTCGAAGCAGAATTTTAACAATAATGCAGCAAATGCGCTCTAATGAAACACATGTTTTCAATTTTCAATTTTTTTTTTAGGATTCTACAAAACGTTGTGCATTGTTTCATTTGTCGAATATGAAGATAAACATTCACAATTTTATTGTCCTTCAGCTGTTTTTTACACATCTCTCACTGTTTTTATACTTCATATCGTCTTAATTGTCGCCAAATGTTGTTGCTGTAAATAATTTCAGAAAAACTGTTGAATTCGGTCAATTCAAACAACAACAACAAAAAAAGAAAAAAAAGAAGTTTTTTATAATCTCAATCATTTTTCAACTGGTATTTGACCAAATATAAAAGCAAGAATTCAAATATTAATCGTCAATCAATCAATTATTTTTTTTTTCATCATTTTCTTCACTTTTTTCAGTTGATTTAACAAAAGATCTCTGCAAAAGTCAACAATTTTATGTCATTTTGTTTTTAAATTGAAATTTTTCAAAAATTTTACCCTTTTTATTATATCTTCAGCAATTATTTTTAAAAGATGCTCCTTAATATTTTCGGAATTCGATGTTTTTTGATCTTGAAGCCATTTTTGAACAAAAATCATTGATTCTGAAGTCGAATCAACTGTTTGTTGTTGATCTTCTTCTTCTTCTTCTTTTTCATTTTCTTCTTCTTTTTTGTCTTTTTCAATATCAAATTCATTTTCAGATTCATTTGAACTTTCGCTAAATTTTTCTTTTTTGAAATAAAAAATAATTTTGAAAAAAAAAACTTTGAAATTGCATCAACAAAATCTGAAACAAATGAAATATTTCTTGAAACATTTTTCAAGTTTTTTAATTGTTTTCGAGTATTTGAATCTTCTGACTCAAGCGCAATATTCATTGACGTATCGATTTTATTTTTCACTGACAAAATTGATTCTTTCGAATCATTTTTTGCTATTTTCTAAAAAAATAAAATCCCAAAATGTTGACTTTTTATTTTCTAAAACAATTTGTGGTTTGATGTTAATTTGTGGACGAAATTGCAATGCCCAGCCTAATATTCGATCAAAACTATGAAAACCAAAAGTCCATTTTGAAATTGATTGAAAAACCAACAAATATGTCAAAATAATTCCAACCTATAAATTTTCTTGTTGATTTTTCTTTTTTTTTCTTTTTCAATTTTCCTTATTTTTTAAAACAACAACTTCTGGAGAAATTCGTGATCCTTTTATATTAAATTGTTTCCAAATTGATTTTGATATTGAAATTATCAAAACATAAAATAAATAAAAATGAAAAAGAAAAAAAACAACAAAATAATTGATTAAATTTTCAATTTTTAATGGAATAATTAATCGACTATAAAAAATATAAAAATTGACCATTTCTTTAAATGTTATTCCTAGAAAAATGAAAATAATTTTAAAAAAAACCTCTAAAAAACCTTTTGTTATTTTATCTGAAAAATCAATAAAACATTTTTTGGCACTTTTATACAATTCATTTGATTTAAATTTGATATTTGTCAACGACATTTTAAATGATGATAAATAATTTTATATTTAAAAAAAAATACAAAATTTCAAATTTAAGTTCACGTTTACAACAAATTATCATTTTACACGTAAAAAATTGATCCAAATATCCAAAAATATTACAAATTATTGCGTTAATTCAACATTTCGACATGCCAAAATGTTTTTTGAACTACTCGATTCTTCTTGATTCTTCTGATGTTTCACTAAAATTCCATTCGATCCAAATGTTTCGCTATCAACAGAATCACTTTCTTCAGATTGTTTTATCGTATCATACTGAAACTAGTGAGATTTTAGATGTGCGAAACAAAATAACAAAACAAACTTTATCTTGAATATCATTTCTTACAATATAAGCGAAATCATTTGGATCCATTGATCTTTTATTTGATGAACCGATGTTTTTCATTATATAATCTAATAAATTCTGAAAAAATCGGGATTTTTAAAAATATTATAATCATTATTTCCCCGAAATAGTCGCCGCCCCTTGGTTTTTTAATGAAACCTTTTTCTTGGTCTTCCCTATGGTTCACTGTTTTACATTAATTCTTTAAAGAGAAACAATTTTAAAAGTCTCACGTGACACTACCGTAATCGTCATTTTTTTTTAAAATTAGTTTCTTCTTAATTTTATATTAAAAATAGGTGGTTAACTTGACTATCAAAAGTATTTTCTGAAAGAAAAAAACATTTTTAAAAAGTGCATAGTTGCCAAGTTTTGTTTTTTTTTTCACTTTATTGATTCTAAAACATGTTTTATCAGTGAAAATATTAGAAAACGTTAAAAAATGTCACGAGAAAATCTTGTTTTCAAAATTTTATACAAAACTGAGCTAACTTCACACGTTGCCGATTCAGGAGGCGGCGATAGTCGTCGTAACCACGCTTGTTATTCAACAATTCTAACAAAAAAACAAAAAACTCACTTGTCGTTTTTTATTTCTTTCTCGAAGTTGAAATATTATTCTCTCTTTTTTTTCATTGGCTTTTATTAAAAGTTGCATTGATTCCTTGTCAAATTTCTGTTTTTTTTTTAATTATTTTTTTTTAATTTAAATAATTTTTATAAATCTTACTCTTTTCTTTTTTAAATTTTCTTTCTCTTCTTCTAATTCTTTCAATTTTTTTGTTGAACTTTCCAATAAATTTTGATCCATATTTTGGTTTATTTGTTTTCTTTTCAGCCTAAAAATATTATTTTTCAAATTAACCGCACTTCTTTAATTATTTTTCTTACTCTTCAATTTCATGTTGATCACTTTCCAGTCGTTCTCTTAAATTTTTCGCCTCGTTTTCCCATTTTGATTTTTCTTCGTTGAAAAATTTCATATTTTCTTCCAATAAATGCTTTTTATGCTCATTTTCTTGAAATTGATGTTCAAATTCTTTTTGAAGCTCTTGAAAACATTCATGCTCATTATTGATCATTTCGTTTTTTTTTGTCAATTCTTGACGAAGATCTTCATTGTTTTGTTTTAATATCGATTTTACATGTTCATAATTTTGCATTTCTTTATTTAATTCATCAGTCATACGTTTGATTTTCGTTTTAGATGATCTGAATTTTAAAAATTATTTTTCATTTTAAAAATTCAATTATTTAAAAAAATACTCCAATTCATTTTCTTTAATTTTCAACTTCGTCTCAATTACAATCTTCTCATTTTTAACTTCTTCAACAATTTTGCTCCATTTTTTATCAACGGATTTCAGATGTTTTGTCAATAATTCCCAGAATCTGCTTGCTTCAGCAACTGGTGATGTAAAATCAGTCAATAAAGAATCAATAAGTTCAATGAGATTTTGACAAATATTTGAACATGTTTGAGATGAGAAAGAATAAGAAGATGTTTGAATGTTAATCTGAAGAAATTTTCTTTTTTTTTCCTTAATAAAAATTCAAAATACTTTTGAATATTCTTTCAATTTTGTAACTAATCGCTCAAATTTGATATCCAGTGAATTGGAGTTTGATGATGTTGAAATTAATGATCCTATGCTGCTATTTGCTGATTTTTCTTCTTTTTCCAACTGTTCAATTATTGTTTGTGTCTCTTCGTTCTTTTTTTGAACTGAAATAATTGTTTAAACAATTTTAAATACAAAAAAAAGTGAGAAATAGACCGAATTCCCTTATTTAAAAATATTACCTGAACTTGATTGAAATTCCGATATTTTTTTTTCTAAAATATTAATGTAATCGTTTCTTTCAAGGACATCTTGATAATATTGGCTTTCAGCATTTTTCTGGAAAAAATCTTGATATTCTGTTCAATAAATGGAGAAACCTTGTATTCTTCGAACTCCACAGCAAGAGCGCTACTATACAATTTTAATTCTTCAATAATATTTGAACTTTGTTTAGAATTTTCAATATTTTCATTCTGAAATTTTTCATTTTTAATATTAAACATAAAAAGAGCGATAGAAACCATTATTTTTCGATTATTTTCCAATTCTTTGTTTAAATTTTCAATTTCTTTTTCATTTGATGCTGCTTCTCTTATGAGTTCTTCAATTTTTTCATCTTTTTCTTTATAATTCACATTTTTAATGCTCTCAGAAAGTTTTTGAATTTCTTGATTTTTTGCTTCTAATTCTTGTTTTATTATTTTAAATTCTTTCAAATCCTCTGATTTTCGGCTCATTTCTTTTCTTAAAAAGTCAATTTCTTTTTTCCCTTTTTCCATTTCTTCTAACAATTCATTTATATCTTGTTTATGATCATCAGACTGAAATTTTTTGTTTTTTTTTTTCAAAATTAAATTTCAAAAATGTACCTTTTGAATTGTCGCTTTCAAATCATCGTTTTCATTTTCAGCTTTAATTCGAGCTATTTTCTCAGCTTCAAGTTGTTCTTTAATTAAAATTGCTTGGTTTTGTGAATTTCTTAATGAAGTTTCCAAATCGATAATCATTTGTTTTAAATTCATTTCAGTTTCAATTAAACTTTGCTGAGCCAATGTCAAATATTCATTATCGCTTTTTATTTTTTCAGCTTCTTTGATTTTTTCCTCAGCTTCTTTTTCTTTTTTTCGAATTTCTTCCTTCTTTGTTGTTTCGGCGATCTTTAAAAAGTTCAATTTTATTTAAATTTTTCGAAGAATTACTGACTAGTAGAGAATCAATTTTTTGTTCTAATTCCTTTATTTTTTCTTCATAAACTAGTTTCATTTTATTTTGTTCATCTTCAATTGATTTTTGATTACTTCTTTCTTTCTCCAACTCAGTTTTGAGATTTTCAGCATTTTTGTTAACTATTTTAAGCTTTTCTTGCAAATTTTCTGTCTAAATTTTTAAATTTCTATAAATTAAACAATTAAAATTATTACTTGAACTTTCAATTCATCCAATTCGAATTCGTGTAAGTTATGATCTTCAATTAACTTTCTGTTTTCTTCTTGAATTTTATCTCGTTCATTTCTAATTGTTGATAATCTAACGTTAAGATCATTAATTTGCTGAAAAAAATTTATTTTAATAAAAGCTGTTTTTATTTTACTTTTTTTTTTTACTTTTCTAGTATTTTTATCCAATTGTTCATATTTATTTTTATAAATTATTTCAGTTTTTTCATGTGATTCTTTCAATTTTTCACAATTCAAAATTCGATTTTCAAGATCTAATTTTTCTTTCGTTGCCATTTCTAGTTTTGATAAAAGTTTGTCAACTTCCTGAAACGATTAGTTTTTTTTAGCAAAGAAAAGTTAACAAATCTTACAATTTTTAAACTTGTATTAATGACGTTTACGTTTTCATAATTTTCCCCACTTTCTGTTTGAACATCGACATCCTAGAATTATTATTTTTTGTTTATAAAAATATTTAAATAAATACATTTTTTTCCGTATCAACTTTTATCAGAGCGGTTGCTGTCACTGTATTAGTATTTTCCATTTTTAATTGAGAAATAAACTGAAAACAAATTATTGATTTTTTAAAAGTTAATTGGTTTACGTTTTCTTTTTGTTCGTTTAAAACAAAAGAATTATTTTCAATGACTGAAGCCATTTCTTTTTTAATTTCTTTCAACTTCTCATCATCCATATCTGCAAGGTTTAATTGTGGAATATCAGGAATGCAAATACTGTTTTGCTGAAAATTTTTATTAATTTTGATTTATGTAAATTAAAGTTTTCTACCAAAATTTCTTTTAAAGACTCATTTTCCTCGCGAACTCGATTCGATTCATTTAATAAGGATTCATTCTCTTTCTTCATTTTTTTCATTTCTTGCCTTGCCACAATCAAAGGTTTAATAATTGCTGAAAAAGTTGGTTTAAAAAAATATTAGAAAAGAATAAACTCACTAAATAAATCAAGATTTGTTTCCGTTTTTGTTGATCTGCTAAGATTCTCTTCAACGAAACTCTGCTCCTTTATTGATCTGAAAAAAAATTAAATTAAAAACTATTGATACTCAAAAATCGTACTCGAAATAATTTCTTAAACATATTTTATTTTCTGGTTGATTTCTTAATGGCGTTGAAGTCAAAGGAAAATTTGATGATTGAGGAGTTGGAGAATGAGAAGAATTCTAAATTTTAAGATACAAATTTGCATTTATTGTCGAAAATACTGATTCAAGTTCATCTCTTGGTGTTGGGTATCCACTATCTGGCGCTGCGGATTCATTGCAATTCATTTATCTAAAAAAGAAACGAATAATTTTAAAAAATAAAGAAAAAAAGCTATTTTTTAAATTTCGAGCCAGCATCAAAAAATTTTGTGTGCAAACACTTCAACCCAAATTGCGTACTGAATATTTAATTAATTAAAGCGCGATTCCATTAAAATGTGGAATTCGTATGTATAAAAATACATTTTCTTTTAAAACTTTGGCTTTTTAAGTTAAAAAAACGAAAAAATTCTCTTTGGGGATTTGAACGAGCAACATTGCATGTTGCGAAACTTTTACAAACGAAATAGTAAAAAAAAAAAATAAAATATGCAACAAAACGAGTTTTTCACTCTTCTATCGAGTCGTATGATCTCTTAAAAAGAAGAAATGTGTTAGTGAGAAAATGAAAAAGAAAATTGTAAACAAGAGTATCACATTTTTCAAAAAAATGCACATTTCGAGAATTTTTCATTTCTTTTTCATCTTTTAAATTCAATTGCCACGTTCTTTCTTTCGCAAATATTTTCTTCTCCTTAATAACAATAGAAATGGTAATAAAGAATTGGATAAATTTATCTAATAAAAACCAGTAATCAAAACAAAAAAATTTGGAAAATGAAAGATCAAAACATTTTAAAGCACCGAAAGTTAACAACAATTGAAATTTAGAACTCGTAACCTCCAAAATCGTCGTCATGATTTCCAGCATTTCTGAAATTTTTGTGAATGAAATAAAGTGCAATTGAATTGTCAACATTTGGAAAAATTTCTTTATTATAAATAATAATAAATAATTTGAAGAGAAGCAAAATGGAAAAACGAAAGACTAGAAAAAATAAATTAAGAACAGGGATGATTTTAAAAGGGAATTTGATGCAATACAAAAGGAAGGACAAGTAACAAATTCTCAATTTTTTTGTTGAGACCGGAGGGTAACATTGAAATTATATAAAGCGTTGGTTTATTAGGATTTTACTTGAATTATGTTAATTAGAAGATATCATGCAAATTAATAAGAAATATTTAGTGATAAAATAAAGTTTTTTTTTTAAATTTAGACTAGATTACTTTTATCACTAAATTCTCTTTTCAAAGACAAGATAAACTGGACACGTGAATCTAATAATTTTTTTTGTAATGGCAAGCACCTTTAAAAAGCGTAACTGGGATAACATTTTGAAATACAAAAAAAAATTTTTTGGACAACACAACACCTACTTTGGGCGAGTTTGCTGCGATGATTGAAAAACTGAAGATGATGACATTAAATTTTGAATATATTGCCCTAAAACTTGATTCTCTGATCGAAGTTTCAAGCTTTCTTCTTTTACTGAATCCACTCTTTGAGAAAGATCTGAAAGTTTTGTTTTAAAATAGCCGCTGCTTTAATTTCGTGCATTTTCTCGTATGGTGTGGTGTACACGTTTAACGTCTTAAACATTGCAACAGACGGCACTTTATTTTAAATTAAAATTTAACTTTAACTAATATTTTTTAATTCTAATTTTTTTTAAAGTTTGAAGAAAATTATTATAAAAATTTAAACTAACCATCTAAAGTGTTTTGTAATTCTAAAACTTGTGTTATCAGTCTAGCTTTTTCTTCAGGATCTTCTGGTGGTTCTTCTTTTGGCAAAGGCTGGGCAGCTCGTGGAGTTTTTCCCCCACTTATTATAGTGACAGTGTCATCTTAAAAAATTTTATTAAATTTTTAATATTAATTTTAGTTAACACACCATCATCTGCTAGAGGAATATCATCTTGATCTGTCTTTGACATTGTTTAATGTACGAAGAGCCTAGAAAAATTTAGTGTAAAAATGTGAATAAAAAGCAATATAAGATGCGCACAAAGGAAAAAAGAAAATTTGCAAAAATCAATAAAATGATAGAGAGAATGAGAAAAAGAGAAAGAGAAAATGTGTGCAACACAACTAGTGCAGCATAGCCAACATGGCAATGTAAATTCGCTCTAATAAACATTTTGAGTCGTTTATTTCTGCTATTATGTCGCATCATCTTTTTTTCACAATAAGTGTTCTAAATATTTTTTAAAATTACAGAAGGTTCAAAAAATGATTAGCGACGTTCAACTCGGAATTGCTGCCAATATTTTGGGAATTGCAATGCTTCTTCTTGTGGTTCTCTTCCACTATTTGAATGCCAATCAAAAAGGCCGCTAAAGTTTAGGTAATTAAAAATATTTTAAAATTAATCAGTAATTATTTCAGACTTTTGTTTGAAAAATTTGCAATCGTTTCATGTGATACCAAAAATATATTTAATCATTATTTCTTCTAAATAAGTTGTTTTATCTGATGGGTTTTTTTTTTAAATAAATAAATAATATTGTTTCATTTTCATTGCAAAAAATGTTCACAGCGTTATAATCGCCGTATTATCGTTCAAAAAAGTTTTCCTAAATATTTAATTAATTAATATTTTTAGAACGAATTAGAATTATCTTGATATGAGCGCTCAGCAACGTGGAACTGGTTAATTATTCGAATTTATTTATATTTGAGTTTTTATAATTCAGGAATTCAGCCGGGACCATCTCATAGTACTTCCACATCACCAATTTCGAATCATCGTAATTTTCGGTACGAGCCAGCAAGAAGTGGATATACGTCACCTGGTGGTTATTCAACTTATTCATCAACGTAGTTTTATACAATTATTTATTCTGTTCTGAATTCAAACGGTTTTTTTTCAGAACAACTGATCGAGTTGGTTGTTTAACAGCAGTGAGAATGTCGGCATTTGCTAAATTGTCACGATTTACACGTCGTCTTGTTCACATTAGACAGGTTCGAACATTTTTTTAAATAAATGCAATACATTTTTCAGATGGACTTTGAATTTGCATCATGGCAAATGCTTTATTTACTGATTCAACCATCAAAAGTGTATCGAAATTTTATTTATAGAAAAAGTAAGAAATTAACAACTTTTAATTTTACGAACAAAAAACGATGAGTTTTACCTGCCAAACATTAATGTTAGTTGTGAGAAAAAAAGTGGAAACACTTCAAATCTCCTACTTCGGAGTCAAGTTTTAAGACTATTACTATTGAAAAGTTCTAACAGAACATTTCAAAATAAAATTGAAAAATCAAATATCCGTGGTGGAATCTCTAAAATCATAAGTTTTGTATTAAAGTAGATGTTAAACATCATTGTCAAAAAATACCAACTGGTCTTTTGCACTTTTATCACAGAAAAATAGCTGATCGAAAACTAAAAATAAAACGGAAACAGATTTCAAAACAAAAAATGAGATTCTAGGAACCAAAGACCAATTCGCACGTGATGATCCTGCATTTTTGGTTCTTTTAGCGTAAGTCGCTTTATTTAAATTGAAAACCAAGAAATCAATGATAATTTAGACTTGCGTTGCTTTTCTCTTCAATTTTTTATGCTTACGCCCTGGGTTTAGCAAAATTGGGATTTGTTAGTTTTTTCCTTTGGTCAGTGTTTGTTGATTGCATAGGAGTTGGAATCGTTGTTGCGACATTTTTATGGTAAAAAAAAAATAATTAAACTAAAACAAATAAGTTTATTTAATATTTCTAGGTGGGCATCAAACCGGTTTTTAAGAAAAGTTAAAGATCAAGATGTTGAATGGGGATATTGTTTTGATGTACATTTAAATGCATTTTTTCCAATGCTCATTTTATTACATGTTTTGATACCAATACTTTATCCAAGTAATCAATTAATCAACGAAACAACACGTCCGTATATTGAACAATTATTACAGCTTTTATCAATTCTGCTGACTTCTTTTCAAAATTATTAGGAAATACGATTTATTTTGTGGCAGCTGTTTATTATGTGTATATTACATTTTTGGGCTATACAGGTATATTTAATTGATTAAGTTGAAAAAATAAAATTAATTTAAGCTCTTCAAATTCTTCATAAAACGCACTACTTCCTTTACCCAATGTCATTTCTTTTTATGTTCTTTATTGCAACTTTAACAGCTGGATGGAATATATCTCAAACCGTATTGTATTTTTATCATTCGAGAGCCGAACCACATAAATTTGCCCAAATTCCCGGTTTATAGAAAAAGATTAAAATATTTCGTTAGTAATTAATAAAAATAAAAAAATCATTTGGGCCTGGAATATTAAATGACCCAGTAAGAAAATGTTTTATATAATTAATTGCATGTGGAGTCTTTTTTGTTTTTCTTCAACTCAAATATAATTTAACGTGTTTTTAAATGAAATGCCAATATAAATATTCTTTTTATTAAAATAAATATTTTAAAAAAGTTGCAAATTATTACAACAAAAAATTTAAAAAAAATCAATGAGGAAACAGATTTTCAGTTGATTCAATAAAATGTAGTTGGGATGGGATCTCAAAGTTTCTCTCAATTCATTTTTCATGTTTTTCTTCTTTTCTTTTAACAGCTGTTGAATTTATCCCATGAGTAAACGTCAATAATTTGAAAAAAAAAACATTAAAAATCGCCAAACTATTTTGGGTTTTTTAAAAATAAAAAATGCATTTATTTGAATAAAAAAAATATTTTTCTGATATTTTTTTCAGCTTTTTTTTTATAAAAAAAAAGAAATAAAGTCGAATAGAATTCTAATTTGATTTTCAATCTTAAAAATCTTTTCATAATTTCCAATTGTTCGTATTTTTTTCCCTTCCTCTCCTTTTTTTCGCCCCAAAAAAAATAATCAAAAAAAATTATTGATTTTTTCTGGTTTTTGAAAAAATTTGCGTTTTTTGCATATTCAAAATTGTTGGGGATGGAAAAATGTTGAATTTTAAGTCGGCTGGCTTAAAATGGTTTTTGATCGTACTGAAATTTGTTGGCACAAAAAAAATGGAGAAAGGAAACAAATATTTGTTGGCGCGCGCGCGCGCGAGATTGAACCATTTAAATTGGTGTGTCGAATCTAATTTCAACAATTTCTTCTTCTGCTTCTTCTTCTGCTTCTGCTTCTTTCGACATTGAAATGAAAAAAAAAGGGCAGCGAGGAAACATTTGAAGATGATGATCATTCATGATACTCAACTTGAAATGAAATCCTCAGCTTTTTCTTTATTTTCATTTTCTTTCCTTGTCTCCCCTTCGAAAAATGCTCCAAAAATATTTTTGCTCAAAATCGATCATAAAAATGATGAATAATTTGTTTGACCTGCTATGACGTCAATGATATTTATCGCAAAAAAAAGAAAATATTTTTAAATATTTTATTAGGTCAAAGTCTGTGTGATAGGAGAAAAATGTCTTTTTTTGGATGAAATTAATCCTCGAAGTTTTATTTTATTTATAAAAAAGAAAAAAAAATTTATTTTTATTTATTTTATTGAATTAAAAAGAAAAAAGAAGAAGCAGAAATTGTATAAATATCAAAGGCTTCTGCATAGAGGATAATCAATAAAGAAGACGTAGACATCAAAACGAAGCCTCATGCTTCTTTTTATCATTCATAACATATTTTATGCTCAAATATCATCCACCCTCCTTCCTCCCCCTCATTTTTATCTTCTTCTTCTTCTTCACTCATCGTCGTCTTTTTTTTTCATTCATTTTCAGACAAATTTCTAATCTTTTTTTTTTTTTTTTTTTTTTGATTTCCTGAAAATTTATGAAAAAAATTTCCGATTTTTTCCCTTTACAATTTCCGGTTTTATTTGAAACTTATCAAATGTTCATTTTTCATTTTTTTTTTCAATTTTTTTCAAAAATTTTACTTCAGTGGATAATCTTTCTTCGTTTCAAGTATTTTCTTCTTCCCCCTCCCCCCCCCCCCTTGGCGGATTATTTTTTATGAAATTTCATTTATTAGAAAACGGGCAAAATGAGGCGAAAAAAATCTTTTTTTTTTTTTTTTTTAATTTTTTTTCATCTTCAAATTTATTTGCAGGCAATTTTTGATTCATTTTTTTTTTGATTGAAAATATGGGATGTGGCCAGTCGAATGGTCGACCACAGCCATCAACAGAGCTTAGTGGGTTTTCTTTTCTTTTTTTAGAATTTGCTCGAAGCGATGACGAATAAATAATACGTCAGAATTATTAAGAGAGAAAAATAATTTTAATTTTTTCTTTGCTGAAATTTCAACAAGTTTTTTGAATTATTCGATGAGAAAATTTTAAGAAAAAACAGTTTTTGGCTCATCAACAACTCAAAATAGTTCACAAAATCAACATTCTCGAAGTAGTCAAAGATCATCATCGAGTAATAAAGACAATGAAAATGAGGAAGAAGCAACAAAAAGGAGAAAAAGTCGAAAAAGTCAAAAGAAAAGATCTCCATCTCCACAGCCACAATTAAGTGAGAATAAAATTCGAATTTTTTTGCACTTTTTTGCACATTTTTTTTCACTTCTTTTTTATGCTGAAAGAAAAAATAGGAAAAAGCAGGAGGGAATTTTTCTTCTGATTCTTTCAAAAAAAAAAAAAAAAATTTTATTTTCATTTCCTAAAGCGGAAATTTATCAATTTCCGTTTGTTCATTCACTTCACTACCGCTCCAACCAATCAATCAATCACTTACACGGCATGAAAACAAAAAAAGCACATTTTATGAGCACCTTTGAGCACACAAAAAGCACCCTAGGGGGAGCACAAGAAAAAAAAACACTCTCGAATTCTGATTTGCAGCCATCAAATCAGCGATTCTAATTCAAAAATGGTATCGAAGATGTGTGGCAAGACTGGAAGCGAGGAGAAGAGCAACGTGGCAAATATTTACAGCATTAGAATATGCTGGCGAGCAGGATCAATTGAAAGTCGGGCGCAATCAGTGATTTTTCTTGCCGCAACTCTCTTTCTTCATTTCAGCTCTACGATTTTTTCGCTGACGTCATTCGAGCAATGGCAAATGAGAATAAAAAAGATGAAAATGGTCGAGAATCACCATTGATGAACGCATTGTCACATTACGCGAATCCCGTTCTGACCGGTAATGAAAGGGGCGGAGCATTGTTAGATCTGAAATTAAAGATTCGGACGGAGAAATGATTCGAAAAATGCTTGAAGACACAAATCCGGCAAAAATTGAAGTTGATAAAAACTATAAGGGACCAACATTGACGCTGCCATTGGATAAACCACAAATTGCCCAAATGATTGAGGCGTTCAAAGTGAACAAGGTAAAATTGAGGGCGAAAAAAAATCGATTTCAGATTTTTTCTGGAATTTCTGGAATTTTTCTTTTCGTCAGGTTCTTCATCCGAAATATGTTTTAACAATTCTGCATGAAGCTCGAAAAGTGTTCAAAAATCTACCGTCTGTTGTCCGAATATCCACATCGATTTCCAATCAGGTAGGGGCGGAGCGAAGGATTTTCTTGAGATTTTACCAGTTTTTGGTATTTTTAGATCACAATTTGTGGAGATTTACATGGAAAATTTGATGATCTTTGTATTATTTTATACAAGGTTTGTTCCCCTTATTTTTAAATAAAATAAAAAATGTGTATTTTTAATTAATTTAATTAAAGAATGGTTACCCATCAGTGGATAATCCGTATATTTTTAATGGTGATTTTGTTGATCGTGGTGGTCAATCAATAGAAGTTCTTTGTATTCTTTTTTCATTGGTTATTATTGATCCGATGTCAATTATTTTAAATCGAGGAAATCATGAGGATCACATTATGAATCTTCGCTATGGATTTATTAAAGAATTATCAACCAAATACAAAGTTTTTTTTCCTTTTTTTTATTTAAAAAAAAAAAAAAATTTTGAAGGATTTATCAACACCAATTTGTCGATTATTAGAAGATGTGTTTGCTTGGCTTCCGATTGCAACAATCGTTGATCGAGATATTTTTGTTGTTCATGGTGGAATTTCTGATCAGACTGATGTTGAAAAATTGGAAAAACTACCCAGACATCGAGTAAGAATTTCATTTTCAAATCCAATTTGGAAGTAGAATTTGTTCTGCCTTTTTTTTTTCTGCAGTTTCATTCTGTTCTTCGACCGCCAATGAATAAAGGAGATGAGAAAAATGATGGAACAGTGAATGTTGATGAATGGAAACAAATGTTGGATATAATGTGGAGTGATCCGAAGCAAAATAAAGGATGTTGGCCCAACGTTTTTCGTGGTGGCGGATCATACTTTGGCGCTGATATCACAGCGTCTTTTTTAGAAAAGTTTCTTCCTCATATTTTATTGATTTTTTGTTTTGTTTTTTGCTCTTTCAGACATGGATTTCGGTTACTTGTTCGATCACATGAATGCAAATTTGAAGGATATGAATTTACCCATAATAATTCGTAAAAAATCCATTCAACGAACCGTAAAAAAATTGAGAAGAAAAATCAATAAAAATTCAGATGTCTTACCGTCTTCTCAGCGTCGAATTATTATGAAACTGGAAGTAATCGAGGCGCCTACGTGAAATTTATTGGCAAATCAAAGCAACCACATTTTGTGCAATATATGGCAAGTAAAACTCACAAAAAATCAACGTTAAGAGAAAGGTTTTTTTGGCGATGAAGGCGAAGAAAATATTGATTGAATTTCAGATTAGGAGTTGTTGAAGAATCAGCAGTAAAAGAGCTCAAAGAGAAATTGAGCTCATTTCATACCGAACTTCAAAAAGAGTTTGAAAATGTTGATTTGGATAAATCAGGTTTTAGCGAAATTTAAAAAAAAAACTTTTTTTTTTAATTTTTAAAGGAAAATTACCAATCTTAAAATGGAGTGAATGTGTTGAAAGAATAACTGGTCTAAATTTGCCGTGGATTGCGCTCGCTTCAAAATTGACAATTCTAAATGAGGATGGCAAATATGTTTTGTACAAGGAAGATCGGAAGATCGCACAAGTCGGAAATACTCACGCACAAGAGAAAGACATTGTTGAATCGTTGTATCGGCACAAAAATATTCTAGAAACTCTTTTTCGTTTTATGGATAAAGACAATTCTGGACAAGTTTCAATGCAAGAATTTATGGAAGCTTGTGAAGTAATTATAAAAAAAAATTTTTTTTTTAAATAAAAAATCGATATTTTGCAGGTTCTTGGAAAATACACAAAAAAACCATTGGATACAAATTATATTTCACAAATTGCTGAATCAATCGATTTTAATAAGGATGGATTTATTGATTTAAATGAATTACTTGAAGCTTTTCGTTTGGTTGATCAGCCGCTTCGTTGAATTCTTTTTTAAATTTTTGGAAAAATTATTGATTTTTTTAAGAATTTATAATTAATAAGTTTTAATTATTGTTTCTTTCGATTAAGCGGGTTTTGAAAATTTCAAATATTTTTATTGATTTTTTGTAAATAAAATTCAAATCAATTTGAATTGCAACTGTTCAAATAAAAAAATAAAAATTTGTTTGGAAAAATTCGTGTCAAATTTGCACATTTTCTCAATTTCTTCCATCGCAATGCTTAAAATTATTTTTTTCATTTTTCTCCTTTTTGGTGAGTTTTTTCCATTTCTCCCCTCCCCTCCCCCCTCGCTGCAATTATTTTATTGAATTTAAAGAAAAAATCAAAGCTCAAAAATATTGTCCAAATAATGGAATTCCATTTGATTATCAAGAATGTCGACCGGAGAAAAGATCCGAGTGTCCAGCTGGTTTTACATGCAGGTTTTGAACTTTTTTTTGGCTTGAAAATATTGATTTTTTTAATATTTTGAATTTCTCGAAATATTTTTGCCTGATTTTTTTTTGAATTTAGAAAATCAATCGATAATTCAACAAAATCAATAGTGAATTTGTGTTGTGAAAGTGGGACAATGACAATTTCAGACTGTAAATCAAAAAATTTGTCTTAAAATAATTGAAATTTAAAATATTTGAAGGGTTAAAAGAGAAAAATTTATATCCAAATATAATTGGACAAATGCCATTCTCAACAATCAATTCAATTCAACTTTCACCAATAAATTCAAATTTAAATTTCCCGCCAATTCAAATTGGGGATGAAATTGTGGTTTTAAGTTTTCCAAATTATCAAACTGGATTAATTCAAAATGTGATAATGAATCAATTGATAAGCCCAGGATATTATCATATCATTACAATTATTGGTGAAGCAGCTTCATTTTTTTTTTTTTTTTTTTGAAAAAAATCAATAAAATTCAAGATGCAGAATCAAAACCATTTGCAATTCTTTTAAATTATAATTTAATTGTCGGCCAACCAACTCAATCAATAAATGTCACTTCATCTCAAAGATTTCTTGCTTATTTGGATAATTCAACAACTATTCCACATCAAAATGCATGTTTTTTTTTTTGAATTTCGCGCCTTTTTTAAATTTAAATTTTTTTTGTTGAATTTAAAATCATTTCAGATCGATCACAATATTTGGTTTTAATTTATTTCACATCTTCACCAATTGAAATGCTTGGAAATGATCCAAGTAAGATGGGAAAAAAAAGAAAAAAAAAAAGAAGATTTTTTTGGCTGAAAATTTCAGAAGAAATGTTGCTTGGATCCTGTTCTGATGTTAAATGCTTATTTTTGAATTCTCCGATTTCATCGAAATTCATAAATCCGCCAACGGCGGCAACGTTGTTTTATGTAAAATTGGGGTGGGGGAAGTTGAATTCGAATTGATTTGGGACGAATTTCAGTTGACGACGAGTGGAACAATTTTTGGAACGGATGATTCAATCAATGGAGGAAAATCAATAAATGAATCGAGAATTTTGTCCAAAATTTTATTTTTATTTTTTTTTGTTTCAATTTCTTTTGTTTAATTGAAAATCAAAGTTTTTTTGTTTGATTTTATTGTCAAATTAATTAAAAGAAAAAAAAAATTTTTTTTGTTGTTTAAACAGCTTCAAAATTGTTGATTTAAATGTTAAAAATTGAACAAAAAAATTAAAAAAGAAATTCAACTTTTTTCGAAATTAAAAAATGCGATTTTTATTCTTAATTTTTACATTTTTTTCGGTAAAAAATCAGATTTTTAAAGTTTAAAATTTCAGACTTTTTTTTTCAGATTTCTAGTCAATTAGAAGAATTATTAACTTCTTCTGGAAATGAAGGTTCTGGAATTTCAGAAGTTTTAATTCCAACAATTAATTGGGAAAGTCTATTTGTTGGTTTTCTGAATTCTTTTTTTTGTTTCTGGAATTTTTTTTTAAAGGAAAATCTGCCGACACTTCCCCCGCTGGTTCTACCAACAATTGATCCGAATTTTTGGGTGAAGCTGAAAATGTTTTTATTGATTTTTTTTTTTCTGAATAATTTTCAGCAAAATCTGCCGACACTTCCTCCGCTAGTTTTACCAACAATTGATCCGAACTTTTGGGTTTTTTCCTTCTTTTTTTTTTGTTCTTCAAAGAAAATTCGATTTTTCAGCAAAATCTGCCGACACTTCCCCCGCTTGTTCTACCAACAATTGATCCAAATTTTTGGGTGAAGCTGAAAAAAACTGCAATATTTATCGATTTTCTTATCTCGATTTTCAGCAAAATCTTCCAACGCTTCCTCCTCTTCAACTACCCACAATTGATCCAGATTTTTGGGTTTTTTTAATTGAAAAAAAATCAACTTTTTTTCAATTTTTTTCCAGAAAAATATTCCGACAATGTCACCAATTGTTTTACCAACAATTGATCCGAATTTTTGGGTTTTTTTTCCAGTTTTTCAGAAAAAAATCTCGAATTTCAGCAAAATCTTGTGACAATTCCATCGATTGCTTTACCAACAATCGGACCTAATTTTTGGGTTTTTTCGCCATTTTTATTTTTAAAAAATTTGTTTTTTTTTTCCAGAATAATTTATTTTCTTTACCCACGATTGATCCAAACTTTTTGGTATAAATTTCATAAAAATCTTCCGAAGATTTTCAGCAATTTTCAGAATAATCTTCCAACAATTTCACCGTTAACCTTTCCCACTTTTCCACCATTTGTTGGTTTTCATTTGATTTTCGTTTGTCTGAAATATGCCAATTTTCAGGTTTTTCCGACGCCAACCCCAAAAACCTCGCAATGTGTTTACAAATTGTCTCGATCAATAAAATCGAATGACGATTTTGGGAAATCATTGAATTATACAAATATTCAAGATGTGATTGACAAAATTCAGAATCAGGTGAGAAACAAGAAAAAAATCGATTTTGTTTAAGCACAAAAACAATGCTCATTTCAGACCACTTTTATTTGTAATTCTGAACAATCTGAAAAAATTGACAATTTAATTTTGAAATATTCTGGATTGATCAATGATATTCAAGATATTGCGCAATATTTCACTGAAAATGAGCTGAAAAAATTATTCGTTAACATTCTTGATGGCGACTCTTTGGCGGTTTTTCAATTATTTTTCTCTAAAAGTTTGGTCAGTTTCAGTCGAAATATTTGTTTGAAACAATTTTAAATCAACATTTTAGGAGAATCTAGCAAATTCTCAGCTTCAACCAAAGATTTCAAAAGTTTCTACTCAAATTTCTCTTCTACAATTTGATTTGGCAATTGGACAAATTTGAAGGAGATGAAAATTACAATTAAAATTATTACCTCAGGAATCATTTTTCAAAAATAAATATTTAATGACTGGCTGAATTGAAAAATTAACAATTTTCAAATAAACAACAAATTGGAAGTTCAAACATACACATAAACGAAAGAATTGAAGAAAATTAAAAGGCTACGAAGATCAAATGGATCCTGAGATATTGCAAATACTTTTAGAGGAAGTCATTAAGATAATTTTAAGTTTGAAAGAAATGTAGAACTAAAACTAGAAACTACATTTTTATACAAATACAGTTCTAACCAGAGCTTAATAGCAAAGTGAGTTCTAGAAATAAAATTGACCGGATTTGTTCGGTCGACCAATAATTTCCCTTAAACTTAAAAAGGAAACAATGAAATGATGCTCCAATAATAATTAACAAAAAAATAGTTATCCTCTTAAGGGATATTAAGGAATGAAAAAAAGATATGGAAAGAATCAATAAATATTAATTTAAAATGCTTCGCGTATATTTTTTTGGTTTTTTTTAAATATTGAATTGCTTATGAAAAGCCAAAAAAAAATTATTGAGGACCTGATCCGGATGCTCCTGGAGCACCAGCAGCTCCTTGAGCTCCTTTTTTACGACGACAAAACTTTCGATGAGTTTGCCAGTGTCCTTGTTGACATTCTACACTGCAATATGCTGTATTCCAACAGCAATGATAGATCGCCTGTTAAATATTTAAATATTTGTGTTAAATTTAAAAAAAAATGTTCACTTCATTTTCGCATTGCCAACACCATTGTTTCTTTTTTGAGGCTGCCATATCTCTTTTATGTTTATCGGTTAATTTAGCACTTTCAGCTTTTAATTGTTCTCTATATTTGGTTTCAAGATCTGCTCTGAAAATAAATTGTCTTGAAATATATAAAATTAAAAAGTTAACGAGTAACCTAGTTTGTTCAAGTTCTTCTTTAAACTGCTGCAAAAGCTCCGATCGAATTTTTTGTTGATCTGTCAGGAATTCTTGATGAAGCTGAAAAGAGTAGTCAGAACTTGAATTATTTAATCTTAAAGCTCACTTTTTCAGTCAATTCAACAAGAGCTTTTTCGCGAGAATTGTGATAATCCGTAAGCCAATGTCGTTGCAAATCAACAATCATTCGTTTGAGACGTTCATCCATTTGCCAATCCATCTGAAATTATTTAAAATAAAAAACAAATGCTCGATGATTTCCTAAAAATTACCGGTGGTTCGTCATGTTGAACATGTTCTCCAATATTTCCTTCAATTTCTTTACCATCGTCTGGAGGTGGATGTTGTTGTGATGCCTGCGTTGCTTGTTGTGATGGTTGTTGTTGCTGTTGTTGTTGTTGTGGATCCAAAAGTTTCATTTCACTGTGTGATGTTGATTCTGCCATCTTAAATAAAATGGTTTCAACTTCGAGAAAAAATTTTAAAAATTATTTTTTTTTAGTTTTACAGTAATCTTCTAAATTATTAATTTTATGGTTATTTTCTTTTGAAAAAAATTATTTAATTAAACAAAGTAGATTACTTAAAATTTTATAAAACATTGAAAAAATTAAAAAACAATAAAAAAAAAGATTGAAGTTCAAAAATAAATAGATACGATTACAGTAGGACAAAAAATATCAACGAAAGTTGCAACAAAAAATGCGTTGGAACAACGCTACGCAAATACATGTGCCTGTTGTTTAACTAATCAATGCGCGGAGCTTTGAACAGCCCGGCCAATTTTTTTTTTCATATTTTCAATACGTAGCTTTTCACATGAGAGAAAATATGAACTTTTTCTTTTTTTTGTTTTATTTAAAATCAATTTTAATTTAATTTTTCTTTTTTGAAATTAAAGAAAAACTCATTTCTTTTAAAATTTAGGCCCCTAAAAATAATTTTTTTTCTATTAACCTTTCGATTTATTTTTGAATCATTTAAAGTTTATTTTAAAAAAAAATTTAATTTAATTATCATTTCATGTAAGTAAACATAATTTTAAATTTTTTTTTGATTAAGGAAGAGCTTGTAAATTGATTTTCAATGTTTTATGAAATTAAAAAAAAAATTTTAAATAATCTTGTCGTCATAACATTTTTACATATAAGTTAATGTAATAATTTAATTTTAATTTCAATAATGTTTTATTTATTTCTATTCATGAAGTTATTTTGATTTAAACTATTTTAAATGTAATTACAGGATGAACCGTGCCATTGTCTCCCGCTTCTTGGCTCTTCGTCGTTTTGCTCAAAAACGTAGCAGCTCTGACCATCACGTAACATTATCAGTTTTAAAAAATAACGAAAAGTATCGTTTTAAGGTTGCAAATCCAGGACCACCATGCAACTTCGATTTGTTGCCAGTTCCATTCCAATCTTACCAAAAGGTTTTTTTTTAAATTATTCTATTAAAAAAAATTCCAATTTCAGGTTCATGGAGAGCTCCAATCAAAATTTAATGCTTATTTAGCTTTCGGTGTTATATTCTTCGCATCATCCGTAAGAATTAAAATTATTTTTTCCATAAAAAACTTTGAAATTTCAGTTTGCCACTGCTCTTTACACCAATCTTTTCGCTTTCGAAGAAGCTATAAGACCACCACAAAGCTATCGTAATCGCAAATAAATGTTGTATATCATCGGTTTAAATTAGTATAGCAATTGCGAGTTATCGTGTTTTTTTCGTCTTTGATTGTAAAATCACGCAAGTTTGTTGCTAGTGGATAAAAAAATTTTATTCGACAAACTAATCCACACTTTAAATGAATCGTGTATCACGAAATTCTTATTACTTTTAAAATGTTTTATACAAGAGTTACCATGAAATTAACAGAAACATCAGAAGTATTGAACTGAAATGGTGGAAAAATGATAACAAATCGGGTTTTTAATCACATAGTTCGTGTTAGGTTAACAACTGGAATTAAGAAAAAATTAATTCCTGTAAATTATATCAATTTAAGGTTCGATAATTTGTAGATTTAATTTTCATTCAATGTTAAATTTAAGATTTAACCATGAAAAACCAAGTATTGAATCACTTCCACCAGAAGAACGGGGCAGATATAAAATTGCAACAATTCCAAATGCTTTAAGTGTTGCAAGGTTATATTTTGATCAAATTTTCAAAGCAAAATTCTTCTTAAAATTCCAACGCAAGATGCATTGCGCAGTGAATGTGGTAAACCAAGTCATCGTTGCTAAAAAATCTTTTCTGATTTAAAATAGTTGTAACCGAGTATTTAAATATTAATGCTTGTGTTAACGTTTTTAAAATATGAAAAATTAAATCTTATTTGTTTTCAATGAAATTCCCCTAAAATATTATTAAAAAGAATTGTTTCCTTCACCTTTAAACAATAAAATGAACAAAAAAATTTTAAAACTCTGATTAAAAAAATATATTTAGAATTGTTTCAACTCCATTAATTGGATTTTTGGTTGTAAATCATAATTTTACTCCCGCTTTTGCTCTTTTCGTTGCATCCGGCATAACTGATTTGGTATTTTTTAATATTTTTTTAAATTAAATAATTTTAACTCTAGTTGGATGGATGGATAGCTCGAAATATACCAGGACAAAAATCTTTGCTTGGATCAGTTTTAGATCCAGTTGCTGATAAACTGTTGATATCTGTTATGTTTGTTACAATGTCTCATGCTGGATTAATTCCGAGTAAGTAATTCATAAAAATAAATTTCAATAAGATATTTTAGTACCATTAACTGTAATTGTTATTTTACGTGATGCTTGTTTAATTGCTGGTGGATTTTATAAACGGTAAACAATTTATTGAATAAAAAAAAAGAAACTTGAAAGCTAATTTTTATTTAAGATATCAAAGTATGGAACCTCCTTATTCACTTAATCGATTTTTCAATCCACAAGTATCATCGATGCAAGTTGTTCCAACTACAGTCAGTAAGGTAAACATTTTTTTTTAAATATTTTAGTTTTTAAATTAAACAATTAATAGGTTTTTTAAAATTTAGATTAATACGGTTTTCCAATTATCTTTAGTAGCTTTGTCACTAGCTTCACCAGTTTTTGAATTCTCAACAGTTGCTAATAACTCAATTTTTGGATTATGTTGTGCGACGGCATTTACAACAATTTTTTCTGGATTACAGTATGCCAGTGGAAAAGCAATCAAAAAAATTAGTTAAATGTATTTTGTGTTACTTGTTGTGATTTTTTTAAAACAAATACTATGTTTTTCTGATTTTTAAGTTTAATTTTCTGTTTAATGCAATTATTTAGGTTTTTTCTTATTTTAATAATAAAAATGAATGAATTTTGTTTTTCTTAAACTCATCTTTTAAACAGTTTATTTTCTGGTTGATAACTGAAATTATTATGCTTTATTTATTCAATTTTTAATTTTTTGAATTTAAAATTGAGTTATATTATAGAAATTTGAAAAAATTGTTAAATAATAACATTTGAATTTTCGAAAATTTTTGTTGTAAAATAAAAAAATTTGAAAACTCGTCGTAAATTTTATTTAATATTGGAATTTGAGCAAAAAAGAAAAAAAAAGGATGAAGATTTCTCTTTTTCTTTCTTTTTTTGATTTTTAGTTATGTGACTCATCGTTCGGTTTTTGTCGATTCGTCCCAATTCTATTATTTTTCTCTGCGTCTCTGTCTCTTTATTTACTCATTTTTCTTGTTTTCTTTCGTTTCTCAACCATTTTTCACTTTTTCATTCAACAAAAACCAACCAAATAGTGATATTTTTTGGATGATTTCAATTTTCACAATGTTTTTCTTTTTATTTTCCACATTTCGAATAATAAAAACTTGAAAACAAAATATTTCACAACAATTCTTTTGAAAGAAGAAGTTTTCTTTGAAAAAGTTTGAAGAAACGCGAATTTTCTTTTTATTTTTTCAAGTTTTAAACCTTAAATCAATAGAACATTTTTGTTAGAAAAATAAGGGAAAAAGCTCGTTTATAATTTGAATTGTTTTTGATTGTATTGAACAAAATTTTTAACATTAATATGAGTTTAGTGTAAACAAATATATTAAAAGATAGCAAAAAGTGGCATTTATATTTATAAATAATAAAAATTAGAATTAAAATTAATCAATTTCTTATTTTATTTGATTTTATTTTACATTTTTCTCTTCATTTTTTTTTTGATTAATAAATATTTGTTGGTTTTAATTCAGAATTTTCGTTAGCTGGTCGAATGAGCCGCAACAATTTTTAACAATGGCGACTCCTGTGCCAAAACCAAGAACTAAATTTAGCAACGATGGAAGTGGAACATCGATTTCATCGAATTTAACAAATGAAAAGGTAAAAATTAATTTTTTTGAAAAGATTCTATGAAAATCTTCTTTGAAAAGTTTAGAATAAAGAATGTAGGGAGGATAAACAAGAAGAAAGTTGGGCCGAATATTCGAATTTCCCAGCTTCACCTTCGGCTGAAATGTTAGATGAAGTATTGAAAAAACCTGATAAAATTGGTAAAACAAATTTTGTTTCTTTTTTTTCGCAATGTTTCAATGTTTTATTTTTAGAAGAAAAAAATGGATTGGTTCCTGATCGTCCGGAAATTCCGCCACGACCACAAGCGAAGCCACCAAATAAGCCACCAAGAGCGATTTTAAATCAAATTATGCCGGAATCGACAACAGAAAAATTTGGGAATGTTTTGGGAGAATTAAAAATCAATTTAGGAGAAAGTAAGAAATGCACAATTTGAAATAGAATTTCTAAAAAAAAAAATTTTCAGATACAAAACAAAATGTTGAACCAATTTATGAGCAATTAAACAATGATTCGGATAATTTATCATCACTGAGCCCGTCACAAAATCGAGTTGCACCACCGCGACCACCACCACCACCACCACCTCCGCCAGGATGGAAATCAGAAATTTTTGAGCAAAAAAATGAGGAAAATAGTATTCCGCCACCAATTCCGGAAAGAGCAGCTTCAAATATTGAGTTGGGAACTTTAATTTTTATTTTTTAACTTTGAAAATATAAAATTTTAGTCGGCCGTTACCAGAGTTACCAATTTTACAATCAAGTTCAACAACAATTACAAATCCCATGTATTTGTCATTGGATGATTTCCGGGCTCTTTCAGGTCTTCAAGAAACAAAGATTTCACCTATTCCATCAGGCATCAAACATTTTTTGATTTTTTTCTTTTCAGTTAATCAATTTTTTTTGCAGAAACCACATTTTTAGCTGAATGTGATAAAGTAAAAGAATGGTTAAGTGAAGAAGAAGAAGAAGGTGGTGAAATAGAACAATCAATACCACATGAAATCAATATTCAATCAATTGAAGGAACATCGAATAATGTGATTCATAGAGAAACATCAAGACAATATGATGTTGAAGATAATCCATATACACCATGTCCAAGAAGGTTGGTTTAATCTAATGTTTTCCAAAAAAAAATTTAAAAGTTTAGAAGTGATTTCTCAGCATCAGAGTTTGTTGGTTCATTATCTGATCCATTTGAAGCAACAATATTTCCACCAATGCCATATCGAAGCTTATCAGTATCATCCAAAAATCAAAATATCTATGTATCTCATCAAGAACTAATCAAAGATTCATTTTCATCAACGAATAAACGAAATTCACCAGAATATGCGGATGTTATTGAAACATGTAAACCATCTGAAATTCCAACTACATCAGAAGAACCAATTCATGCTTATGTTAATATTGGACCATCGTCATCATCAAATGCAGCATTAATTGAAAGTAGAGTATCATCAGTTTACGATGAATGTAAAATTATTTGTATTTTTAATTATTTTCTATTAAAAATAAAATTACAGCATGGCGATCTCGAGATTTGTCATTTTTAGATGACGGTCAACCACAAATTGATGGAAGCGTTGTTACTTTTGTTGGATTTGTTTTAATAACAAATGTAATTCTTTTCAAAAATAGAAAATTATTTAAAATTATTTATTCAGAGCCGAAAAGATAAAAGAGTTCATTGTAGACTGAAAAATATGAAATTAAGTTTTCATGAAAACGAAGAAGCTGAAGAATGCTGTATGGGACCATATAATGTTAAAGATTTTGTAATGTTTCGAAAAGTGGCTAAAGATTCACAACATTCTAATGAAATTGGTAAATTTAAAGTGAGTTTTAATCTCAAAATAATTGAAATCCTTATAGCCAGCACTTCTTCTCCTTCATCATCTTCAGCTTCTTCTATGTCTGCAAATATTGTCATAAATATTGGAGACAAAAAATCAATTTTATCATTTTTACCAGAGGATGCTGCAAATGTTTGGATGTTTTTTTTATCCGAGGTTTGTTCAGCTTGAAATTCGAAAAAAAGTCTAAAAAATCTCTTTATTTTCTAGGCCTGGTTATCATTGTATCCAGAATTGGGAACTGTTTTACGTGATGCACTTGATTTGTCAATTTGTGGAAGCGTTTGGGTTAAAAAAGGTTAAATTCAAAAAAAAAATAATAAAAAAAAAAGAATTTTAAATTAAGGAGCGATTGGAGAATGGGCTCAATCCATTGCTGGAATAAATGGAAACAGTTTTTATTATATTCAATCTGAAACTCGAGATCGAATACAAAAACTGAAATATTGTGAAGAAATGACAGAAATTGATCTTCGAAAAGTTGTTTCATTAAAATCAAAAACAGATAAAATTGATTGGTGTCCAAGTGTGAAACACAAAAGAGGACCATTTTTAGTATCATTAAATGGATTGTAAGAAAATTAATTGCTTTTTGATGGTTTTTGATAAGTTTTTTTTTTGCAGAACAATTTATATTGATTCTCGTGATGAAGGAATCACCAATCATTGGTATGAAGCAATTGATGAAGTTTTAAAAAAACCATCAAAAAAGCTGGAAGAATTTCGATTAACAGCAGATGACGTTCCAGTTGTGAGTTTAATTTTAGAAAAAAAAAACAATTGAAATGTTATTTTCAGATTATTGATAAATGTATTAGATTTGTAGCAACGCATGGTATTAAATCTGAAGGAATTTATAGAAGAAATGGCAAAGTGTCTGAAGCCAAATTGATTTTATCGAAATTAATTGAAGGTAAAGATTTTAATTCGATAAAAAATGTTTTATTCCCAATCCGATTTAACATTGTCAAGTGTTGGATAATCACGAACTCCAACTTTTGCACCAGCCGCAATTTTTCGTTCTTTTTCATTCAGCGGCAATTTTTTTGGTTGCTGAAATAAATTTTAGGAAAAAAAAAGTGATTTAAAAAACAAATGTACATCTGGAGCATCATCTGGAACCGTATCACCATCAGCAGTTTTTTTCTCAGTTTTCTTATCATCTTTTTCTTTTTCCTTTTCTTTTTCATCGTCATCCTTTTTCTTCGATATTTGAGACATTGAAGATTTCTTTTTTTCTTCTTTTACTTGAGCTGATGGTGGTGGTGGTGTTTCCTAAAATGACAAAAGAAAAAAAAGAAGAATTTAAGAGAAGAATAAAAAATTAACCGAAACACTTTTTCCTTTTGATGTTGCGTTTGCCCCATTGACTTTTTCAAGTGTTCCCCCCGATTTTTTAGATGAGCAAAAAACCAATAAACATAACAAATAAAAGCCTAAAAATTTAGAAATATTTTTGAAAAAATAAAAAGTTGAAACAAACACGAGTAGACGTGAAGAAAATAAATTGAAGTATCAAATGCGAGCATTTTATTTTCCGTCTTTTTGATTTAACTTTCTGTTAGAAATGATAATGCCAAAGTTGTTTTTTCAACTTTAATCAAATTTTATAATTTTATTTTCATTTAGATCACGTTTAAGTTTCAATCAATATTTTTTTTTTGACAAAATTCAAGTTTTTCAGATGCGATTGGATATCATATAATTGAAGAAAACAATGAAACAGTTTATGCAGTGGCTGATGTTGTTCGACAATTTTTCAGAAAATTAGACGAACCTTTAATTATAAATGAAATTCAAGAGGATTTATTCAAACTTGGTAGAAAATTCTAAAATGACAAACAATTTTTGAAAGAAGAAAATGTAAAAATTCTAGCCACCGAAAATCCATCAGAAGAATTATGGGAACAGTATGGAAAAGTGATTGGAAAACTTCCAAAAGTCAACTTGGCAACGTTGAAAAAATTGATTTCGCATTTAAAAAATATTACTGAAAATATGGCTGAAAATCGAGCAAGTATTGAAAATTTGGCAAAGGTTCGAAATTAAATTGATTCAATTAAAAAAATGGAGTTTTTTCCAGATTTTTGGAGCCACATTATTTACTACTGATTGCTCAGCAGAAAAGTCTTTCAGTGAAACTTATAATGAACAAATTAATACAATGATTCATTTAATCAATGGATACGATTCAATTTTTCATGTAATTATTTTTTATTTTGACCATTTAAATTAAATTTTTAAAAATATTTCAGATCAGTTATGAAGAACAAATAAGTCGACAATTGTTCAAAGAAGCTGAAATAAGATATCAAAAAGCTGTAAGTAAATATTTAATTAAAATGACAAATTCTCATGTGATTTATTGATTAGCGTTATGGAGCAAAATTGATGATCGCTATTCATATGTGGGAGAAGGAAAATCGACCATTCAATGTGAAAGTAGAAATGGCCAGCGAGGAAGTAAGTGGACAACATTTCTGTTTAATATTGGTTCAAAAAACATTTTTTTTAAGGTTTGTCGAGAAGCAGTCGCTAAAAGAGGATTTGATGCTCCAATTTCATCGGCCTATGCTCTTTTTGAGGTTTTCTCTTTCATTCATTTTTTGGCATCAACAAAAATTGAGCTATTCTCAGATTCTTCTTGATGGACAATTAGTTCGTCGTTTGCCTGCTTTTGAGAAATTGTCAAGTACAGTGCTACGATGGCTTGATTGGAATCTTTCGACAGGATATTTATTGTTTGACCATGATAAATATCATTTTAATGGGGATGACACGGTAGAAAATGATTAATTTCTTTTTATTTTTAAATGCTTGAAAAATTGTAGTCAAGTTTTACTGGAAAAGTTAAAATAGCTGAAAGTGGCTCAAAAACATTCAAATCATATGAAATGAAAATTGAAAAAGGAGAATCGATTTGTGTATTCCGAAATGAAAAACTTTGGAAGAAATGGCCACTGGAAACTTGTTTATGGTTTATTGGTGCTGAGAATTCACGAAAAGTAATTTTTTTTTGCCAAAACAAATATTATCTAGGCGAATTTAAGGCACCGAATATGTACAATGCTACAATGATAAGCTCACTCAAAGATGGATACTCTAGTCGTTATCCTGGTTTTTGTATTTCTTTTAAAGAAGAAAAAGATCGAGTTCGTTGGTTAAACGCAGTTAATTACGCACAGACTGGGGGAAATTCTGAGTCACTCGTTTACATTTAATTTTTCTTTAAATCAAAATGACATTTAAATTCAAATTTGTATTTTTTTTAACTGTGATATAATTACAAATATTCTGAAAGTTTTCACCAAAAAATGTATAATAGTTGAATAAAAGATTTTTTAATTTTCAACCGTAATAAATAATAACAATTTAAAATTTTTACAAATTACCAGTATTTTATTGCCAACAGCGAAAAAATATGATCAAAGTTGTAAAACGCCTAAAAAAAGCAAATAATTTTTTGAATTTTTGAAATTGAAAAATTACATTTCTTAAAATTACGCGAGATTTCGAGTTTGAACATCGAGCTTTTTCTAAAATTTGTTTATAAATATCAATTTCATTATTAGCTTCTTCTTCTTCTTCTTCTCCTCCTCCTCCTTCTTCTCCTTCTTCGTCGTTTTCTTCTTCTTCTTCTTCCTCTCTGTCTGATCCGTTTAAACTTTCGTCTGAAATTTATTTTCTTTTTTAATTCAATTTCTAAAAATACCATCTTTTGTAATTTGTCGAGGTTTTGAAAAATGGAAAGTATTTAACTGTTTGATATTATCAATTAAATTAGCTGATTTTATTGACATTTCATAACTTGGAAATGTTCCTTTAATCTGGAAAGAAATTTGAAATTTTTATTGATGGATTTTTTATTTTACTCGATATTTTGCAAATACGATATTTATTACTTGTCCAGTGATCAATTTTGTGCGATATTCATCTAATCTGAAATTAGAAAATTGTTTTTAGGAAAAACGACAAAACAATTTTACTTTTCGGTTTCTAAAAAATTCATTTCTACCATTAAAAAAGCAGCATAAAGTGTTTTGACATCTTCTCCAATTAATTTTGAGAAATATTTAAGCAGAAAATGAAAACGTCTTGAAAAAGATGGAGATGCCGACATAAACAAATCATCACACACTTTAAGACTCAAAAAAATCTGATGCTCTCCGTCCTATAAATTAAAATTTGTTTTCTAATTTTCACTTTTTAATTTTAGTTTACATTTTCTATTCTGTTTCTTTTAAATGTACAACAAGATGTATAATCCGGTCTGCTAAACTTCTGAAATAATTTTTATTTTGTTCAAAAACGAATTCTAAACTCACTGAATAATTTTGACTGGCTGGAAAAATTTCGCTGAAATTTTTTTTTGATTCAGTCACAATGCAACTCTAAAAGTTTTTTATTTTAAATTTGACAATTTGAATAAAATACTTTAAAACACTTGAAAAATGTACGAATTGACTTTTTATCAAGACATTTTTCATCATTTTCATCAAGTTCTTCCAATTCTTTTTTTAATATATTTTTCTGAAAGTTTAGAGGAGCTGAAATTATTCATTTTATCAAAAAATGTTCCCTTTTTTGTTTAAAACGTACATAAAATAGCTTCAGAACCATTTCTATCTTCAATTAAAAAATCATCTCTTGACATAAATACTGTTGGAAGACTTTGTGTCTGAAATTAAATTTAAACTTAAGAAAAATGTTTAACGATTTTTGATTTACCGAGCTGGTTGACATATCAGTTGGTGCACATGATCGAAAAAATGCCTGTCTTTTTAATCGATTTATTGAACCAACTGAATTATTTCGCCGTCTGAAATTTGTTTAAAATAAATATTTCAGATGAGAAACAAAAAAAGTTTTACGGGAAATAATTATCAAACGGCAATTTTTCTTGCAAAATTGGAACTTTACATCTAAAAATTAGTGGTTGTTGGTTTTTCTATTAAGCCAGTTTCATACGTGGATCGAAAAATAACTGGAAGATCATGACCATCCCAATAACTGAAACGCATTTCTAATTGATGAATCCAAGTGTCAAGATCAAACATTGGGCTGAAAATAATTTTTAAAAACTGAACTATTTTTACGAAATTTATTTACCAATTTTCGTTATATTCAGTTACTTTGTTCGAATCTAAATCAAACGTCATTTTCATTACAAATAAAAGATAAGCCATGATTTTAACCTCATTTGACAATATGATGCTTAAAAATTAAAAATTATTAAAAAAAATCAATATTTGCTTTTTTACTCTTCAAATTCAACTTCATAATCAACACGATCTCTTTTTCCAAAACAAAGCATAAATTCATCATACATCATATTTGGTTTCATATTAAATAAATCCAGAAAATTAAAACCATTATCAACATTACCCTGTTGTCGAGAATAAATATTCAGATCACATGGTATTATTGATTCGATTAAAATCATCCGAAACAATATTTCATTGGGTAAATTCAAATTTTCAATTATTCTTGACGCAAACTAGAAATTTATTAATTGTTATTTTTATTAATTTAATTATTAATTTACCTTCTCAAAACGATTTTTTATAAGATTTTTTGATAAATCAACAGTTTGGTTAAAAATTGAAAAAGTTCTGGCAATTTCATGAAGTGGAAGTTGCTGTTAATTAAATTAAATTAATTAATTTAATAAAAGTTAAATACCAAAAGTGATAATCGATAATCCATTGAAGAATTTTGTTCTCCTTGCTCAGTTTTTTTATTGATTTTTTCATGTCCTCCTCTATAACACAACATAATTTCTTTTGTTGAAATTCGAAATCGATCTTCACGTATCCATCTAATAACGTCAAAAAGAAAAATATTTGAACAACCAATTCCTAGAATTGAAATGTAAATAATTGTTGCGAGAATTTCAAGATTTAGCATAATTTGTGATGCCTGAAAAGCCATTTTAATGTTTTCTTCTTAAATTTATTTATTTTTAAACTCTTTTTGTAGCATTTTTTGAAATATTTGCTGGAATTTTGTTAAAATATTTGTTTGTAATGTCTTCAGAAGTTCCAATCTCAGTTTTAGATATATTTAAAATTGTCGTATCAATATTATCTTCTTCTTCTTCTTCTTCTTCACTATCATTATCAAATTCAAGATTTTCATTAATTGATCCCTGTGTTAACAACTGCCACGGGGACTCGGACTCGTTTAATTTTTTAAGACCCTTGGCTTTTGCATCTGCTAATTTTTGTTTTTTTATTGCTGCTTCATCAGATTTGCTGAAAAAATCAATATTTTTAATAAAATGAAAAACAAGCCAACAAATGAATATTTTGCACAATTGAAATAAGTTTTTCTTCATCATTTTTTGGCAATTCTTCTGGGCAAAACGCAATTTCACATTTATTTAAATATGCTTGAAAAACGGCAAATGACACATCCTGAAATTAACCGAGTTGAATGAATTTTTTCAAATTTGAAAATTTGAAAACAAACCGAAATCTCTGTTGGAAAATTCATTTCATTTATCAAAATATGAATTGATCTTTTAAGAATTTGAGTAAAAACTGAGATTCTTAAACCAACTCGGTAAAGATGAGTTGGTGTCATTACATCAATTCTGAAAAAAATCTTCATTAAATTCACCTTTTTATGATATTGAACCTTCGAGAATATTGCAATTGATTTTTTATAAAATCCGATCGACTAGTAATCATCTCTTTCATTTTATCCATTTTCTAAATTTTTGTTTTGAATTTTTTTAGATTTTGGAAAAAATTACATTTCGTGTTCTTTTTTTCGTTTCTCCTTTTCTTTCATGTTCGCTTTTGTCAGTTACCGTTTTTTTAATTTTAATTTTATTTATTCCCAAAACTGGAGTATCATTTTCATGTTCTAATTCAACAAAATTATTGAACAAAGAGCCACAAATTCCACAATATAAAAATCCATCATTAAGAGTCAAATTAGTACTTCCGCACGTTGAACAGATTTGTTTGTTGTTTGAACTCATTTTTTATTGTAGAAATTTTATAAAAATTGCTCATTGAATAAATTTAATAAATCACTGAAAACCAACAATTTAAAAAACAGGAAAACATTTTTTTTCATAAGAATTTAATAAAGCGAAAAATTCGTCAAATAGAATGCTTTGTCTGCACTTTTGTAAACCGTGTCGGCACATTTTCAACAATTTTTTCGTAAAACAATTTTTTCTTACTGAAATTCAATAGTTTTCCTTTTTTATAAGTTAAATGTTCTAAATTTTTCTTGTTAAAAAAATTCATTAAATTTTTCAAAACTCCAAATTAAAAAAGCTAGTTATTATTAAAAATCAGAAATGTTTCCAGTATTTTTAGGAGTATTCAAATTATTTTAACCCACAAACCTCTTAAAATAAAATTGTTTATTTTTCAAAGTTTTTTTATTTTCTGTAAATTTAAATTAAAAAAACTTCATTGTTATTATTTTTTTAGTCTTCAAAAAAAAATTTATCTTAAATTATGTAAACTTAAAGATTTCCAGATGACTTCAAAAGTAGGTCCAGTTGCCACAAAAACGTTTCGTGAAAAGTTAGGAAGTGAAGTTTTAGAAGTTTTCGATGCAAATTTCAAATCATTCACAGAAGTACAAGTAAGATTTATTAAATTTTTTTATAAATTAAACAATTAAAAATATTATTCTCTTTTTGCCTTTTTTATCTCCTTTGTTTGCCAAGGAAATCTGAAGGGATCGGCTACTCTTGGATCTCCCCAATCTCTTTGAACATAAATTTCATGCTCTTTTATTTTTATTCCAACACATTTTGCTAAAAATATTACAAATATGACAGTGAAAATGACAAAGAAGAAAACAAATACATAGAATGTTTCCTGAAAATTAATCTAAGTTAAAAAAAAATGTGTTGTATAGTTAAAATACCTCATCGAATAATTCATTGAACGTAGGAATAGAGTGATTAATCGAATGAATCATGTCTAAAACCCATCTTGTTTTTCCCGATTTCCTTTTTCCTTGATAATAATAATCTCCCCAATCATGTTTTGGTTTATCCATTTTCAATCAAAAATTTAATTATTTTTTTATAAAATATAAAAGCTAAAAATACGAGGACACACGAGCAGGCAAACGCTAAACAAAAAGATATCGATTTTAAAAAAGAAGGATAAGAAAGAGCATAAGAAAACAAGAGACGAAAAACAAATGTGTGCACATTTGCGTCCTTGTGAACATTCAAGCTCTTCAAAGTAAAAAAAATAGAGCGAAAAGCAATTTTGTTTAAAACAAATTAAATTAATTAAAAAAACGAGTTTTCTCAACTTTAGGTACTCGCCGGAACACATTTACTTAACAACTCAGATGTAGTCGTTGAATCTCCAACCGGATCAGGAAAAACATTGTCATTTGTTTTACCAATGATGCGTTTATTACAAAATTCAAAAGTAAAATTCAATATTGAAAAAAAAAATTAAATCCGTTTTTAGTTGCAAAAAGATGAAATTGGAGCTTTGATTCTTTCGCCATCACGAGAGCTTTGTAGTCAAATTATGAATGTAATCAAACCTTTTGCCGAAAAGTTGAATTTGACTGTAGAAACTGTAACAGGAGGACAAAAATTAGAAAAAAATGTGAAAATGTTCAAAAATAGAGGAACAAATATCCTTGTAGCAACACCTGGTCGACTGTTTCAAATAATTCAATATGAAAAAGCACTAATTGCAAAAAATATGAAAACTATTCAAATTCTAATTATTGATGAAGCTGATCGTTTTAATGAAATTCAATTCGAAGATCAGTAAGTTTTAATGATTGAAGAACTATGTTGAAAAAAAGTTTTAGAATGCGCGAAATTTTATCTTGTATTCCAAAACAACGAAGAACTGGATTATTCTCAGCAACACAAGTAAAAGAAGATGATGATTTAGTAGTTTTTGGATTAAGAAATGCTAAACGAGTCAAAGTAGCTGAAACAAAAAATTCATCTGCTCCAAATACACTAAAAAATTATTTCACTGTAAGTTTGAAAAAAAAACACTAAAATGGAACATTTTAATTTAGTGAAATTTTAGGTCTGCGATTCTGATGAAAAAACCAGTGTCTTGTTAGAATTCATCCGTCAACGAACAGATAAGAAGTTTCTGGTTTTCTTCCCGGCGTGTAACTCTGTTCGATATTTTCACAAAGTTTGCAAAAATCTCAAATTACGAATTGAATTTAAATTTTCTTACTTTCTTTTTAGATTTTCGAGCGATGTTTGAAGAAAAGACCACTTTATGCCGTTCATGGTAAATGTTCAAACTCTCATCGAGCTTCTCAACTTAATGCGGTAAAAAAATGTGCTACGTTTTTTTAAAATACAAATTTAATATTTCAGTTTTCGGAATGCGCAAATGGTGTAATGATATCAACAGATGTAATGGCAAGAGGAATCGATGTCTCTGATATTGATTGGGTAATTCAATATGAATTGCCGAAACATTCGAGTTGGTTCGTTCATCGGGCTGGAAGAACAGCAAGATGCGGAAGAGAAGGAAATGCTCTTTTAATAGTCAGCACTGAGCAATTTCCATACGTTGAATTTTTAGATAAGCATGAAAAAGTATTTTTATTAAAAAGTTGAGAAAAATGTAATAAATAGAAATTTTAAGGTAAAATTAGAAGAACTGAAAGTTCCAACTCATACACTAAGAAAAGCAGAAGAGTTAAGACAAAAAATGATAAAAATTCAAACTATGGATAGAGCCATTTTGGAAGCTGGAACAAAAGCATTTGTTAGTCATATTGAAGCATATTGTAAACATGATTGTCATATTGTTTGTTCAATTACTGGTAAATTCGAAATTATCAAGTTTTTTTGTTTTCAATCAAACATTTTAAGATTTGAATGTTGTCGGACTTGCAAATTCGTATGCCCTTCTTCGATTGCCAAAAATGAGGGAATTATCACAAAGAAACGATCTTGATAAATTTGTAAGAAGTGATGTTGAAACATCAACAATCAAATATGCAGATCCAAAACTAGAAGCAAATCGAGATAAAGTTTGATGTTTTTTTTTTGTTTTGAAAGAAAAACAAATCGAATTTCAGGTAATGAAAGCGAAACACGAGAAAAAAGTGGAGACGTTAGCAGCAAAAGAGAAAAAAAGAAAAGAAAAAGAAGCAAGAAAATTGAAAAGAATGAATGGAAGAGGACAATTTAGAAAAGGATCAGACAGTAAAAATGAGGAGAAAAAAGTAAGGAACTAATGGTTGCTTAAAAAAAAGCATTTTTCAAATATAGGCGAAAAAACGGCAAGCTGAAGAGCAAGACGATGCTGAAAATGATATTCGATTGTTGAAAAAAATTAAACGTGGAAAGTTGAGCAAGAAAGAAATTAGCAATGTTCTGTAGTTTTGTTCTGTTTTTCTTTAAATTTGTTGATTTGTTTTTTGTTTTTTTAATGTTGAAATTGTTTTATTTGTTAATAAAATGAAAAAAAAACTTTTTAAAAGTAAATTAATCAAAATAATTATAAAATTTCAAAAATATTCGATTATTAATATTAAAATATTACATGAAATGGTAAATGTTAATGAAATTACATGTATAAAAACTATTCAGGAACTGTTTGACATGCGTTATTTTTTGTGGTTATTGCTTTTGCTTTTGTCCAGTTATTAATTTGAAGATAAGTATTAAGAAGTCTCATTTTTGTTTCTCTGAAAATGGTTCTTTTTAAAGCTTCAATGATATTTTTCAAATTTTACCCGCTCAAATTTTGATTATGTGTAATTGCGGGCTTGATACACATATAAATTTCATCACAATATGTTGGCCATTTCATCCATAACTGACGTTGATTTGCTTCACACAGTTCACAAAGGGCCAAAGCACAACTATAAGTCAAATTGATTTGAAAAAAGACAGTTTGAAACAAATGAAAAACCTGTTAACTATTTCTGGATCTTCATCCTCTTCATTTGTTTCGTCATCATTTTTTTCTCTTTGTACATTTTGACTAGAATTTTCTTCATTTACTGGAATTGAAGAAGGATGAACAACTTTAGGTTGAGGTTTATAAAATTTCTACAAATAATGGAAGCCACAATAATTGTTTTAATATGATAAAATAATTACGCTATTATCGTTTTCTAAAACTTGTATCCATCCTTTTATTATACATGCTGTTGAATAAAGAATTAAATTGACAGTATCGATAGCTTTTGCATATTGTCTTGGCCAATGACCGCATAGAATTGACGCAAGAAATGTGGGAACAGGAGTTTCTCCTTTTTTCATTATATGATTCGAAGCAATTGACATTAATTCTGATGACATTGTTTCCGAAAATAATTCGTTGCCTTAACAAATTTTTTAAAAAGGGAAATTAATTGAATTTCGAAAAAAAACCCAATAGTGAGACAAATAAATCAACAATAAAATCATATTCTCCTTGTTCAATGGCTGTTGATGATAATATTTCACATAATTTTTCCCATTCTTCTTCATCCATTGTTTCAATCAATTCTTTACTATTTGTGATATTTCGTTCTAAATTATTTAATTTACAATAAAAATAATTTTAATTTAATTTTTACTTATTTGAGCAGCTGATCGATCACTTCTAACATTTAAATCACTTATTTGACTAATGATATCGTCTAAATCTAATAGTTCCTTAAAGAAAAGAATAAGCAAATTTACGATAAATTTATTTATTTTACCTCTACTGGTTCTACATTTTCTACTAATGCTACACTTTTTCTTGAATGAACTTTGGGTCTTTCATCATTATTTAATGTTGATTGCGCTGGATTACTTCGTCGATTATCATTTTTCCAGCCTCTTCCTCGATTATTTCTACCTCTTTCATTTCCATTACTTCGATACTCATTTTTATTGTTAAATGATTTTCTTTCTGGCTGAAAATATCTCATTTCATTCTTTAAGTAAGCGAAAAAAATGTACCAAATTTCTTGTTTCTTCAGTATGATCACTTCGATTTAACCGCCAGTTTGAATTAAAGTTCCGCGAGCCTGTAGAAGGTTCTGAATTTAAATGACCCAGCATTCCAGCAAACATTCGTCGATTTCTGGCGTCATTTGCTTCATTATCGCCCTCACCTTTAATTTCTTGTATTATTGAATGAAAATAAAAAAAAACAGAAACACCTGCTACACTTAATCTTCCAGCTAATCGTGACATTGTTATAATTAGCAGGCTGGCAAGGCTCTGCGGAGCAACAAAAAAAAGGAAAAAAGGAACGAATTAATTTTTAAAACTTTTTCTGCAAACATTAAAAATGACGACAATTTTTGACTATTTATGTTAAGTGCACACATGTCCCTCACCATAAAAATATTTTCAAAATTCACTCTGTTTTTTTTTCTGTCTGTGTTTTTAGCTAATTTTCTTAAAGTTTTTTCTGTTTGCTTTCTTACGTGGTTTTGAAATTTTTTTCTCCTCAATATTAACTCGTTATAATGTGTAAAAGGCGTTAAATTAATTTTTTTTTAAATCTTAAGGTTTTTTAAGACATTTGATGTTTCTAACAGGCTTTTAAGTTAGGAAAAAACAATTAAAAATGATGCAAACAATTGTTTTTTGTTCTTTTTAAAACAAATAGAAATATTCGATTGTTAGTTTGCGCTTCATTTTTTTTCGACTGTAAATATTATTGGATTGTAAACAAACAAATTGTCAAAAAATAAGAATTAAACGTTTGAAAAGAAAATCGATATTTATTTAAAAGAATTTAACCCTTTTATTTTGTTTGAACTCATAAAAAATATTTTATTTCACCTTTAAAGTTGACATTTGCGTAGTTTTTAGCTCATAACTTTATGAATTCAAAGCAATTTTTATTTCAAACATCATAATTAAACTTGAGAATACATTTAGGAAAATAAAATGATAGTCACACCTTGCATTATCTAGTTTTTAATCCATTGCATCTTCTAGTTAACTGGACAACTGACATTTTCCAATTTTCAACCCAAATCCAACCAAACCAAATAGAAAAAAACTAATAGAAAAACTGTTCGTCTAACCGATGTCAATCCAAACCGCCGCCTATATTTTGTCTCATCGTTCATCGAGTGTAGAGGGAGGGGGGGGGGGGGGGGGGGTGGGTACCGCCAAATAGACCCAAATGCATATACTTTTTGTTTTCTCTTTCATCTCTAAATGACTGCTGATTTATTTATTTTTTGCTTTTTGCAAGCATTAATACATGTTCATTGTGGGTGGTGTTCATGTTTTTCTTCAAATCAGTTTAGTTTATTGCTGTGTATTTGAGCGACATTTATTTATGATAGAATTTAAAGTGGAAAAAAAAACATTGAAATGTATAATTGATGGTGCTTGTTGAATTGACTGCAAAAAAAGCGTTGACTACAAAAAAATATTTGGTAACATGGCAACCTGTGCTTTAAAGTTGACATCCTATTTTCTTTTTTTCTCTTCTTTATTTTTTGCTCAATAACAATTTTATATGAAGGAAAAAATATTCAAAAGTTGATAAAACAAAAATCGATAAAATTAATTAATATTATAAGACTAATAATTTGATAAGTTTGACTACTCATTAGTATTTCATTTCGAAGTTTGTTCAATCTTCCATATATTTGTATACTTATCATGTTGTAAATCAGGCGAAGGTACACAAAAACGTGTTGAAGAAGAAGAGAAATATTCATTCGGAAGATGTAGAAATAGTGTTATTAATTGAGATGAACACAAATGAAAATTGCCCGCTTTTCCGTTATAAGCTTTCAATTCTTATTCTTCGTTTTTCTTTTAGATTTTCTATTTTATGAGAAATAGAAAATTGGTCTTTCATCTATTTGATATGGAAAAAATAATGAAAAAAGTAAAATATGAAGTATAAATGTGCTTTTTATTTTTTTTTCTCACTTTAATATGCACTTACTATCAATTTGATTTATTTTCTATCATAATTTGAAACGATTCATAATGATTAAAAATATGTTGGTGATATTTAGGTTCAAAATCTCACTTTCTTATTACGGCGCAAATCTAATAGGTATTGGTGAGTACCAGTCTCTTCATAGCGCTATACTCAAAGTGTCCGAATCGAAACCAAGAAGACAAAAAAAAACTACAAAACCTCATACATATAGACCAACGAAAAAATGTGTGGTAGATGAGTCCTTCTCCAAAATCAGAGTACTCTCTTACTCGGTCATTTGATGTCTGCACCTTCCGTTCGGAGCCCGATGTCTCGTCGACTCCGGTCCGGTCCTGACTGGCTACTTGCGAATTTCTCTGCGCGTCTATCTCTTTAATAATGTTTTCCTCTCACCACCTCGGATTGGTGGGAGGGTTTTTTTCACATTGGCTGTGCGCTCTCACTTGCTAAATGATGGCCGATTGCAATGTATAACCTTCGCTTCTCCTTTTTTTTTATTCTCTCTATTTCTCATGGTCTATCTTTCTTTTTTCTCTGTCATTCAAACGTCTCGTAAATAAACACGTACACTAGTATACATTCATACACGACACAAGATGATTTGGCGCCTTTTTTTTTTTGCTTTTCGAAATTTGTCTTTTTTTTTCTATTATTGATTCCGAATTATTTGTGGACTGCGATAGAATTAAAAAATTGTATAAGTAAAAAAAAATAGTAAAACGCGTTGAATATTGATGAATATTGTTGCAATATCGGCCACACTTCCTGTTATCAACATGTTTTTCACTTATTTCGTTTTTTTTCTGAATTGATAACAACAGAATGTTTTTTATGTCAAATTTTTTCTAGATTTCTTTCTTTCTTTTTTTTACTTTTTTGAAGTATATATTTTATCTGCAATTAAGGTTAATTTTTGTGATGAGTGATGTAAAGTTCAAATAGCTGGCTTTCTGGCTTTTCAAAAAAAAAAAAAAAAGTTGAAATGTTCAAGAAATCAGAACAGCCACATTTTTTTGATGTCTCCTCCTACTATTTTTTTCGTCGGCGTCGATGTCGATGGCCACAAATTTTTTTGTTCGTTATATTGATTTGTGTGTATGTGTTTGTGAGTATGTGCCCGAATAGTAGTGCTATACTAGCAACCTCACATTCTGATTCTATGTTTTTTGTGACCTTGTTTTTCCTCGTCTTCCACTATTTTTCATTGAAAAACAAAACTAGATATGCGGTAGAATAAAATAAATCGATTATGTTCTCCTTTTATTTTTTTTGTTTGATTTCAAGAATCGTCTAATGTTAATATAAATAATAGTTTTTGATTTTTTTTCAAATGGTGAAAATTATCAACAAAAACGCTTTTTTTTTCTTTAGTTATAAAATTTTTCTCATTTTTAAATGCAGTTGGTTTCAAATCGTTCAATATGTTGAAACGTTTTCTCTCTTTTCATTCCTCTTTTTTTTCGCTTTCCGATAATTTTTTTTTGCTAAAAAAAAGGAAACAAATATTGATTATTACAGAAATCAATTAAATTGCGTGCAGTTTTTGGTTCACTCAAAATTTTCTTTTGATTTTCCTCATTTGTATCGATTTTCCGAATGTTATTGTTCGATTGATTGAGAGAAGAATTCAACACCATCAATAACATCAGAAAGTAATTTGGGGGGATTTTTTTCAGTTAGACGTGGAAATAAAAATGAGAAAGAAAAACAATTATTTTTCTTAAATCAAAAACAATAAAAATTCTAAAATTCTCTGCACCAGATAGATTGTTATTGAAATTACAAGTTTGAAAACTAAAAAAAAAAAAGAAGAATATATTTGGTGATGCGAGTGTTTGTTTCGAGAAACGTCTCCAATTTCTTTTCTTTTTTTTCATTTTGTTTTTTTGTTGAGAAATTTTAATAGTGAAAATGCAATTTGCATTTGGGGAGTTAGCGAAACAAAAAAAAATGGACTGTCACTTTTTTTTTTGCTTCTTTCAGCGTGACGTGTCATTGAAGACGTGTAAATAAACATTTTTTGTTGTATTCTAAAGTTAAATTTAACCATTTACAGAGTGAAAAGTGCAAAGTGTTTGCACAAAATAAAAAGAAAGGGCAATGTCCATGATTTCGATGGATGAACGAGGAGGAGAACACCATTTCACATCACTTGAGCAGAAAGTATTCAATACAGGACCACAAGCAACGAAAGCTTTGCCAATTGTAAGTAATTTTAACGAAAGTGTTCAGTTGGTTTTTTTCGTTTTAAAAATTGTCGCCAACGTTCTTCTCCCGTTTTTCTTTTAAGTTTTTGTAGTCGCTCAAATCCAATCTTGTTACACATTGTTTAGTCATAATTGTAGCGTTTCATCGTTTTTTATTCGATTGTGGATGACATGATTTTCGGTCTACATAACTTTTTTTGCTCTTAAGTAACCATAGATACATTTTATTTTGAACTGGTTTAGAAAACAGTGAAAGAAAAATAATCTAAAAAAAAGTAATCTCTCAAATTTTTTTTAAATTCAAAAAATTGTGGAAAATGGTCAAAAATCTCAATTTCAAATACCGGAAAATCAAAACGTCAACACGATAAAAAACCATTAGAATGTGTGATTAGGGATTTGGGGAAATTTTCTAATTTTGAAAATGACGATTGGTGAGCAAGATGTGAATTTTAATGAGTTGAAACCAAATAAATACATGAAGCATTTGAATAAATTGTAAGGAATCTTCAATTCCTCAATTTATATTTCGTTTCTTCTTTCTTTTTCTCTTTCTTTTTTCTTTTCCTTATTTCATCATGCTCACCATAGTTTCTCTTAGTAAAGTAGTGGCTCTTTTTCTTATTATCGTTTCGTTGCTTCTATGTGTTTGTGTATAGAAGTTGGTGTATATTTGACAAAAATGACAAAGCGAGAGAAAAAAGAAAAATGCACATGAATATACATTCACTTAACCACAAAACACTAACTCTTGTGTCAGTCGTCATTGCCGAAATATGTGCGCCTCTTGTTCGCTCGTACGGGGTTAGGCAAAGGCGATTTCTTCACCATCTATCCATCCATCCATTCATTCGTTCATTCATTCATTCAGCCAGTTATTCATTCATTCACCCTTCCGAAAATAAGCTCCACCCAATTTTTTCTACTTTTTCTTTTCTTGATGTTGTTTTTCGCTTATTGGTGCTGATGTCGATGGCATTGGCGACAACGAAGACCAAGATGAAAATTCTCAAACAAACGGACGACAACGACGACGACTAAACCAATTTTTCTCATTCGCTACCCATTCATAAATCTTTAGGGCCACACACACACACACACACTCCTATGAGAAAGAGAGAGAAAGAGAGAAAAAAGAAAAAGACGACATTTCACTCAAACAAAAAATGAAGATTTTTCATTTTCGTTTTGTTACTTTTTCTTTGCGGAATTGATAGATTCTTGTGATTGGGCAAGGTCTGTTTTTTTCTTCCTTCCTTTTTCCTTTTTTTCTCTTTCTCTTACTTTCTTTCTGAATTTTGAGTTTATCGCTGTTGAATTGAAATTTTGAATTGGAAAAAAAGAACAACGACTCTTTTTTCTCGTCTTTTCAAATGTTTTTTTTTCTTTCAAATTGACCCAATTTGAAAAAATTGTTTTCTTGTTCGTCCATCTTGCAAATTGTTTCTATTTTTCAATGTCAGGTAGAAAAGCTTAAAACTCAAAAATAAAAATAACAAAGAAAATGGGGGTGTATATTCGAAATATTTTAAAAATTGACTCTCACTTTTTTTTCAAATGTATAATTCGATAGAAAAAAAAGAGAGAAGGAAAAAAAAGATATTTAAGTAATTGACGATTTCGATATGTTGTGTGTTCTTTTTATTTTCTTTTTTTCTTCCCTACATTTCTTTTTCTTTTATTCTATCAATTTTTCATGTTATTTCGATAATTTTATTTTCACATTAGCCGTCTTCTCATCCTTATTTTCCTACCCTCTTTTTGCCGTTTCGCTCCTCATAATTTTCCGGCGGTCGTTGTTTGGTTGTTATCTGGTATCTCGATAATCTGAACATGTTGAATAGTCTTTCAATCCCTCTTATTTGTTTCCCGTTTCATTTTTGTTTTCAACTGCTTTTTTTTCTTTTTTAAATTAAAGAAAAAAGTGTAACTCCTCTTCTTACACCAACATTCTCTTGTTTTTGTGACAATTTATCAATAACTCTGAAAAATATCTCGTTTCAAAAAAATTTGGTTTGATTCATGCACAAAACTCACAGTGGTTGATTAATTTTTAAGAAAGCAAAATGAAGCTTTTCATTTTTCTAATTGTTTCACTTTTATGATGTGAATGTGTATGTGAATTCTTTCCATTTTTTTCGATTTAATACTGCATATTTTTATGTTTTTCTTTGTTGTTGGGCAGGCACAAAATGAAGAATGATCATCTCTTTCATTTCCCATTTTATTTTATCGTCATACTATGATATTGTTTCAACTTCATAATTATCATCATCAAAGTATTGTGATTTTATGAACTTTTTTCCACCATTTGACAAAAATTTCTAAATTTCAAAAAAAAAAAAGTGCATTGAAAAATTTAAAATAATGATAGGTTTTCAAAAATTTAAAAGTGGCCTTTTTTTTTTGTTTTGAACAGAAAGAAAATATATTTTTCAATCAATAACTTCGTTTCATTTATTGTTTTTCAAATACAATAAACATTTTGGTGTTTATCATAGATTAAATGTATATCATTTTTTTTAACTCGCTATCTCTCAGTTATTATTTTTTCTTCAATTTCATTTAATATTTATCTCATTTCTATCAATAATCTTTAAATCTAGTTGTTTCCATCGTCATCATCATCAACATACTTTTTGTGTAGTGTCGAATTAGGAGAACAATTAATGAGAAATTTATAAGATTAAAACGATAACCAAAAGCGTCTTTAAGAACTATTTTCATTTTGAAAAAGAGAAAAAGTCACAAAAGAACAACTTTTTTTTAACAACTCTAAAACGAAAACAGTTTGGTTGATGATGGTCGTGAAGTTATGTATTTACCATTATCAAATATATCGAAAACTCTATCAATAAAGACCGACATAGAAGCACACCTCATACAGCAATTTATATTTATATTTTCAATAAGAAATTTGTGAGAGAGTTGAAATATATTTGGTGACGTTAAAAGCAGCCCTCATTTGTTTTCTCAATCGATTTGTGTCCGTTCGAACACCTCTTCGTTTTTCTTCTCTTCTTTGCTTCCTCCTTCTTTCCATTTTTTCTTCTTTGCTTCAAATACTCTTCCTCTTTTCCTTTTTCTTATTTTTATACTTCTATCAATGCGTTAAGAAAAAAGAAAAAAAGAAAACATACGGCAATAGCAATTGAGTGAGCAGTTATCCTCCTCTCGTTTTCTTCCTTTTTCTTCTTCTTCTTCTTCTCTTTCTCATTCTTCTCTTCTTCGTTTTATTCTTCTTTTTCAATTCTTTTAGTCAATCTTGCCAAATGACATTTCAATGTATAAATGAAAAAAGAGCGTTATTTTCTCAATAGTTTTATTGATCATTTTTCAGCATTGAAATTAGTATTTGTTTACATTTTCCGTCTCCTTGATGATTTTTACTTTGATTTAAAATGAAAAAAGAAAATCGTATTTTGTTAAGAAAAAAGAAAACATTTCGAATATTTATTTTTCGCTCCCATTATTGGGTGCGCAACATTTCGTTTAAAAAAAAAAACGAAATAAACGTGACTAACAATTTTTATATGTTTTAAGACCCTTTTTTTTTCTTTGATTCCACTTTTTTGATGACAGGTGTTTTTGAATGTCATCATCTAACGAGTAATTAGAAAGAGAAAAAGAGAGAGAGTGAGAGAGATAAAGAAAGAAAGAAATGGAATAAGCGAAACAAAAATTTGGAGAGAACTGTTTTGTTTCGTTAGCACATTTGTGTCTTTCATTTTTTCAATAGTCAAAACATTTTCTTTTTCAAACAAAATTTATTTTTTGCTGATTCAGTTTTTGGCAAACACCAGAAAATTTTATAGAAATTCGTAGCTTGAAATTTATTTGAAAAAGAATGAAAAATAAATTTATATTAAGTCTTTATTATACTAATACTTGATTAAAATCGTTTTGAATGAAAAAGAAGAGTTGAAGAGGAATAGAAGAAGTGGAAAATGAGACGTAGTATGTAGTGAAGAAGGGGGGGGGGCGAGAGAAAGAAAAGAAGATGGAGAATGAGATGAATGTGATGCGACGACTGAATTCGATTGTTCCTTTTTTGTTGTTCTCTTAACCAAATCTCGATGTTGTCTTGTTTCTCGTCAATATATTCTGTATACGAACGGTGCTTGGCTTTACTTGGTTTTATTTTATTTTTTTTCAGTTTCGTTGAATACTCCACTTTCTTTTTCAATTGGTGCGGCTGTCGGTGCCACCGCTGTTTCTGTAGTTTTTTTTTTTAATATTTTCACTAAATTTTGTCGTTCTTCATCATTCAATCGATATAATTCGGTTCGAACCAATAAAATGTAACCAACACAGACATAAAAAACGCGGGAAAAGAGTGCGCGTGTTTGTGTATTTTAGCGTTTTTTAATCATGTGATTCGAAACATTCACCTTCTTCACCATTTTCATCTTCATCTCTCTCTTTTTTTTCTTATTTTGTTTTGTGTTGCTCTCCATTTCTTTATCGAATTAAATAAGAATGAAATGATGATTTATTATTTCAAATTTCATTTAAACCCTTTTTTTACTTCTTTTTCAAACGAAGGAAATAAAAAAAAATGAAAAAAGTAATTAGTATTCTCAGTAGAAAATCTTGAAAGTGTTTTTGTGGATTTTTGAATTTTATTGAGGATTATGATATCTTTTCTTTTCTTTTTTTTCTTCATTCTTTTCTTGTTGTTCAATGTTTGTGTCACAAGGTGTTGAAAGCTTTAAAGCTTCAAAGCGCAAATATCTTTAGTTTTTGACAATCTTTTTTACTTTTTTGAGAAAAAGAAAAATCACGTCGGGTTTTTATACTTCGGCAAAATTTGTAAGTAATAGAAAAGTGAACAAACAGATGTTAATAACACGACATTCATTTGGTTCGAAAAACAAGAAAGCGGGAAGAAAGAAGAAGACAAAAATAACGCCTATTGGACTTTGCAGCTCGTTTTTTTCTGTTGCTTGTCGTCGTCGTCGTCGACGATGGCGACGTTTTCTTTTTTTCTTTTTTCTTTTTTTTCTTCAACCAATACTACAACAACATCTACTCTTGGTTGTTGTGTTGTGTGTTGTGTATATGTGTGTCACTCTCTTCATCTCCTATCACTCTTTTTTTTTCGCATTTTTTTTGTTCGATGTTGGCTTTATTGATTTGCAGTGTGTTTGGGCACTGAGACCCCTCTCAAATGTTCTCTTTTCTATTCCTCTTTTCATCATCATCACCATCATCATCACCATCCTCATCATCATTTCTTTTTTTTTCGCGTACACACATTTTTATATTTATTTTTATATACACTCGATTATTTACCTCATTGGACAGATATTATTATAATTTGTATCTTTGTCTTTATTTTATCTATTCCGTTTTCTATTGCATTGTTTCTGCTTTCTTATCAATTTTTTTTAATATGGATCACATCGAAAGTTTAATTTTATTGCAATATAGATTTGAATGTTTATTTTTGATCGGAATGAAAATTGATATTAATAATCAACTTATCCGAGAAAAAAAGAATATTCGATGTATATCTAGATTAGCATAAATTAATTGTAATGAAAAGGGCAAAAACAGATCAATCCAAATGGTTGGTATGTTATAATCTTCTTTTTGTGTTCTTCTAGTTATTTGACGGGTTGTTGGTGGGCGGGTGGGAGGGAGGAGAGTACGCGGTCGTCCATCTGTGCTGCCGCGCTCTTCTTCCACTTATTGAAATATCTAGTTGTATGTATTCTGTATCTGCTCTTCCCTCCTTTTTTTTCTTCTTCTTCTCATCACTAACAACAATACCAACATCAACCATCATCATCAATATCAAATTTTTATTTCCAATTTAACTAAATATAGGGGATATGTGTGTATGTATTAAACTCACTTAAACTTTTTTTTAAATACCGATTTTTCATTTTTTTTTTCTTTCTTGTATATAAATGCATCATCGTCTCTTTTTTCTTTTCCTTTCATTTTTTCTTTTACTTCTTTATCGTCCTCATTGGTGCGTATTCTTGGATATACTCGGAGTTTTATTCGTTTTCTTAGAGCATTTTGTGTCTGCTTGTCTATTTCATCATTGTATAATTTTTCTTCGCATTCAACCGACCGGCCACTATGTATGCGTTTTTTTCCTGGAACTTTTTTTTTTAGTGTTGGCTGATGTTTTCTCCTTTTTTTTCGTTAAAAGTGAGAGAGAGAGAGAGAGAAGAGAGAGAAAAAAAGATGGAAAGAGAGATAAAGAAAAAAAATAAGAAGTGAGAGAAACTAACTACTATTAGGAAAGAGACGCGGTTTATTTTTTTTTTGCATAGTGATGAGTCGTTTGATATAAGGAATGTGTTACGCAATGTGCAAAAAACTGTATAAACTGTTGAGATGTTAGTGAAAAAAAAGCACTAAATATCGTATTTGACACGTTGATCATTATTAGCGTTGGTTAATGTTCACTTTTTTTTCCTCTTTTTTTTTTTGATTTTTTAAATTTGTATTGATTTGAAGAGTTTTACGTTTCGATTGGAAACGTTAGAAATTTCGAGACGCGATAACAGTTCCTCTTTTCGATTTTTGTGTGGGTGAAATATTTGAAAAAATAATGCCATTGTTCAGGGTTTTTTTTTAAATTCTGTATTTGTAATCTGTTAATTCTCAATTTAAAAGTTCTTTTATGTTCAATATTATTTTGTTCCCATAAATAAAAAAATTAAATTGACAAATTTCAGGCTCAAAGTTTGAACGGATCTGGTTCAAATCAAGCGCCGTTGGGCCATCAAACTGATCATCAGACGACAGTCCAGCAGGCGACGGCGCATTCTCAAGTTGCAACGACAACTGGAATTGTTGGAACAACATCAACGATGGCAACCGGCGATACGGGTCACGTGGGGGTTTGTATTTAATTTTAACAATACAAGAAAACCGAAAAAAACTTTACAATTATTGCAGAATGTAAATTATATCAGTTCGGGAATGCTTGGAGCAAACGCTGGAGGTCTTCAATATAGGGCGAATCAATCGTCAATGATTTCACACCATCACCATCTTCACACGCCTTCAACATCATCAGTTTTAATGATGCAACAGCAACAACAGCAACAGCCGCAGAATGGCGGAACAATGAGATCGTCACCGACGAATGAATTGAGTCAATGTTTGCAGCCAATTTCAGAAGACAGCGTTGATGGAGCTCTTAGGGTATACTAATCATGGTTCTTTCACAAAAATAATATTTCTTTCCAGGAACTAACACCTGGGAATCATACCCAAGTGCATCATGTTCATCATCATGTCCAACATCAAGTATTTTTTTACTTTGAAAGTATTGATAATAATCAAATAATTTAGGTGCAGCCAATTCACCATATCCAACAACCGCAACAACAACAGCAGCCACAGCAACAGCAACAGCAGCAGCAGCAGCAGCAACCTCAACAACAACAACAATATTCTATTCATATGGTAAGATTTTTATGATTTTTTACAGCACGTCAATTAAAATATTTAGGGTCCCCCAACACCGTCATATCTTCAACCACAACAGCAACATATTCAAGTTCACCATCAGGTAAAACTATATGTTTAATATTATCAACTTGTATTATAATTTATTGGTTTTTTTGATGATTGGTAGTTTTTAACATGCTGAAAAATAAGTTTTGCAGCAATATCAGCAAATACAACAGCAACAAGCTCAACATCATATGTATCCACCGCAACAACCGATGACATCAACAGCACAAACTACTCAATCTTTGCAACATGTAAATGAGTCAAGTAATCTATCATCTGCTGGAAGTATTTCTGATCGAGAACCAGAGCAAGCTGGAACGCCACAAAGGTAATCAACTAATATGATCATGCTGTGAAATGGGAAACTTTTTTAAAGGCCAACGGTTGCACCACAAACATCAGCTACAAATGAGAAGAAATCAGTGAGAAAAAGGAGGCGATTGGCAAACGATGATCATCATCATCATGCAACTCCGAAACATGAAAGAAAAATAACAGAATTTATTAAGGTTAAGCAGAATAACTAGTTTTCTCAGCTCAATTTATTTTTTCAGCACTCACAATCATCTCCAAAACGGTTTTTAGCAGCGGTAAATGGACCGGGTCAAAATGTTCAACAATCAGGAAGTGTTTCAAATGGATCAAATAGTTATGGTCCAGATAGTGGAAATAGTCAACTTCAACAACAACAACAACAACAACAACAACAACAACAGACACAATCATCCGAAATTCATAATGCATATTGGGGAATGACAACAAATAGTCGTGGAACACCAACACCAACTCAACAGCAACAACAACAGCAACAACATTATTCATCATCAGATTCAAATTCAAACTCAAATCAGTCACCACCAGGACAAACCAATCGATTGTTAAGCAGATCTATTGATATTGAAACACAAACTGATTCTGGAGCACTAGATAGTAGTCAACAACATGCGGATGAAATTGCGAAACGCGATCGAGTAATTGATGATTTTCGACGTCAACTTGATGATTTACAAGGAAAAGTTAGTTTAAATAAAATAATTAAACACTATCTTGTTGATCAACAACTTCATTTTTAGTTATCAAATGAGCGACGAAAAAATGAAGCGTCAAAAGAGACAATCAAACGATTATTAATTGAAAAGAATTTAATTGAAAGAAAAGCATTAAGAGATAAAACAACATCGGATACCCCAAGAATTGGATGCTTCAAAACAATGCGGACGGGTGATTCGTTCAGAGATCAATGGGTAATAAAACATGTTTAAAACGGATATTTTTATATCATTTACAGACGGATGGCTATGCATTTGATGAGTTGGAAAAGAAACAACAACAAATTTCGGCTGAACGAAATGAAATTGTAAACGCGTCAGCGTTATTGAAAAAACGAAAACCATTGGGAATCGGAAAGGAAGGCGCAAAGCGTGCAGCATTAAATGCTCAACAATTAGCCGAACAGGCGGGCGGAATTCAACCATCAACGTCAACAAATACAAATGGATCAACAGATGATTCAATCTTTAGAAGACCTGAAGAACCAAAAGAAATTAACTATCAGGAATACATTGAATTGGATGAAATTTATAAACTAAAAAGAGAACATTTGAAAAAAGAGGAAATGGATTTACAAATTGAACGAGAGAAAATGGATCGAGAACGTCAATTGCATATTCGAGAATTGAAAAGAGCATCGAATGAATCAGCATCAACATATAAAGATCATTCATTGCTCAATAAGAGATATTTAATGTTGAGTTTGCTTGGAAAAGGCGGTTTCAGGTAATTACTTCATTTTGTTTAAACTGGTTTTAAAATTTGTGAACAATTTGCAGTGAAGTCTGGAAGGCTTTCGATATAGAAGAGAATCGCTATGTTGCTTGTAAAATTCATCATGTGAATAAAGATTGGAAAGAGGAAAAGAAGGCGAATTATGTGAAACATGCGATGAGAGAAAAAGATATTCATAAATCGCTGGATCATTGTCGCATTGTCAAATTATACGACTTATTCACAATTGATAATCATTCATTCTGTACAGTATTAGAATATTGTCCGGGAAACGATTTAGATTTTTATTTGAAACAAAACAAGCAAATATCCGAAAAGGAAGCAAGAAGTATTATAATGCAAGTTGTATCAGCATTGGTTTATTTAAACGAGAAAAGGGATCCAATTATTCATTACGATTTAAAACCAGCCAATATTCTATTGGAATCTGGAAATGCGTGTGGCGCAATTAAAATCACCGATTTTGGATTGTCGAAAATAATGGAAGGATCAGAAGATCACAACGATCATGACGGAATTGAGTTAACATCACAATTTGCTGGAACATATTGGTATTTGCCACCAGAAACCTTTATTGTTCCACCGCCAAAAATTACGTGTAAAGTTGACGTGTGGAGTATTGGAGTGATTTTCTATCAGTGTATTTATGGAAAAAAACCATTTGGAAACGAATTGACACAACAGAAAATTTTGGAGTATAATACAATTATAAATGCTCGAGAAGTGTCATTTCCACCAAAACCACAGGTTTTTTAAACGAAAAAAAATTGACCCAATCAATTTGTTCAATTCTTTTTTTTTTCTAGGTCAGCTCAGTTGCTCAAGATTTCATACGAAGATGTTTACAATACAAGAAGGAAGATCGGGCAGATGTTTTTGAATTAGCAAAGCATGAGCTATTTAGGCCACGCGGAGCCGTAAGTTTTAAAAATAAGAATAAAACAAGAAATCTCTGTTTTTTTTTTTTGCAGATTCGATCGGTTGCCGCTGGGTCAGTAAATTCACCAAGCATCGCCAGAAGCCCATCTGTAAATCGAGAAGAGGAAAATGCGTGAAATGTTTAAAGAGAAAAAAAATGTATTGTTACAACATTATTTCGGGTATCGTGTCCCACTTTTGTTCTATTTTTTTGATCGATCCTCCTACCGAATGTCTCGCTATATTTTCTCTTTTCTCTCTTTTTTTTTTAATTATTATTATTTCTTCGACTATCATCACATTCTACCCACATTCAAGGTTTTTGCGGGTGTTTTTTGTAGTGTGCTTTTTGCATTGTTTTTTTTGGTCAATAATTGACAGTTAGTCTGTTCTAAACTTGAAAAATGTCTTCTTTTTTCTCTCGTTTTTTTTTGTTTCCTTTTTCTACTCTTTTTTTTTCTTGAATAAGATTCTTCTTTTTGTTGTTCATGTTTTTTCTCCTTCTTCTTCTTCTGACGTTTATTCTTCCCTTTTTTAAATTTTAACAGGTGTAAAGCTATACATGTAATAATTACGTTGTGTCAATATACATCCATCTGAAAAAAGAAATGTTGTCGACTGTAAGTCGTTGACAAAATGTTTGTAGATTTCATTCAAGACATGACATATCTATTGAAAATGAATTCCAATCAACTATTTTTTTTGTTCACCGCGTTTTTTTCTTTCTTCGCTTTTTGTTTTATTAATATTTTCTCTGCTCTGTAATAAGTCTCCCTTTCTCTACCCTCGAAATCAGAAAAAAGTAAAAGAAATGATAAATGTTGTTTTATATCTTTATATTCTTTATATTTTTCATATATTGTTTTTTTTTATTTAAATGTTTTCCCCCTTTTCTTGTGTAAACGTTTCTGCCCAATTTGTTCTAATTTCTCTCGTTTCCCGCTCTTTTACAAATTTTGGTAATTTTTTAAAACGGTTTTCAAACAATACAACTATGGGGAATTTTTTCTGTAGTGGAATCAATGAAAAAAATATCACAGATTTGAAAAATGTAAGGCAAAATTGATTCAAATGTTGGTAATGTTTTCAAGAATTTGATCACCAGTAATTAATGCACTTGTTGTAATAAGTGAAATGTTGGGTAGGCATTCTCGAATTGTAGCCGTCTCAGCACGAGTCAAACCACCAATTACAAAAACGCAAGTTGATCCTTGTTCAGAGTCTGAAATTATAAAAGTCTGAAATTTTGAAAATCAAATTAAATAATCAAACCAGAAATTAAGTCGTTGACTGGTTTTGATAGCTCATTTCCATTTCCTTCGATAATTGTTTTCTGCCATCCGACCCATCTTAATCGATCACCCTCTTCGATTATCTTCACCAATAATGGAACAAAACCGCTATAAGCATAAGCCATGTCATTCGTGTTCTGCAGAAGAAACCAAAATCAATCGATATTTGAAATTTATTTGGATTAAACTACGTACGGATTCTGAAAATGTTTGCGGCAATAAATCGTATTGTTTTTTCATTTGTTGAAATAAAAGTGGCGAATATTCACACGACATTTTTCCGCTTCCACCTTTTTCACGAATCAAACCCATTTTTTGCATTTTTAGAATTTTGTTTAAAGCCGATGAACCGTACGTCTGAAATTTTTGTTCAATTTCAGCTTTTTGAGTTTTTTAAGGTCTCAATTGGAAAACCTGATTAACGAATCGTCGATATTGTTGTAAAACTGACGATTTTAATCCGCCACTTGTCAATGAATGAACAGAAATTAAGCGAAGAACTCGATAAAGTGGCGCAGCATCATAAATTTGATCTTCAATATAGGGAACAATTTTGTCGCCATCTGATATTTCAAGCAAAACTGAAAAAGAAAAATCAATGAAATGTCTGAAACTGTCAAAAATTGTCAACTTTTCTCATATTTCACCGTATCCGATAAATGACAATATAAATTCATTCTTGACATTTCAGCCAATCTCATATGTGTTGCTGTTAATTGTTTCCGTTTCATTATTCGTGGCATATTTTTGACTAAAACTGACAATTCAGCAACCGACATTTTATCACGATCGAATTGTTCATCTTCTTTCAATTCGGCTAATATTTTTGATGCTTCTTGTCCAAATGCATTTATGTGAGAATGTTTGACTCGATGATATATTTCATCAGTTAAATAAATCTCTTTTTGATTAAATGGATCTCCAACATCTTTTTCATCAAATTCTGATTGAGGAACCTAATTTAGCAATGAAGAAATTTTCAGATAAAATATTGGGTTGATGCATAATTATCCCGATTTCTTTTATTTAAATGCAACAAATCGGTGAAAATACGAAGAGTTCGTGTGGGACCCATCCAGCCAATTTCCATACTTTGCCAAGGTTTTTGAGAAACAAAAAAGATACAAGCAGACAAAAAAAAAGTCCGGATATTTATGTGTCAACCCAATAATTAAAATCTACCTTTATTGAGTTGACCGTTCCAATGTTATACATTTCATCAATTAAACCGTTGTAAGTAAGTTGAGTAAGCATTGGAGTTAAAGGATCTAACCAACGATCAATTATAACCTGAAACAATATTGATTTTTTCTTAAATTTTAAGACAACTTTTTTACAATTCGATTCAATTTGAGTTGTCCATCAAAAGATGAAAAATCATTAGAAAATTGATCAGGACTATTTCGAATTTTTTGAACAATTCTTGATACATCGTTTGACCATTTTCCACGCGAAAATAATGTCATTGTTTTATGATTTGACGGATCAGTTGATCCTCTGCTCATATTTATTAATTGATTTAATGCAACTGCACATTTGTGTAAAGGTGTCCAATCTCCATTTATTAAAAGCTTCGACGAAATCTGTGGTTGCGATAAAGAAAGACATTCGCCATCTCTTGGAAGCCAAAATAATGGAATTTCCTTCACTGATTCTAAACGTTCCCAATACTGAAATTTTATTTCAATTTTTTAAACTCTAAAAAAACAATTTTTTTAAAAGAATGAATATTTTAATTTTAAAAAAAGTTTAAAACTTTACTTTTCCATCTTTTAGAAGCTTAAGTTGTTCTCGAACAACATACCAAGCTTCTGGAATAAAAAAAACTTGGTAGAGTACTTTCTGGAAATTTTAAAAACTAATTGAAAATTTGAAAAACTCTACGAAGCTACCGGATCATTTTTAACATTATCAATATAATCACACAACAAATCTAATGAAACCATTGTTGGTGAAAGAAAAAACACAACATGCGGTGTTTCAGCTGATCGACGAGTTTCAATTCCATGATTCGCCACAACTCCATGAGATGAAAGAATAGAAGTCCCAGCAAACTAAAAAAAAAAAGAAGCTGAAATTAACTGGAAGAAGGATTGGATTTCAAAAAACAAAAAGAAATACTAAATTGACACGATGCATTAAACTTCGATCTCGATCCCACACAATTGTTTTATCACCGTCTAAAGAATCGAGAGCAGCAAAAAGAAGACTTCGATTATATTCAACGGCATTTTTTACTTCATTCTGTGAAAAAAAGAAACGATTTTTTCTTTTAATTCATAAAACAACTTTTCTTTACCGTTCCTTCTATAAAATTTATTGAAGAAGCTATTGAAATTGGTTCATTCATATCTAAAACAACAATAATTCATTTAAAATTCAAAAAAAACAACAAAAAAAATGGGAAAAAATGTCCGAAAAATGTTTATTTTGTTGACTATGCGTCTCTAACACTCTCATCAAAATGCACACTGTCTTAATTAAAATGTTTTTTTGCCTGGCACCCTCTCTCTCTCTCTGTCTCTCTCTCTTTTTTTTTTAAATTTTTAAATAAAAAAAGGAATTTTTTCAGATGCGACCGATGAACTCAAAAAAAGTAAAGAAAACTTCAAATTAATTCGAAGAAAGTTTCTTTTTGGATTTAAAGCGAATTTTTTCCATAAAACTTCAAAAATTATAATTTTTCAGACATTTTTTTGGAATTTTAGTGAATTTTTTCTTTTATTTTCCCGAATTGTTATTTTTCTTCTTTAATTTCGACAATAAATAATTTAAATGGGTTTTAAAGAAGTAAACAACTCTTCAAATTTTTTTGTTCTACATATTTCTCCACACTTTTGTTGAGTTTATAAAAACTGCAAAAAAATATGTAAAAAATAAAAAAATATTTTCATAATAAAATTTATTGGTTTATTTTTTATTTATAAGCCTTCGAAAAAAAAAGGAAAGGAGGGGGGGGGATAAAGTCAGCATCAAAAAATTTTCGCAATTTTTTCGCTTAAAAAATGGGCATAAATAAATATTTTTAGTTTTTCTCAGTTTTTTTTTTGCTTTTTACCACTTTTCAGAGCATTTATTGATTGAGAAGAAGATATTAAACATATTTTTGACAACTTTAAACACTTTTTCCTTGAAATTTGTGTAATTTTTCCACTTTTCGAATTGATTTTTCTTTACTTTTTTTTGTTTTTTTTAATTAAAAAAAGTAAAAGGAGGAAGAAGAAAAGTAGGAAAAAATAGCTGAAATAGAATATTCAACTCAAATAATTCGGTTAGAAAAAGAAAGAAAAAAAAAGGAGGGAAAAACTAATTTTCAAATTCTTTCCAGTAAAGTTTAAAGAGAAATATAATAGAAGAATAAGAGAAAAAGAGAAAGAAAGAAAAGAACCGCGCATCTTATCCAGATTGCTTTTAACTTTCTTTTTATTTCTTTTTCCCCTTTTTTTTTGTTCTTCTTCCTTTCTTTTCATTATTTTCGCATCAATTTTTTTCGGTCGTTTTTTCAGGTTTTTAAAATGTTTTTAGCAAATAATTGTATGCCACAATTTAACTGGGAAGATGTGAGTTTTGTTTTTTTTTTCTTTTTTTTTAATTTTGAAGGTTTTTTTTTTTTTTTTAAAGTGCATAAAAATGTCTCAAATTTCGTTCGATTTCTAGAATTTCATTTTCTCATTTCTTTGTTTTGTCTTTCTTTTAAATTTTGAAACATTTTTGTTGTTTTTTTGACCTCGAAAACAAACCATGAATTTTATAAGCCGATTTACAAATTCTGATTCAATTTATCAGGGATTCAGTGATTATCCGACTTTAATTATGGTAAGATTTTTATTGCTTCTTTCTTTTTCTTAGGAAAACAAAAAATAATAAAATTTTAAGTGCATTTAGCGATATAAATTGTATACAAAATATTTTTATAATTTAATATGAAATAAATTTCTAATTGGGTAAAACCGAAAAAAAAAATGGAAAACCAGCTGAGTACTCCCCATTTTTTTTTCTTCGACAGACTACATTATTAGTAAGTAAGAGTTGCCACATTATTTCTTTTCTTTTTTTTTTGGCGGAGAAAAGGAAAAAAAAAGATTTACGAGTATTATGTGAATAAAAAGCTTATTATTATTATTATTACTGATCAATAAACAGGTGGAAAAAGGGAGAGAAAAAAATAAAAGAAAAACTTTTTTCAACATTTTAAATATTCATCGAATTTTCCTCAAATTTGAATTTTGTTTGAATTTTTGTTTGCTCATTTTTGAATTGAAAATTTAAAAAATGTCAATGACAAATTCACCAAGACGGTCATCTGTTGCAAATATTTTAAGACAAATAGCTTCAACTATTATTCCACTGGCACAATTTCCGGTTAAGAGATTGGTAGGTTTTCTCTTTAATATCGATTTTATCTTAAATAAAGGTCTGAAAATCTTTTTTTAAGTTGAGAAAAGGTTTTTTTTTTGGGAAAATCAAAATTGAAGCTCATTTTTATTTGACGAAATTATTTGAAGCCAAATTAGTGGAAACAAATATTAAGATTGGTTTTGAAATTGACAAGAAATTTTAGAATTTTTTTATTTTTTTTTATTTTTAAAAAAAGTAATAAAAAAGAGTTTTTTTTGTTGTTATTGAACAAAAAAAAATGAGAAATTATATCTTTTTCTTCATTATTTTCCAATGCTACTGCTGCTACGATGGAATCTTCTTTCTCCTCTTTCGTCATCCCCCGCATGTCTTTGAATATTATTACTTTCAACTCATTTTTCATTTTGTCACATTTTTCTTTGCTCATTTTGTCGTTTTTTATGTAAAACAAATTTTTTTTTCTTTCATAGAAAAATCAATAATTTTTCATAAAAAATTGATTTTAAACCATTTTTCACTGAAAAAAAAATGGGGGAAATTCATTGTTTTTTTGTTTTTTAAACGAAATTTTGAATAATTTTAGTTTGAGAAAAAAAAAAACGGAAAAAAATGAAATTTCATCATAAAAAAGCAATAAATTTTAGATGCCAACAACTCAATTGAATATTGTGCTCGCTGAGCCACGAGTAATGGCTGGAGAATATTTTAATGCAAAAGTATTATTGGATTCATCTGACCCTGATACAATTATTCATTCATTGACCGCTGAAATAAAAGGAGTTGGACGAACTGGTTGGGTCAATATTCATACGGACAAAATATTTGAAACGGAAAAAGTTGGCGATTTTCAAGTTTTCATGGAATTTCAAGACGAATTTCAGATGTACATTGATACACAAATTGAATTATGCGATTCTGGAACGTGTCTGCCTGTTGGCAAACATCAATTTCCAATTCAAATTCAAATTCCGATTTTTGCGCCGAGCAGCTATGAAAGTCAATTCGGCAGTGTTCGATATCAATTAAAAGTTGATTTAATCGCAAACACAGATCAAGTCGAATTCAATTTTTTCTTTAAAGAAAAAAAATTTTCTTGAATTTTGCAGGCTTCATGCTCTGAAGTTTTTCCATTGGTGGTGATGACTCGCTCATTTTTTGATGAGCTTCCTTCAAATGTTATGTCACCAATTGACTTTAAAGATGAAGTTTGAATTATTTTTTTGTTAAATTTTAAAAAAAAACGGTTTTTTCTTTGGTTTTTTCAGATTGATTTTACATGTTGTACACTTCCATTTGGTTGTGTTTCTATTATTATGTCGCTTCCTCGAACGGCGTATCGAATTGGTGAATCGATTGAGACAATTGTTGTGATAAATAATCGAACAAGAAAAGGTTTAAAACAGGTCACATTGCAATTGATTATGAAAACACAATTTGAAGCAAGAAGTCGGTTCGTTTTTTTTTTAAATTTAAATTAAAATTTTATTTTTATTAATTAAATTAATTATTTTTTAGTTATGAACATGTGAATGAAAAAAAATTAGCTGAACAATTAATTGAAGTGATAACACTTGGAGCTGTTCGATCGAGATGTCGAATGGTTTTTTATTTTTTTTTTGAAATTTTTATAAAAAAAAATATTTAAAGGAATTTGAAAAATGTCATATTCGAATACCAGATGGAGCACCACCAACACAAAACTATAATCGAGGAAATAATGAAACGTCGATAATTGCAATTCATTATGTTTTGAAGTTAACAGCTCTTCCAGGTAAAAATCGGGCGTGGAGAGAAGAATTTAAAATGGATTTGTTTGGCGCCAAAAATGTAGATCGAAAACTTTTTTTTATTCGAGAATTTTGGCGCGCAATTTTGATTAGTGAAATTTCAAAAAAAAATAAAAATAAAGATTCGCGCTGAAACTTGTGTAACAGTTTGCTAAAAAGAAGGCGTTGCGAATTGGTGTGCGCTGGAGTGTCGTTGCAACAATAATAATTCCCTTTTTTGTTGTAGGAATTGAATGTGAAGTTCCACTTATTGTTACAAGCTGTGGTTTTATGGATCCTCATAAACAAACAGCTTATCAACATCATTTAAATCGAGCAAGAGCAAAAACATCAAAATGTGAACAACAACAGAGGAAAACAAGAAATATTGTGGAAGAAAATCCGTATTTTAGATAATTTTTCAGTTTTGTTTTTTCACCTAAATATAAAACGGGTGTTCTCATATCCTTTAAATTATCAACAGATGTTCTTTCACCAATTTTTACAAAAATAAAGCGTTTAAACAAAAATAAAATTGATACAGTTAAAAGAAATTTGCATGTGAATACATAGTAAACGCAACATCTTTCCAGGCTATGCGTAATAGCGCAGTGGGGAAAAGGTTTGGCTAATGAGCAGCAGGCCGTGGGTTCGGAATTCTTTCGTGACAATTTTAAAGTAAACGCTCCCCAGCTCCATACCAATGCAATACTAATTGGCGTGGCGTTTCAATGAGCGGAAATTTAAATGTTCCTCAAAACGGTTGATTATTCCCTTGTGGAGTGTTGACTACCTAAGGTATCAAACATTTTATGTTTTCTACTTTTTTTTTAGAAAAATGAAGGGCGGCAGTGCAAATAATTCTACAAAGCCAATATTGCCTGATTTCCTATTTTTTCCCACCAAGTTCTCCTTCTCAACAATTCCATCTTCTTCTTCTTCTTATTTTTTGTCTCCTTTTTTCCCCATCAGAATTGCATTTTTTTTTAGATTCTAAAAGTTTAAATTTCTTTTATTGAATTTTGAAAAATATTTTTTCTTTTTTTTTTTGTCTTTCACAACTTTTCCCAATCAATAATTTTTGTTGTTTCAAATCCCAAAAAATCTTATTTTCAATTTATTTAAAATTACAATTTTAATCATTGAATTGACACAAAAACAAAAGAAAAAAAACATATTTTAAAGCTTTTTCAATTTTTGATTTGAAATTTGTCGGTTTTTTTTTTAAATTTGAAAATTGAAAAATGACAAGAATCGAGAAAAAATGAAACAAAAACAGATTTTTTTTTCTAAAAATGAGGTTTTCGTTTGCCACGTCATCAGCTTTTGTTCCAAAAAATTCTGTGAAAATACACAAAAAACGACGGATGAATTTTTGTCAAAACTTTCCATGCATTTTTAAACAGAATGGTCGCGCACATTTTCGTGATCGAGAAGGATCCGTGAAAAAATGTGTTTTTTTTTCCCGTTTTCCGACGAAAAAGAAATGAAAAAGATCAAAAAAAAAAATTGTGCGGAAAAATGAAGGCAAAAGCTCGAAATTGATGAAGAAGAAGAAAAAGAAGAAGAAAAAAGTGCAAAATTTGTTCAGAAAGCAAAATAAAAAATTTTGTTCCTTTACACTTCCTGAACAAAATTTGTTCAACTGGAAAATGATGGGCTTCATGTTGATAAAATATTGTGCTGAAGTATGAGAGATTTTGAGATAAAAAGAATTGAGACCACCAACGAATAAAAAAATGATTTTTCAGCTGATAAAAAAGAGGAAAAAAAGTCTTCGTCGTCCTCCTCCTTCTTCTTCCTTTTTTTCGATTTTCTTCTTCTTCTTCTTCTTCTTCAAAAAAAGATTTTTTTCCTTCAAATTTAAAATCCTTTTTCTTCTTCGCCCTGGACAAAAAAAAGTTGTCCCGAGAGATTTGAAAGTTGTCTTTGAATTTTTTCGGGGTTCAAAAAATGGGATTTTTTTTCGAGAATCGCACACCTGGAAATGAATTGAGCATTTTTCTGAACACTTTTATTGTCGAACTGATTTCAAACAATTTCTGCGACGCATTTTTTCCATCTTTTTTTTTTTTTTTTTTTTTGAATTGAACAAATAAAAAAATCGAGAAAACAAATAATTTAAAATAGTTGAAACTCGTTTTTCCTTTGAATTTTAATTGTTGATAAATCTCAAACAATTTTTCATTGAAGAATCGGGCGGGGCGGTTACTCGATACTTTTCTTCTCATTTTGATTTGATTTTCTTTAAAAAAAAACGTTTTTTTTTTCTTTTTTTTTTGTCTTTAAACGGGGAAAGAAAGTGAACAAAAAAGATTGAAAAGTTTGAAAATGGACTTTGAGATTTTTATTTTTTTTTTTTTGGGGAAAAAAGAAAGAAAAAATATGAAAATGGATTATGTCTAAATTGGATTTGAGTTCTAATTTTTTTCAAACCGAGAAACCAACAAAAAAAGTTGTTTTTAGTTCTTTTTTTTAAATTTTTTTTGTTGGATCATCTCATTTTCGGGATTTCTTTTTTTGAAAAAAATAAAATAAAAAAACGAAAAGTTATTAGGAACAATTTGGGCTTTTTTTATTCATTTTTTGGATTTATGATTCACATTTTTCCGTTTTTCAATGATTTTTATGAGTTTTTAAAGTTTTTTTTTTTTTTTTGTTTTTTTTTGGGAAAAATTTTTACTATTTTTTATTCAATTTTAAGAAAATAATAAATTATTAAAAATTGAAAAAATATCTGAAATTCCTCTCTTAAATATTTGATTCATTCGGAGAATTCGTCGTTTTTCTCTTGAAATTTTACTGGAAAAAATTTTTTGTTTCCTCAGATTTTACGAATTTCGCCCCGTTTTTGTTTAGATTTTCCCAATTTTTGTTAAAGTTTTTTTCATTGGAAAAGTTGAAGAAAATTGATAAAACTCTGAATTGTTTTTGTGTTTTGGTTTGGTTTCAATCTGAAATTTTTGCTGAAAATGATTTCATTTATTTAATTAATTTTTTTTTCTTTTCGTCGAAGAAAAATCCAAAATCAATTTTAAGAAGGGAAAAATTGTTTCAATTTTGTTTGTTTTGCCCGCCTCCTCCTCCCCTCCCGACGTCAACCTTTGGCGATATTTTGTTTTTTTCAATTTATCACTTTTTGCCCTTTTTTTGTCGTCGATTCTTTAGCAAATCTTTTGAAAACAACAATTTCTTCTTCTTTTTCAAATTTCCTGCCTTTTTAAACAGTTTTTTTCCATCTATTTTTAGAAGAAAAAAAGTAATTAGAAAGGAATAAAAAAAAAAGGTTGGAAAAAGAAAAATAAAATGAGCTGTGATATAAAATTCCTCAAAATAATATAACAATTTGTATTGCTTTTTATTATTATTTTTCTTCTTTTTCTTCTTTTTCATATTTTTTTGCCCTTTTTTTGCTGTTAAGTTTTGACGAGCTGCCAATAAAATAAAATCTACGGTAAATTTTTGTCTTTTTTTGCGGCTTTTTTCGTTGTCTTTTTTTGATATCCATTGGGATTAATTTAGAGAAATGTGATATTTTTAGCTTTTAAAGAGGCTTAATTAGGTTTTACCTTTTATTTCACATTTTCTTCTCACTTTTCAACACCGCAAAAAAAAAAAGGTGGAAAAAATCTCAAAAATTTGTTGTGATTTTTCACATTTTTTTCTTCTTTTAAATCGAATTTTTAAACGAGAGTGTTGAAGCTCTGAAAAATAGAAGAAAAATCTGAAAATAATTGAAAAATTGTGCTGGTAAATGTGGATGGGTGGGAGGGTGGTGGTTGATTGCAACGACATTTCGCACTTACGATTTCTTCCTGAAGTTTAGAGAGAGAGAGAGAGAGAGAGAGGAGGAAATTTTCTTTTCAATTTGTTTCCGTTTTGTTTGAAAGGGGGGAGGGGGGGGGGGAGGGAGGGATTTAATTTTGTTGTTGGAAGACATTTTTTGTTCGTCGTCATATCTGGTTAAGGATAACCAGTAATTTTTTTTCATTTTCTATTTTTTTTTGTCATACAATTAGATGTTTTCTATTTTATTTTCACCGTTTTTTTTTGGGAAAACAAAAATAATAATAATGTGGAATATGAGAGGAGAGGAAACACAAAAAATTGAAGAAAAAAGAGACGGGGGGGGGGGGGGGGGGGGGGAGAAGGGTTCCCAAAAAAAAAAAAAGGGGGGGGGGGAGGAAAAAATTATTTTTGTAATAAAACCAAGTGTCAATGGGTGGGGGTAAACGAATACATTTTTTCCCCTCCTCTCCTCGTTCTCCTCTTTAGACAACTCTCAGCGACTTCCTGCAATTATTCGTTGGCCCCCCCCCCCCCCCTCCCCTCTCTTTCTTTCGAAAAATGTCACACAAAAAATCCGGCGCGTTGATTTTTGATTCGAGAGAAAAAAGGAATTATTCAGACTTTTTTTTGATTCGGTTCAATTTTTTTCCTTTTTTTTCCGATTTCGATACGGAAAGTTCGCCCCACCGAAAAAAGTTTAACAAGAAAAAATTTGAAAAAGGCGAGAGAAGAAGTGGTCAACGTATTTTTTCTTTTTTTTTCAATTTCCTCAAAAATAAAAAAATCTCTTAAAACTGATTCAAATAGACTTTTTCTCATCCATCTCTTCAATCATTTCGTCTTCCGCCAGTCGGTCGCCGCGCCGCTTTTTTCGTTCGATTTTCAAAACCGAAGCCACGCCCCTTTCGCCTCCCCCCTCCCCCCCCTCCCCCCCCCCCCTCGCTTCCTTCTTCCTCTTCATTCCAATTCTCGTTTTTCTCTTCACCATCATCAATGCGGTTCTTTTTTTTTCTTTTTTTTTGTTCGAAAAGAGCACCTCATCTTTTCTTGAGGGAGTTTCTCTGTGCCTCTTTCTCTCTCTCCCTCTCTCTAAAAAAAAAACTGATTGGGCAACAGTTTCAGCTTTTACAGATGTCAACATGTCGATTTTCGAATCATGGTGATTTTCTGGCAGAAGAATTCGATTCAATCTCGTGCTCAGCATGTTTCTACTTTATTTATATGCTCGTCAAGCCATACACGGAAAGGTGAGAAACTATAGTGACAAATAAATTATTGAAAAGAGTCGAGGAGAGAGAGAGAGAGAGAGAGAGAGAGAGAGAGAGAGGAGAACAATTAGTTAACGAGTAGGGTCTCGAAGCGTTTCCCCTTTTATTCTCTCTCTCTCTCTCTCAACAAAAGAAAAGAAAAGAAAATTGAATTGATAATTAACATAAACGACGAGATAAAAAGGGTTTCCATTCATATTTTTGAAATTCAAATTTTTTCCATTTACGAAATTCGCGCGTGGCGCCGCCCCCTTTTTTTTCTGGTTCGTTCTTAATTCGTGAATAATTTACGGAAACCATCTTTTTTTTCCAGATATTACGCAAGTTTATGTCCGGATGCAAGTGGAATTCTGATTTGTCCAATCAATAGAATCAATGATCAAAGTTGTTCGTGTTCCAATCAGAAATATGTTTATAATATTGACAAATACGCATTGAACACGTAAGTCAAAAGAAGAGAAAAGAAAGAAAGAAGGAAGATGAAAGAAGCTAAAAAAGGGATGAAGAAAGACAAAGAGGGGGAGGAAAAGGAGATAAAGCTTGAATATAAAAAAGGACCACCATCAAAAAAGATGGAAAATTGTGGGAAAAGAAAATAATTGAAAAATTAAAAGAAAAAAAAACCGACGGCGGCGGAGGAATGGCCAATAATCCATGCTTAAATAAAATTGAGAAAGGTCAAAAATTGACCCCCCCCCCCCTCCCTCGGCGGGGAATTTTAAGACACAAAAAAAAATAATTATTTTTACTTCTTCCCCCCCGGGGTTTTTAGCTTCTCCTTCTTTTTGGTTCTATTTGTTTTTTCGGCGGGGGGGGGGGGGGGGGGGGGGGGTTTGAGGGGACCGAAAAATATCTTGTTGCAACATGATATTTTCTGTGCCCTCTCGATTGCACACAACGAAATATTTGGAAAATGATGAAACAAAAAATTGAGGGCGAACAAAAAAAAAAGGTTTTCAGCCCCGTGAGTGAGAGGGAGAGAGAGCAGCAGCAGCAGCAGCAGCTGACGACATTTTTAGGGAAGCGGGAGAAAGGGGGGAGGGGAGGGATGGGGGATTTCAAGGGGGGAAAGAATAGCCCAGCTGAGATTTGTTGGGGCTTTTTTTCTTGTTTCACTTGAAATCAAATTTCGAACGTGGATCAATTTCATTTCTCTCTCTCCCTCTCTTTTCCCGTTGACTTCTAAGCTTTTCCTTAAAGTTTAAGCTTCTCCTTAGACGACGATTGTAAAGAGAATAGAAAAAAGTCAAAGATTATTTTGATTTTGAAAACGAAATGAAAAGTCAACAAAAATCTTTGAGTTTTATTCAATTTTTGTTGTTGTTGCTTTTTTATTTTTAAATTTTGAAAAGCCGCTTAAAAAAAATTTTTGAAACATTTTTCGAATTATTTCGACTTCCCGCCTCTCCATTTTTAATGTTTTCTTTTTTTGCTTGATTGAAGCAGTTTTGGTTTGAGAAGAAATAGTGTTAAGAGACGAGGAGACGTTAGAGTAGACACATTTCCTGAGCGGAGCAAAAATTGTTGCTTTTTTAAAATTATAAAACGAAGGTGTGCAAAAATAGTTTGAAAGGGAAAAAAAGGGAAAAAAAAACGTTTTTTTTTCTTTTTTAATTTTTGATTTTCTCCTTTGCTTCGCCTTCCGTTTTCGTTTTCGTTCTTGCTCCGTCGAGAAGAAAAAAGCGTCCCAATCAATCAAACAAAAAACGGGACACCAGGAAAAAAAAAGCATGGTGGTCCCTGAAGATCACTTTTTGTTCTCTTTTTCTGCTTTTTGCTCAAACACCGTCGTTTTTTTGTTGCAGAAACAAATCAAAATGAATTTGAAAAAAAATATTTGAGCACCACCAAATGTGTCAATCTTTCAGCACTTTTTTTATTTTTTAGAAAATGAAAAAAGAAATTTTTTTCTCTCCATTTTTGTTTTGTCAGAGAGAAAAAATCCAGAAAATTGATGGGCGGGAGGAGGAATATCAACCTTCTTTTTCTCTAACACTCTGTTTTAGAGAGTTTTCATTGAGAGAGAGAGAGAGAGAGAGAGAGAGAGAGAGAGAGAGAGAAACACACAGGATGAAGCTGATCTGAAGAAACAAAAAAAAATTCTTCACTTTGGCTGAAAAATATTGATTTTTGAGAGGAAAACAATTAAAATTTGAAACAGATTTTTGCGATTTTGTTGATGTAAAAATTGAAAAAAAAAAAAGAAAAAATGTTTTTTTTTTTTCGCTGAGTTTTTGCAATTTTTTTTACACAAAATTCAAAATCACTGATCCTTTTCACCACATTTCAATGTGTGTTTTTTTTCTTCGAAGCCTGACATTTTGTGAATGAGAAGGAAAATAAGTTGGAAGAAGTTTGATGAGGGACCAGGTCATTTCTCTCTCTCTCTTTCTCTCTCTCTCTCTCTCTCTCTCGTGTTCTGAAAAAAAGTTCAGCATTTCCTCCGGCTCCGTTAAACCCCAAAATGTCAAGTTATGAGCTCCTGCAGGTTTTGGGCTGCTCAGAGAGAGAGACAGAGAGAGAAAGACAAAATAAAAGGAAACGACAGACAATTTCCGTTGAGCTTTTAATGTGAAAGAACTTTCTCGCCACCCCCGCCAATTTTTGTTTGGAAAAGACAAGGATTTTCAGAAGGAAAAGAGAGAAGAACAAATTTTCAGATCATTGATAACATCCTTAAAAACCTTGAACCTTGATCCGCCATTACCATTTCAATTCGATCTTGTGACAGAAGATTGTTGCCAAGCAGCGCATTACTGCTGTCGAACAAAATTGCAGAATTGTGAATTTTTTGTTTTTTCTTCTCAAATTTCAGACAAAGAAACAAACTGAAAAAAAGGATTTTCAGCAAAACCATCAATCGATTCAACGTGTCCTCCAACATGGGATGGCTGGAATTGTTTTGATTGGTCCAGTCCGAGTTATGTTTCAGGACCTTGTCCTTCATATATTTATGGAGGACATTATCGATATGATAATAATAGTCGAGGTTTTTCTCTCTCTCTCTCTCTCTCTCTGTCTCTCTCTCTGTCTCTCTCCTCTCTCTCTCTCTCTCTCTCTCTCTCTCTCTCTCTCTCTCTCTTTGATTGAAATCGACGATGATTTTTCAGCGGCAATTCAAACTTGCACTTCAACTGGTTGGGAAAAATATGGAGAATATGGAAAGGAGCACACCAATTATTTAGGTTGTAACTCGAATGAAGTATGAGCAAAAAAATTATTTTTAAAATATTTTAAATTAAAAAAAAAATTTTGTTTTTTTCAAGGATGCAGAAGTTCGTTTGATTGCTGGTGTCATCACATATTCAATAAGTGTCGTCGTTGTGATTCCAGCAGTGGCGTTTCTCTCATTTTTAAGGTTTTCCTTTTTTCCGTTGATTTTTTATTGATTTTTCTGCTTGAAGGCCGATTCGAACTCAGCCCATGTTTATTCTTCACAAACATTTATTGATTTCATTTTTGGCCTACGGTGTCTTCCATTTATTGAATGTTTCGCTGTTTGTCTCTGGCGATGCTCCATTATCCTCTTACATCTATTCAAATCATGTAAGAAGGTTTCAGACAAGAATCTTTCGAGAAAAAACCGCTGAAATTCTTGCAGCTTTTCTGCCGCTTTCTCTTCTCGATCCAATTGAGATTTCTTCGTGTCAGCAATTTTTCATGGATGCTTGCCGAAGGTGTTTATTTGTATCGCCTTCTTCACACAGCTCAACATTCCGATGCCGAATCATTGACAATTTATAAATTTGTGTGTTGGGGTTGGTGCAAGACGACAATAATCATTATCGATTTATTGATTGGATTTATTTTTGTTTTGTTTCCAGGAGTTCCAGCAACAATTTCATTGATTTACATGTTTGTAAGAGGAATCAATGATGAAATTGGTTTGTGTTGGATTGAAAATTCGTCTCTTCCATGGGTTGAATGGATGATCATTTTACCTTCTCTTATTGCAATGATGGTTTGTTTATTGATTTATTGATTTTTCCATCTCCAACCTTTATAGGTCAATGTTCTTCTTTTAACCCTTGTCATGTATATTTTAGTCAAAAAGCTTCGTTGTGATCCTCATTTAGAACGAATTCAATACAGGTTTGTTGATGGAGAAAACAAAAACACCAAAATTTGATTGAAAATTGGTCTGGAATTCAGGAAAGCTGTTCGTGGAGCTTTAATGCTTATTCCAGTGTTTGGAATTCAACAATTATTGACCATTTATCGATTAGGAAATACCGTATACCAAGCAGTTGATCAATCATTAAATGGCCTTCAGGTTTTTTTTTTTCGTTTTCATTCAACATTTCGTTTGGTTTTGGTTTCAGGGCCTTTTCGTTGCCCTCATCGTTTGCTACACAAATCGAACTGTAATCGAGTGCGCTCTGAAATTCTGGAATTCACAACAAGAGAAACGCGCCATCGGCGTCGAGTTTCGTCAACGCCAAAGTATTCAGGAAAGTGGCAAACTATTGTTGAGCTCAGCTCAAAAACCTGATAATTCAAATAATGTTTTGTGATTTTTTCGATTCCACAACACTTTACTGATTTGAAAATTCTCATTCAACGGTTATTTTTGTTTCCTTTTTTCAACTTTTAAATAAAACTTTTTTTTATACAAATACAAGGAACGAAAGAAAAACGAACAAACAAAAAAAATTAAATGAAATCCTTTGAAATGTCTGATTCAATCATGACATTTCACTTAAATTCAAAAATTTCTTTTCCAATGTGACATTGATTCGTAATCCCGATAGAATTTTGCTGAAAATCAATATCTTTTATTTAGATCATCACATTTGTTTAATTCATACTTATTATATTTCAGCATAAAATCCTTTGCTTTATCATGCGTATTAAAAATTATTGATACAGCGTCATCGCTGTGTTTCCAGCACTTTTTGATTGGTCCCAATTCGGTTGCCATTGTTTCGACTCGTTTTAATGCTGTTGACAATTGCTTTAATCCGTGAACATTCACAACTAAATACGCTTTCATCTTTTTTTCTCGCTCTGATACTTCTGATGATGATGCTGCTTTTGATGTTTTTTCTGATTTTTCCTCATTTTTCTCCGATTTCTTCTTCTCTAATCGATCTCTTCCATGTCTTCTCTCTTCTTTTTTCTTCAATATTTCATCTCTTTTTTGTTGTTGATCTTTCATTTTTTTCAAATATTCATCTGATAATCCTAATGCTTTTGCACTTTCAATTGTTGTCTGAGAAAAATGATTTATTTTTTTTTAAATTATTTTAAATATTTTTCCTTTTAAAACTTACACTTTTACGTTGTTCTCTTCTTTTTCGTTCATGATGATCTGATCTTTTATAATCACTTCGTTTTTTATCATATCTTCCTCTCGATTCGTGATGTCTTCTTCCTTTTCTATCTTTTCTTTTCCGATCTGATCGACTTCGGCTTCTTGATCTGCTTCTTGAACTTGAACTACTTCGAGTTGAATATGATGAATAACTTGAATATGATGAACTTCGTTTTCTTGATCGATCATACACTGATTTTGTTGATATTCCATTTAAAAACATTGAGACTGCTTGATCCCATTGGTCACCACTCAATGGTGCCATTGGTGCCCCACCACCGCCACCCGACATTCGAGATGATGGTGGATAATTGTTTCCGAATCCAGCGTGTCCATGGTTTGATGGTAGCGATACTAATGGAATTCCATTTGGAAGTCTTGGAACAATTGGTGTTGGATTAAACGGCTGATAAGAAGGGCGTGGAAGAAAAATTTGTTCAGGACCATCATCCAATTTCAGACGAACCGCTGAAATTATTCATTTTTTTTTCGGTTTTAAAAAATATTTCCAACAAACCAATTGGCTGATGATTAGTCTTCGGGAAGGAGCTCGATTTGTTGCTTTTCATTGAGTTAGATGCTTTCGATGCTTCATTTTTTGACTGAATAATTTTTATTTTTAAAATTCTTCTTTATTTTTTTGTAAATGCTTACCTTTTTGTCATCGTCATCATTTCCATCATCTTCATCATCTTTAAATTCAGGAACTTCTGACTGAAAAAAAAATTATTGACATTTTTCGACTAAAAATTGAATACAAAAATTGATTTATGAAAAGTATTTAAAGCTCGGCACAAAAACATTTTTTCAGAAATAAATGCTCAGATTTTTTTTTAAATAACAACTTTTGATATTATCACGTTTTCCGTTTTTTTTTTCATAATTTTCTTTTCTTATTTTACCTCTTTTCTTTTTTCTGAAGCATATCTGCTAGTTCGCTCTCGTTTTTCTTCATCTTCATCATCTTCATCATAATCGAGATCTTCATTATAAATTGATGTTTCATCATCTTCTTTTTTTTCATCTTCTTTCTGAAAATACATTTGATCCCTTTAATGCGTTTTTAACAACAAAAAAAATTCAATTAATCCGGTTCAACCATACTAGTCGAACATTTTTTTTAACTTTAAATAGTCTTGAACTGTTCCTTATTCCAGAAAACTCAATATTCTTAACATGTTCACTGGAAAATGATTTCATTGATTTAAGGAAATCGAACAGATCATTTTTTCAATGCTAATTCATTTAAATAATAGATTATTGTTAATAAAAAAAAATATAATTTCCGAATACGATAATTTGTTTAAATAACAAGTCCCATGCTATAGAAGGATTACTTCTTTTATTAACTACAATCTAAAATCGGATTAAACCAACAAATTAATATCCAGTTCTGTTCTTTTATTTGAAAACTAATTTTGAATATATATTTTTGAATTTTAAAAAACCCGGCAAATTTTTTAACAAATTTTGCTTGTTTGACCGACTAAATAAGTTTTTATTAGGTTCATTTTTAATCATTTCTTTTTGATTAAAAATTTATTATTAATGTGATTCATTTTCGGCTTTTTACTTACCTTTTCATGTTATTGCAGTTGAAAAAATAAATATTTCTGGCTTTATTGTCGACGGTTTTCATATATTTATTTTATTTATCTATAGATAAATAATAATCTAACAAACCCGTTTCAATTAAAAAAAAACCAAAAACCATAAAAAGGGACCATTAAGGTAAAATCACTTATAAAAAAGCAAACCGTTGAACACGAATGTCAAAAAGGAGAAAAATAAAATATTAGAAGGGTGTGGGAAAGAAAAAAAAATAAACGATTTCCCATAAATGGCTTTAAAGAACTTATGAAAAGAAACGAAGTGATGTATCAATGATTAAATGCATTATATAAACCTGATTGAACATTTAGAATAATATAAAAGCAACATTATCAATAAAAATAAAGTCGATAATTAAAGGAAATTTTGAAATTCAAAATTAACAACGTATAACATTGATTGCCGTTTGTAATTGATAATTATTCACATGTTAACATAAAAATATGTTTAAAAAAGAAATGTGTAAATATATATATATATATATCACTGTGCTATTCTTGTTCAAATAAAAATTAATTCAAATAAACAGGTAATCATAAAACTGTATAACGGAAAAAAACCAGGAGACGAATTTTGAAAACTTACTTTATCAAAAATAGGAGTGGAATCTTTTTGTTTAGAATGTTGATCAAAATCGTTTGAGTCAATTATCGACTTACGACTAATTCCATCATCGTCTCCTAATAACGCATCTTCATCAATTGCCTGTAAATTTATTTTTATATTGTTTTACATTCGTTAATCAAATAAAACGAACCACCATCGAGTCGAACATTTCGCCATCAGAATTAAGAAGAAGATCCTCCTCAATTGTAGTCATTTTCTGAATAATATTTGAATTTTTAAAATTGATACGATTGAACTTAAAAAGAATATAAACATGATCATTTGAAAAAAAAAACAATTAAAATGCAAAATTTCCGCTTTTTTTTAAGAATTCTGGAAATCTACGAAAAACGACGAAAACCCGAAGAATGACAAAAACCGCGACGCATCAAACGCTGTCCGAATGTGTGAACACAACGACGCAAGTTTGCACACATTTACGGCAGTTGCAAAAAAGTGCGCGTATTGAAAAATGGCTTTATTGTTTTCTATAAATGCCAGAACGATTGTGCGATAAAATCAAGAATTTCGACATTTTAGATAAAACTCTTGAATTTAAGGTATTCAGTTAAATTTATTTCTATTTAAATTAATAAATACTTTTTTTTGTAGGTAAAAAATGAAAAAACCATCAATTTTAAAGAAAAATTTAGAAAAGATATTCATTTTATGGAAATTGCGTTGGTATTTTCAAAAATTAAAAATCAAATAAAAAAATATTTTTTTTAGGTAACAGCTCAACGAAGTAAAGATCCATGTACACAAGTTGGATGCGTCATAGTTGATAATGAACAACAAGTAGTCTCAACTGGTTATAATGGCAAGTATTAGCTTACGAATAAATTCAACAATAAAAATCTTTAAAATAATTTCAGGTTTTCCAATTGGAATAGATGATGATTCTTATCGATGGGACAAAGAAAATCCAAAAGATAATAAACATTTATATGTTGTTCATGCAGAAATGAATGCAATAATTAATAAAGTAAGAAAATTTATTTGTTTTTAAAATTAGAAAATTAAAATAATTTTTTAGCGTCGTCATACATTAGAAGGATGCACTGTTTATGTCACATTGTTTCCATGTAACGAATGTACCAAGTTATTAATTCAATCAAAAGTCAAGAATATTATTTATCTAGAAGATCGAGATTCAATCGCATATGAAGCTTCTAAAAAAATGCTGAATTCTGTGAATATTCCTTTTGAAAAATGTTGTTTTCCTTTTTCAGAAATCAATATTGAACTTTAAAAATATACAATTTTTAATAATAATTTTTAATTAAAATATTATTTGAAAAAAGAAATAATCAATTACATAAACCACATGATTTCGGGCATTTATTAAAAACAATTTCACGATTATATTTGGTGCAAAATCCAAGTGATTTCCATTGAGAACACCTGGAAAACAAAATTGAATAACCAAATTCGATAAAAAAACGAACATTTTATTAAAATCTTCACAAACTCCACAAGAATTACATGTTTTCGGACATAAACGATGCATTAAAGATGAATAATTAACATTGTTACATTTATATTTGTTTGAAAAACAATCATTTGCAACATCAACACATTCTAAAGTATCAATTCTCAAGTTTTTAAAAAATAAAAATGGTTAATTTTACCTTGATTTTCAGGAAAATTGGTTCCATTTAATGGACATCGATTACAAGTTGATGGGCATTCAGTTGAAAGAAGATCGTAATAATCAATTGTATTACAAAAGCTCTAAAAATGTAATTAATTTAAACTAAGGAAGACCAAATCGTCGCCTCTTGGTTTTTCGTTGAGCTCAAGGCGCTTACAAAAAATATACAAAAACAAATTTCCATTGAACTTTCTAAGTTATGGAAATGTAAAAATCCCAGAAAAATAATTTTTAAACAACAAAATTCACTGAAAGTTTTTTTTTTTAATTTTCTTTATCAAAGCGCCGATCAACGTAAAACCGAGTGGGTGGCGACTATGTGGCCTTCCGTAGCCTCGTTCGATACTTTACCCCCATTGTTGAACAAACATCAGATGAGCTTTTATCATTGCATAAATTGGCATTTTTTCGATTACATTTTCCACACGTTGCCGGACATTTTTCCTAAATTAAATTTCGGAAAAAGTTGTTTAAGGTAAAAAACCTTCATAAATTCACGAAAACGATGGGATTCACATTGATTCACAAGTTTTGTACAATTCAAAACAAAATCCGATTGGGGATTTTGACAATTATAAGAATCACAAGCATTGCAAGTTACAAGACAATCCTTGAAAATAAGCGAATTTGGAAAAAAAGGGAAAAAAGAAGAAGAAAAACCGACCGAAATCATTGGAGAATACGTCGAATTAAAACAATTTGAAAGATCCTCGAAAATACTCAAACATCTTGATTCTTTCTGTCGACTTTCGCAATTTTCAGCAGCCAACATTGAAAAGTGACAAAAAATAGTGAGAAATAATATCGAACAAATTTGAAGCATTATTTTCAGAGGGAAAAAAAAACGACGAGAAAATTTGAAACTTTTTGAAAATTCATCGTTTTTTTATTTTTCTAACCACTTTTTATATTTATTTTTTCTTTCAAATTATCCATCTGCTCAAACACAATTTGTTTTTGTTTTTTTTTTTTGGTTGAAAAAGAAACAAAACAAAAAAAAATTTTTTTTTTTTCAATTTCACTTTTTTATTAATTATTTTATTAATATTAATACAACAAAAATGTCTTAAGTATTTTTCTAGATAAAATATAAATTTCCTTTGAAGCTTTTGTTATTAAAGTACATCGAACTAGTTTTTTCTCCCCCCGCACATTTCTTTGCCTTCTTCTACTTTGTCGTCAATTGATCAATTGGCAGATTATGGAGTTTTATTTGTATTTTGATTGTCTGGAAAAGTCAATAATTTATATCCAAATTTATTTTGTTTTTAAAATTATTTTTGAGTTTTAATAACAAAAGAAAAAACTGATGATCCCCATTGTCTTTCTAAAAAAAATTGATTACGTCATAATCAGTAGCGGCGGATTGCATGAAGAAGAAGAAGAAGAAGAATGACAAAAGTGATGAGAACCAGTGTTGAATATGATAACAAATAAATATACGATTCAATTATTATATTGTTGAAAAAAGAAAAAGAAACGAATATATTTTGGTTATGCTTATTTGTGTTGTATATTTTTTGATGCTAAAACCAGACCGTTGAGCGAAGAGGTGGTGGGCGGATCAAAAGCGAGGGAGAGAGAGAGAGAAAAGAAAAAAACAACGAAAACATCATCTTGTTTTAAAGCGGTTTCAGCAGAGAACAACTATAAAAGAATTTGGTAATTTATATATTTTTATTCATTCCTTCATTGCTTTTATTACATTTTTCTCTTATTAAAACTTTTTGAATTTTTTTAAACCAAAAAAAAAAAAAAAACAAAAATGAAAAGCGTCAATGAGTTGTTTCGTTTTTCAGCGATGAGTTACCTTCGAGTGGTAATTCTTCTAGGATTGTCGATTCAAGTCACTTCGTTCCTCTTCCCATCGAGCGGTGGTGGCGGCGGTTGTTGTCCGCCGCCGGCGCCGTCGTGCGGTGGTGGATGTGCGGCTCCGGCTCCAGCGCCGTCGTGTGGTGGTGGATGCGGTGGAGGATGTGCTGCTGCTGCTCCGGCACCATCGTGTGGTGGTGGATGCGGTGGTGGAGGTGGAGGATGTGGTGGAGGTGGCGGATGCGGTGGAGGTGGCGGATGTGGAGGAGGTGGCGGCGGATGCGGAGGAGGTGGCGGCGGATGCGGTGGAGGATGTGGCGGAGGTGGCGGCGGATGTGGAGGAGGTGGCGGAGGATGTGGCGGAGGTGGCGGCGGATGTGGAGGAGGTGGCGGAGGATGTGGCGGAGGTGGCGGAGGATGTGGCGGAGGTGGCGGAGGATGTGGCGGAGGAGGTGGATGCGGAGGAGGAGGAGGATGCGGAGGAGGAGGCGGTGGATGTGGAGGAGGAGGCGGTGGATGTGGAGGAGGAGGCGGTGGATGTGGAGGAGGAGGAAGCAGTGGAGGAGGTGGAGGATACGTTCAAGCTCCACAATCCGGAGGATGCGGTGGAGGAGGAGGAGGAGGTGGAGGTGGATACGCACAAGCACCATCATCAGGAGGATGCGGTGGAGGAGGTGGAGGTGGATATGCCCAACCTCCACCATCATATGCTCCACCCCCACCACCACCAATCCCATCAGGAGGATACGCTCAAGGAGGTAAATATTAAATTGATTCGGAAAAGAAACCTAAAGTCGTTTTGAAGGAGGCGGTGGAGGATACGCAGGCGGCGGCGGAGGTGGTTACCCAAGCGGCGGCGGCGGAGGATACTCAAGCGGCGGCGGCGGCGGATACGCAGGCGGCGGTGGTGGATCAGGCGGCGGTTATCAATCAGTGGCCGCACCACCACCCCCACCACCCCCACCACCACCACCAGCACCAGCACCGTCAGGCGGAGGAGGATATTCAGAACAAGCAAGTGGCGGTTCATCATACCCTGGTCGCGCCCGATTCTCGCGCTTCAACCGAGCCTAATCGTTGCTTTCTTTTTCATTTTTTAATTTGTCTAATCGTCGGCGTGCTTTCCTCTCATCATAGTTTCTCCTCATCTCTCATATATTTTCAGCCAATTTGAAACAATTTCAGACAATCACATTAATATAGCCACATTTAGTCTTCCTTATTTTATATATAAAATATATAAAAAATATATTTTTTTATATATTTTATATATTTTTTGTTGTTCTTCTAGATTCATTTAGTGGTTATGTGATATTTCTACTTTTGTTTCTTAAATTTCTATGTTTCTCTGTTTCTCTTTTCTCTCACTTTCTCTCTCTCTCTCTCTCTCTCTCTGACTCTCTCGATTATTTCAAGTGAATCGAACAAACTTTGTCCTGTATATAAATGTTTTTCAACGTGTACGTCGATTCCTAACGCATCGAATGAATCGAAACAATCAGTAGATGGATCATAATGATCCTCCTAAAACATCCCATCAAAGGATCATCATGATTCAAGTCGACATCAAGAACAAAACTTGAACATCAACAAATAATAGAAAACCAATTAATATAGTCTATGTGGATTTGTCCTTGTGGATTTTTCCTGATCCTTCTGTGTCGTCCCGCAGATATCATCTGAACTTTAAAAAAAAAAACAAGAAACTCACCGACAATTTCAGAGTAGCGGAGGCGGCGGATATTCGGGAGGTGGATCTTCTAGTAGTGGCGGAGGTGGATATTCGGGAGGAGGTGGAGACGTAGGAGCTTCATCATCAAGTGGAGGAGGAGGATATTCTGGAGGTGGTGGTGACGCAGGAGCTTCATCATCAAGTGGCGGAGGAGGATATTCTGGAGGTGGTGGTGACGCAGGAGCCTCATCATCAAGTGGCGGAGGAGGATATTCTGGAGGTGGTGGTGACGCAGGAGCCTCATCATCTGCTGGTGGAGAAGGATACTCAAAAGGAGGTGACGCTGGATCAAGTGGTGGATCGTCTGGTTATTCTGGAGGCGGGGGAAGTGCTGGAGCCACATCTGGCGGATCTGGATACTCTGGAAGCAGCGGAGGAGGTGAAGTAGCGCCATCAGAAGAAAACGAAGAATCAGGAGGAAGCAATTATTCCGGTGGAAGTCAACAAGTTGCACCATCTGTGGCGCCATCAGGTGGAACAAATTATTCAGGAGGAGGAGGAGCGACCGAAGAAGTTGCCGCTCCACCACCTCCACCACCACCACCGCCACCACCTCCACCACCACCACCAGCTCCAGCACCAGCGCCTACGTATTCTGGTGAAAACGCATCATCCGGTGGTTCGGGATATGGTGGAGGAGGGGCCGGAAATGCTGCACCATCCGGTGCCAACTATGATGAAGCTCAGGAAGAAGTTGAAGAGTATGAAGGAGGAAACCAAGGATTCAGAAATCGTAGATTCTCAAAAACTGCCATTAGTTTAGATGAAACGACGGTTTGCAATTCAGTTCGACTTCGAAAATTGATTCGACAGGTTCAGAGCAAGAAAACAATGCGTGATTAAATCCAATAATTTCAGAGTCTGACCGAAGATCCAGAAACTTCGATGCAACGATTAGCATCTCGTGTCAAATCTCGCCTTGTTAGCGGTGAATTTTACGTCGCTTGTGGTGAACAAGGTCTGACACCGCTTGAAGGAGAGGTCCGCGAGCACTGCTATGTTAAAACTGAAACATTTGCTTGTTATATTTTAAGAAAAGCTTAAAATTTGTGCGTTTTTCATGTTTTGATCAATAATTTATTCAATAAAAACTTCTTATAAATAACAATCTGAAAAAGAAAGAGAAAAAAAGGAAAAAAACCCGTTTAATTGTTTATTCATATTCTGCAATTGATTTATAATATTCTGATTGATTTGCAGTATTTTGATTTGCAGTTTGAGCCAGTTTTCCTTCAAATCCGTTCGATCTAAAATACATGTTTAATATTTATTTCATTTATTTTTTATTTCACCTATCAACACCATCCCATCGATATCCTGGTGGAATATTAAAACGATTTGGAACCCATGTTCCATTATATGTTGGATATACTAGTTCTCCACGATCAATTGCTGTTTCTCTTCTTTTCTTTCGAATAATATTTGCCATTGGATCAGATTCATGTAAAATGTCTTTTAAATGATCATTCATCGCTTTATCATCGCTTCTTCTTGCCATTGGTTCTGACGCGACTCTTGCCATTTCTTCTAATTGTTCTTGTCGTTTTTTCATTTGTTCTAATCCTTTATTCATATCTTTGTATTTTTCTTTTAACATTTCTGTCATCTTCTTTTCTCTTTCTCGTTTTTCTTTTTCTTCATCGGTTTCCTTTTTTCCTCGTTTTATTTGTTTTGTTCGATAAACTGTTTCAGCATCTTTTCCACTTATAGAACTGTCCATGTTTTTGAAAATCTGACGAATAAAAAATTATATGGAAACACTGAAATTAATTTTGTTTACCTTTTCATCTCTTGCTTTGATTTTTTCACTTTCTTTTTTCAATTCTTTTGCTGATTGTAATCCTGATTTCTTTCCATCTGACATTTTGCTTATTTCAATTTTTTCTTCATCGCTTTCTACTTCTTTTTTCACTTTTTTTAGTTCTGGTGATTGATTATTTCTTCTGTGTTTTCTAGGTGGACTCAAATCTTTATCTTTATTGCTTGTTCGATTTCTTGGTGACGATGAATCTTGAAAATGTTTTTAATAACAAAAAAATAATTTTTTTATTTACAAACCTCCATTATTTCTTCGTCTTGGTGGAGAATTATCACTGTCGTGTCGATTTCTTTTATACGTTTCTCGCCCTTCTTTTTGTTTTCTTTGTGGTGAATTGTCACTGTCATGTCGATGACGACTTTTTCTTGGAGGTGAATTATCTGAAAATTTTTAAAACTCTATTATTTAACTGATAAACAACTTCTACCGCTATCTCGACGTTTTCGAGAATCTCTTGGTGGAGAGTTATCACTATCATGACGTCGCCTTCTTGGTGGAGATGAATCTTTAAAGAATTAACTTTTTTTGGTTTTTTAATTAAATATTTTTACCACTATTTTGGCGTTTTCGAGTATTTCTTGGTGGAGAGTTATCACTATCATGACGTCTTCTTCTTGGTGGAGATGAATCTTTAAAAAAAACCTTTTTTTGGTTTTTTAATTAAATATTTTTACCGCTGTCTCGACGTTTTCGCGTATTTCGTGGTGGAGAGTTATCACTATCATGACGTCTTCTTCTTGGTGGAGATGAATCTTTAAAATTAATTTTTTGGCTTTATTTAACAAAGTATTTTTACCACTATTACGTCGTCTTTGGTTATTTCTTGGTGGAGAGTTATTATTATCATTACCAGATCTGCGTGGCGGGGAATTATCGCTATCGTGTCGTTGGCGTTGTCTTCTTGGAGGAGACGAATTTCCTAGATTTTATGTTTTCGATTTAATAAATTTTAAAAAATGTTACTTGATTCATCACTGTCATGTCTTTGCCTTCTTTGAACTCGTTGACGATTTGGAGATTGATCGGGTGAAATAATCTCTTCTTTTATTTCTTGCTTAACATTCTCAGCTTCAGCAAAAGTCTTTTTGAAACCTGGGATGATTTTTGCCTGAATGTTAAATTTAATCATTATTCCTTTAGATTAAATAAGCACCTTTTTTACACTTTCTTTTAGAACTTCAATTTCTTCTCTTTCCTCGTCGGAATCCATTTCTTTTTGTTTTGCTGCTTCAACAGGCAAAAATGCATCTTCTTCAATTAATCGCATTCTAAAATTGATTGATTTTACTTTATTTTAATAATCAATATGAACTATTTAATTTACCCTATTGGTTTAAACGAAGCTGGCTTTGATTTTTTTTTCTTTTTTTCATTATCATTTGAAAGATATTTTTTCAAATATTCTGCTCGGGATGACATATCTGAAAAATAATTTTTAATAAAATTACGAAATAAACATTTAAAAAAAAATATTTTAAAATAAAAAAATTTTCGAAACAAAAACAAACTACTTTATACTCCGACAGGAGTACAAAACTATTATTGAATTTTTCGACCGTTTTAAGCTATTATTTTTGATTGGTTTTGAAAACTTAAAAATAATTATTTATTTATAAAAATAAAACGTTTGTCAAATATTAAAGTTTCAACTAAAAAAAAATTTAAAAGAAAAAGTTTTTTTTTTAATTGAAAATAAATTTATTTTTGAAATGGACTAGAAACCCAACAGCAACATTGACGGCCATCAAATTTTTGGAAACATTTTTTATTTTTAAAATTTATATTTTTTGAGCAGATAAAATGGCTAATTTGGACTCTACGGAAAAAAATCAAAGACGGAAAGTTTTTGAAATAACCGAAAAGTTATGTGAAACTGTAAACCCGCTTCAACTTGAACAACATCTTCCATATCTACATGGAAATGGTTGGGATGAAATTATTGAAGAAAGATTTGTGAATAAATTGTGTGGATATCCAACATGCTCAAAGAATGCTCGACCAAACAATCGTCAAATGTATCATATTGATAGAAAATCTAAAAAAGTGAAGAAAAAATAGATTTTTATCATTTTTAAACTTTTTTAAAGATTTTTGAAAATTCAAACCAACGAAAAAAGTTTTGCTCTGACCATTGTTTTGAAAAGTCTACATTAATTCGAAATCAATTATGCGATGAAGCTTTATGGATTACAGGAGAAACAACTTCGAGATTACGTAAAAACCTAATTTTTTAAAAAATAAAACTTAAAAATTCAATGTTTCAGAAAAGAAATTCGAAATCCCTCTTAACGACAGTGTTGAATCAACAGAAAACGAAACAAACGCTTCAATTTCTTCTCCAGTTCGATTTAAGCCGAAAAAAACTTCAGAATCGAATATTGAATTAGTTGAAGACTTAGTAATGAGCATTTTTTTTCGCTAAAATTAAATTATTCTAATTTTCAGCTTCTTGCAAAAATTACCGATTTAAAAATTCGTGATGCAGAAAGCGAAAAGGAATCATCAGATAGTGAAAATGAAGATTTTAAGAATATTCAGCCTTATGAAAAATGTTCTGTAAGTAAAGATTTTTTTAAATTAATTTAAAAAATTTTTTTAAATTAGGATGACGAAGATTTCGCTGAATCTGTTAAACGTTTTGTATGTTCAAATAGTAAATCAAAAATCGAGAAAACAGAAGAAAAAAAGAAAACAGATCAAACTACTAAAATGGATAAATCAAAAGAAGAAGAAATATTAAATCGACTTCGGTATTTAAAAAAATTGAAATTTAAAAAAAATAAATTTTTTAGTGCAAAATATGGAAAAACGCCGAAATCTAAAAAACTTCCAATTCTTATTGAAGCAAAACGTATTGAACCAAAAGAAAATAAAATTCCAAATGAACAAAATCCAATGCTTGATTGGTTGAAAGATCTTTACAAGTAAAAATTCTGAGGTTTTTTTATTCATAAATATAAAAATTTGTAGAAGCTGGATAACTGAAAAAACTAAAAAGTTCATAAAAGAAGGTGGACGGCCAGGAGGTGGAGAATTAGAACAAGTTTTACTAGATTTTTTAAGTGGAAAAAGTATGATTGAAGATGTTGAGGTTTGAAAAAATATTAAACGAAAAAAAGTTTTTTTTTTAAATTTCAGAAATCAATAAATCTTCCAAATGTTGATAAATATAACATCAAAGAAACCCGATTAAAAATTATAATGCAATCACTCAGAAACAAGTCTAAAAAATATCAAATTCAAGCAATTTTCCTTCTTTTTTTTTCAGTTGGTCAATTTTAGAAGCAAAATTAGAAGTAAAATCAACTCGTCGTCATATTTTTTCTCGAATTGTAGCAACGTTCAATTTAACATCCGAAAATATAACTGGTTGGAGCAAATCTGAAACTTTTCTCATTGTTATTTCAATATTTTTGTTGTAAGTTTCGTTCTTTAATTTTAAAAATTTCAAAAACATTTCAGAATCTGTCAAATCGATACTGAGTTAGAAGATGAATTTCTTCAAAATGGACATATTTCTCCTTCTCTTCAGGAAATTTCTCAAAGTATTTGTCAAGTTGATTTCAAAACCTTGCTAGATCTTAACATTTTTCTTAAATCTATTGTAGGAATTTAATTTTTTTCAAATTCATTTAATGTAATCGAAAATAAAAATATTTATTTAGAAAGTTTCACACTATTAAAAAATAAAATAAATCAATACTTCATACCAAAAAAAAAAGGAAAAAGATTTTACGATTTTGATTAAGCTAGTTAGAAAAAGGTATTTATTGATCGTCATCTGACAATTCTCCTTCTGAGCTTTCTCGCTCACTTTCGAATGTTCCTTCTGGCAACGAGTATAGACGAATAACGGGCGATTGTGGATCTTTCATCAACAAATATTTTCCTGGTTTTTGTTTCATGCAGCTGAAAATATTTGTTTAATATTTGAAATTAATTGATGTTAATTACTTATCAATGACGCAACGAAGAATTCCCCAACAGTTTTCCATTTTCAACGCAATGTTACTGGCAAACTCAGCTGGACGCACATATTGAGTTCCGAGAATGACATGGTTTTGAGTGCTTCGGGTGTTAGTTCTTGAAACATATCCAAGCTTCATGGTATCCGAACCAGACAAAAGAGCTTGAAGAGTCCATTTCGCAACTTTAGCGCTGTTGTTTTTAATTTCCGTGGCCAAAACAGCTCCTTTTTGAATATCCAACTTTGTTCTCCAATCAACACCTCCGGCTTGGCTGCTATCCCATTCATTAAACGCCTTTATTGTCAAAGTTTGAATCTCATTGTTGGGCCCAACCATGACTCCATCCAATTCGGTACGAACAACAAGCTCAACTGGTTTTCCATTAACACCAGTTCCCAAATTCCATTTTCGGTATCTAAAACATTTTTTTTGCTAATATTAGAACGTTTTATTTTTACTTGTAGGCAGTTCCAGATTCACCAGCATCTTCTTCTTCAAATGGAGCACGCGGATGTTTGAATTTTAATCCATCTTCGTTTCTCTTCACAACCTGTCTACGGAAATTTTGATTGATGTAAAATGCTTCAGTAGCCAAATCTTTAGCATTATTGATACCAGTTCCATCAAAAGATGGTGGATCGCTACTAGTTTCCGAAACAGTTAAAGTCTCTACAGGATTCAAAATATCACGAGTATTTCTCTTATCAAAGAAAAGTTTATCTCCGATACGATAAGCAACGATATCCCACGAGTAGACCGATCTTGGAGCAGTCATTAAAGTTGCAAGGATGATATCAGTTCCAAAAACATTGCCAACACCATTTTGAGCAAGTTCTTGAATTACTGTATCTTCGGTTGTTGTGACATTATAGTATACTCCAGCGCATCGTTGAAGTGGAATCGAGTTTTTGACAGAAACACGATCAATAACTTTATCATAATATTGAATATATCCATATTGATGATCTCCAATATCTTCCCCAGAGCTGATATTTGGAAGAGTAAGCTTTGAGAATGCATTTAAGTTCATTTCCTCAAGAACATTCCATTCGGGGCGAACTTGAACAGATGGAAGACGCTCTTTCGGGCGATCATTTCCAAATCTTCCTCCCTGGCCACGCTGCCCTTGTCTAGCATTTCCTCCACGACGTTGCCACATTTTGAAAGCACGTTGCTGCTCTCTTAAAGCAATTATAAGAAACTAATTTGATAAACGGCATATAATCTTACTTGGCAATACTTCTCTTCATTTTCATATTCTGAGAATGACTAGCCAACTCACGCTTGTCGTTTTCTTTTTGCAAAATTTTTCTTATATGCATTTGACGAACACGGAAATTCCTTTGTGGATTTCTTTGAACTGGTTTAGTAGAATCCACCTTTAAAAAAACTATTATTGATATATCGTTAATGCCATTCTTACCAATTGGAAATTATGATCATCCATACTATGGATGTAATCAAATTGACTTCCAGCATTGGCAGCAGATCCATATACTCGTTCGTTGTATCGTTCATTTCCTCTTTTATAAAATCTATCAACCCCAATCCAATCAGCAACACGACCAATGCGATCAGCTTTATTGTACTGTTGGAAAGGACCTGTATCTTCAGACGCAGCATTTGCAGCTGATGATAAGGGACCCCAACCAGTCGCGTTAACAGAAAGCGATAAAAATTCAAGCTTTGGTAATGCCATACCTATAATTCATTTATTATTTACGAAATTTAGGACACAATTCGAACATCGTGAAATTTTTTACTCAACGTATGAAGATAGAAAGTAAATTTGTTAACAATTTAAAAAATTAAAAATTTGTAAAAATTTTCACAAAAACTTTACATGATGATTACAAAAATGAAGAGTAATTTAACATTAAAAAAAAGAAAAACAGAATAATGTTTGTTGTAGTGTTGTCCCAAAATTATACGCCATTGCAAATGTTTTGCGTCAGTATTTCACACCTGACGCCTTTCTTGTAAAAATGAATTAGAGCGAATATTCTCACAAGATCGATGGAATTAGTTTTATAAAAAAAAACAATAATTAAATTTTTTCCAATCAACGTTATAATTATTTGTAAACCACAGGTAAATTAAGTTGCCTTATGACTACAATTTCTCAACGTTTGCGGGTTATCAAATTGTATAAAGAAATTTTAAAAATTGGAAAAAATTGGAAAGCAAAAGACGAAACGCGTACGGCAATTGAAAGAAAGGAAATTTTGACAGAAGCAAGAACCCGTTTTAAAGAACATAAATCGGTAAAAATGATATTAAATAAATAAATAAAAATAGTTTTCACTTTTCAGGAAAAAGATCAAATTGAAATTGGTAAACTAATTTATAAAGCCGAGCAACGAATAGTTCAAGCTGAGCATTACGGAATTCCATATGAACGACCAGAATATCTTCCTCCTGACACCGCATATTGTATTTGAATTAAAAAGTAATTGAATTAATTAATTTTTTATTGTAGCTGTCCACAACGTCAAACAAAATTTCCAAAGATTGTCTCGAAAACGACGAAACGATTGAAAATCAATTTTCAAGATTCTTTTTTTCTGGTTCCAAAATTCCTCAAGATTTATTGAATTCAACTATAGAAAAATGTATTCAAAAACCTGAATTCTTAGAATCATTAAAAAATAATGTACTCGATTGTGAATTATTAAAAAAACATAATATTCGTCGGCAGCATCAAATTAATGTTCTCAAGACAATTATATCAAAGGTGAAAATCTTTAAATTAAAAAAAATTAGAAATAACTATATTTTCAGCTTGAAGGTTTCGGCATTTCAGTTCCTGACAAAATTTATGACAGAATTGGCTTATTAATAAGTGAAAAAGATGAGGATGAAGTTGAAAGAGTAAAATATTTTTTCATTAACAATTTTTAGTTTTTCTCATTTTAGGTTTATTTAAATAAAAATAATACAAAAATTTTTGCTTCATTCATTGAATCTTCAACTCAACTTTCAAAAGGAACAACAGGATTGGCAGTTTGGCAGGTACAATTTAAAAAAAGAAAAATCTCTAAAACTCCTCGATAATTTTTCGATAATTGAAGGCTTCTTGTGATTTGGCAAATTTATGTCAATTTCTCCCATTTTCAAATTCCAAAATTCTTGAATTAGGAGCTGGTTGTGGAGTATCTGGAATATCAATTGCAGCAAAATTTCCAAATTCTTTAGTTTATTTATCAGATTATGATGAAAATGTGTTAAAATTGTTGGAAAAAAATGTCAAGCACAACAATTTAAAAGTCATTTTTCTTTTAAAATTCAATTTAAGAAAAATTAATTTCAGAACTGCCGTGTTTCCTCATTAGATTGGTTTAATTTCGACAAAAATGCTCAAAAATCTAATTTGTTGCCAGAATTTTTAATAGCGGCTGATGTTGTTTATGATATTGAATTATTACCATCCTTGTGTGATGTTATTTCCTATTATTTAACAAATTCAACCACTGCTGCAATAATTGCATGTACATTAAGAAATCCAGAAAGTTTAAAACGATTCGAAACAGAAATAGGCAAAAAATCTAAAATAAAAGGTTTTAAGAATTAATTTTTCAATTTTCAGAAAAAGCTGGAATAAAAGTTATTGAAAAAATCAAATATGAAAATGAGAAATTTGAAATTGATGAAAATTGTATCGAATTTCCAACCATTTTTCCGTTTTCTTCGAGTTTGAAAACTCCAACGATTTTCTATAATTTACAAGTTTAGATTTTTTTTTCAGATTTAGTTGTAGAGTAGAATATTTGAAAATTGTTATTTTAATTGTTAAAATGAAAATAAAATTTTAAAAAAATTTTTGTTTCAAAATCAATTTTTCAAGTTAATTTACTTGTAAATATTTTTATCTGAAATTAGTTAATTCACTGAATTCTTTAGAATTATTTTTTAGATGGCTCCAACACCTTCGACCCCAGTAACTCGTGAGGAAATTGAAACAGCTTTTGTAGCAATGTGCACTGAACAAAAACCTAATTTAGTAAAAATTGACCAGCTGAAGGTAGAAGTGAAAAGGGATGTAGATAATTGAATTTGTATTTTAGCTTGTTCTTCGAGCTCTCGGCTATGATCCAAGAAATGCGACGGTTCAAGAAATGACAAAACGAATTAAAGATAGAAGAAAACGCCTTGTCGGCTGGCATGGAGGTAAAATTTCATCGACATTTCAACAAAATTTAAAGAAACCTTTTTTAAAGAAGAAGATTATATGGACGTAGAAGAGCTACTATCAGCACTTCAGAATAAAGAAACCGATGAAGCTGAAGACAAAGTTACAGCTGAAATGCGTTCCGCATTTAAATTATTCGATCCAGAAGGGAAAGGGAGCATCACAATTCAAAATTTACGAATGGTTTTTTTGTTTTTTTTTAAATAAAAAGAAAAAATATAAAAATTGTTTAAAGGTTGCCAAAGAACTTGGGGAATCAATGGCTGATTCAGAATTAGAAGAAATGATTCGAGAAGCAGGAGGAAATGAAAAAAATGGAGTAAATGAAGAGCAATTTTTTGAAATTATGAAAAAAACGTGTCTTTATTAATCCGTTTTTTTCCAAATTTCTTTTTATTCATAATCAATTATATACCACATCAATCATCAATTTAACCGATCTCACAATCTGATATAATTCAAATCATTTTAAAAAAGTAACAGGAATGTATGTATATGTAGTTCAAAAACGACCCTTATTTAATCAAATATATTTTATAGTTTCTCAATAAAAATCACAAAATCCGACTAGATAATAAAACAAATTTAAAAAAAAAAAATAGAAATGGTTGATTCCTTCTTTTTTTTTAGTTTTTATCGATTTAAAATTACAATTTTTAAGGAATGTGTAAATAACAACCAGAAAATTAGAAAAAAAATAGAAGATTCTAATAGAATAACCGTTTAACGTAATTTTTGCATTTCAATCCGTTTTAATTTTCGGAAAGAATGTCTACCCGTAAAAGAAAAGAAATAGAAATTTATAAATAATCGAAAAAGGAAATTTTGGAGAAAAAAATAGGAGAGTTCATAAAGAGAAGAAATACATGTTAAAAATAATTGATATGAAGTTCAACAAAAATAGAGGGAAAGAAAAAATAAATATTCAAGATCCAGATTCTGAATCATCACTAATTTGTCGACGTGATGGTAATGGTGAACATTTTGAACATGAAGCTGACATTGATCGAATTAATTGTCTTGTTCGATTCCATATTCGACGCGATGTTGTTGTTGATAAATCAATATTTGATCGATGATGATGATGATGGTCACATTCTCCGTCGATTGACTTCAAAAGAGCACCCTCTTCCGTTACCTGTCTAAATTCAATGTCACAACTATTTCAATTTGATTTTTTTTTGTTTTTTTCTTTTTCCTTTCAAACCTTTTCTTGATTTGATGATTTTGTTGATATTGTTGATCGATGATTTAATTGTTGATTATGATTATTGTTATGATTTGGGCAGAATAATAAGCTCATTTCATTTTGTTGATATTGTTCATGATAACCAAAATATGGATCTTTATCATCTTCTCCTTCTTCTTTCACTTTTTCTTCATCAAATCCACCATTTTTTCGACCATTTTCCACTAATTTATCAAAACTTTTTGATGCAATTTCAGCAGCGTTCGGATCCAATTTTCGAACTTTTTCCAAAACCTCAAAAAAAAACAATTTTTTTTAAAGATTTTTCAAAAAAAAAAAAAAAAAAACATTTTTTTCAATTTGTTCATCTCTTAAATAATCTAATCCATGGCGAATCTGTGGATCAGTATTCAGCATTTCCTCGTGCAATGCTTTCCAGCACATTCGATTTGCACAAATCGCTTCATACGTTGTTTTTCCATCTGGAATTATTGCAGCCAAATTTCTGGAAAATGTTTTGAAGAAGAAACAAATTAGAATTTGGTAGGAAAAATGTGCGACTCACTCAAACACTGGCAATCCAATTGAATCCAGAAATTCTAATTGAACTTGCGGCACGTACGCCTTTTCTCGATCCATCATTTCAAGCGGCTTCACGCCGAGCTCAGCTTCTAAATCGCCTTGAGCAAAAAACTCCTTGTAAATGTTTTCCGCAATCAGTTTGGCGTTTCGAAAATTTTTCGATTGATCCGATAAATCGGACGCCGTCATCACAAGACACGTCAATAGGTAATGATGATCGGTTGATATTGGATTGTAGCCAACTTTAAAGAGAGGAAAAAATCAATAAAAAATCAGGGAGGGGAGCAAGAGAGGAAACCTTTAACCATTTCTTGAATTCTTGGAACCTTTTTTAAATGAGCCGCAATATCAGTTGCCAGAATAATTTCCCGTATATTTGATAAAACTGTTCGATATTGAATCGTTGTTAATTGCTCCAAAATATCACATTCCGGCTTCTGAAAAAAAAAAAAAACGTTGAAAATAATTTTTGCCTGAAAAAAAGTCGGCTTGGCTTTTTGGTTACATGAAGAATTGAAACAGTTTGAGCATAATGATGCCTCTCCAATACGCTTCCTTCACTACTGTATAATTGAGCGAGTGGCGTCTTCTGAAAACCCAAAACATAATGAAGCTCAAAGACACATAGCCGCCGCGTCGGCAACAACATCACTGACCGATTGTAATTGAAATGAGTTGGTTGTTCCGCGATGATCAATGTCGTGGCACAGGCAGGCGATCAACAATGACAATCGTTCGACATCGTCCAATGCTTGACGACACGCTTCGGTGCGCATCATCAGCCAACAAAAGTGGGCGACGGCAAACGCGTGCGACCAATTGTGATAGGGAACGTGTCGATAGCCGGCCGAAACGCGAAGAATCAAGCACGCCAGCTTCTTCTTGTTCATTCGATATTTCATTGTGAAGCCGAGATCCTCGAAAAACATCATCGACGCTTTGTGAAAATGATTTTCACCGATTAAACGAGGTGCAAATGAGAAATCATTGAAATTCGAATGAAAATAGCGCCAATCTCTACGCGGATCGTTCACCAATCTCCAAACATCTTCATCGGAAATCTTGAAAAAAATCGTCTTTTTTTTTTTTTTTTTCGCGCAGAGTTTAAAAGAAAAAGCTCAACCTCGACATGAGCTCCTTGAATCATCATTTCAGTTGCCATATGACATTTAGCTGTGGCTTCTTGAATTTTTTTGTAAAAAAGACACTGAAAAAAACCATCGAAATCCATTTCTTCACATTTATTTATGGCGCCAGGGATTGGAAAACGGGGCAGGGGCGGCTTTTGTTGTCAACTTTTTTTTTTAAACCGGATATTTGTCTCAAAAAAAAGGGATGAAAAGCTGATTAAATATTTTAAAATATGAATTTGTAGTTTAACAAAACAAAATTTTTTCTTTTCTGACTTTTCGATCATTTTTTTAACCAAAAATATTCCCATGAAAATAATCAAATAAGAAGACAAAAAATGGATGTGGGGAAGAAAACATTCAAGGGAAAATTAAATTGTTTATTAACAAGTATGTTTCAGTTTAAAAAAAAACCCGGGGGCGGAGCGAGGGGGAGGAACAACAACAACAACAACAACAGCAACGACAATACCAACTTACATGTGCAATGCTATTAGCACAATACGATGCAAAATTCTTCGCGTATTTCTCGTCGTGTTTGGTGAAGCCGCAATTTTTTCCCGCTATTTTGTTGCACAATTCAGCGACACCGACTAGAGCTCCTGGAAGAAACAAAAAACAATTGAATCCCAAAATAAGAGAAGCATCGAAGAAGGAACATTTTCCTTCTTTTTTCTTTTTTTTTTTTGATAAATTTGTAATGAAATAATGAGGGGGAGGAGTTTACTTGGCTTCTTTTTTCTTTCTAGACTAATTAAATTTTTTCTTAAATTTAATTAAATAAAAATTAAATAAACAAAAAGTATTAAAATAGTTTCAAAAATTACAAAAAAAAAAAAAAAAAAACAATTTTTAATAAAAAATTTATGCTAATTGAATTCGAAATAAATTCAAGCCTCACCCCCCCCCCCCCCCCCCCCCTTCAACACCTACACTTTTCATCTCTCAATTTCACATTTCTTTTCAGAAAAAATAATTTTTCTGAGAATCAGATCAAACTTCAGCTTATCAGAAAAAAAAGCAAACAAACTTCATTCGATTTTGCAATTCTGATTGAAGTTCAAATCGAACTGAGAAAATTTCTTGAAAATTTCCAAGAAATTTCTTTAAAAATTTGCGCAAAATTTTAAATTGAGTGAAAGAGAGAGAGAGAGAGAGAGAGAGAGAAAAACCCGGGTTTTTTGAAAGTGATAAATATCAAATGAAAACGCCCTTTTTTTTCTCATCTATGAATTCAGCTTCATCTTCATTTGTTCTATCGTTAAACGCAATGAATAATAAAAAAAAATAAAAAAAAATAAAAAAAAATGAGAAAAAATGAAAAAATGAAAAAATGAGAAAATTGAACATTTTTTAATTTGCGTCGTCATCAATTTTTTCAAAAAAAAAAAAAAAAAAAAAAACTTTTCCGTTTCTTTTTTCTTTTTCTTTTTTTTCAAAACAATGTTTTTACAATTTATTTTTAGAAAAATCTGGAAGAAAAGGAGAGAAGCGGAACTTTTCCCCCCTAATTTAAAAAATAATTTTTAATTAAATCAAAAAACAAAAAAAATAGAAATTGATTTCCTTTTTCACACTAATTTTTTCTCGGCAAAAGGAGAAGGGGAATAATGGAGGAGGGGGGGGGGAACAACAACAGGAAAACGGAAATTATCAAAAATTGAGATCGAGCCAAAATCGAGCCCTCCAACCAACCAACTATAGAAAAATAAAAAAATAAAAAAATTGAGAAAAGAAAAAGAAGAAATAGACAATTGACTGCCTTCTTCTTTCTTCGTTTTTTTCTTTTTTTTTATTTTGTTTTTAGGCTGACTTCAATGGTCTCAAGGGTTGTTGTGGAGGAGCACGAAAAAAAAAATGGGGGGGGGGGGGGGGGTGAGCAAGAGGGAAGAAGGCAGGGAGGGTGAAGAAGAAGAAGAAGAAAAAAAGTGACACAAATAACGAGAGAGAAAAATTTTCAAAATATAACAACAATTTGTCATTTAGACGACGACGACGACGAATTTTAAAGAATTCTAGAGAAAAAACGACAAGCCTCCCCATCCCCCCCCTGTCACCCCCCCCCCCCCCCCCCCGGTTTTCGACGACCCCGCCTCATACTAACCTGAATTATCAACAATTGGAAAACAAAGAATACTTTTCGTCTTAAAACCAGTCAATTCATCGACACCAGCAAAGAAGAATGGGCATCTGGAAGGAAAAAAAGGGGCACATTTTTGACATTTTTTGTTTTGTTTTTTTGCTTTTTTTAATCGAAAATCCATTCTTCTTCTTCTTCTTTTTTTTTTTTTCATTTTTTATAAATCTAAAAATAAAAAAAAAGAAGAAGAAGAAGAAGAAACAAACAAAACAAACTTGTGTGCATCTCGAACATTCATCATCGTTCGCGTTGCGGCAACTCGACCAACAACTCCATTTCCCATTGGCACTCGAAGTTCAGTGATTCCCTCACCGCCATGATCGAACACTTTGGCGACCAGTTCATTCTTTTCTTCGTCAATCAGAAAAAGTGAGCAGCTGAAGGTGGAACAAACAAAAAAAAAGCGGTGAGAAGAATTCCGAATTTTTTTCTCGAGAAGAAAACGACTTACGATTCTGAATTGGTGTTGGTTTTAGCTTCATCCATGATACATTTGACCAGTGTTGTTAAATTATCCGATAAAAGGATGAATCTTTCATAAATTGATGGAGAAATGACTGAAGCGCTTGTTTCCGTCGCAGCCGCTGCTGCTGCTGCTGCTGCTGATGCCGTCGTCGTCACTGTCGTCGCATCAGTCGACAATGCATCGTCGACGACGTCTCGATTCACCGAATACTCATTCAATTTGATTGAGCTCGCCGGATCGATGTCATAACGAAGCGACGCTCCCCAATCGTCTTTGGTTCCACGATTTTTGAGTTGTAATTGCAAATTTCTGCAAACGAACCAATTGTTTGAGAGAGGAAAAAAAACCCCGGCGACTGGGACCCACCGATTTCTTGTTTCGTTATTGTTGAAATATAAAGGTGGATGAGAGGATTTTCGCCAAACTGTTGGGCTCATTGATACCGTTGATTCACATGTCGATTTTATCGCATTCACACCTTTAAAAATCAATATTGAAGAGTCACACACACAGAGGGAGAGAGAGAGAGAGAGAGAGAGAGAAATAATTACAGACCTGTCATATTAAATGATGATGCTTCACCACCTTCGTCTATTGATTTTTCAATTTTCGATGCTTCGTCACCTGAAAAATCAGTTGAAAAGAGAATGAAATTTGTTCTTTTTTCTTTTTCGATAAGAAATGTTTTGAGAAAAAATCTCGTCGTTTTCCGTTCAAGAAAATCGAAAAATGATCAATTTTTTCTTTGCTTCTTTTCGTCTCTCAAAAGCTTCTCCTTCCTCATATATTTTGCTCATAGTCAAGGCTGAAGCTCCTCATTGTAATTAATTCAAATCGAAACAGAAAAAAACCGAAAATTCAAAAAAAAAAATTTTTCTGGCCTCCAAAAAAAAAAGGAGAAAAAACATTTTTTTTTCTGTCGTCAATTTTTTATTGAAAATGTCGAAAAAAATGAGAGAGAGAGAGATGAAATATGACTCTGAGCATTTTTTTTCCCCGGCTCATTTTTCAACGTCATGAAAAACCAAAAAAACCAAAAAGAAAAAAATTTTTGAAATTGACCTTCGATTAAACCGAAAAAATGACGGAAAAAGAAGAAGAAGAAGAAAAAAAAGCGGTGCCGAACCGACCGAACCTTGATTTCGAATGACTTCAAATGCGGAACTTTTATTCAATTTTGAATTTGTTGGAAAACTTGAAACCGGCGATGAATTTCGACGAAATCCTACCATAGAACATACGTGAATCAATTATTTTTCTTCTTTCAAATTTAAATAATTAAAAAAATATTAATTTGTATTTTTTTAAAAATAATTCAAGAAGAAAAAGAAGAAGCAGAAAAACTTCTCAATTTAAAATGATGACGAAATCTGGAAAAAAATTTTTTTTTTTTTTTTTGATAAAAAGAAAAATAATTAAAAAAAAAGGGAAAAAACCACAAAAATATTAATGAAATTGAAATAGGAAAAAACCGACCAACCGCCCGACCAACCGACCGATCGGCTGGCTGGCTGGCTGGCTGCCTGCCTGCCTGCCTGTCTTGCTGGCTTAGCATTTTTTTGTTTCATTTTTCTTCTTCTTTTTTATTATTCAAAGTCATCGAATAGATAAAAAATGAATGAAAAATTCAATTTTAATGAATTTTGTTGTAAAAAAAAAGAAAAATTTTCAAAAATTTGGCGGAAATTTGAATTTAGAAAAAAAAAACAAAAAAGAGGGCGGCGAACAAACAATTCGACGGTGAAAAAAAATTCAAAAAAAAAACAACGAAGCTCCGCCTTTTCGAAACATATGTTTCAGTCAATTTTAAAACATGTTTTTCTCTCTTCTTTTTTCAATAAAAAATTATTGCAGATGTTGGTTGGAATACACAGAGAGAGAGAAAGAGAGAAAGAGAGAGAGAGAGAGAGAGAGAAAGAGAGAGAGAGAGAGAGAGAGAGAGAGAGAGAGAGAGAGAGAGAGAGAGAAAGAGAGAGAAAGGGCACGAAAAATGTTTTTGGTAGAACTAAAAGTGCAAAAGCGAGAAAAAAGAAAATAATATTTGAATTGAAAAAAAAAAAAACAAAATAAAAAAAAATAGAAAAGAAACGAAAATAGTGACTGGAACGAGAGAAACAAAGAAAAAATGGTGTGAAATGACGAAATAGTGTTGAAAGTTGAAGAGACTTCGAGACATCAAGAATAAAAAATGAGCAGCACAGAAATCATTTGGAATTATAAATTAATTTCTTCCTTCCTTTTATTTTTTCTTTTTGCCGATGAAATCTATCAAAAATTGAGGAGGAAAAACCGCAAATATAAAGTGATATGAAGAGAGCGCCGACGATGAACGGGCGAGAGAAAGAGAGAGAGAGAGGGAGAGAGAAAGAGAGGGAGAGAGAAAGAGAGAAGCACGCAAAAATTCCATTAAAAATATTCAGCTTCATCTTATCTATAAATTTTTAAAAAGTAAAAGAGAGAGAGAGAGAGAGAGAGAGAGAGGGAATTATAATCAATAAAGACGAGTTTTTTGCTTTTTTTTTTTGTATTTTTGTTATTATTTTTAATTTTTTTTTTGATAAAATCAAAAAAATTGAGATTGTATCAAGATTGTATGTATTTTGAACTTCCAAAAATGTAGCCAACAAAAAAAATGTTGTCATATCATTTTCAGTGACGATGACGAAAGAAAAAAACGAAGGAGGGAACGAAACGAGGGGGGGGGAGGGGTGGAGAATTTCAATTACAACGAAGAAAAAAAATTGTGATCATCACCAAAAATATCGATTGAAAGGCGCAAAAAAAAAGGAATCGGCGCGCGGCGGTGATGATAAAAAAAATTCGATTCTTCAGAATATTTTTCGTCATCAATTGTTGTTTGGTTGATTGTTTGACTTTTCGTTGTCATCGAAAAACGAAAAATGGATCAATCAACCCACGTGGGAGGAAGACGGGGGGGGGGGGGGGGGGGAGATGAACGGGGAGAGGGGCGGGGAGAGAGAGAGAAGAGAGAAGAGGAAAGAGGGGGAGAGAAAGCAGCGGCAGCAACGGCAGTGGGGAGGGGGACAGCAAAAAGACGACGACAACCTCTCACAAATTTTAAAAGACGTGAAAAATTGTGTTCGAAAAAAAAAAAATAAATAAAAACGTGATTTTTTCAATACGTGAATACGAATTGATTTTTGTTTGTTGTTTAACAAGCGACAAGAAATTAATGGGAAGAAAGGGTCTGAGGTTGGAGGGGATGAAAAAGAAGAGGAAAAATCGTCTTGTGCCGACGACAAATTTTTAATGAAAAATCGCACAAGAAAGAAAAAAAACCCCGATTGGTTTCTGAGCAAAAAGAGGAGGAATTTTTCAGCTTTTAAAATTTGTTTTTTTGTCGAAACAAAACAACAAATTTTCAAAAAATTGTTATGAAATGGGACAAAAAAAAATTCAAATATGAATAATTTTCGAAAAAAAAAACCCGGGGGAGGGGGGGGGGGGGGAGGGGTGCGGTGAATGAAAAATGAGGGTTTTTTGGTTGTCAAAACACAAAATATTTTGATGTCCTTGAATTGTCATATTTTCTCCCCTTCTTTTGATAAAAAAAAATTTTTTTTTTTTTTGATAAATTTGAAAAATTGCGAATCATTGAAGCATTTTTTTCAAGATGACGAAGGAGCAAAAAAAGCCCCTTTTTTTCTTCAGAAAAATAGCCACTATTTCCAGCGTGACACGCAGAGAGAGAGAGAGAGCTTTGAGCTTCAGACAATTTTTAAGGGAGTAGGCGGGAAAAACGTGCCAGAATTTTGGGCTAAAATCGAAAAAAAATGGGAAAATTGAGGGAAAAATTAATAATTTATGATAAAATAATAATAATAATATTAATAATATTAAAATCCAATTTAATCCTATTTTTTATTATTTTTTTTTCTTAAATTTCAAACATCATTTTTATTAATAAAAAAAAGTAATTTTTAAGATTATGAAAAGACAAAAAATCAAATTCAAAAAAATTAATTCAAATATCATCGAAAAATCTGTGATGATTCATTTTGAATTTCAACGGATTGGAAAAAAAGGCGGCGAGAGGGGGGGTGGGGGTGAGGTGAACGACGACGGAATAATTAGAGAGCAAAGCAGGGACGAGAAGAAAACTCAAATAAAAAAAAATGACGTTTCATAAAAAGTGATGGAATTGGCCCAGTCCAGTCACTCATACCAATCCGCAATCAAAAAACCTTTTTATTTGCTTTTTGTTCTTCAAACCCCCCCCCCCCCCCCCCCCCCGTCCCTTTTTCATCTATGAAAATCAAAAAAAAAAAGAAAAAAAAGAATAAAATGGAAAAGAGAAACGATTTTTTTTCAATTGAATTTTTGTTGCTCTCACAGAAATAAAAAAAAACCAAAAAGAAAAAGAATATAAAAATGTGTTTAAAAGGGGACCCGGAGGGGAGGGAAAGGAGAGAGCGGAAATAATTGTGCTGTGGTTCAAAGGATCTATCGGGGAATATACATGTACATATCCTTCTCTCTCTCTCTCTCTCTCTCTCTCTCTCTCTCTCTCTCTCTCTCTCTCTCTCTCTCTCTCTCTCTCTCTCTTCTCCCTCTAATTATATCTCTATAACACATTTTTGTATATATTTATATATAAATTATATATATTTATATATATATATATATATGTATATATCGATGATGAAAGTGACAATATGGATAATAAAAAGGAAGAAAGAGAGGCAAGGAGGGAGAGGAAAGAAGAGAGGAACAGACAGAAACGTAGGCGGAACAGTGAGAAAATGGACGAGAGAGAGAGAGAGAGAGAGGGAGAGAAAAAGAGAAAGAAAATTGGATAGAATTCCGGAACTTGAGAGCAGAACATTTTGAAGAGAAACAGAGAGAGAGAGAGAGAGAGAGAGAGAGAGAGAGAGGGGGGGAGATAGTTTGGCGTTGTGCCAGCTGACAATTGACATTTTTTAATTTATATTTTTAATAAATTTTTTATTTTATTATTTTTCTCCACTCCATTTTTTTTCTTGATTTATCTAATTTTTTAAGACATTTTAAGACGAGAATTTGTTTGTTTGCTGAAAATTCAAATATTTTAAATAATTTTATCGTGTGAAAATGAAACAAAATATGAAATCAAAGATTATTCAGCGAAAGAAAAGAGGATCATTTTTAATTCGATTTTTTATCAACAAAAAAAATTATCAGAAAAAAAAAAGTTGGTGAATTATTTATTTCTTTATTTTTCCCCGTCAGTCACAAACTCCAATTTCCATGAGAATTTTGTTAAAACCAATAAAAAAAAAGAGAAGGCGATTTGAATTTCAAATTTTTTTAATTCCCGCCCCGCTTTTTTCAGAGAAGAAGAAGAAGAGGAAAAACATGAAAATTGTCAACTTTTAAAAAGATCAAAATTTAGTTTTTTTTTAAAAAAAAACAAAAAAAAAACATTTTTTTTTAAATTCAAAAAAACATGTTTGTGAAGACGACGAAAAAATCAAAAATCAATTTGGCTTGTCTAATTATAAAAAAAAACGAAAGAAAATAATGTAAAATCAGGGAGGGTGGATGATTAGAAAAAAAAAGAACCTTTTTAATGGATTTTTTTTGGCTTGCTAAACACAGGTCACTCTCCCGTCACTGTCCGCCCCCGCCCGCCCGCCACCCCCACCCAACCAGATTGACACCAACGAATTTTTCTCGAATCATTTCCAAAAATTCAAAAATCACATGATTTCCATTTTGAAAAAAAAATGTTTTGATTATTAAAAAAAAAAAAAAATAAAAATTCCAGTTTTTTTATTTGTGTTCACCTCAACCAAAAAAATCAAAAATATTTCTTAAAATTTTAAAGTGAGTGAGAGAGAGAGACAGAGAAAGAGAGAGAGAAAGAAAAAGGAGGGAAATTGAAAAAAATATTTTCGTTTCATCTGAATTTGACAGATCGTTGGGAAATTGGCCAATTTTTATTTTATTTCGAAAGCAAAAAAAACGAAGAAAATTGAGAAAATAATGGTGGAGAGCCGACGAGAAGCTGAGACAACGAAAGGAAAAAAGCTGATGTTTTCGTAAATAAAAAATGTTGGATTTGATGAAAGATTTGAATATAAAGAGAGAGAGAGAAAGAGAGAGAGAGAGAGAGAGAGAGAGAGAGAGAGAGAGAGAGAGAGACAGAGAGAGAGACAAATACTTCCCTTTGTAAGAAAAAAAAGGGGAAAAGGAGGTTGGTTAAGCAGCAAAAAAATTAGAAAAGGAAAATTCTTTTTTTATGAAGAAAAAAACTAAAAAAAAATGATACAAAAATGGGAAAAAAGGAACCGAAACTCAAACATTTTTTGATTTTTAGAACCATTTTTTCGACTTTTTCAAACTTGAAACTTCAAATTTCATTTTAAAAAACTTTTTTTTTTCAATCGAAAAAATGAAAAATTGAAATTCCCAAGAGAAAATATCAAGCGAATATTAAAAAAGAAAAAAATTCTTTGATGAGAGTTGCTTATTTTTAAGAGGTTTTGTATTAATTTCCTTTTCTCTCTCTCTTTCTCTCTCTCTCTCTCCTCTCTCCTCTCTCTCTCTGTCTCTCTCTCTCTCTCTCTCTAAGTCATTCTCTAATATAATAAACCTAATAAAAAAAAAGAGGGGGGGGGGGAAGAAAAATAATAAAAATACTTCCTTATATTTCTATTTTTCCTTTACTTTTTTGTATGAATTTTATTGAAAAAAGGAAAAAAATTGATTTTATTTGAATCTTAATTAAAAATTAATGATTTCTCATTAAAAAAAACGTCATTAAAAGGAAAAAAAAATTTATTCTGAAACATTTTTACATTAATTTTTTTCTATTTTTAGCATTTTTACGAATTTTATTTAATATTCATTTACATTTATGAATAAAAATAGAAAAAAAATGGATTGAAATCAATAATTAATAAGGAAGCAACAAGAGTGTATGTTGTGTATGAGAGAGAGAGAGAGAAGAAAAAAAAAATCAATAAATCAATGATTGATAATAATTATTATTTGGTCATCTCTCATTTTATCGCATTTTTATTTTTATTTTTTAATTAAAACTCACTTTTAAATTTTTTATTTTTTGTTGATGCTCCTCCGCCCCCTCCCCCGCCCCCCATCTGACCACCGACACCTTTTTTTTCTGGTTTGGTTTTTGCTGGTTGCTGTTGTTGGTTGTTTATTTTCATAACAAAAAACATGAAAGACGGGGGGGGGGGGAAGGGGGGCGAATGTAATTTGATCTATTTCGTATTTTCAGGAGTAAATTGGGGAAAAAATAGTAGGCGGGGGGGGGGGGGGGGGGGGGGGGGGTGGACACGTGCGGTAAAATGAACAGAAGAAGGGAAGAAGAAAAATGTCGAGGAGACTCCCCCCCCTTTCTCCCCGCAGTAAATTTGTATTCGATTTTTAAAATTACAGACATATTTTCTCCCCTTTTTTTTTTGAAATGAAAAATACCAAATATTTTTTGCTGAAAATAACAGAAAAAAATTGAAAATGAGAGGAGAGCAAAGACAATTAGAACATTTTTTTTTTTTTTTTTTTGACTGAGAAGAATAAAAATAACAAAAAAACGAGGAAAACGGAAGAAGAAGAAGAAAAAGAAGGAGAAGAAGAAAAAGAGGAAAGAAAGAAAGAGAGAGAGAGAGAGAGAGAGAAGAAAAGTTGTAGGGCATAAAGTGGAAGAGAAATGACGACGACTCATAATTAGATAGTATTGGTGTTGGAGAGAAATAGAATGTTGAAATGAGCAAAAAAAGGGGTGAAGACGAAGACGAAGACGAAGAAAATCGATAAATAACATAAGCCGCCGACACAGAGACACAGAGGCACAGAGGCACAGAGAAAGAGAGAGAGAGAGAGAGAGAGAGAGAGGGGGGGGAAAATGAATGAAGCCCATTTGTGGAATTGAAAAGAATAAATGAGAGATTTTCAATTTAATCTTTAAATTTTCTATTTTCAAATTAATTTGAAATTTGAAAAGAAACCCGGGGGGAGGGGGGGGGGGGGAGAAAAAGGGTTTTTTCGTTAAAAATTAATTGGGAATTTGAAGAGAAAAAAAAAACAATTTTAATCATTTTTAAACACAATTTTAGGTTTGAAAAAATTGTTTTTTTTTTTTTTTTTTTTTTTTGACAAAAACAAAAAATAAACAAAAATAGTTTTTTTTTAAATTTGCGTGGGAGTAAAAAACTCTGAAAAAATGGCTGAAAATAATAAGGTGAAGTGAAAAAAAAGCGGTTGAGATTACGATTGATTCAATATTTGAATTTTTGCAAGAAGAAAAATATTTAATTTTCCCGCCGCAAAAAAAAACCAATGATTTTTGATGTTTTTTTTCTTCTTCGTTGACTTTTTTCATTAACAGCTGTTTTCTTAATTTTTCGTTTTTTTTTCCTTTTTTTGAGCTCCAAACACAAAAAAAAAAGTGCAAAAGCCTTTTTGTTCCCCTCCCCCCTCATTAATTTCCAATAATTCAAGTCTCCACCGATGAAGAAGAAGCAGCGAAAAATTGAATTTTTGTGAATTTTCAGACAAAAAAAAACGAATGAAATTTGAAAATTATTTTCTTGGCATTGATTTAAGCACTCAACAGGTGATTTCAGCTATTTTTGTGTCGAGAAGAAACGTTTTGTGGGCGGCGCGCCGAATCCAATTAAAGACAAATTTTCAGATCAAATGTGTTGTGGTGAACTCAAACCGAACAATTATTCATCGAGATTCGATTCAATTTTCCGATCATGTGGAATTGAAGGAATTCGGGTGAGCAAAAAAAGAAAACAAAAAATGACTGGGGAAGAAATTGGTCGATTTTGAAGGACAAAAAATGGAGCAATTCATGATTGTGATGGACAAACAGTTTGTTCACCAGTTTTGATGTGGATCAAATCTATCGATTTATTGATCGAAAATATGTCGAAAATCGATGGTTTAATTGAAAATATTAAATGCGTATCAGGCTGTGCTCAGGTTTCCAAATTTTTCTAAGAAATTTCCAAAAAAAAAAAAAAATTTTTTTTTTCCTTCAGCAACATGGAACAGTTTATTGGAAAAGAGGAAGTGAGGAAATTTTGAGGAATTTAGACCCAAATTTGTCATTGGAAAATCAATTAAAAGTGAAATTTAAAATTTAAAAAAAAAAAAAATTTCGTTTTTTTTTTTTTTGCAGAATTGTTTTTCACGAAAAAATAGTCCGATTTGGATGGATTCCAGCACTGAAAAACAGTGTGAAAAGCTTGAAGAATTTGTTGGAGGAGCTGAGGTTTTATCAACAACAAAAAAAATCAATAAAAAATATAAAAAATGTTAAGAAAATGAGCCAATTGACTGGCTCACGAGCTCATCATCGTTTCAGTGCAGCTCAAATTTTGAAGTTTGCTGAGCAAAACCCAAAATTAATGGAAGAAACTGAGGTTTTTGAAATTTTTTAAAGAAAAAAAAACAGAAAAAAATTTCCAGAGAATTTCATTAATTTCCTCATTTTTGGCTTCACTTTTCATTGGAAAATATTCACCAATCGATTTTACAGATGGAAGTGGAATGAATTTGATGAAAATTCAGACGAATGAATGGAATTTTGAAATTATCGATTTTATTTCGAAAAATTTGAGGGAAAAATTAGGAGAATTAATTAATCCAAATGCTTCTTTGGTAAAAAAAAAACCCAAAAAAAAAAAAAATTTTTAATAAAAGAAAAATTAAAGGGAAAAATTGATAAATATTGGCAAGCAAAGTATGGTTTTTCATCAGAATGCTTTATTCTTCCATTTTTAGGCGATAATCCATGTAAGCTTTCTCTTCGCTCCGCCCCCCCCCCCCTTTTTTTTAAGAAAAAGAAAAAATTCAATGGAAAAATTGAAATTTTAGGAATTTCTATTAAATCTTTTTCTGATTTTATAATTCGAAATATTTAAGGAAAAATATTTTCTGAAAATAGAAAAGGAAACAAATGTTTGCTTATTGTTTCTTGTAAATCTCGAATGGATTAGGAATCTCTGATTAATCTCTGATAATAAAACTGATAAGATCTCTAGTTTGTAGTCTCTCTCTCTCTCTCTTCCTCTCTCTTTCTTTCTCTCTCTCTTTCTTTCTCTTTTTTTCTAACTCTCTTTCTCTCTTTTTCTCTCTCTCTCTCTCTTTCTCTTTTTCTCTCTCTCTCTCTCTCTCTCTCTCTCTCTCTCTCTCTTTCTCTTTTTCTCTCTCTCTCTCTCTGTCTCTCTCTCTTTCTCTAGCTCTCTCTCTTTCTCTCTATTTTTCTCTAACTCTCTCTCTCTTTCTCTCTATTTTTCTCTAACTCTCTCTCTCTTTCTCTCTATTTTTCTCTAACTCTCTCTCTCTTTCTCTAACTCTCTCTCTTTTTCTCTCTCTCTCTCTCTTTCTCTCTTTCTCTAGCTCTCTCTCTTTTTCTCTATTTTTCTCTAACTCTCTCTCTCTCTTTCTCTCTCTTTCTCTAGCTCTCTCTCTTTCTCTCTATTTTTCTCTAACTCTCTCTCTTTCTCTCTATTTTTCTCTAACTCTCTCTCTTCTCTCTCTCTCTCTCTCTCTCTCTCTCTCTCTCTCTCTCTCTCTCTCTCTCTTATTGTGTTCTTATTTCAGCTTCATTAGCTGGATTGTGCTTGTCACCAAACGATATTGGAATTTCGCTTGGAACGAGCGATACAATATTTTTTCGAACCAAACAATTTCAGCCATCAATTGATGCGCATATTTTTGGCCATTTTTCAGACTTTGATGAATTTATGGTGATGGTTTGGTAATTGAAGAATCAATTCCAGACAAACAAAGAAAAGCAAAAAAATATTTCTTTTGAAGCTTCAAAAATGGATCTTTAACACGAGAAAAAGTCCGAAAAATGATGAATTGTGATTGGGATCAATGGCAATCAATAATCAATAAAACCAAACCGGGAAATTCGGGAAATATTGGTTATTGATTTTTTTTCAATTGATTTCATTTTTTATCGATTTTTTTTGAGGATTTTTTTTCGATTCTGATGAAATCGCGCCGAGACTTCGAAAATCATCACATTTAGTCGATTCAAATGGCAAATCTGTCGAGAATTTCGAAATTCATGTTTCCCTCTTTTTTTTTCTTTTGAAATTCAATCAATAATTGGATTTTTTCAGACATTTTGTCGAGCAGTTTTTGAAAGTCAATGTTTTCTTAAATTAATTTATGCACAAAAAATGGGATTTCAGTTTAAGCCAGGTTTCTAAAATTTATAAAAATAAATTTATTTAAAAATTCTTTTTAAAAATCAATTAATTTTCTTAAACAGAAAGCCGACTTTTAGTCACTGGCGGAGCATCGAAAAATCAAGCGCTTCTTCAAATGCTTTCAGATGTTTTCAATTGTGAAACTTTTACAATTTCAGTTGAAGACTCGGCTGCATTGGGCGCCGCATATCGCGCAAAATACGGTAGTTACAGTAATTTCCATCAATTTTTCATTCAATTTTGAAGCTTTTGATCAACCATCAATTCCATATCATAAATATTATGAAAATTCAAATATTCATCATTCGGCTAGTCCAAATCAACAAAATGCTCAAATTTACAATAATCTTTTATCAAAATTTGAAAAATTATTCAACATTATCAATCAATAAAAATAATTATTTGACATGAAAAATGGGAAAAAAAAATCAATAAATCGACTAGACAGTTCAAACTAATTTTGAAAAAGAAAATCAATAAATAATTAAATATGATGATACCGGTTATCAGAAATTCATATACTGGAGGAATTTTAAAACGAAAGTGAATTTGAAGTTTTGCCAAAAAAAGAAAAGTGATTAAGAAAATCAATAAATTATGGTTCAGGTTGTGAAAAAGAATCAATAATTGCATGAATATTTGTATATAATCCAGCCGTGATTGCAAAGCATCCAATACAAATCACAATTACATTTATGATGATTTTTGTCATTCTTTGACGATATGTCAATAATCCTTTCCAATCAGTCCAAAATGTAATCATTTCAAATACTGGCGGGAAAATTAATGCGCACAGTGTTCCGCTTGTCACTCCAACTAATGGAATCATGATTTCTAATTTTGGAATGAGCACAGCCATTAAATAAGTGATGATAACCCAAAATACGCGAAATCCTTTATCTGATAACCATTTTGGACAATTTGGGAATCTTGCTCCAAATTTTCGACGGAATCCATTGAAAAACATGTCATAAACCACATACATTGCAATTGAATTTCCAAGTAACGATTGTAGCATCAGAAATACATTTACAGTTGAATATAATCTGAAATTCGATTTTTCTTCTCTCAAATTTTATTGATTCCTTTTTATTACCCTTCTTTTGGTACATTTGTTGTAATTGTTGGCGCAATTGAATCTCCGAAACCCGTATAACCAAAAAATCCAAGAGCCGTCATAAACGCTGTACAAATCATCATTGTTGTTGGAAGAACCCCAAATGGAGCTAAAAATGCTGCCGGGTTGTCTAACTTATTTTCAATTGGCAATATCTTTAAATTTGTTTTTCTTCTTTCTTTTTTTTCGAAAACCAAAAAACTACCACCAACCATTGTCTGTCCTTCAAAGGCGTACATGCTCATTCCGATCATTGTCACAGTTCCAGTAAAATTTGTATACGCTGGTAACCGATCCCATTTATTTGGTTGTCTGTTTAAATTTTCAAATCAATAAAATTTGATTTAAAAAATTGAAAATGAGTAAAACCCCTACTGAACAGTGAATTGCATGATAACTGCTGCTCCAATAACAAAAAAAATTGATGAAATCAAAGCGAAAAACGAAACAATTCTCATTTCGGTGAACATATTGGTCAATAAAATAAAAAATAATGAAACTGTAGCCATTAAAATGATTTGTTGATGACGTGTTCCTCCTAAATGATCCCCCACCAAATTTACCTTAAATTCAATTAAAAATTAAATTTAAATGAAAAGAAAAATGTTTTGACTAACCAAATTATCTGAAATGAAAAGAATTGCCACACTGCACATTCCAAGTTGATAAAATAAAATGGTGATATTCACCACGTACCTGAAAAAACGGTTAATTTATGGTCTTGAAGAGAAATTATTTGTTTACATCATAGCTTTACTATTATTTCGAAGAAATCTGATATCACTATAATCACAAACTTTTTTTGCAAAATGCCCATAATCCAATGCAGATCGGTCTGATCTGAAAATTTGATGCTTTTTTTTTCAATTTAAAGATTTAAAAAAATAAGAAACTTTTTAGCCAAATGTTGACTTGCTCGAACAAGAACATGATTTCCGTACCAATTAAGACCAGCAATAACAAATGACATAACGAATGATACCTGAAACAAAAGGAAATATACAAATTTTGAATGTTTTTTGCAATAAAATAACCCATAATCCTCCAAGCTTCCATGCGTATGGTAATGAGAAGCAACCAGCATTGAACATTGATTTTGAAAGTGTCAAAACAGCTCGAGTTGGACTGAAACAATTTATTTTAAATTGATTCTTAAATTGAAAAAAAAAACCTGATAACATCACCGCTTCGTTCAGGCGTTTGAACTAAAGCTCTTCCATCATTCATTGATTCATTATCTCCTTCGTTACTAAATGATCTTTCTCGATTTTCTTCCTCCTCGCTCATTCTAAACATTTTTTAAATCAAATTCAATTTTTTAAATATAAAAAGCCAAAATATTTTTCGAGGATTTATAACTCCAATAAAAATTGAAGAAAATGTTCATTTTTCAGAAGTATTTATTATTAAAGTCAAATTTTTTAAAAATTAATTAACATTTTTGATATAAACACGCTTTCCGCAGCAAAATGTTGCTTTAACATCAATTTGCTCATCGATAATAACAAAATCCGCAATTTTTCCAACATCCAAAGATCCTTTTTTATCATTTATTCCAAATAATTTGGCTGAAAATTAAGGGAAAAAAGTTGAATTAAAAAGAAAAATTCAAATCTAACCAGGTTTTTGTGTTGCACATAATAAAGCTTCTTCAATTGAGCAATTCGTTGTTTTGATTAAGTGACGAATACAAAACGGCATATTTGCAACACTAAACATTTGAAAGAAATAAAATTTGCTTCTTCAATTTATTTGAAAACCTTCCAGCAGTTGTTGTTGTTCCTTCAAGAATTGCTTTTAACCCATTTACATGTATAATTTGTGATCCTAATCGATGAACTCCATCTTTCATTCCTAAAGCTGCAATTGCATCAGTTACTAATATCATTCCATTTGAATTTGTTCTAAAATATTTTATTTTAAAAATTTCCAAAAAAAAAAAATGAAGAAAAATACCTGAAAGCAATTCTTAATGCAGAATCATGAGTATGAATTCCATCCGATATAATTCCATAGAATAATTCTTTGTCATCTTTTATTTTATCAGATGTTAAAAGCCCGATTAATCCAGGATCTCGATGATGATACTAAACATTTGATTTTCTTTCATTGCAAACAATATTAAATCATCAAACCGATTGCATTGCATTGAATAAATGAGTAATCATTTTTGCCCCATTATTGATCGCTTTTTCACCATTTTCTAAATTTGATGATGAATGACCAATCGATACATTTACGCCATTTTTAACCAAATATCTTTGAAAACAATTCTATTTTAATACAAATTCTACATCAAAAATCCTAACCGAATTGCTTTCTGCGCTCCTTCCAATTCCGGTGCAACAGTTATCATCGCAATATTCTTCAAATCTCCAAACATCTCCTTCACTTTTGATTCAGGATCATCACCAAAACTTGATATTACAAAATGTTTTGGATGGCATCCTTTTTTTTCAGCCGAAATGAAAGGACCCTCAAGATGAGCACCTAAAATCATTTATTTTTTTTATTGTTTTAAGCTTTAAATGATTACCTATAATTCCAGCGCCATCAATTGATCCATTTGTTGGTTGTAAGAGTGGTAAAACCTGAAGAAGCGAAAGAATTCTTCTTAAAACAAATATAAAATCAACGATGACTCATTTTTAGAACATTTCGAAACAAAAATTGTTTTTTTTTGTTTCAAAATTTGAAAATTTTTCAATTTTAAATAAAAACAAAAACGATTGACCAAGTGAGAAAAAAAGAATGGAAACAGCGGATGAATGGAAATTCGTAAATGACGACAAACTGTGATCCTCTCTGCGTCTCTTACTCTCTAAAGTATACAACTTTTTTTTAGTTGTCTGTTCAGCTGGTAAAAAATGAATGAGAAAAAGAGTGAGGAAAATAATAATAATTTGATTGAATTTCAATTAAAAACGATATTGAATTAATATTTTTTTCGAAAAATTAATTTGAATTTGTTCGAAATTATCAAAAAATCAAAAATCAAACGATGAAAACAAGTGAAATGATTCGTTGGATTTTAGAAAGGAAAAAAAAAGAGAAAAACAAACAATTTGGAAGAAAAATAAAAGAAGAAGAAAGAAAGAAAGAAAAAGAAAATGGTCAAAGAAATGGAAAAAAAAGGAAGGAGAAGCGGCCAGTCCATCAATTTATAAATTAAAATGAGGAACGGAAAAAATAAAATAAATTTTTATTTGATTTAAAAATAAAATTTCTTTTGTTGATTTTTAGAATATTTATGATGAGAAAAGAGAAAGAAAAAAGGTGATAAAAGCCAAGAAATTGTTTCAAATTGTACCTAATAAAAAGTGCAATGAAAAATAGGAAAAATTGTAGAAAAAAAAGAAAGAAAAGATAACTGATAATCAATGAGCAACTAACAAAGGAGATAAAAAAGGGGGGAAATTGATAAAAAAAACCTTTTTATAAAGATCTGAACAGCTTGTAATGATCGTTGGCGCAAAACCTGTCACACCAAATTGTAAAAGCATTTTCGCGACTTTTTTCAAATTTTCACAATAAAATTGATCAGTTGATTCATACGTTGAAAAATCAACACCAAATCCACCATTGATTTGAGAATCAATAAATCCTGGACAAATTATGTTTCCTTCACAATTTATCTGTCAAATTTTTATTTTTTTTTCACTTATTTTTTAAATTTAATTTACCTGAATATCAGCAACTTTTTTCTCAATAAAAAACACATCTGCTTCATTTAAAATTATTCCATTTCGAACCTAAAAATTCAAATTTTTTTCTAAATTTAAATAAAAAAATAATTTTTTCTCACCCATAAATGTTTATCTTCAAGTTTTTTGTCAACAAGAACTCGACAATTTATAAATTGAAGCAATTTTTCATCAACATTGGTTTCCAATAATTTTGAATTATATTTTATTAGCATTTTTGCCTTTTTTTTCCTAAATAAAAATAGAAATAATAATAATGATTATTATTATTATTATATATTTGTTTATCTTATCAACCATTTCATTGATATTTTTTTTATTGATTTTCAGAAAACTCTGAAAAAATTATTATTATTATTTATATATTTTTTATTTGATTTAAACAAAAAATTTGAAAACGTGACACGGTTTATATTAGATGAAATATTTTTTATTTGAATAATTATTTACAATAAAGTGATAGGAACCAAATAAAAAAAAGAAAATGTCTGATGAGGATGATGATGATCTTAACTTTAAACCAGTTTTCATTTTTATTCAAAATGTTTTACAAATTTATCAAAAAATCAAAATATTTTGAAGGGAACTGAAATATCGAGTGGAAAAGCAACATATTCGGTTATAAAATTACTTGGTGAAGGTGGATTTGGAGCTGTTTATAAGTATTTTTTGGAATGATTTTTTCATTTTTTTTTCCGCTTCAAATTTAAAGAGTCAAAGATGTTAAAACATCAGTGATTTGTGCAATGAAAGTTGAACGAAAAATTGAGAAAAGAAAACATTCAAAACTTAAAATGGAAATTGCCATTTTAAAACTCGTTGGATCATCAAAACATTTTACTCAAATTGTTGATCGTGGAAAAAAAGAAAAAGAAGGATATTTTTTTTTAGTTATGGAATTGGTTGGAAAAAGTTTAGCTGATTTGAAAATCGAACGAGATAATAAAGTTTTCATTTTTAATTTTTGCCAAATTCTTAATTTTAAATTTAGGTTTTCTCTTTTGCAACTGGTTTAGGAACTGCCAAGCAATGCTTAGAAGCTTGTGAAGAATTACATAAACACGGATTTATTCATCGGGATTTAAAACCTCAAAATTATGCCTGTGGATTAGAACCCAAAAAACACTTGATTTATATTCTTGATTTTGGAATTGCTCGAAAATATTTAAACACTAAAAATGAACTGAAAACCCCACGTGAAAGTGTTGGATTTAAAGGAACTGTTCGTTTTGCTCCAATTGCTTGTCATCGTGGAACTGAAATGGGACCAAAAGATGATTGTGAAAGTTGGTTTTATCTTCTTCTTGATTTGATCTTAGTTGGAGGATTGCCATGGCGAAAAATTAGCGAGAAGAATGAAGTTCTAAGATGTAAGGAAGAATGTCGAAAAGAAAAACGAGAAGCATTATTTAATGGAATAAAACATACAAATGAGCTTAATCGAATTCTTGATTATATTGATAAACTTCAATATGTTGATCATGTCGATTATGAATTTATTTACAAATCCTTAGAGGAGGTTTTTTTTTTATTTTAATTTTTTTTTCAAAATTCTATTCAATTTCTAGGGTTGTACTACGGCTGGATTAAAAATTGATGCTCCATTTGACTGGGAAGAAGCAAATTAAGTTACATTTATTGAAATAAATAATGAAAAAAAATTTTTAAAGTTTTTTAATTTAAAATTTCATTTGCACGTTTGTAAGACGCATCTACTGTCTAAATATTTAATAAATTATCTGCAAAGTGGTCAAAAACTAACTTTTGTCACTTCTTTTATTGTTGTTAATGCTCTAGTGAACACTTTGGTAGAGCTAGCTGTTGGGTAAATTATTACAGTTCCAGAATGTTGATCGATACATCTTAAACACGTCAATTTTTTTCAAATAAAAATAAATTGTAGTTTTACCCATTCAACGTTTTATCTAAAACCATTTTACTGATAGCTTTCTCAATTGGTGAAATAGTCATTCCAATTGATCTTGCAATAAAGGATAATTCAATTTCCGAATATGGCTCAATAATTCGAGAAATTTCTTTTTCCAGCATGTTTCTTTCTAAATTTTGAGAGTGAACTGAAACCACCTTATCTTCTACTAATTCTTCTTTGTAATCGTTTAAAGCTTTTTGAAATAATTTTAAGCTTCTCTTCTGAAAAGCTTCTGCCATTGCTCGAATCGCATCTATTGATTTGCCTTTAACATTTGCCATTTCTTTTGTTGCCATCATTGCAGGAATTTGTTCTGCCTCGTTGACCATTATCTGAAAATAATTAATTTTAATTTGAAAATGTTTCACATATTTGATCAACTTTGCACAGAATCATATATTTTAGAGCAAGGATGGCATTTTTTTTGTCGTTTAAAGTTGAATATCCTTCAAATGCTTCATAAAAATACGAATATGACGTTTTAAAATCTCTTTCTTCTGCGGAATATAAGACACCGGATTGAAGATCAATTGAAGCCTGAAAAATTGTTAATTTTGAAATTGAATTTAAAAATAAATTTAAACTTGTAAAACGGTAGAAACATAAGTTCCATTAGCTGTTGTTTTTGCAGCAACAAGAGCACACTTAGATTTTGCGAAATTATTAAGACAGAATGAGCTTTTACTTTCTTCTAGCGAAACTTCAATCAGCAATTCTTTATCATCTAGTTTTTTCAGTTCTGATGCCAAACGAATCGCTAAATTCCGTTTAATTCATTAGAAGCAAGCATTATTTTGTAAAAAAAATACCGAGTTTTTGAGCTTCTGTGTATTTTTTAATGGAATTATACAACTTAATAAGCCGAGCTTCAAGACTTCTACGCAAAAATTCTCGGTGATTTGTTTTCGACCATTCGATTGAATTTTTTAGCATTGCAACCTGATAATTTTTTTCAATTAATTGATTTAACAAATAAATCATACTTTTTCATCATTTCCTTGATCAATTGATAGTGATAATTCAATAACATCTCTGATTATTTTGCCTGCACGAGCTTTACCAACCATATCATAAAATGGTCTAACAGCCAACAAAAGAGCTTGTATACCTTAAACATTTACTTTCTATTTTTTTTAAAATATAATTACCTACCAGCAGCATCTTTTTCAGCTGTTAATTGTTTTGCATACGAAAGAATTAAATTTTCACATTTTTTAGTATCTTCTTCAGTAGATTTCAAGTTATGATTTGATACTTAAAAAAACGATTTTTTTTGTTTTTAAATAAAAAATAAACATTCACTTTAAAAAAACATAACATTTTAACTTGAACAGGTTTTGCACTCACGATTAAAACCTTTATTTAAAAAATGGTGTGCGCCTTTAAACAATTAGATACGGTTTCTATTTCAAATGATATATTATTTCCCAAAAAAACTTCCCGGACAGTATTTTTATTTTTTTCATTTTTTTAAATTGTTTCTAATTATTAAATTTAATTTATACGTATACTTTCAAGTTATTTACAATTGTTAACCCAAAATCCACTAAATAAAAGCCGTTTACCTTCATTTTCAACTATTTTTAAAGTAATCGGAGTTGACGACATTATTTGATTGAAAATTGCCTTTTAATCATCATTTTTTTTTAATTTAAATAATTTCCACGCATTTCGAAAAAGGGTCACGTTCACGTAAAAATTTTTAATGTTTAACAATTCAAAAGTTAATAAATGTTTATTTTTCCTCAAACTTTTTCAGTTATTTCTTTTTTTGAGTTTCTCGAATTTTTTTCTGAAGTGTTTGAAAAGTTTGACGATTCAGAAATTGATGAAAGCGTTGAATTATTGATAATTGATGTAGTTGATCTCATTGAAACTGGGATAACATTTTCCTTAAAAAAATAAATAATTAATCTCGTAACATTCAAAATAATTGCAAAGGTTGAAATGAAGAGTTAAAAAAGTAGTCCAATAATTTTATTCTATAGGAATGTTAAAACTTACATCGGTATCTGTTTCTTCTTCATCACTCAAATTAGTCTTTCGAGTTTTTTTAAGCTAAAAAATAAAATTGTTCAAAATATTTGACTAATATTCTTTACGTTTCTACAATCATCAACATCTGTTATTAAATGACATAAACATTTTGTGCTTAAAAAAGCACTTCTTGTTCGTGGAGAAACAACAGATTCGATTTCATTATCATCTTCTAACATGTTTCCATGCAAATTTTTCCAAAACGTATAACACCAAACAGTCACACCAATCCCAACAGAAACGGATAATAATATTTTATCAGAATAAGGTAGTTCGACTCTCAAATTTTTAAAGATATTAAACGAATTATTAGTTGAAATACCTATAAATATCCATTGTTATGACAGTTATAGTTCGTTCAATAAAATGAAATGAATTATCTGTTTTCAATTCGAGATTTACGTGGTTTTAATTTTTTTTTCATATTAAATTTGGATTTTTCAGCACATTAACAAGGATCACACGACGCGAACCGTTCAATTACATTGAAATTTCGTTAATAAGTTGAAATTTAAAAACATTTAATATATATAATAATATGGATAACGAGAATAATGAAACTTTTTTGTCTCTAAATAAATTGTCATGGAAAATTGTACCACAAGTTTGTTTTAACAGTTATCATGTGATATTCAAAGATTTTTTCCAGATAAAATCTACTCAGAATAAATTAAAATCAAAGGTTTTTGAATATTTAAGCTCAAATAATGAGTAAGGCTAAAAGCTAACATTTTATTATCTAACTACTCCTGTTCAGGAAAAAATCAGATGTTGAATCATTTGTATGGAATTGGTCGCCTTGTGGAAGATATGGAATTGATATGCCTGTTATAAATTGAAATTAGTAAAATATATATATATATAAAATTATTGCAGGGTGGTCGAGATATAGTTGGTTTCAAAGAAAAAGAGTTTATAGCTGTATTTGATCTCTATCAATTATCATGGCAGTTCTATAAAGTTGTTGGAATCACTTTTCTTGTGAGTTGTTTTTTTTTAACATTTTAAAATTGATTTTATTTACAGATTCCACGAGTAGCATTTATTTATTGGATTTCAGTAGATATCATTGTTTTTGTTGAATTGATTGTAATCGATTTTTTCAATAATTTTAACTAAATATTTTGATATTTTCAGAAAGAAGAAGATGATATAAATGAAACTGAAGTCGATCTGGAATTTAAGCAAGTTTTCTTAAAAATTGATCACGAAAAATCAATTTTAAAATGTATTCAATCATGGTAACTTTTTCTTTATATTTATAAGCTTTAAATTTTCTTAAATCTGCTTTTAGTGTTTACAAAACGCATTTATCAGTTCCAATAACTTATTGGTATCATATTTTTGAAAATCGTCGTGGAGAACCATTTATTGACAGAAATAGAAGTATGCGTTAAAAAAAATTCCAGAATTTTGTAATTTGTTTCATTTTAATAGATTCTTGGTTAGTTTTTTCAAATGCCAAAGACTACTTGATTCTCATCCCATTTGTGCCAACAAGTAAATGTAATGAAGTCAAATATATAAAATTCAATATTATAAAATTATTCGAAGAGCGTTATGGTTGGTAAAAAGTATTTAACAAATTTAAAGAAAAAAGTTCGCAGGTGAGACAAACTCATTGGATCCATTTTTATCATCACACTTTGTGCCACACGTGTTTAAAAATGAAATAAACTTTTTTCTTCAAAGTGAACCAATTGATGATAATTCAGAATTTTCACCCAGAGTTCAGAATTCAAAATTAAGAATTCATCATTTGAATGTAGATTTAGCTGAAGTTTTGTATGAGAATGAATTTCAAGATTATGATTCGAACGAAAAAGAAATGATAATTTCAATGAGTTTGTAGATTAAAATATTATTTTTATAAAGTAAATGACAGTTTTTAGATGATATTAAATGGATTCGAGTTATCGACTTTGATGAAAATAGCTCACAGAAAAGCTTTAAAAATATAACTCAAATCGGAAAAATGTTGACAATTACAGAATGGAGATTTAAAGATTCAAATCAAAGAGAAGCTGAAAGATTAGCAACAGTAAAAAATACGACAAATATTGAATAATTAAAAATAAATTTAGAAAATTGGAAAATGGGAAAATAGGTGGAGAATTGACGATAATTTGAAGTTTATAGTGATCAATTTGGAATCAGGAGTTTTAAGAAAATTCAAAGCGTCAATTTCAATGTAAATTTTTGTTTATTTGAAATAAATTGAAAATAATTACATTTTCAGAACAGATGTTGTTATACCGCATCCAAGTGGACCAATGTTAATGTTCCGATATAAAGAAAATTATGGTCTGATTTATGAAAAAAAAATATTTGTGAAAGAAAAAGGCAGATTTTTACAGGAATGTGTATGAGTGAATTACCATATTTTAATCCGTTTTCACTATTTATAAAATCAATGAATGTTGTCAACAAATGTATATATATCGATACGACTTATAAAAAGTCCTATCTTATTTTTAAAAATTTATGGATGATCCTGTTTTTTTTTCAGATACAACACAATTGAATCAGAAATTTCTAATGAACATTAACGGTTAAGAAAAAACCATTGTGTGATTCTTATTTTAATCTTTTTCCTAGAAAAATACTTAAAACCTGTAGAATTGTAGGATTTAATCTTATCTTATTTTTATGTTGTATAATAATATTTTAATTTAATCAAATATTTTTTTTTGTATAACAAATTGATCGTTTAGAAAACAATTTTTTTGTTTTACAACCGGCTGTGAACATTTTTTATGCCTCCAAGTTGTTATTTCTTTTTTCGAAATTTGAGATTTTTATCCGAAACAGTCTGTATGAAGAAAGACTCTAATAAATAATGTTTCATTTGTTTCTTTTTTAAATAGCACATTAATCGATAGAATTGAGTATATCTAAAAATAAAAGAAACCGTAAAAAATATGTAAAGGACTTTAAGCAAAAAAAATAAATTAATTAAAGGGCAAGAATTTCAACCCACAAATAAAATCAAACTTTAACTATCTCCAAGAACACGGACATGATCGTACTTCTTCTTCTTTTGCCAACTTTGGTGGCCCCAACGTTACAACATTTGCTGGAAAAGGTAATTTTTTTAAATAAAAATTTTAAAAAACTAACGTTGATCACTGGGTTCATCATTCACAACTCCTGGCAAAGCGGTTGCAATTTTACGGAAAAGCTGAAATTAAAAAAATTAAAAAAAAAGAATTTCAAAATAAAAAAAGAATCAAAAACCTGTTTAACATTATAACCGACTTTTGCTGATGTTTCAATAAACATCACATTGAGATCTTTGGCTTTTTGTTCACCGTCTTCAATTGAAACTTGTCTAAGTTTAAAAGTTTTTTTTAAAAGTAAATAATTTAGAAACCTTTTATCAGCTAAATCAGTTTTATTTCCAACTAAAACAATAATAACATCACCGCCTCTTTCAGTTCGAACATCATCAACCCATTTTGTTGTTTGATGAAATGAATTGGCATCTGTTAACAATTTATTCAAAAAAAGTTATTTTTTTAAATAAAAGTAACTTGTTATATCATAAACAACAACAGCTACACTTGAATCCCGAATATATGATGGTATTAATGATCGAAAACGTTCTTGACCAGCTGTATCCCATAATTGAAGACGAATCTTTAATAAATAATTCATTTAAAGCTTTGAAAAATTGAATGTCTTACTGTTCTATCTTCTAAATACATTGTTTTACTCAAAAAATCAATACCAATTGTTGCTTGATAAGTATTATCGAATGAGTCATACATAAATCTTGTAATTATGGAAGTTTTTCCTACTAAAAACCTTACTTTTTAAGGTAATTTTTCAAAAAACTGATTTTTATTTACCGCTTTGTTCTCCTAGGAAAACAAGTTTGAATTTTTTAAGAGGATTCCCGTATTCGGTTGTCATCTGAAAATTATGTTGATTTAAAAAAGTTTTTGGTTTTCTTATCAAACACGAGTCGAAAAAAATTTTAAAATTATGACCTAACATTCATAGACTGTTAATTTGGTGTTTTAGGCCATGTGACGGCTGGCGGAAGTTCAAAACAATTTTTGAAAAACAAAAATACAAATAACAAATATTTAAAATTCCGTAAAGCCAATAAAATATGAAAAATATTAATCGCTTTAATTTATCATTTAAATAAAATCGATATTTGCATTTTATGGAAAATGACAATTAAAAATTAAAAAAGCAATAAAACGTTACGAAATAAAGAAAACATTTTAAAATTAAAAAAAACTTGAAAAATTAAATAAAAAACACATAAGGGACCAAGAAGACAATGAAAACTAAAAGAAAACGAGAAAAAAACGCATTGAAATGAGTCGAGAAGAAAAGAAATTGAAACGCCTGGTGGGAGAGAAGCTGAATTGTTGGTTACATTTGAAACGAGCCAGAAACCAAAAAAAAAAAAGTTGAGAAACTTAGACATCAAAAGAAAAAGATGCCAAATTTTTGTTTTTGAATTTTATTTTTATAAAAAAGACGGTTTGTGTAAATAATCGATTTTTTATCAATTTTTATTCCAACTAAAAAAAAAAAGAAAAGTGATAAAATATTGAGAGCGATGTGAACATATTAAATATTCTTTCTTTTTTCCTGCAAAAGCAAAAAAAGAGAGAGAGAGAGAGAAAGAGAAAAGAGAAAATCAATTTTTAACCGCAACATCCAGCAATTTTCGGATCAAGTCCTGATCGTTTTGTAATTTGTAATTTTATAAATTCTTCAGCTGAACATGGATGAATTGCAATTGTTGATTTGATATCATCAAATGTTATTCCTTTTTTAAAAGCCACAGCGAACCCTTTGTTGTTAAAAATTTAAACTTTTTGAAGACTTTTCATACCTTGCATTATTTCAGCTGCATTTGGTCCAACAAAATGAAGTCCGATTACATTTTGTGGTTGATTTCGCATACAAATCAACTGAAAATAAAACCTCCCCTCAAAGCTCGAGAGAATTCAATTCAGAACCAACTTTGACATAACAAAATGAAGCATCAGAATCTTGAGTGACAACATATTCGAATGGCGTGAAATACGAATGAAACACTTCAATCTGATCATTTCCATAAACTCGAATCGAATCCTCTTCCGTCATTCCAATGGTTGACAGTTCGATTGGCGTGAAAACTGTTGTCGCCACTTTTTCATATTCGACAATTTGTTTCGAATTTGCGAACAATCTTTGCGCCAACAAGTTTCCGGCTTGAATTGCCAATGGTGTTAATTCAGCTCGATTCTTAAAATCAACATTTCTTTCTATTTTTTTCTTTAAAAATTACTTGAACAACATCACCAATCGCATAAATTCCATCAACCGAAGTTTGATCATATTCATCAGCTAAAATTCGTCCATTTTTTGATGAAATTGCAACATTTGCCTTATCAAGTGATAACCGTCCAATAACTGGATCTCTTCCTTCAACAAATTTTTTTTTGAAAGACTTTTAAGGAAAGAAAAAAAAATGAAAATTCTAGTTACCCACTGCCCAAATAACAGTATCATAATAATCAATTTCTTGATTTGAACTAAAAATTACTTTTCTCCGATTTTTTTCTAATTCAATTTTTGATACTTCGTAACCCCAACGAATTTTAATTCCATGTGATTCAAGATTTGCAATTATTTTTTCGACGCAATCCTTCAAATCATTTTTATTTAAATTCATTTTTGTTTTCCTCTTTTTTTTTAAACTTTATCGAATTGTTTCAACGGCCTCGATCTAATCAATAATTCAACGTTCTGCTCAAGATCTGCTAATAATCCAGCACATTCCAATGCCACGTAACCACCTAAAAAACTCAATTTTTAATCAAAAAATCAATAAATTACTTCTTCTTCTTCTACCTCCAACAACTAATGTTTTTCCAGGATTTTTATTCAAAGAAAACAAATCATCCGAACTGATTCCAAGTTCGGATCCGATAATTTTTGGATATCTTGGTCGAAGACCAGTCGAAATCAATATATTCGGCGCTGTCAAAATATTCTAGGAAAAAATATTAAAATCAATCGATGAAATCGATATTCACCTTTGTTTTTTTCCTGTCAACTCCGTGCGTAATTATAGTTTTGGGATCTTTAAATTCAGCAAACGCATTGAAATATTTGATTTTTCTGCAAACAAAAATTTGTTTCCTTCAATTTTAAAGCAAAACGGAAACTTTTGATTCAATTGAACTCGATAAATCCAATTATTTGCCTTTATTCGATCATTTACAATATTCACTAGCTTTTTCCAATTATGTGCCACATTTTCAGCTCCTTCCCAGCCATATTTTGATGAATTTTTGAGCTGAAAATGATTTCAGAACATTTTTGTTTTTGTTTTCTTCCAAAAAAAAAGAAAAACTTCTCTTCCAACAATCGCTGCTTGATGCATCAACTTTTTCGGAATACAGCCAACATTTGCGCATGTTCCACCAATTCCCCAGCTTGTTCCAGATGGCGTCGGCTCGACCGCGTCAATTAATGCAACTCGAGCCCCAAGATCTGATCTGTAATTCCGCTTTCCTTTTTTTTTTGTTTTCAAATTGTTTCGAGGAGGAAAAAGAATGAAAAAATGTTTGGTTACGCTGCTTTCGAACATGATAATCCACCAGATCCACCACCAATCACAATCAAATCGTATTTTTCGATAGTTTTTGTTGAATAAAATTGAGCCGATTTTAGAATTTGTCGATGATTTAATTTTAAAATCATCTTTAAAATTCTTAACATTTTCAAGCTTAAAAAAGTTTTTTTTTTTTAAATATCGGATTTTAACCATTTAAAAAAAATTTTTTTTTAGAATGAAATTAAAGCTTCATTTCAATTGTGACAAGAAATGGATTATCAGAGATCAATTGAATATTCGAATTTAAGAATTTATTTGATGAGCTCACAACTTTCCCATATTCAAGCTGTAATTTATCTGAAAATATAATTGGCAAAAATTATTCTTTTATTTTTCTTTCATTTTTTCTTTTTTTTTATACTTAATTCCCATTTAAGACCTTTACTTGTCACTTTTGTTGGTTTTTGAATTAATGGAAATATTCCGCACGTTTTTGTGCACATTTCAAAATCGATCAATACTTCTGACGAGCCCTTTAATACAATGAATTTTATTGATTTATTGATTGTTTTGATATTTTTATTTACGTTTGGTAGAGCAAAAACCAAATTTTTTGCATCAAAAACGACAATTCGTGTTTTTAAATCAACAAATTGTGCCAATATTGACAATGTGCTCAATGTTTGATCAAATCTTCCATTTAAACCACCCAAAAGTAGAATATTATCGAATTTCCACTGAAATTTTCAATTCGAAATTTTTCATAAAAATTCAAAACTTCTTTGCTTTTTAATTTATCAAGACAAAAATCAATCGATTTCTTTAAATCCGTAAAATTCTGATCGGGAAGATGAATCAATCTGTCAAGTTGGGATTTTTCTCCGAAAAAAAAAAGAAAATCAATAAAATTCTTACTTGAAAACTTTCTGTTTTTCTTTGATTTGCTCAATTGAGTCGAAATCTCCACAAACATAATTTGGTTTTTTCAAAACGTCCAATCTAGAAACAAAAAAAAATCGATAATTAAGAGAAGAAGAGAAACAAAGAAATTGAAGCCTCAGCAACAACAAAAATTCCTTTCTTTTTTTTCTTTTCGGGATGAGCTTAGAAATAAAATGTGTTGAAGACGTCTGCAATTCTGAAAATTTCAAATAAAAACCTTTCATAAATCCGATTTGATGCTCCATCAGTTGCAATTCGATATTTCGAATTATTCCAGATTTTTTTCCAAATTTCTTCTTCTGACATTTCATCACCGTTTAACCAAATCACCAATGTTTCATCTTAAAAAACCTTTTTCTTCCTTTTTTTCTTCAGAAATTACCTTGATTTTTCAGACAATCAAATGGTTCAAATATTGGTTCAATCATTTTCGAAAAAAAAAAACTTTAAAATCAGCCCAAAACATTTGTTTTTAAATTTTAAAAATAACTTTGTAGAATCCTACAGAAAAAAAATTTGATTTCCTAGAACAATTTTTCGATCAACACATTTATTCTGGAAATTGTCTCAATTAAGAGAACGACAATCGAATGATGCTGTAAGCCAATTCAATGATATTTTCTATTTAATTTAAATTCAAATACATAAATAAGAATACAAATATATTTAGTATGATAAAACTCTAAAATCTAAACATTGATGGAATCAAATGGATTTAAAACGACAATCGAGAATGCAAAAGTTGAAGATGAAATGAAATGAGTAAAAAATAAAAAAAAACCAAATAAAATTTTTGGTAGAAAAAATAAATAAATATTTTAAAGTTCGGTTAATGAGGAAGAGGAGAAGACAGAAGACAGAAATCACTATAAACAAACACACAAAAAAAACTATAAAAATCAATCGATTGTCGCTGATTATTTGAATAATTTAAAGAATCTCTTCCGCTTCACGTTCTTCAGCCAGAATTTTTTCAAATGAAAATGGCTCAAATTGATATCCAAGTCCTCCGTAAAACTTCGATTGGAATTCGACCCTTCAAATCATTTTTTTTTTGTTCAATTTTTCAACAAAACATTCAATTTACCAATGAAGACGAAGAGCATGAAGAAATGCTGAAAGACCTTCCATCAATACAAGAATGAAAACAGAAAGAGATCCAAAAATGAAGAACAAAATATATGTTGCAACAGCTCCACTATATCCATCAAGTGCAAATGCTTGTCTGAACACCATTGTCCATAAAACATCCGAAAGTTCTACAAAAAAAAAATCAATTTTCATCGTTTTCGATTTAATTAACAAAAACTTACGAGCATGAGCCAAGGAAAGAGCCCAAAGACGAAGATATGAAGCTGTATGAGAAACACATCCAAGCACAAATTCAATTGTGTGAATTGCTTGATATACCATTGTGTCACCAAAATCGAATTTTCCATCACCACCATGTCCATTGGATGATTTTACCGTCGTCGCAGTGTCATTACTATGAACTACTTCAGCATCATCTCCATTCATATCCGCTCGAACACTCTTTAAACCCAATTCTCTTTTTTTTTTGTAACAAAATCATCAAACATAACACAATTGAATACTACAGTATCCCGGGATTACTGTAGAACATAACAAAACAATTACACATAAACAAAACTATAAAATAATAGGACAAAACAAAATTTAACAATGATGAATTGTTAGATGATTAACCACTGATCCTTTTTTACCTGAGAATTGATTGTGGCTGAAGTTGCTGAAGTTGTTGAACTAATCAATGTTTGATAACTAGTTTGTGCTTTCATTCGGTTATACAAAATTAATGGTTTGGCAAACAGCATAATTGGAACTTGAATCAGTGCCAAAAACACCAATATCATCTCAATCACTCCCTAGAACAATCATCACAGTTTTCGCAAAACTCGTCCTATTTTTTGAAAATCAGATCAGATTGTTCTCATCGAAAAATTGAGGAATGAGAAAGCAGATAAATTTTTTTTTAAGTTAAGAAAAAGGGGCATTTTCTCCTGCGACATTGTATGCATGTTAGAACTAACTAAGCCCATCGTTTCTAGGATCCATCAACAACAACTCTCACCAACACCATTACAACAAATTAACACCAAATTTAATAATCAATCAATAAATTTACGACAATTTGATTAAAAAGAAAAGAAAACAAAATTTGCGTGCACAACTCATTTCCATACCAAATTTCGGTGTCCCGACTCGCGACGTTCTTTATCTTCTTTCCAAAGATAGTAAGGTTTTGCGAACAACATGATCGGTACACACGCAATAGCGATCAATACGAATATGGTTTCGAAGAATGACTATAATTTTTTAAACATTTTTATTCAATCTGATCTTATTCTCTTTTTTTTTAGTTTTTCAAATTTGGTTTGCTTTCGCTTTTTTGCTTTTACACACTTACCTGTCCTGGATACCAAGTGCTCAAGTAACATTGATCAAATGTTGTTCCGTCTTCTCTCACAAATCCTGCATTTCTATCTTTCATCATAAACATATTGATAAGTCCAATTAACAACGACGGGGCACAGTTTGATCCGGGATATTTGTAACTGAGAATTGTGTCTGCCTAAATTGGTTAATCACAATGAATATGTTCACAAAATACGAATCAAATGCCTACTTCTGCACCAAATAAAAGCCATTTTGTCAAAATCTGTAAGCAGAGATACATGAAAATCGATGCCAAAAAAACCATTTGTGGGATGAACATGAACTTTATATCAAGATCAGATTTGAAATAACTGCAACAAAAAAAAGGCATTATTTGAATACAAAAAAAAATACAACTTTCCACTCACGTATAATTTTGATACGACAACAAAACACCAAACGTCATTTGGGCAATTCCAAGAATTACAGACATTTTCATTTTCATCGAATTCAAGAATGACAATTTATTGGCTTCGGCCAAATTCCAAACTGGATCAACACCAATCGCGTATGGTGCTCCGTCAAATGCGCTTTCCGGCGGAAGCATTATATGCATTTCTTGACTTTTCGAATCATATAAAATACTGTCCGGCACTGTGTTTCTCCATGCAGTTCCAAAAATATTGACACTTTTTGAGAAAATATCATTATAAATGAAGCCGGTATAAATCGAGAAGATGCCCATCAAAACAATGACATAACGTCCGCCGAAAAACGTTTGAAAAATCTCATCTCTGATTCTTGCCGCTTCCAATTGTTTCTCTTTGAGAATGAAGAATAATGCAGCCAGGAACATGATTGCTCCATGTCCCATATCACCAAACATGACGGCAAATAAAAATGGGAAAGATACCATTGTGTATGGTGAAGGATTAATTTCTCGGTATGTTGCAATACCATAAGCATCGACAATATTTTGGAATCCCTTGGTGAATTTGTTTGTTTTGTTATATGTTGGTGGATTATCACAAGATTCCATTCGATTTAGAATTGATGGCACTTGACTTCCACTTTCATCCTGAATTTATTTGCTTTTTTTATTGAATTGAACAGAAATGTTGAATTCTAACCGTTCCACGTTTTAAAGACATTTTGATTCGATCCAATTCAACCACAGGGCACCAAACTTCAGCAATCAAACATTTCTAGATTTTTTTTTTAGTTTTATTAATTTTTCTAAATACCTGTGTAACATCAATGTTGAACAAATTCAAAATGTGATAAATCGATTTGATCTTTCGGACTTTTGTCAACCACATTCGAACATTTTTCGATGCTGCCACCAAGACACGATGACGATGATCTTGTGTTTGTCCTAAAACCGTTTTCAAATCCTCAATTCTTGTCATCACTCCAATCGACATTTCTCTTCTTTCTTGTGGTGTATCTGGACATGGATACAATGTTGCTCTGAATCTGAAGAAAAACGACGACGAATTTCAAGCCCATTTTTAATCATAAACAATTTTACCCTTCACAAATCTTTTTAACTTTTGTTTTCAGTTGTTCTCCTTGGAAAAAGATGATAAAAACACATTTGTTGACCGGCTCTCCCTATTTAATATTGATTTATTGATTATTTTCAAAAACGATTTAATTCATACCGTGACTGTATCATTGAGAACATCATCAATTTCACTAGTTCGAAGGAAAACATTTCCGCGACACGCTCGCCAAAGAAGACGTTCAAATGTTGGAAGACGTTCACGTTGAATGACACCAGCCACAAAACTAAATATAAATCAAATATATTTTCAAAGTAGATTTTCTCATTGTTCAGTTAAAAAAAAAATTCAAACACGATGCCGAATGCGCCTAAAAACACAACACAATTTCAGAAAATCAATACCGAAAAACTGCACGTTCGCTCACCAACGACAACAATAAAAATGTATGAATTGGTGGAAATTTAAATTTCCAAAGAAAAAAACAACGATTAGACAACCAATGGGGGAAAAAATAAATAAAAATCAATAACGACATCAAATGTTTACCGTAACTGTAATTTAAGCGGCGACATTGCATCGCTGAGTCGAGCTGTAACTTCATCCTCATCTCCGCTTACAATTTCATTGATTCCCGAACTTTCGGCTGATGATGCGATGAGATCTTCGTGCTGTAGAGAAAAAACAACCACAATTACTGCTAAATCACACACGTTTGTTTCATTCCCTTTTTTTCAATTTTAACACATTCATAATAATAATAATAAAAATAAAAAGTAATATTTAATAAAAATAAATAAATAACAAATAAGCGATTCTAATCAAGCAAAACAGAACAGACAAAAATCCAGTCAAGCAGACACCATCCGTTTCTTACCCAAAATTCGCAAACATTGTTCCACCAGCATTTCCAGTTATAGCTTGCGTCAATTCCAATGCTTCTTCGCCATCTAATCCAACTATTCCAGCTGATGGTGGTATGATAGAATCACCACTTCCCGCCTAATGTTAGTAAGCAAATTAATTTGAAGAAGAAAAAATTGGTAAATTTAAGTTTTTTTTTTTTTTTTTTGAAATTTTAAATGAGAAGGAATTTAGGTAAACATTTGAAGAATGAATGATTTTAAGAAAACACTGCGTTAACAAAGGGACACAGAAAAGAACAATTTGAGACAACAATAATTTTTGTCACATTTTATGGCAACATCCGACATCGATACGAGATTTTTAAATTTATCTCACGTACCCAAGACGGAGCATTGCCATTGTTGCTCCTAAACGATGAGAACCATTCGTATCCTCATCATTAATATCAATTAATGGTTGTTCATCTTCTGGAACTCGCGATCTTCCTGATCCTGTTCTTTCAAGAATTCTCCATCGGTCATGATCAACCTGTATACCTACCATGTACTACTGATATTTATATATCTATATTCTACTAAATATTAATAATGGGAAAATATAGTTACAGAAATTATTTAAAAAAAAGCCGGCATTCAACAATTCTGCACTTGTACTATTTTTTTTTAATTTGAAATTATATTTTTGAATTTTAGGATATTTGCTTTACAGACTACAATGAAATATTAGTATTCACTAAAAAAACATTAAAAAAACAATAACTTTAGAAATAAAATTGAAAAAAAGGAAACAAAGAGCAATTTTCAAACTCTATCAGATTATTTAATTTAGAAAAAAACAAAAATTAAAAAAAAAACGAACCTCTTCGAAGAATGTCTGAGTCTTTCTTAAAATATGTTTCAATTCCGTCAATTCTGAGAAATTTTTCTTCAAAGTCTCCTCGTTTTTGTTGACTTCTCTCAATTCATTTTCGAGTTTTTCAAAAGTTGCCTGAAAATTCAAAAAAATAATTAAAAAAAAAAAAAGAAAGAAAAAATTTTAATGACCTCCAGGTCGATCATTTCTCGTGGAAGTGGAGCATCTGGATTTTCTCCAGTGTCAATCATTGGAATTTGATCTTTTTTAATTTCTCTTTCAAGATATCTCAATTTTCTTTCCATTTCATCGCATCTTCGCACTTCGTTCACATATTTTCGTTGGAATGCGCTTAAATCCGGATTGAGCTATAAAATATTGATTTTTTTTTAATTATTAAAAATAATAATAATTACATCTCTAAATTGAACTAATCCTAATTCACCAAGCTCGGCAATACATTGATAAGCAGCATCAGATTGAAGATATAATTGAGCTAAACACATTTGCTCACTTCGATAAATGCCAGTTTTTGAGGGTTCCTCCCCTTGGGCTATATAATCACCCATCTTTACTGAAATCAGAACAGTTTTTTTTTGTTGAAAATGTTTTAAGACAAAAATAAAGAAAGAATTGTGCGCAACGGAAAAAGCGAAGACCAAATATTGATGTGGTTTTACGGAAAAAAAAGAAAAGGAAGAATAGAAACGAGAGAAAAAAGAAGAAGAAGAAGACATAAGAGCCGGGTCGATATTGAGCAGCGGAGCTGCCTCATATGAATTCGTGCTCTATTGAAAAAAAGGCGAAATAAACAAAAAATCGACCTGCTTCTTTTTTTTTGAAAATGAAGGTTTTTGAAAAAACGAAAAGTTTTTTTATTAATTCCACGTTTAAAGAAAATAATTTAAAAAAAACACATGTTTTAAAAGTTTTCTGACGACATTAGAGGATGTATTTTTTAGCTAGAACCGGTTTTTAAAGGAAATCTTTTTAATGTATTACGATATTCTATAAAATAATTATTCCTGTAAAACAAAGAAAACAGAAAAATTTGATATTGAACGTGAAACTAAAACTGAAACAATGAAAAATAAACAAAAAGAATGTGATGAAATTTCAAAATTGAAAAAATTGAAAAAATATGAAAAAAGAAAGAAAAATTATATTTTATTGATTTTGTTATTGATTTTTGGAAAAAAAAACTATCAGAATGATTTTTGTTTCAAAAAAAAAACAACTCCTTTTTGTTAAAAAATAATTAAAAAACAATTTTTTTTGAGAATAAAAATGCACTTAATGATTGAGAATGATTAAACTTAATGATAACAATAACCAACCTACTGATAACATACAGTTTAGGGTCAAGCTTGTGAAAATTCGTAGTACTTTTTTAATAAAAAAAAATAATTAATTGAATTTAAGACTTAAAAAAAACTGAAATTAAGTACTACTGTACAGACGGCGCATTGTTTATAAATGTTTTCACAACTTTGTAGCAATATTTGAAATACTTACTGTATTTTTTGTATCAACATTTGTTTGGATTAGTTTTAATAAACTACAATTGTTTTTCTTTATTTCTTTTAAGTCTGAAGAGTTATGTGTGAATAAATCGTCAAAAACGTATGGAAATTGTATTAAACGTTAAAAGTCAATTTCTTAATTTTAAAATATTAAAAAAAGAATAAAAATGAAATTTTGACAGAAAAAAAATGAAATAAAATCAATGGATTCAAAGCTAACAATCAAATGATCTTATAAAGAAATAGTCACGATTTAAAACGTTTGCACAGTCTTCGCCACCATCACCACCATTCCTTTTCCCATTTTTTTCTCGGGAACAAAAATAGAGCGAGAAGAACATAAATAAAAGAGAATTAGAGAAACCCCATACATGACACATTTCTTCACACATTCTTCTCTTTTTCTCTGTGTCCTGTCTTTCCATCCTAACACAAAAAACGCTGTCGCAGGTTTTTCGTGGTGAGACCACGCTGTGTTTGAAAAACGTTTGTGATTGACACAAAAGTCCGGCAGTTTAAAGTTTTTTATAACGCTTCCTGAAAGATCGTTCAATTTCAATTATCTTTCAAGTTTTTTTTTATATTTAAATTTTATAGAAGAAAATGTCAGCTGCTGTTCGAAGTCCACGTAAAAAACTAACACCAGATGGTTTAGATTCAGTACGATCGAACATTTTGTTTTATAATTTCTCAATTAAAAAATCAATATTTAGGAAGATGCTACAACAAAATATAGTCTTCGTGGTTCTTCAAGATTACCTTCTAGATATAGAGATGATGAACAATTCATACAACCAACCAGAAATAAAAGATCAACAACTACTTCACCAAAAAAGTTCATAATTTAAATTTGTTCAATTGAATCATAAAATTTGAATTTAGATCACCAGTTAAACGATTTTCAACAAATGGAAATTCTCCTTCCACTTATTTACAAACTTCAAGATTGAATATGGTATTAAACATCAGCCAGATGTTAATAAAATTACTTTTAAGCTAGCAAAAAGTGCAATCGAGGAAGAATCAGCATCAAATAGTTCATCATCTTCCCTTTATGATCAGAGAGATGGACGAAGACAGCCTGCACGGCGAGCTTTAAAAGTATCTCCTCAACCAAGTGAAAATGGTGAACCAATTGAAAATTCCAATAATTTTCCAATAAAAAAAGACGTAGACGAATATGATGAGGACGATGATGATGAAGGCGAGGATGAAGAAGACGAAGATGAAGAGGATGTTGAAGATATGAGTGTAAGTTTTTAATTGATATCATATTTTCCATTTATCTTAATTCTTTTCAGATACAAATGCCAATACAAGATACTGGTGAATGGGTTGATATGCAAACATTTTTCAACATGTTCACATCTGATTATGAACGAGAAGAAATGATGAAACAATTCTCATCGTAATTAGAATTAAGAAGAAAAGCAAAATGTTTTGTTCTTTTCAGGTATAAATCAAAAACACAAAAAGATGTGAGCCGTTTAATGCGTTCAAACCTCAAGAAACTGTACAATATGCTGAAATATAAAAAAGCAAGACAATGGATAATTTGTGAATTTTTTTACTCGGGAGTAGACAAACAAATTTTTATGGGAGAAAATGAATTTGCAAGTATTATTAAAGAATCTTTTCCAAATTTGAAAACGTGGTTGTTGAATAAAACCGAATGGAGAACAATGAGAGGATTACTTGGTATTTGAAAAGTTTTTAAAATAACAACAACATTTAATTAATAATTTTAAAGGAAAACCGCGTCGTTGTTCATCCAGCTTTTTTGAAGAAGAAAGAATGTATTTGGAAGAAAAAAGATTGAGAATACGTAGCGTTTATGAAGGAAGCTTTTTAAATGTAAGAAAATTAATCACATTAAATAAGTATTTTCATTAAAAATTTTCAGGATCCAAGTATAGATTTAAAAGATTTACCGGCTAAGCTTCCAAAGCAATTAGTAGTTGGAAATCGAGTTTATGCAAGAGTTCGCCAACCAAGAGATGGTGTTTATGCTGGAATTATTGATGCTGTAATTCCAAATGGTTATCGAATTGTATTTGAAAAAGTTTGTTTTTATTTTTATTTTCATTTTTGAATTTTTTATTATTATAGAAAGATCTGCCAGCAACATTGGTTCGTGACACAGAAGTAATTATTGATGGGCCCTCCGAATTATTGAGTATTGCATATTTCATTGAACAGGCGAATTCAAAATTGCCAACTGGAGTACGACCATTTGGTATCTTTTTCAATTTTTAAACATTTTTTTAAAATCTTTTTTTTTTTAGTTTCTGCGGTCCGAGACACAAATCGGCCTAATTTATTAAAAGATGAGTTAGTCTCAAGACCTTTTGGAGATAAAACTGGTCCATTAAATGGGCCAAATGATACTCGATTAAACAATCGAAATGCGGGTAAATAAATTAAAAAAACAATTCGAATTAAAAGTTTAAACTAAAAGATTAAAACTTGAAGAAATGGTTGGAAATTTCCCATTGCGTTTTTTGGTAAATTTGGTGAAATTGACAAAATTGATTGAAATCAAAAAAGGACTGGTCAAACAATTGACCGAATTAAACACAGAAGCTGAAATAAAAAATTTAACAACTTCAAAGTATTCAGATGTTTTTCAGGTTGGTTTTATATGAAAAAATTATTAGAATAACATGAATATTTTTTCTAGGAAAAATATGCAAAAGTAATAATTGATTTGGAACATGTGAATCAAAATATTAGCACAAATATGGAAGGAATTCAAGAGCATCACATGTATTTCTCATCGTCTAATGATGTAATTTTTATTTATTTTTAAAATGTATTATTTGGTTTTTTTTGAATCTCAGGTATTAAAACCAGAATCAATAAGGCGATTATGTTTTCAACAAGCTGGAAGATTTGTTGAGCATTGCAATCAAGGTAATTTCAAACGTTAGCTGAAACTCGAAAAAAAAATTTCTATTTAGGGTTAAACGTGGAAAATGTACATGCTTTGACACTTATTCAATCGTTAACAGCAATTCTTCTTCAAGTATCGAACTTGTTTTATTTAAATTTTGAAACACATTTTTTCATAGGTTCGAGCACTGGGATCGAAAAAGCTGTCAGCTGTTGATTTAATTTCACTGAATGATTCAATCAATTCAATAAAAACCCAGGTTTTTTTGTTATTAATTAGTTTAAGTTAAAATGGTTTTATTTTCAGATATCACCGAAAAATGAAGCATTTTTCCAAGATTATGTTGAAGTTCACATGAAACAATTTCATTCAATAATGGTTGAAAATGGGACGGTTTCTTCATTAAATCGACGATAGTTAAAATTAAAAATGTTCAGTTACCATCATTCTTCGAATGTTCTAAATTGAGTTATTGAGTTAGGATAGATATATTCTGAAAAATTCCATAATTCATCGTGTTAATTAATCATCTCAAACTTAAATTAGAAAAGCATTTAATGCATTTGCAGTTTGAAAGCCTCATTCATCGGTTTTAAAGTTTGTTCAAAATCAACAACGTTGACTTTCTTTCCAACCAATTGATTTTTACACATTATCAAGTTATTGATTTTTATTTAAAAAAATATCACAAGAATAATGATTCATACATTTTTCAATGTTTGTTTTAGTAAAACTCGATCAAGATCTCTCAAAATTCCTCCCCCCCCCCCTCTCTCTCTCTCTCCTCCCGCCCTATCCCCTTTCCTATTTTTTTTTTGTACAATTGTTCACCAAAAAATCAATCGAGTTCTATAATTTCCCTTGTTTTTTTTTTGTTTGGCCCAACTCAATTCTCTTGAAAAACAAGCCTATCAATCTTTTTATTTTTTCATTCTTTCATTGTTAAACCGGCAAGTCTATTAAATAACTGGGTTTTCAATTTATTTTTCAATTGTTTTTTGTCATCTCAAATGCATTTCCATATTTTGTAAATTTTTCAACAAAACAAAATCGTATATTGCAGATATGAAATTTATTTTTGCATTTATTATTACCACTGGTAAGCTTATATTCATAAATATTATTTTTTAAATGTTTTCTCCCCATTTTCAGTCATTTGTGGAACAGTAAAACAAGCGAATCTTTCCAGTTGTTTTTTTGATTGTTAGAAAAAAATAATTTTCAGAATATTTCAGACGGATGCCCTAAAAATGCCGAATATCGAGAATGCACAAATATGTGCCCGGAAAAAAGTTGCAGTAATTATTTGACAGTAATATTTCTTTCAAAACTTGAGAATCTTAAAATTATTGATTTTTTTTTGTTAAAGGTTTCCGGCTGTTTTTCTCTCCGTTGTAATTCTCCAGCTTGTGTTTGTAAAGAGGGACACGTTCTCCTAAACGCAGATGACAAAAGCCAAGGATGTGTAAAAAGAGAAACATGCAGGTTTCTTCGTTTCTTTTGTTTTCCTTTAAAAGTTTCGTCATTTTTTAGCCGATTGGAAAAAATTCGAAAAGCCGAATCGAAGTTGACTCAAACTCCGATTTCTTCTTGATTGCAACTTGTAATATTTTTAAATAATCCTGTTAAATAAAAATTAAAAAAAAATAAACCAAAACTGTTTAAAAAAACAAAAAATGAAAACCAAAACGATTTCAATCGATATTAATGAAATTGCACAGATACAAATAAATAAATATATCTGTCATAACCGAAACAGAAAACCGAGAACTTTAATGAAACAAACAACCAAATTAATTTGAAAGAAAAAGAACAAAAATTTTAAATTACATTCAATTCAGGTTTTACAAGTCTTTCGCTGAATTTCAGAATATTTTCACTTCCACGAACTTCACTTTCTAACAATGGCAATTTTGTTACATGAAAATCTTCATATAATTCATCAATCTGAAATAATTTATTTCAATTTTAAAAATTCAAAAAAAAAACAATATAAACTTCTTCTAAGTATTTTCCTTGAATTGCAGCTCTTGATGCACATTTTCTACATTGAACTTTTCCATTCGAATCTTTATCCGGGAATAATAATTGATTTACAATTATGTTGTGAGTATCAATGTTTTGTTTCGTTAATTCTTGAATCAACCGTTCTGTTTCATACAGTGATAAAAATTCGGCGATGCAAACACAGACAAATGTTGTATATTCTGGATTTTTGAATTGAGCATTCATCTTTTTCACCAATTCAAGGGTTGATGTCATTTTTTCAATCATTTCATTTATTGATCCACCATTTAATCCCATCAATCCCGAAAATTGATTGAGCATTGGACCGAACATTCCTTGTAGAGACAAAATTTTCGAAAATGCTTTTTCTAAAAGCGTTGGGAATTGTAAAAGACGAAGAGTGTGACCAGTTGGAGCTGTGTCGAAAACAACAACATCAAAATCAAGTGAATCAATCAATCTGAAATCAAAAACCTCAATTTTCAAAATTTTCATTTTGTTTTCTTCACTTTATCATTTCTCCAAAGCTCATTGCTTCATCAATTCCAGGTAATCCTCCTGCAAAATTTTGCAAAAAATCTTTGCCAATTGAAAATCCACTTGATCCACCACCTGATAATTATTAATTTTTATTAAAAAACAAAACAATTCAAATTACTATTTTGGGATGCGTTTTGTAACATTTCTTCAAGTCCAGAAAATTCCGATCCATCTCCAGACGGATTCGAATCAATTTCCTTAAATAAGAAATTCTATTGTTTATCCAACACAATTTTCTACCATAGCAAACAAGTTATCGAAACCATTGACCGGTGTCGGAGTTTTCGTGAATTTTTGAGCAAAAGCATCCGAAATATTATGAGCCGGATCAGTTGAAATGAGAAGAACTCGTCCTCGGTTTTTTGACAATTGAGCTGCCAATGAACAACTAAAAACCACATATTTTTTGAAAAAACATTATTGATTGATGTTACCTGCATGTTGTTTTTCCAACACCTCCTTTACCACCAACGAAAATCCATTTTAAAGATTTTTGTTCCAAAATATTTTTAATTGAACCTTCTAATTGATCTTCGTCACTCATTTTTTAATAAACCTTTCAAAAATTATTATTTTTTCTAAAAAAAAAAAACCATTGCCACTTCTTTTTTCAAAGATAATTTTTCAAATGGTTTGAAACCAAAAGTCATAAAGGTCGGAAAAAATTTTTAAATACTTTATTCCTTTCAAATAATTTAACCCAACTTTTTTTCCCTTACAAAAACGTTTTCGTCACGTTCAATAATTCACCGGAAATGTTTATTAAATTCAAACCTGAAAATTGTATTATTTTCAATGTTTTTATTTTTAGAAATTCTTACCTTTTTTAAATGTTCTCCATCTCCGTCAAACGTTATCAACGCTTAAAAAACAATTCATTTAAACAGAATTCCAGAACAAAGAAACATTAAAATATTATTCTAATTAGGATATTGTACAACATTTTTTTTGTGGAAAGAAAAATATAAATTTGTTTCTAGTAGAAAAATCATATTTTACAAGTGACCCATTATGCGTGCGATATCTCCAGAAATTAATTTTTAATACCAAAATTAGTGAATTGTTTGGCGGTATTTATCACAAAAATACACATATGTTAGCGGGAGAAGAACAAGACAATTGAGAGGAAAAAACAGAAAAGTTCTAGATTGAAATGAAAACATAAAACTACCCGTAGATCAATATTTAAATATTTTGCATTTTTCTTTTTCAACTTTTTTTTGGTTTGACTAGATCACAAAAAAAAAAGAGAAAAAAAAATTTCAAATGTTCACATTGCATCGAAATGGAATCGATGTGATTGTTGTTGTCTTTCGTATCGATCTTCTTTTTTCTCTCGATAATGTAAAAATACTACAACCATTAACAACATTCCACATACTGATGTTAAAACAAGTAAACTCTGAAAAAAAAACATTTTTGTATGCAAAAATTTGAAACTTAAAAGTTGAATTGAAAACCGATAAAATTAGTTGTGATGGAGTAACGTATAACCGACTTATCCAATGCCCTGTTGGATCCGATGGTGGCAACACAATTATTCTTGAATTTGGCACAATTTGTTTCAAACTATGTGACCAATCTTCTTTTTTGTCAGAATATTTTGGAATTGCCATGTGCAGCTCATCAACGAAATTCGGACTTCTTCCAAGCCCAAACAATAAAAATGGCAAAAATAGAGATCGATGTGAACTTGATGGAACTTGGCATGCAATGCTTTGAGCACTTCCACCCCAGCCATCGCTCATTGAAAACGAGGCACATGCTCCAGCCATGCTAATACTTGATCCTAAACAAAATTTTTTAAATAATACTTTTAAGAAAAAAAATGTGTTTTTGTATATAACCAAGTTCATTTGATTTCGGATTACATCGATCACTACAGACTCCAGTAAATACTTGAACTTTTAAAAATGTTGTATCTCCTTTGTCTTGACAAAATATGAATCCAGTTCGAATTTCATTTCCAAATTCGTATTCAACAAGTAAATCAAGACTTCCATCTTCAAGCAAATCAAAAAATGCGCTCATTTTTTGTTTTCCTAATGCCATATTTTTCGGTTGAATAAATTCAAGTTTTTTGATTTCGAATTTTCTTGTTCCATTTTTTTCACAATTTTTACATTCCACATTCTCAACCACTTTTGCCGTCGTCACTTTTTTGCTCTGAATTTAACAGAAATAATAATAATAATAATAATAAGTACAAAATTTACTTGTTTATTAACAAGAATTGCAATCATATCTGGATACCCATCTAACGAAAAATCCCCAATACGGAATAAAACACGCGAATTCGGTTCTGCTTCAATTTCTTGATCCTGAAAATACCAAATTGATTTGGATAATTTAAATATTAAATAATTGTAAACCTGTAAATCAATTGCTACATTTGACCACTTATACTCTTTTGAAAATGTTGCCAATGATGTTACGTGACGACATTCAGCTTCACGGCAAACTGGTACAAGAATATCCATCACTCCATCAGCATCGAAATCCATTGCAAATGGTGCACCAACATACTTAAAATTATTCAACTATTTTTAAACAATTTTATTGAAAATTAAATACTGAATATTGAGCTGATGATAGTTTTGGAATCCATGTTTTATAAACCCAACTTGTTTTCATTTGTTGCCAAGTCTAAAAACATTTTTTGTTTTGAATTTAAAGATTTCTATTGAACAAAAACTTACACTCATTACCAATGAACCGTCGTCATCTTTCGTCATGAACACAATTTCAGCTCTTAAGTCTCCTGGAAATTGAAATTTAAAAAATGGCAATTATTTTGAAAAAAATACCATTTATATCGATAAACATATGCGGCATTCCTTCGAAAACATTTGTAACGTCTGGAAAACTTCGAAAATCAGAGTTACAACTATCAACAATTGAATGAATTGTTCCTAGTTTTCCAACTTTTGAGCAGAAAAATGATCCATTTGGATAAAAACCAAGAATATCATACCATCCATCGTTTGTCACATCAATTGCCTTAATTTTTTAAAAATTATTTAAATTTGAAAACTTAGCACGAAATACCATAGCATGCTGAACGAATATTCCAACATGAAACGGTGAAAATGTTTCTTTTCCATTATCCGAATCGATTGATGTCCATAAAGTATGATTATATTTTTTATCGTCCAATCTTATTGAAACTAAAACATCCAACCGAGAATCACCATTAAAATCACCAACAGAACATTCAATATTTGCTCCAGGATCTTCATCGGCAATTTTCCATGTTGTTGAATTTATAAATTTTGGTGCATCCAGCTTTAAAATTAAAATTTTTATTTTTTAATAAGCTTACAAACTAACCACGTCCAACAATTTTGTTTCTTGAAGAACAATTGTTAAATTACCATTTCGTGAGACCAAAATGTCCGTATTTCTTTAAACAAAAAAAGCATTTGTTTATCCGATTTCCTATTTATTTACCTATCAGCATTAAAATCTCCAAATGCACATGTTCTTCCTTTAAATTCTGGTGGTTCCCTTTCTAATCCTAAACTTCCCATCACAGCGATAACATTTATCAGTAATATTCGAAGAATTATCATTCCTCGCTTCATTTTCTAAACCAAAATTTGAAATAAATAACTAATTTTTTTTAAACTTTTAAAGTATTTAAAACAGAATAAACTGTTGAAAAAATATATAATTAAAACAAAAAAAAAAAAATTTTATTTAATGGAACGATAACAAATAAATGAACATAAACTGTGAGAAGAAAACTACTAATTATTAAAAAAAAACTAATAAAATTCTTAAATAAAAAATGGTAATGAGAAGAAAACCCGAGTGAATTCGAGCAAGACATTAATAAAAAACAATTACGATAAATCATCCTAAATATCATCAGCTTAAAAAGAAAAAGTGAAATTTCAAAAAAGCCAACTCAAAAAATTAAAGATTTTTCGCAAATCGTTTCTTTATTGCTGGAATTAATTTGATATGATCATCTGCGCACACTGAGACACATTTATCCAGTTTCTCATTGAATTGTAACATCTAAATTTTTAACTTTTGAATATTAAATATAAATTATGTTGAAAGAAATATATTTGCGAGAACAAGGATTAAAAAGTGAGATCACACATGACAAATAAAACGACAGATTAAAACGAAAAAAACGTTTGAGTGTGCAAACACCACCACACAAAAATGCACTTTTTTTTATTCTGCCATTTTCGTCATTATTTTTTTTATTTCGAAACGTTTTTTTCAATATTCTTTCTAGAACTTAGTTTTTCTTTCTTCGTTTTAAATATGCAAACTGATTACGAGAGAGAACATGGAATTTCGGATACTAATCCAATGGGACAACCTCCAAATATTTCAATTCTTAGTGTTTTGAGAAGTAAATTTAATAAAAAATTATTTAAATTAATTTTTTTCAAATTTTTGGTATGGTTGGATCAAATAGAAATGGAATTGCACGGGAGGATTTGTCATTATTGGAAGATATGGGATTAAATCCAAATTTGTTAGTTTTATAATGAAAATCATTTGTATATAAAAAATTCAATTTTCAGATTTGACGGAACAAATAAAGCATTAAAATCGTTCAATAAACTACCAAAAAGTATTACAAAAGATTTTACCAATTCTGACGGTTTTTAAAATTAAAAACAAATTATTTTCTAACTGGAAAATTTTCAGCTCAATGTATAATTTGTTTTGATACTCTTTCGCAACTTGGAGCTGAACTTCCAGAAACTGATAAAGATTCCGGTAGTGAAATGAGGCAAAAAGACATTGTAAAAATGCCATGTTCACACCAATTTCATTACACATGTTTGAAAATGTGGCTAAACCAGGTGAATTTTGGAGGAATTTATTGAAAATATAAAAAATTGCAGGTGAACACATGTCCATCTTGTCGACATCCAATTAAAACAGACTCCGAATGGGAGAATGTTTGTTTTGAATTAAATTTGAAAATACGATTTTTAATTTTTTAGGAAGAGAGAAAACAAAACATGGAAGAACTTTTTGATTCAATGTTCTCATAAATACATTTAATGTATTCGATTGGATATTTTAACAAACACTTTCGTTTAAAAGACGGTCAAAATACGATTTAATACATATTTTTAATAAACTATTTCACCTGTGATTCAGTATATTTGTTAACATCGGGTCCGAATGATTGAACAAGCTTATCATAACAAGTCATAGCACATCTCGAAAGTTGATCCTAATAAAAAGTTTAGTATAAAAAAGCTTAAAAAATAAAATTTACTTGAAGGGATCCTAATTCTTTTTCCAAATTTAGCTGTGCTTTTTTCATTCCTTCATTGCACTTTTCAACACAATTTTCAACTGAATCTCGCGTTGTTGTTTTATTGTCACAACATCTAATTATTTATTTAATTTTTGAAAATTATTAAATTATTAACCTGGCTGAACAAAGAAACATATTTTTTTGCATATCTCGAAGATAACTTTTATCTAAATCGTCAATCATTTCATCAACAGCCAACTTGACTTTCATTTGTGTTGCCTCCATTTTTGAGTTCGACATTTTGTTCTGTGCCTATAAAAAAACAAATAAATGCGTTCAATAAAAATATTGATTTTTAATTTTTTAAAGAAAATTTCTAATCAGAATTAAATCATGATTTTTTAATATTTTTAAAAATGGAAAAGTAAACAAGTCGAGGAAGATTTTAGGATTAAATATTTTTAACGTTAGTGAACTGAAAAATTTTTATGAATTCAAGAAATTAAATAATGAAAATCTCAAATTGAATTTCGTAATCCAAATTTTAAAAAAAATGATGAAGCTACAAATTAAAGAGTATTTCTTTCTAGAAAAAAATGCTAAAAAAAACAACGCACAATAATGACGTCAACGACGCTGAATTGACGCAGTTTAAAACACTCAGGCGGAAGTTTAAACGTTGTTAAGAATTCGAATTAAACCGTGATGAAGATTTTCAGAAGATTTATTTTCTTTGAGAAAAGGAGATTTTTCAATTTGCCCTGATAAAATGTTAAAAAATATTGAAAAAATTGAATATTGGTCTTAAAGCGAATGAAATCACTATAGAAACGAATTGTATTCCTTAAATTTCATTTTTTTTTTAAATTTTTTTTTCGTTTTGAGACCCAATTTTTTGAATTTGTTTTGTATGGAAAAACGAATCCAAAAGAAAATGAGAAAAAATGAAAAAGAAAGGAGACAAATGGCAACGAGACACATCTTTCCATAGCTCAAGCTGTGCTCAGCTGCGAGCAAAATATTATTGAATATGCGGATGAGATGGTCGACAAGGAAACGAGACAGAAGAGAAAAAGAGGAGAAGGAAGTGAAAAAGAGAAAATGTCTTTTTTTGGCCTCAGGCTGGCTTCATCTTCATTTCATTTTCTTTTTTTTTTTGCATCCACCTATTCCAGTCGATTTTTGTATTCCTTTTTTTCCCCGTCGTCAATTTCCCCCCATTTTTTTTTTGTTTTTAAAAATAACAATTTTTTGAAATAAAAACAACCAGTAATTTTGCTATTTTTTTAATAAAAACATTTTTTTTTTCTTCATGGAATTCCTTAGGAATTTATTTAAAATGTTTATTAAAGTTAAAAAAAAATATTTTTAATTTATTTCATAATTTTTAAAAAAGTTTTTTTGTTTTTTTTTTCAAATTTCATATGAAAAAGTGAATGAATTTGACATGAAAAGGAGAAAAAAGCAATTTTTCATTGTTTTTGACATTTTTCTCGATTTTTTTTCTTGTTTTTTTGAAATTAAAAATTTCAGGTTTTTATTGATTGAAAAAATGATGAAAAATAATTGAAAAATGGGCGACAAAGTGATTTTAACCGAAGTGCTTGAAGCTTCAAATCTAACTGAAACTTATTCGGATTTGACAGCAAAAACTTTGATCAAAGAAATTCGACACGTCGGTGATGATTTCGTCGTCCGATATTCGAATCTCGATGATCGGACAGAGCTCGGCGAGCCGGTCGATCAACAATCATCCGACAACGCACAAAAAACATTTACCGTTGATGAAGCCGTTGAATCATTGGGTTTTGGAAGATTTCAATTGAAACTTTCAATTTTGACCGGATTAGCTTGGGTAACAAAAAGCAACAAGAATTTTAAAAAAAAATAATTTTTTTTTCCGATGGCTGATGCAATGGAAATGATGCTTCTCTCATTAATTTCGCCAGCTTTAGCGTGTGAATGGGGAATCAGCTCGATGCAGCAAGTAAGTTTTTTTTTTTTTTTTTTTTTTTGAATTTAAATTTAAAAAAAAATTTAAAAAAAATATTTTATTTAAAGGCTTTGGTTACAACGTGCGTATTTAGCGGAATGATGTTGTCAAGTACATTTTGGGGAAAAATCTGTGATCGTTTTGGAAGAAGAAAAGTGAAAAAAAATCAAATTAAATTAATTAATTTAAAAAAAAAAAATTTCTTAAGGGTTTGACATTTTCAACAATCATTGCTTGTGTAATGGGAGCCTTGTCTAGTTTATCACCACACTTCAACGTTCTTCTCGTGTTTCGCGGTCTGACTGGCTTCGGAATCGGCGGTGTTCCACAATCGTTGGCTGAAACCACATTTTTTTTTTGTTTTCCCAACGTCAGACGAATTTCAGTGTCACACTGTACGCCGAATTTTTGCCGACAGCACAAAGAGCAAAATGTGTGGTTTTGATCGAATCGTTTTGGGCGATCGGAGCTGTCTTTGAGGCTCTTCTCGCTTATTTCATCATGAGTTTGTGGGGGTGGAGAGCGCTTTTGTTTTTTTCATCGTTGCCGTTGGGATTATTTGCAATTGCATCATTTGTAAACTTTTTTAAAATTTAAATTTATAAAAAAAAGAAAGAAAACTTTCAGTGGCTTCCAGAATCAGCACGATTTGATATGGCGTCTGGACATCCAGAAAAAGCCTACAAAACACTTGAAAAAGCGGCTCGAGAAAATCGAGTTCAGTTACCGCCGGGACAATTGATATCAACCAATAAAACGGGATCCAATGATTGTCGTGGAGACATTGCCAATCTATTATCACCGGAAATGAGAAAAACCACGATTTTATTATGGATTATTTGGTTATTTTTTTTCCAACAATTTTTTATTCGACAATGTGCGCAAATCTGCTCTATTGAAATCGTTGTTTTTTTTAAAACCCATTTTGTTTTGAGTTGTCACCAAGCGAAGAAAAAAACATTTTTTGAAAATTAATACCAAAAAATATATATATTTAGAAAATGTTGTAAGCACGCTCTATTGAATCTAATGAGAAATGCTTATTAAAAACCTGCATTGAAGCGTCGAAGGTAAAACTTTAAAAATTACCAGGACCCAAAAAAGAAAAGAAAAAAAAACAAAGAAATTTGAAAATTGGCAATGGAGCGCTCTTGCATCATCACCTAGTTGTTCAATTAGAAATTCAAATGTTTTATTTTTTCAAGGTCAATAACAGCTTTTTCCTATTATGGAATGGTTTTATTCACAACAGTTTTATTCCAATCTCACGATGAATGTCACGGCGGTTTGTTTTCCAATGGAACCCAATTGGAAACGTGCCAACCATTAACACGTTCCGATTATTTTGATCTTCTTTCGACAAGTTTGGCCGAATTTCCAGGTGATCAATAATAATATTTTATTGATTTATTGATTTTTTTTGTTACAGGTTTAATAATTACCGTACTCATAATAGAATGGCTGGGAAGAAAACAAACCATGGCGCTAGAATATGCAATTTTTGCAATTTTCACGTTTCTTTTATATTTTTGCCTTGACAGGTTTTAAAGAAGAGACAAATGCAATAAAGAGAGAGAGAGAGAGAGAAAGAGAGAAAGAGAGAATTTCAGATTTACTGTAACAATTCTGATATTCATCGCAAGATCATTCATCTCTGGAGCATTTCAATGCGCCTATGTCTACACACCAGAAGTGTATCCAACAACACTCCGAGCTGTCGGTCTAGGAACGTGCTCAGCAATGGCAAGAATCGGAGCAATTATAACACCATTTGTTGCGCAGGTTTTTCTTGTTGGCCGGTTTTGTTTTTTGTCTGAAAATTAGGAAATTCCAGGTGGCTTCGGAACGATCTTTATCATTACCAATCGGAATTTATGGTTTGATGGCTGTTTTTGGATTGATCGCTTCGCTTAGTTTACCAATTGAAACCAAAGGACGACAAATGGCGGTAAAATTTTATTTTTGAAAATTTGAAACGTTGTTTTTCCCTCGTTTAAAGGATTTTTTGTTGGTTTTTGCTTGCAGGATTCACACTAAAAAGCGGCATTTTTGGCATTTTTCCAACAAAAAACGCACTAATTTATTACAAATTTAATTGTCTTCCATCGTCCTTCGTCTTTTTCCCCTTTTTTTTATTTGTAAATACAATCGAATTTTTCTTTTTCTTTTCCCCCTTTTTTCCAACTTTTTCTCATAAAATTTGTGAAAAATTGTCGAGTTTTTTCAATTTCTGCTTTTTTTCTGTGAAGCCGACGAGTTCAAACTTTCCTTTTGTTGAGAAAAATTTGAAATTAGAAAGAAGAAAAAAAAAAACGTTGAAATGTAATTTCCGGCGGAGTTTCGTTTTTTTTTTCGTGGTCAGAAAGTTTTCTAATAAAATTGTGAGTTGTTCGAATGAATTTTTTTTCTCGTTACATTTTGACTTCTTCGAACAGGAAGAAAAAGCTGAATGGAAATTTTGACGAGGAGGAAGAAGAAGAAGCTGAACCCGAACAAAATTGGAAGTTTTGAAACAGTCAATTTTTATTTCGAAAAAGGAAAAAATAAATTTTGTGAGGAGAAAATTTAAAAGGAAAAAAAGGGAAAAAGGAGGATATTTAAAAATAATAACAACTGAGAAAAAATAACAAATCGAGTCCTATTTTTAATTGTAACCTGTCGATGGAAAAATGAGAAGACGACGAAGAAGAAGACGGATTCATCTCATCTCGATTTATCTTCTTCTTCTTCCCCTTCTTCTTCTTCTTCTTCTTCTTCACAAAAACACATATAAATGTATATTCGCATTGGGACTATCAACAAAAAAAGAGAGAGAGAGAGAGAGAAAGAGAGAGATAGAGAGAGAGAGAGAGAGAGAGAGAGAGAGAGAGAGAGAGAGAGAGAGAGAGAGAGAGAGAGAGAGAGAGAGAGAGAGAGAGAGAAAGAGAGAAAAAGAGCAACTCCCTTTATTCCCGCCCCAAATTTTTTCCTTATTTGTTGTGTGCATGTGTCATGTGCGAAAAAGGCGAAGAAAATGAAGAGATAAAAAGGAACAGCTCGACCTTTTCTTCGCTATTTTTTTCGCCTCCCCCGCCCCCCCCCCCCCGTTTTTTTTCAAATTTATTTTTATTGTCTCCACCCACTCGTTTCCACGGCTTCTTCTTCTTCTTCTTCAAGTTTTCCAATTATAATGCAAATCGTCACAAAAAAAAAAGAAAATGTTTTTTTGATAAATAAATAAATTTAAAAAAAGGAAGAAATGGCCGAGATTAAATTTTCCATTTCTTTTTATTTCGTTTTTTCGAAATAAACAAAAATAGCGAAAATAAATGATTGAAATATGGCTCCCTTCGTGCTCCCCGCGCTACCCAAGCTCCTCCCCCCCCCTCGCCCTACCCTGCTCAATTTTTTTCGTTTTCCTCTCTTTCTCTCTCTCTCTCTTTTTCTAAACAAAAAACAACAAATCTCATTCAACATGAATAACCAAATTTATTTTGTTCTTCTGTCTTTCGAGACGAAAACTCCACCTTGAAAGTAACGAATAAAATTTTGACGAAAACAAGGAGGAGAAGGAGAAGGAGAAGCTGGAAAAGAGTCACTGAAGTCTGTTGCTCGGTTGGCTCGTTGATTATCCATTTGAGTTATCTTTTTTTGCACTGTTTTTTGCTTCTTCTGCTTCTGCTTCTGCTTCTTTTCTTAATTTTTTTTGTCAGCACCCAGCTTCTTCTCACCATTTTTCAATAGATCAGTTTTTTTTTTTGTTTTTGTCATTTTTTTTTCTCTCTCTCGGTCTCTCTCTCTCTTTCTCTCTCTCTCTCTCTCTTTCTCTCTCTCTCGTTCGCGCTTTCCCTTTCTTCACCAAAAAGAAGGAGAAAAACTACCTTATTATTTTTCACGAAATCTACATGTTTGTGGAATTTCCATGTTTTTTTCCAAGAATTGTTTTTTCCGCTATTTTAATGAAAAATGTTTTGAACCAAAAAAAGGAAAAGTATACGGTAACTTTTTGGAACAAAAAAAAAAACAAATTTTTTGTTTTAAATTTTTGAATTTTTCATTGTCGAATTTTATTTTATCGAAAAAATTGATTTTTTTTAATTAAAAAAACAATTTTTTATTTAAAAAATTTCCAAAAAACTTCTTTTTTTTTAATTTTAAATTTCTTTTATTTGTCAAATTTTCCCTTAAATTTGATCAAAAAAAGGCAAATAAAAAAATTTTTTTTTCTTATTTTTGTTAGAAAAAATGAGCTTTTACATATGAATTAATTAAATATAAAAATAAGGCGACGACATTTATCTTCTTCTTCTTCTTCTTCGTCTTCTTCGTCTTCTGAATCATCATTTTTTGCCTTAAATTATTCTCAAAAATCTGAAAATAATTGACGAAAATTGGATGGATTCTTTACAATTTTTCATCATTTTTCTCCAGAAAAATAATTACTTTTTTGCTTTCTTTTTTTAATAAAATAAATAAATTTTTGATATTTTTAATTGCGTCTCAAAATTCCAGTCATCCTCGGTTTTTTTTCTTTTTTTTTTTAAATTTTTCTTTTGCAAAAAAAATTTGGAAACAAAAAAAAAATGAAAAATGTACAAAATTTAGTTTGAATCCGCTTTGAAATCGTATTGAATTTCACTTTAGACGACTTTTCAATTCTTCTTCGTTTTTTTTTTTTTTTTTTTGTGCTTCGCTGAGAAATGAATTCATCAAATTTGAATCGGAAAGATATTGAAGATTTCTGGAGGCGATCGAATTCAATTTGTGATCAACAAGTTTTCGCTTTTTTTTTCAAATTTTAAAAGTCTAAAAAAATCGATTTTTTTTTTGTAGGATGGAATCCCTGAAAATTTACAAGTTCAAGTTCGAAGAATGAGCTTGGCTGAATTTACCGGCTTGAATCCTCATCAAAAATTATTGTTGGTTTTCATATTTTCTTCTGCCAGCCCCAATTTTTTTTCTTTTTCAGAGAACTTGAAGCTCCAGCATGGAAATCTGGCAAAATTTCTCAATCAACTCTGCTCAATTCGTTTTCAAATCGTCGTCGCTCGGTGCTTTCAAATGAAATTCTCGATTCGTCACCGTCGCGTCGATTGTCGACCAATATTGAGGAGCAATTTGATATCAAATCAGCCTTAGAAAAGTGGCTTCCACCACCACTGTGGGAAAAAATCACCCCAAATTGATTTTCAGACTAAGATCCATCGAAAAACAATGTTCAGAATCGAGAAAAAATCTGAAATCTGATGACAATTTAATAGCGAAAGAGTTCAAAGCTGAAAAGAAGAAATGTCAGGATTCCATCGAACGATTACAAGTCATCACGAAACAATTGAATCAGTTCGAATTCAAAAAAAATCGTTGAAAATAATTTTAGTTTTGTTTGCAGAATTCCATCAAGCAGTTTAAGCAATCTGAATTCAATTCATCGCGATTTATTGTCTGAAACTGTTTACATCACAAATTCCCTTTCAACTTCAATTCAACAAATTCAGAATCAGACGAGCGTTTATCACTCAAAATTGATAAGCACCGAATTGGAAAATGTTTCAGCAAAAATCTGGATCTTTTGTCAGCCAAAAATTTTGCTGAATTTTCAGATGATTTCATCTTTAATTTCATTTATATCAAAGCTTGATCATTCATCAATGTCAGCCAATATCTCAACGCCGTCAAGAAAAATCAGTCTTGTTGCCAATTCATTTTCCCAATTGATCGCTAATTTAAATATTTTAAACAAAGAAATTTGTTCAATTTAAAATTTTCGGAGCGAAAAAAGAAATGAAAAAATTTTCTTCTAATTATTGATTTTTTTTCTTTTTGTGAGTTTCCTGATTTTTCCTGAAGCGTCGCCACTCAAGCTTTTATGACGCTGATGGTTGGGCAAGCTGTCTGACAAGCAAAGTGTTTTAGGTCACAGATCTCAGATTTTTGATGAAATTCAGCACAGAGGCTGGAAAAAAAGCTGAAATTTTGTATCACTTTTGGCTTAAAACTGGATTTTTTAGGATTTGTTCTGGATGTTTTTCCACCATTTTACTTTCCCTTGAGAACATTGCTTTAATGTATTGATTGAGGGACTTTTTAAGGGTTTTCTTCCGTTGTCCGAACCAAAAGTGGAAAAAATCTAAGCTTTCATCCAATCAGTGCAGGGAGAACCTTTGCGGTTGCCTCTCTGTGCTCAGATCTTCGATCTATGACCTAGAACACTTTCCTTGCGAGCAGGATTCTGAAAGCCAAAAAAAATGCGAATAAATTTTACCAACAAAAAAAAATCGATTTTATTTTAAAAATCAATAAAAAAATCAAAAAAGGTCAAAAACGTGAAAAAATCAAGGGCGAACGAAAATTGAAATCGAAAAAATCAATCAATATCTCCTAATAGTTTTTACTCGAAATCGTCGTATTTGAAATTCTTGGAAAAAATGGCAGCCGATTCTGAACGCTCAATTATGACGCCGCGTGGCGTCGGACCATCGTCCGATCCAGCTCTTCTTGGAGCCAATGGTCGAAACGCGGATGGCGAAGAGAGTGGCGTCGGTATGACGTTAAGTGCACTGCGTAAATATCAAAATGAGCTGTCATCGATTCCTGAAGAGACTGGTCCATTGATTCAATCGGTTTTGAAGCATTTTAATGTTGAAAAAATGAATGAAGAAACGGAAAAAAAACAAAAACAATTGTCAGAATTGTCAAATTTGTTAACTGAAACTGTAACAAAATCCAATAAAAAATCAATAAAATATCGATTTTTCAGACAGACATGGAAGTTCCTTTAAAATCATTAAGCGAAACATTTGTGCTGTCAAGTATCCTCCTCATCACCTTCAGTTTAAGCTCAATTATTGGCTCGATCGTCCTCTCGCCAATTGTGGGCCTTCTGATTCCAGTGTTTGGTGCAAGCCTCATTAGTGCAGTTGCTCTTCCAATTGCTCTTGGAATTGAGATGCGAAAAAATTATCGGCCAATTGAAGCTCTTCAAACGCTTCTCATCACCACATTTGTGCAAGGTTTTCTGTCTGGAGCCGCCGTTTCTCAATTAACTTTAACTGGAGAGCCGTTTGTGGTGCTCTCGCCAATTGTTTCCGCGTTTACTGTTGCATCATTTTCCCGAACAAGTTCTCCTTTTCCCCCGGTTTTTGTTAAATTTTCGAATTAATTTTAGGTCGTTTATCGGTTCTTCAAATCATTGCCGCTTCATCATTTGGTGCTCATTTATTGGTTGGCTTTATTGAAGGACAATTATCATTGCCTTATCATTTACTAACATTATTCTACACAATTGCGGTTGCAATTCCAGTTCAATTAAGTGCTCGTGACGGTTCAAAATCCAATATTAACCTGTATTCGGTTATAACTGTCGGTTTAACAATTGGATCAAGGTTGGCAATTTATGGATTATTAGGAGCGAATATTCCAGCGAATAATATTGCTACCGTCAGCCCAGTAAATAATCAATAAAATTTTGTATTTTAAAAGCCTTTTTTTTATTTATTTTTACTATTTACAAGCAATTTTTCAAGAAAAAAGAAAAGAAATACCCAATTTTTGTCAAAACGAAGTAAAAATTAGAAAATATCCGGACATTTTGACCAATCTCCTTTCTCTTTTGCCTCCCAATATCCGCCTTTATATTGATGAATCAGAGCTCCATTTTTCTCGTCTTGAACTTTGATGAACCATGTTGGTTGATATTCTTCATAATGTTCACCTGAACAATTTTCTTCCTTCTTTTTTTTCCCGAATTCAATTCTTTTACCTTTTTGCATTGCTTTTTCAATTTCAGCTTCTCGTTTTCTACGACCAATTCGTTGTTTTTCTTCAATTTCGAGCTTCTTCCGATTTGCCTCGTCCCATCTTAAAAAAAATCGTTGGTTTCAGCTTTTTCTCAACAATTTTTTTTTAATTCTTTTGGTTAACAAATCGCTTACTTTCCATCTTCCATTAATCGTTGATCTGGTCGAAGTCTCGAATCAGTTGGTGCGACGCCTTCCTCTGGTTCGTTCAATTCAATTGCGAAACGTGTGAAATTGTGCATTTTTTCCGATCCCGGCCTGTACAAATCAATCAATAAATAAGACGATTGTTAAATTCAGTTGAATCAATTCTTACGGCAACGGGTTCACCGTCCAAATTCTTCGAGTCGTCGTTTCATCAACTTCAACTTTTGGCTTCTCAAAATTTCCGTTCCACGATGAAACCTTCAGCATATCGACTGATTTATCCCATGTTCCTTGAACAACATAGGCTGGAACACCTTTTGAGTCTCGAACAATTCCGTAAACCTACAAACAACCAAATTATTCGCTTTTTTTTGTTTTGTTTTTTTAAAATTCACTTTTCTAGGTGTATCTCTACTAAAATATGAATATGGAATGAATTTTAAAACACATTTTTCTCCAGTCGTATGATTTGTAATTTCCATATCTCCATGATTATCAATCCATAATTTACCAACAATTATATTATGAACAGTTGTTGTAATCTAAAAAATCAATAAAATCAATCAATAAAATCAATCAATAAACCTTTCGATATGAATAATGATTATTTGACTGTGGAAATAGAACATGCGTGTAACCAACTGGAATCACAGACAGAAATTTTCCGCGAAATCTTGATGTCATCGTAAAATCTTGATACATGATCCAGCCATTTCCTTCAGCGTGATGTGCTGCAGCTGGTGGATGATGCGAAACTTGTTCCAAAATACTTTTCCATCCCAAATCATCGGTTCGATCCATTTCGAACGTTTCGCCCAACAATGGATTGAATGGTTTGTTGGTTCGATGACATGTTGTCGAGTAATTACTGGCTGCATAGGCTGCAACATAGCAGATTTGTTCCAGCGATGACTGAAAATGAATGGTTTGTTGATTTTTTTCTTTTTTGGCTTCTTTTTTTTTTCTTCCTCACTAATTTGGATGCTTCTTCTAATAAATATGCATATTCTAAATCTTCCGTAACTCTTTGAAGGACTGATAGGGGTTCGGAGAAATTGACAGGCATTGGAATTTTCGAGAGCTCCTAAACATTTTTAACGAAATATTGATTTTTTTAAATTCAAATTTTAAAAAAAAGTGACTTTTCCAATACAATTTTTCATAATTGACCATAAATTAATTGGTAAATCTGGTCGTTTTGGTATTGTTGTTCGTCGACATCTTCCGCCATTCATTTTTGTCGATTTTCTTGACAGATTTCCTTCTTCTTCTTCTTCTTTTTCTTTTTCTCCTTCCTCTTCCAACTTTTTAATCGATTGTTGATGTTCATCTGATGGTTCTGATGATGATGACGTCATCTCGTTGATGTTTTGTAATTCAGTTGTCTCGTTTGAACTAGAAACACTCGAATCGCATGGATTTCTGCAGAAATTCTTCAATTATTTCTTGAAATTTTAAGATTTTACAATTTTTCAACAACAAAAAAAAAGGGAGAAGAAGAAGCTGAAGCTGAAAAGAAAGAAGAAAGAAAGCCGCTAGAATTCTGGAATCTTAAAAAGAAGACTGCAAATATTACACTTGAACCAACAAACTTACAAACAACCTTAGTTTACCACGTGATAGAAACACAAAAGAGGTGTTTAATTGCTAAAAGATTTCTCACAAAAAAAAAAGAGACAAAAGAGAAAAAAATTTGTGAAAAACTTGTGGAAACTGAAATTATCAACCAAAACAATCAGAAAAAAAGAAAAAAAAAACTAAAAAGTACATTTTCAAGACTTCAATAAGAATAAACCAGTTTTTATTATTTTCTAAAATAATTTTTTTTTGAATTTTATTTGTTTTCTTTCAAAAACAACATTTTTTTCTCTCGAAAATATTCAACATTTTCAGAAAAAGTTTTTTTGTTTCTTTTGCTGAAGAAAGGCACACACAAAACGGAACGGAAATAATTGGTGTGCGAATAAAAGGAAACTGGCGAAACAACAATAATTTTTAAATTGAAAAATGATACGTGGAAAAACGGGCAGGAAATTTGAAAAGGAAGAATGAAAACGAAGAAGAAGAAGAAGGAAAAAACCGTTGACAATGAGGCAAAGGCGGAATTATTGAAAATGAGAAAAAACAAAAATGCAACATTTTGTTTTGTTTTTCTGTCGAGTTGAGAAAACGAAAGAAAAAGCCTTACAATGTTTCTTCAGCGTCATGAAATTCCTCCTCTTGATCACTACAATATGCTGATAGCGGTGAACTTCCAACAACTCCGCTTGAACTACAAAATGTTGCGGCTCGTTCCAATGATGAATGTTGTTTGGCCAATTCTTCAAGTTGTTCCTGTAGAACAACATTTTTCAGATTTTTTTCCCCGGGTTTTTTTTTTTAAAAAAAAAAGTGTTTTTCTTTCTTTTTCTCACCTGAAGCATATGCTTTTGCTTTTGTTCCGACGCAACAATTTTACCCAATTTACGCGTTGTCTTCTCTGTCATATCCACAAATTCTTCAGCTGTTTGTAGAAGAACCGCCGTTGTATTCTGAAGACAATAAAAAGCTCCTTTTTTTTGTTGAGAAGACAAAAAAAAAACTTTTAATAAATCAGCTCGTTCTGAAAGCGAATGAACTTCATTTTCATCTCCTCTCGAAATTGTTCGAATCAATTCATCGCCTTGCGAATCTAAAAACCAAAAAAAAAAATCAATATTTTTTGTTTTTTTTTTTCCTTAAACACATTTTTATCTTTTATCAGCAACCAATAATCGATGATGATAAAAGTTTGAAATAAACTTTCAAATAAAAATTTAAAAAAAAAAAAAAAAAGATAAAATCAAATTTGCTCTCACTCATAATTTTGACAGCCGTTTTCAAGTCCATCAATTTCGACATTAATTGCTTATTGGAAAATATCAATGCATCAGATCGTGACGAATCAGCAGCCGATAATTGAGCATCTTCATCTTCTTCTTCAAAAAACAAAAACAAACAATCAATCAATATTCAAGTGGGGGCGGGGTGCCCCGCATCAAAAATAACAACAACAACAAAAAATAAAATACCACTTTCGGCTCTTTTAATTGCTTTATGCCGAGCCAATTCTAAACTCGTCAACCATTGTTGTCGTTCAGTGTCATTATGAGCTTTTACATGAAATGTTTGTGAAGCTGCTGTTATGACAATGCTATTTGTTGCCTCAAAAATGGTTTCTTTCTTTTCTTTTTTTGTTCTTTACCAAAAAATAAAAATAAAAATTACTTTATCGGATAAAATTCGAGCTTCTTGCAAGTTGACACTTCCACGGCACGTTTGTCCAAACTCTTTTTGATTTCTGAAAAAAATTTGCAGAAAAATACCAAATCCAAATTTCGTCTGAAATTCTCCAACACACAAAAATAGAGAAAAAAAAGGAGGAAGACGAAGAAGAATAACAATTTACCGTTGTTGTTGACAATTTTTGAGTTGATTCGAATTCATCAATCGATATGGAATATCAATTGCTGATTCATACAAACTTGCAATTTCGTGATTCGTCTCATCAATATTCGTTGATTTTCGATGCCGTCGATTCAATGGAAATGCGCACCAGGAAATTTGTTTTCGAGCTTTTCGTAGTCTTCCACGCAGTGTTCCCATTATCCAATTGTGTTTGGAACGTTTTTTCTGATTTTGATTTTGATTCTCCTTGGTGTCGTCGTCGTCGTCGTTGTTGTCGTCGTCTTCGTTTCTTTTATTATATAAAAGTTGACTTGGTTTGACTCCAATTATTGATTCAATGTTCTGATTAGAAGATGACGATTGTCCTTTTCTTTTCCTTTTTCGCTTTTTTTCTCCTCCTCCTCCTCCGCCTTCTTCCCCGTCTCCGCCTCCTTCGTTTCTACTACTATTTTTCTCGGCTTGTTTCTCTCGTCTCTCATTTTCATAATTCTCTTCATCTTTTTTCCAATTTTCCTCTTTTAATCGATTTGTTCTTCCCGCTTTTTTCAGATTCCACTTTCCACACACTTCATCGGCTCCTTTTCGATGATCTTTTTCCAGTGTTGAACCATCAGCCGACGACAAATCACAATTATTTGTTGTCATCATTTTACAACATTTTTGGCTTTCTTTTTCTTTCGAGTTCTTTTTTTGCTAAAACCGAAAATCCTTGAAAATTCTCAAAAGGAAAAATCACGAAAAAAGAAGAAAAGGAAATTAAAAAAATAAAAATAAAAAGATTTTTGCAGAAAATCGAAAAAAACTATTATTATTATTTTTATTATAAATTGATAAAGAAAAAAAATCATAAAAAGAAGCCAGAACTGGATTTGATCAAGAGGCCAAAATCAAAAATATTTGCAAAGTGGAAAATCACAAAAAAACGTGTCATTCTTTATCATTTTATCATTGAAAAAATATTGCCAAACGGCATGGAATACAACAAAAAAAAAAATTTTTTCTTCTTTTTTGAAAAATGGGCAAAAAAAAGAGTTTTTTTTAAAGAAATTTGATTTATTAGTTAATTTATATTTTCAGACAAGGGAAAATTTTTCTGAAAATTACAAAAATTGTTTTTTTTTTTTTTTTTAAATTTTCTTGTTTTTTTTTTTTAAATAACAACATTCAATAAGAGAAGTGGCACTTATTCACAGGAAAAAAAAGTAAAAATTGCCGACGGAATCAACCAAAATTGGTTTCTTTTCAAAATTTCGATTGAAAAAAAAATGTTTGCGGGGACCTCGAAACGATAACGTAAATCAACACTGATAGGAAATAAAAATTTTCCACGACATGAATTTTCCGACAAAAATTCGATCAAAACGTTTTTTTTTTGCCGCAGATTTGAATATTTAAAAAATGAAACAAAGGAAAACAATTCGGGGAATTTTAAAAACAAAAAAAAAATGATTAATTTGAGAGAATAAAAACGAAACAATAAAACGGCGAACAAAAATTTCGAAAACCCTAAAAATAGAATGAAAAAATCAATTTTTCCCCTCTTTTTTTTGTTGGGGAAACAAAAAAAACTGTTCAGCACTTTTTCAAATCGAGAAAACGAGAGATATTGGCTAATAATAATATGTAAATATAGACGCAGACATAAGTTGTCACCATGAAAAATCAAACAAAAATGAGCAAAAATTGAGGAGAAAATCAAACCGAAGCCAGTTTTGCGTTTGAATTTGAATCGGCATTCGACCTTCTTTTTTTGAGATTTAAGGAAGTAGAAAGGAAAATATTTTTTTTACATTTTTAGGTTTTATGTATTAACAATTTTTTTTCAATGATTATTATCTTTTTATTTTTTTTGGAGATAATTTCCGTTCAATGCCGGAAAAACATTCAGAAAAAATAAGAAGAATTTAGATTATGATGAAGATTAAAAAATACAAGTTTTTAATTTACAAAAAAAAAAAAAAAAAAAAAAAAACTTTTTTGTAAAACCAGTTTTATAAAAATTCAAAAAACCAACCTGTAATAACTAAGAACAGCATTGGAATCAAGTACAAACCATCGTTCTCGATATCCTTTTAAATAATTCGTCCATTTATTTAATTTTCCAGCTTTTTCTATGCTTCTGAAATTTGAATTAATTTTGTTTTTGAGAAATTTAAAATATTGATTTTACTTTTTTCTTTTAATTATTTTCATTTTAAAATTGGTGGGTTTTTAAAATATTTTGAAATGATTTCTGAAGCGAAAGCTCATAGAAAAAAGACGATTTTTGTGTTGAATCACGTTTGGAATGAAAAATTTTTGCTTTTTTTTTTTTGGAAAAACTTTTAAATATTTTAAAAGGTTTTTTTGTTTTGTTTTGCTTTGTCTCTTCAAAAATAATTATTTTTTCCAAAAAAAAAAACGTTGAGCTTAAAACTTTTTTTTTTTAAATAGAAAAAAAGTGGGCTCACATTGTATTCTCATTAAATGATGATATTGACGATGCTCTTTTTGATGAACCAGTTGACATAATAAAAGAAGTCGATTTTTGAATGCGTCTTCGTCGAAAAAACGATCGAAATCTTCGTTTACTTCCTGTAACTGTCATTGGTCGAAAGCCAAAATTGAATTTATTTGACAAGCAGCCAACACGAAATAATTTTGAGGAAAAGAATTTCAAATTTATTTTTTATTTTCTTTCTTCTTAAAACTTTGATAACAAAAATTGATGATAAGAAACGAAAAAAAAAATTACGTAATTTTGTTTAATTTTTTTTTAAAAGAAAAACAAATTTAATTATAGAAATTGAAAGAAAAATCAATAGAGCTACGAAAAAAAAAGGAAAAAATAAATATTTTTAAAAGAAATGAGAAAAATATGATTTTTATTACGGTGGGAAACAATTATTTTTCTTTAATTTCTTGAGAATTTAATGCTTACTTAGCACAAAAAGTTGTGTACAAAAATGCATGTTTATTGGTGTCAGCGAAAATCTGAAGGGGGAAAATTTTTTATTTTTTTCTTTAAATTAAAAGACAAAAAGTGTACACAACGGAGTGTCGTTGTAAAACAACTTGTCAGCCGATTTGAAATTTGGAGAAAAGGATTTAGAAAGTTGAAAAACTTGTAACAAACTTTCACTTTCATTGAATTTCTTTTTCTAATTCATGTTTTGAGGTTTCCTCGACATAGATCCAAGCCATTTTAAATCGTAAAAAATGTAGCTTTTTCAATTATAAAAAACAGATTAACATCAAGTTTTTCTTTTAAATAAATATTTAATTAATTCTAAATTTAAAAAAAATTAACATAAATCGAGCCTTTTATCTATCTTATTTTACATAATTTATTTCGAATTTCGAGGAAAAAAAACGAAAGACAAGAAAGTGCGCTCTAATGAACATTTAAAAAAAAAATAATTTTTTAAAGAAATTTGAGAAGAAAAGTATGTTTGACGACAAAATAAAATATTGATTTTTAAATAAAAGTAAATAAAAATTGTTATTTTATGTTTTTAATAGAAAAAACAAATAATAAATTTTATGATAAAATAAGGCTTAACATTTTATAAAAAAAATGCAACTATTTTAAAATAAAAATAAAATTTTAATATGATAAAATAATAAAAAGAAATACTGAATGTAATTTGAAGAAAAAAGGAAGAAAATGAAGCCAACATGAGAAACGACAAAACAAATAAATACGAATGTCAGGTTTTGAACGAAGAACAAAATTGAAAAGATATTATTGATTTAAAAGAGATTTAGACATTTCCTATTATTATTTCATGAGCAATTGAATAAAATGAGTTGAAAAATTTTCATTTTTTTCTCTTAAAAACTGCAAATTTCCTTTTTCCTCTTGCCCCGTATCGATCGTTATTTTCCCAGTCTTTTTTTTCTGGTTTTTCTGCTCTTCAGAATTGTTTTCTATCTTTTCTCTCTCGATTTTATGCAATTTTTTTCTTTTGCATAAACGTACGAATTTGTTTCATTTTTAAAGCTTTTTTCTCAAAAGAAAAAACAAATAAATTTACAAATTTTGTTAACAAATTCCAAAAACAAAGATAAATTTATAATTAAAACAATTAACTACACAGAAAAAATTAAAGTAAAACAATGATTTAAGTTAAACTCGGATGCCAGGTATGGGAAAACTAGGCCATGTGAAAACATTTTCTCGGCCATTCCAATTTTTTCTTTTCTTTTTTTAAAGTTTTTTTGATTGAAAAATAAAAATTAAATTTACAAATTTATTAAAAAAATTACAAAAAAAATATTTACATTTTAAAAAAAATTAAAAAAATACCCATAATCAAATTAAAGTTAAACAAAAATGGGGGGAAGATTTAATCAACTTCTTCAACAGTTGGTCCTTGTTGATAATTATTTCCATTAAATCCATTATTATATTGATTACCACAAGATGATGATGATGAATTGTGTTGTTGATTATCACCAGAAGCGGAATGTAATTTTGACATTATTGATTGACAAATATCTCGAAGTTCATGATGTTTCGATTCAATTTCATCTTTTTCAGCCAATGTATTTGTTTCCATCCATTTAATTGTTTCCTCACAAGCATTTCGAGCTTTTTGACAATCTTCTGATGATAATTTACTTCCATATTCATCGATGGCTTGTTTAATCTGTAATTTAAATTATGAATTGATGAATTATGAAATCAATCAATAAATGAAAACTTACTTGAAAAGCATAGGCTTCCAATTGATTTCTTGCTTGAACACGTTGCCTATGAGCTTCATCTTCTTTTTCAAATTGTTTTGCTTCATTTACCATTCGATCAATATCTGATTGTGATAATCTTCCTTTTTCATTTTTAATTGTTATTTTGTTTGATTTTCCTGTTGATTTATCCATTGCTGATACATTTAAGATTCCATTTGCATCAATATCAAAAGTCACATCAATTTGTGGAACACCACGTGGAGCTGGTGGAATTCCACACAATTCAAATGTTCCCAATTGATGATTATCACGTGTCATTGCTCGTTCACCTTCAAATACTTGAATCGATACGCCTGGTTGATTATCAGCATATGTTGTAAATGTTTTTGTTGCTTTTGTTGGAATTCGAGTATTTCGATCAATAAGATTTGTCATCACTCCACCAGCAGTTTCAATTCCAAGACTTAATGGAGCAACATCAACCAAAAGAACATCTTTTATTGATGTATCTTGAACTCCAGAAAGAACTGCAGCTTGTACAGCAGCACCATATGCAACAGCTTCATCAGGATTAATTGAGCAATTTAATTCCTAGAAAAATCAAAATCAAAATCAAAAAGAATTCAAATCTTTTGCTTACCTTTCCATTAAAGAAATCTTTTAATAGTTTTTGAATTTTTGGAACTCGTGTTGATCCTCCAACTAATACAATTTCATCAATTTTTGATTTATCGATTTTTGCATCTCGAAGTGCTTTTTCTACTGGATCTAATGTTTTTCGGAAAAGATCAGCACATAATTCTTCAAATCTTGCACGAGTTATTGTTGAACATAAATCCATTCCTTCATGAAGTGAATCAACTTCAACAATTGCTTGTGTTGAACTTGAAAGTGTTCGTTTTGCTCGTTCACAAGCTGTTCGAAGACGTCGAAGAGCTCGTGGATTGTTCGAAATGTCTTTTCCAGTTTTTCGTTTGAATTCTGTTACAAAATGTTGTAACATGCGTTGATCAAAGTCTTCACCACCAAGATGAGTGTCACCAGCAGTTGATCTCACTTCGAAAATTGATCCTTCAGCAATTGAAAGAATTGAGACATCAAATGTTCCACCACCAAGATCGAAAATCAGAACATTTTTCTCATCTCTGATATTCTTGTCTAATCCATAAGCAAGAGCTGCAGCAGTTGGTTCATTGATTATTCGAATTGCATTTAATCCAGCAATCATTGCAGCATCTTTTGTCGCTTGTCTTTGGCTATCATTGAAATATGCTGGAACTGTGATAACAGCATCTTTCACTGAATATCCAAGATATGTTTCAGCAGTTTCTTTCATTTTTCCAAGAACCATTGCTGAGATTTCTTCTGGATTGAATTGACGACGTTCTCCTTTTACTTCAACTTCAATTACTGGTTTTCCTTGTTTTGATTTGACACCAAATGGAAAATGTTTCATATCTGATTGAACAGTTGCTTCATCAAAACGACGTCCGATCAATCGTTTTGCATCGAAAACTGTATTTTCTGGATTTCGAGCTGCTTGATCTTTTGCTGAATCACCAACTAATCGTTCAGTTTCAGTGAATGCCACATATGATGGAGTCGTTTTATTTCCTTCTGAATTTGCAAGAATTTCAACCTGCAAAATGTTTTTTTTCAAATAAATTTCAAAATTTCAAATAAATCAAAATTTACCTTTCCATTCTGATATACTCCAACACATGAATATGTTGTTCCAAGATCAATACCAATAGCTTTACACGATGACATTATTTATTATAGTTGTAGTTTGTAGTTTTATAGAGCGCAATTGAAAATTAATTTTCTTTTCTTTTTGTTTGATTGTTTTCCATTCAAATTTGAGAGCTTTTATACTGTTTTTATTTATTTTCTCGATTTATCCACATTTTTCTAGAATCTTCTCGTCATTATGTCTATGTTCTCTTCATCTTCTTCACTCTCTCTTTTATTTTCTTCTTTCACGTCTAAGTCTCTCATTTTATTTTCTAACATTCTTCCATCTCCTCCATTTATATACTCTCTCATTTATTCTCTTCATTTTATGTACTCTCTCGTTTTGCGCTTTTCTAGAAAAATTTTGAAATGACTGGAATTCCATTCCTCCTTTATTTTTTCGATTTTTAAATTTAAAACAAAATAAATTTTATTTTTAAAATTATTTTAAATTAAAAAATTAAATAAAAAAGTCAAGTTTATAAAAAAAATAACAATTGTATCCAATTTCAATTCAAAAATAAGCAAAAAATTTAAATTTTTCGTTTTATTTAGCTTAAAACAACGCCATTCAAATAAAATCAATTCAATTTGTGTTTGTCTTTCAAAGTTGCAAACTTGAAAAACTGCAAACCTAATTTTTTTGGTTCGCCACTTCAATTTTATGGGAAACACTTCGATTTTACATGTGATATTCTCGAACGGAAAAAAGTTCAATTAAGACGGCTCAGATGGTTTCAACAGCTCGGCACGATTTAAGAAAGTCTCCCAATCAATTATTCTAAACGAAATTTTGGGCCTGGGCAAGTTATGGTCTGCGGAGCTTTTTGCAAGCTTTTCGTCGGATGCCCCAATACTTTTGCAACAATGAAAATGTGTCAATGTTTTTAATTATTTGCCCCTTTTTGAAAACTTTTTTAAAATAAAATATTCCGAAAAAATGTTTTTTTTTACCTAATTTTATTCATTTTTTTTTGTTTTTCATATTTATTTGGCTCAAAACGGTCTCATTTTCCTAAAATCGGCAATTTTGAGAGTGCCCTTATACTTTTGCAACACACTGTTGGGGAATACGGTAGTATTCGACTGTAAATTTTCTGCACAAGACTTTTCTCCTGTTCATTTTTTTAGTTTATTTTTCAGAATAGAAAGAGAAAAAAAATTATTTCCATTCCTTTCAAAAATTTGTTCGCTTTCTTTTTCCACGGATCACATTTGGGTTTCAATTATTCCCACTTGCTGTCAGCATTTCACGGATTTAGAAGCGAATATCATGAATATCACAATCAGTTTTCTCCACGGTTTATTTTATTTTTTTGTCAACGGGTAAATGCAAATTCGATATTAAATTAAAATAATTTGAACACTTGAATTATTTTTAAAAAAAATTGGAAAGAATTATTCAAAATTTTACGTTTTCCTTATAAGAAAATTATGAAATGTAAATTGTAAATTCACTCACAACTTTTTTCTGTATTTTTTGAATTTTCAAAATTCCACGGTTTTTTGTAATTTGTAAACATTTTAAAAACAAACCTGAATAAAAATTAACAGAAAAAACCCCGAAGAGACTTTGACAAGAAATTTCAGAAAAATTAAAGTTTTTTACTTTTCAAATTCCAATTTTTAAATGATTTGATTGGTCAGAATTTAAGCTTCCATTTGAGATCATAAAATACTTGAAAATTCTTTAGCAAAAAAAATTTCGAAGAAAATTTTTAAAAATTCCCTTCTTTTTCAAAAATTCCGACCTTGATGAAATGAATTTCTCGTCTTCTTCAACGGCTTCCAGAAGTGCTTTGTCATTGATGTCTGATGGTCGAGACAAAATCAATAATTTTTCAAATATAATTTGGCAATCCTTCCTGAAAGCTTCTGCATTTTTTTCCAAATTATTTATTGATTTTTCGATTTTTTTGATGTTTTCTGACTTGACTTACAATACTGGCCATAATTATGAACAATATTGGTTTTTTGAGAACAAATTTTATCACAGGTGACTCCGATCCTTCTGAAAATTTTAGACGTCTTTTAAAACGGAAAAAGACGTCTGAAAATCAATAATGAATTCACTTTTTCAAAACGATCGGGGTTATAAAAGTTGTTCTAAAAAAACCAATATTGTTCATATTTATGGCCGGTACTGTACGTTCTTCTTCAATGTCTGAAATACGGCGGAATTTCAATAATTCACTTCTGACCGAGTTATCCGGATAATTTGTCACGCGGTGGTGGCTGTGTGTGCCCAAAACATTGACGGCTTCCACTACAAATGCAATGATTTTGCTGGCGAAACATAAAATAATGAAAAAAGAAAAAGTGAAAAAATGATTTTAAAAATTTTAAAACCAAAAAAAAAATGAAAAACGCGGAATTTTTTAATTTAAATTTTTCTTTTTAATTTTCATTCTTGATTTTAAATTATCGAAAAATCAAACGCTCAAATCTGAAAAATATAATGTCGAGGTAAAATTTTTTGTTCAAAATAATTATTTTTCCAGAAAAAAATCAAAATTTTCAGATATCATGAGGCAATCATTGAAGAGGAGGAGGAGGAGGAGGAGGAGGTGGAGGTTGTCGAAACCAGACAAATGGAGCCCCGATCGCTCTCGGGATGTTTTGAAGAAGAAGAAGAAGAAGAAAAAGAAGACGAAGAAAGAGAGGCCGAGAAAGAAGAGTTGGTCCTTTACCAACCCGAGTTGGAGGACTTTGAAATAAATGGAGAAGGATCGAGTGGATTGGTAAGCTTATTTGAATTTTAAAAAATTGCTATTAGAGCGCACTTTTAACATCATCTCCTCCCCCACTTGTTTCCTTTTGGAAAAGAAAAAATTTGTTTCAGGGTGTGATGAAGAAGGTTAGATTTGGTCATGTGACCAACTACTTCTTCGATCGCGCTCAAGGGATTGACCAGCAGCCATCCGACGGTCAATCCCCCGCGCTAGGAATGACCAGCGAACATTTCGCTGAATATAACGAGCGGATTCCACTCGTAAGTTTTTTCATTTTCTTCTTTTTTTTTTTTTTGAAATTTGATTTTCTTTCTTTTCAGGATCCGAAATTCGATAGAACAACTCTTCTCTCGGATGGGCGGCGAGTGTACAAGCGGGAAGAAACATTTGGTGCACTGCATTGCGAAGATCGCCGGCGTCTCCTCACAGGCGCCGGCATCAGTCGTCTCGAATGGGTCAGATTTTTTTTTTTTTTTGAATTTTCTTCTTTTGACTTTTCAAATAAATTTTGGAAACTTCCCAAATTGCATTCCGTTTTTGATCCTGAAAAATTGTCACCAAAAATTTTGGAGCCAAATTATATCAAAGCTTAAAAATTGATCTCCTTTGAGTATTTTTGAAAAATGCTTGCTCTTGCTCAGAGTTGAATTAAAGCTTCAATGAAAGTGTGATACGACTTCCCCACGTTTAATTTTTGAGCTTAAACGTGCCTCTCAAAAATTTAATGCACAATTTTTTGTTGTTGCTCAGCGTCGCTTTGCGATTCAATCAATAAATGAATTTTTAATTTACAGGACGACATTCGCAATGTCCATCACTACCGTAAAGTGATGGGGTGCACTTGCCGCCCAACCTGCAAGGAATCGTGCCACTGCATGGAGGGTGGTATGCCGTGTGTAAGTCTTTTATTTTATTGATTTTAGGGAGGGGGCGGTGCAAAAATACTTTATTGATTTATTGACTTTTGTTGATTTATTGATGTTCGTTTAACCTGTTTTAATCAGGAAAAGCTATTAAAATTGTTCGGTCATTTCGACCTTATTGATTTATTGATTTCTTTTTATTTTTTATTTTTGCATTCATTTCCAGAATGTAAATTGCACGTGCAGCCGCCCGAACTGCGGGCACGCCTTTGAGGACTTGCAGGTCCTCCAAATGGAAACGAGAAGAAAAGTGGCGGATCGGCTGCAAACGTTGGAGGCAGGTTGCTCATCCAACGAAAGAAGAAGGAAGCGGTGGTTGGCCCCAGATCCTGATGGGCAGCCACCGTTGAAACGCGGAAGATATGAAGTTGTGGAAGAGGAGAAAACGAGAAGAAAAAGGAAGATGCTGGAAATTGAAGAGGATGAGCAACCTCCAAGAAAAAGATGCAAAATTGAAGAAGAAGCAGCAGCCGATCCGCTCCCGAGAGCGATCGTTGAAGTGGTGGCGGAGGAGATGGAAGTGGAGGAGATGGAGGTGGAGGTGGAGGAGGAAAACGAAAAATTGAAAGAGTTAAAGAAGATGGAAATGGACCACAAGCGATGCATGGATAGGATGCTTGGTGGGCACTGTGGCCTAGAACACATTGAGGCCCTCCGCCTCTGGTCGAGAGCGAAACCAGCTCTCACCAGAGGGCTCAACGGAGTTGCGATGACGAATCGCCAACTCAGTGTAAGCTCGTTTTCAGCCCCAAAAAAAAATTAGGAAAAAAAAACACAAATTTCAGGTTCTCACCAAGCAAATAGGATCATGCATGCGCTTGTTGGGACTTGATTGAAGGAAAAAAGATTTTTCGTAAAAAACAAGAAAATCAAAAAAAAAAGTTAAAAAATTAAAAAATTAAAAAAAAAATTAAAAAATTAAAAAATCAAAAAAATTAAAAAATTAAAAAATCAAAAAAAAAAATTAAAAAGTTAAAAAATCAAAAAAAAAATTAAAAAATAAAAAAATCAAAAAAAAAATTAAAAAATTTAAAAAAAATTTAAAAATTAAAAAATAAAAAAAAATTTAAAAATAACAAAAAAAAGTCTTTGATTTTCAAAATTTACTTTTATTGTGAATTTTGTCCTTTTTTTCCAATTTTCCTGATTATTTTTCCTTTGACTTTTTACCATTTTTCTTTATTTTTCTTTAAATATTCTCCCCATAAAATTTTTGAGTTTTTTATGCTGAGAATATCGATTTTTTCCTATTTTTTTTTGTTAAAATTTTTTTCATTTTTTTTCTTCTTTAATTTTAAGATTTGGAGAAAAAGCTTCATATCAAAGTCTCAAAAAATAAGAAATTCTCTTTTTCTTTTCAAAGTTTGGAAAACAAATTTTTTTTTGAGAACAAAAATTTTGTTTCCAAATGTTGAAAAATTTGTATAAAAACTCAGAAAAAAGATTTTAAATTTTTTCTTGGTTTTATCGATTTTCGCATTTTTGTTCTTTTTTAATTATTTTTCTCAACATTTTGTGTGTTTTGTTTTTGATTTTTTTTTGTTCGATTATTGATTGTGTCGATCAAAAAAATCAATATTTTTTTCGGTTCTTTTTCTGAGAATTCATTTTCTTGGAAAAAGCTTCGTTTTGTGTGTTTTGTTTTTGATTTTTTTTGTTCGATTATTGATTGTGTCGATCAAAAAAATCAATATTTTTTTCGGTTCTTTTTCTGAGAATTCATTTTCTTGGAAAAAGCCTCATTTTTTGTGTTTTGTTTTTGATTTTTTTTGTTCGATTATTGATTGTGTCGATCAAAAAAATCAATATTTTTTTCGGTTCTTTTTCTGAGAATTCATTTTCTTGGAAAAAGCCTCATTTTTTGTGTTTTGTTTTTGATTTTTTTTGTTCGATTATTGATTGTGTCGATCAAAAAAATCAATATTTTTTTCGGTTCTTTTTCTGAGAATTCATTTTCTTGGAAAAAGCCTCATTTTTTGTGTTTTGTTTTTGATTTTTTTTTGTTCGATTATTGATTGTGTCGATCAAAAAAATCAATATTTTTTTCGGTTCTTTTTCTGAGAATTCATTTTCTTGGAAAAAGCCTCATTTTTTGTGTTTTGTTTTTGATTTTTTTTTGTTCGATTATTGATTGTGTCGATCAAAAAAATCAATATTTTTTGCCTCGAAAAACTCACCAACTTCTGAGTTTTTCGTTTCGATTTTTCAATTGACGATGGAAATTACTTTCGTGTTTTTTTTTTGCTGAAAAAACGAAAGAAATTTCAGGATTTTTTCAACTTTGGAAAAATCCCGATTTTTTGAAACTTTTCCATTTTTTTGGAAAATTTAAAGTTTCAAAACTTTTTGAATCACAATTTTGTGATCTGCTTTTCGAATTTTTGCGAAATTTCAAACTGCGCTTTTTAAGCTCTGGCTTAACCACAATTTTGTGGAAATTTTCGAATTCTCAAAGCTTTTTCGCTTTCATCTGTTTTTCAAACGCTCAACAAACAGTTGGTTTCAATTTTTTGGTGAAGAATCGGATTGGAACCGAACAATTTCGAAATGGCAACGAGAAGCTGAAATTTTGTTTCGTGAGTTGATCGTTTTTATTGTTTTTTTTTTAAATTTCTCGTTTTATCCTATGAGGAATTTAAAAAAGGAAAAGCTTTGTTCAAAAACCTTTAGTTTCCTTCACCGATTTAAAAAAAAGAAATTTTATTTTTTTGAGCTTTTGGGGTTCGTCTTTGGATTTGACGATTTCCCTTAACAAACACTTCCCACGGTCTATTCGAATGAAAATTTGAAAAAAAAGCTGAAAAAAATTAGAAAACTTTTCTAAAAAAAAAATTCGGAAAGGAAGAAACTCTTAGAGACTGTCCAGAGATTATCATTTGGTTCCCGAGAGTTTGAGAGGATGGGACAAATCCCATTGATCCCTTTCCCCACTTTAGTTCCCGGGGACTTCGGGAGAAACAGGGGAAGGGGATCTGAAAGATGGGACAACTTGCTGTCCTATTGATCCCCTTCCCACCTTTAGTTCCCGGGGATTTCGGGAGAACAAGGGGAAGGGGATCTAAAGGATGGGACAAATTGCTGTCCCATTGATCCCCTTCCCCCCTTTAGTTCCCGGGGATTTCGGGAGAACAAGGGGAAGGGGATCTAAAGGATGGGACAAATTGCTGTCCCATTGATCCCTTTCCCCACTTTAGTTCCCGGGGACTTCGGGAGAAACAGGGGAAGGGGATCTGAAAGATGGGACAACTTGCTGTCCCATTGATCCCCTTCCCCCCTTTAGTTCCCGGGGATTTCGGGAGAACAAGGGGAAGGGGATCTAAAGGATGGGACAAATTGCTGTCCCATTGATCCCTTTCCCCCCTTTAGTTCCCGGGGATTTCGGGAGAACAAGGGGAAGGGGATCAGAGAGATGGGACAACTTGCTGTCCCATTGATCCCCTTCCCCCCTTTAGTTCCCGGGGATTTCGGGAGAACAAGGGAAAAGGGATCTAAAGGATGGGACAAATTGCTGTCCCATTGATCCCTTTCCCCCCTTTAGTTCCCGGGGATTTCGGGAGAACAAGGGGAAGGGGATCTAAAGGATGGGACAAATTGCTGTCCCATTGATCCCCTTCCCCCCTTTAGTTCCCGGGGATTTCGGGAGAACAAGGGAAAAGGGATCTAAAGGATGGGACAAATTGCTGTCCCATTGATCCCTTTCCCCCCTTTAGTTCCCGGGGATTTCGGGAGAACAAGGGGAAGGGGATCTAAAGGATGGGACAAATTGCTGTCCCATTGATCCCCTTCCCCCCTTTAGTTCCCGGGGATTTCGGGAGAACAAGGGGAAGGGGATCTAAAGGATGGGACAAATTGCTGTCCCATTGATCCCCTTCCCCCCTTTAGTTCCCGGGGATTTCGGGAGAACAAGGGGAAGGGGATCTAAAGGATGGGACAAATTGCTGTCCCATTGATCCCTTTCCCCCCTTTAGTTCCCGGGGATTTCGGGAGAACAAGGGGAAGGGGATCTAAAGGATGGGACAAATTGCTGTCCCATTGATCCCTTTCCCCCCTTTAGTTCCCGGGGATTTCGGGTTAAACAGGGGAAGGGGATCTGAAAGATGGGACAACTTTCTGTCCCATTGATCCCTTTCCTCCCTTTAGTTCCCGGGGATTTCGGGAGAACAAGGGGAAGGGGATCTGAAAGATGGGACAACTTTCTGTCCCATTGATCCCTTTCCCCCCTTTAGTTCCCGGGGATTTCGGGATAAACAGGGGAGAGGGATCTGAAAGATGGGACAACTTTCTGTCCCATTGATCCCTTTCCCCCCTTTAGTTCCCGGGGATTTCGGGTTAAACAGGGGAGAGGGATCTGAAAGATGGGACAACTTTCTGTCCCATTGATCCCTTTCCCCCCTTTAGTTCCCGGGGATTTCGGGTTAAACAGGGGAGAGGGATCTAAAGGATGGGACAAATTGCTGTCCCATTGATCCCCTTCCCCCCTTTAGTTCCCGGGGATTTCGGGTTAAACAGGGGAGAGGGATCTGAAAGATGGGACAACTTTCTGTCCCATTGATCCCTTTCCCCCCTTTAGTTCCCGGGGATTTCGGGTTAAACAGGGGGGAGGGATCTGAAAGATGGGACAACTTTCTGTCCCATTGATCCCTTTCCCCCCTTTAGTTCCCGGGGATTTCGGGTTAAACAGGGGGGAGGGATCTGAAAGATGGGACAACTTTCTGTCCCATTGATCCCTTTCCCCCCTTTAGTTCCCGGGGATTTCGGGTTAAACAGGGGAAGGGGATCTGAAAGATGGGACAACTTTCTGTCCCATTGATCCCTTTCCCCCCTTTAGTTCCCGGGGATTTCGGGTTAAACAGGGGAAGGGGATCTGAAAGATGGGACAACTTTCTGTCCCATTGATCCCTTTCCCCCTTTAGTTCCCGGGGATTTCGGGATAAACAGGGGAGAGGGATCTGAAAGATGGGACAACTTTCTGTCCCATTGATCCCTTTCCCCCCTTTAGTTCCCGGGGATTTCGGGTTAAACAGGGGAAGGGGATCTAAAAGATGGGACAACTTTCTGTCCCATTGATCCCTTTCCCCCTTTAGTTCCCGGGGATTTCGGGATAAACAGGGGAGAGGGATCTGAAAGATGGGACAACTTTCTGTCCCATTGATCCCTTTCCCCCTTTAGTTCCCGAGGATTTCGGGATAAACAGGGGAAGGGGATCTGAAAGATGGGACAACTTTCTGTCCCATTGATCCCTTTCCCCCTTTAGTTCCCGGGGATTTCGGGATAAACAGGGGAAGGGGATCTGAAAGATGGGACAACTTGCTGTCCTATTGATCCCCTTCCCCCCTTTAGTTCCCGGGGATTTTGGGTTAAACAGGGGAGAGGGATCTGAAAGATGGGACAACTTGCTGTCCCATTGATCCCTTTCCCCCTTTAGTTCCCGGGGATTTCGGGATAAACAGGGGAAGGGGATCTGAAAGATGGGACAACTTTCTGTCCCATTGATCCCTTTCCCCCCTTTAGTTCCCGGGGATTTCGGGATAAACAGGGGAGAGGGATCTGAAAGATGGGACAACTTTCTGTCCCATTGATCCCTTTCCCCCCTTTAGTTCCCGGGGATTTCGGGTTAAACAGGGGAAGGGGATCTAAAAGATGGGACAACTTTCTGTCCCATTGATCCCTTTCCCCCTTTAGTTCCCGGGGATTTCGGGATAAACAGGGGAAGGGGATCTGAAAGATGGGACAACTTTCTGTCCCATTAATCCCTTTCCCCCTTTAGTTCCCGGGGATTTCGGGATAAACAGGGGAGAGGGATCTGAAAGATGGGACAACTTTCTGTCCCATTGATCCCTTTCCCCCCTTTAGTTCCCGGGGATTTCGGGTTAAACAGGGGAAGGGGATCTAAAAGATGGGACAACTTTCTGTCCCATTGATCCCTTTCCCCCTTTAGTTCCCGGGGATTTCGGGATAAACAGGGGAAGGGGATCTGAAAGATGGGACAACTTGCTGTCCTATTGATCCCCTTCCCCCCTTTAGTTCCCGGGGATTTTGGGTTAAACAGGGGAGAGGGATCTGAAAGATGGGACAACTTGCTGTCCTATTGATCCCCTTCCCACCTTTAGTTCCCGGGGATTTCGGGATAAACAGGGGAGAGGGATCTGAAAGATGGGACAACTTTCTGGTTTCATTGATCCCTTTCTCCTCTTTAGTTCCCGGGGATTTCGGGATAACAAGGGAAAGGGAATCTGAAGTCGAAAAATCATAAGAAAATGTTTGTGTGTAAAATGAGAAAAGAATTGATACTGCCAACCCCCACTCCCGTTCAATTATTTCTGCAAAGACTTCAAAGCTAGAATTTTCAACATGAAGCTGTAATTTTTTTTTTTCAAATTCTGTCTTTTGTCCGCTCAAACAATACTCTTTCTTCATTTCTTTTCTTTTCATTTTTTTTTGAAATGCAAAAAACAAAGTGGCCGATGCGCTGAGAGGTTGCCGAAATGAAGGAGGAGCATGAAAAGTTTGAATGCGAGCTCAAAACGGTGGTCAAAAGTTCAGAAGCGAAAGCTGAAACAGAAATGAATGGGGAAAAAAGCTAATCGAGGAAAATTATTGGAAAAGTAAAAAGGGGGTCAGACCGAAGGAATTTTAAAAGAGTATCAGGGTCGAGTAGAAAAGTAGAATTAATAGATTTTGCATACGTTGAAGGAAAGTTAAATTATGTTGGAAGAGAAAAAAAGTTGATACCCAAAAGGGGTGGTACCCAAAAGTTAACGTAAAAAAGTCATGAAGGAAGTAGATGAGGGGGTCATAGGAGGAAACTTTGGAGTTGAAAAAACATGCGACGTCTTGAAAAAACGGTTCTACTGGCTGGGAATGCGGAAAGACACGTGGAAATATTAGTGAGGAAATGTGTAAAGAGTGGCTTTTGTACGAATAAAATGAAAACTCTAACAGCACCACTAAATCCATTTATTATCGAGGCCCCTTTTGATATTGTGGGCCGTTGACCTAATCGAAATGGGAATCTCGACATCAGGAAACAAATACATCCTGACCGTGATTGATTTTGTTGTGTTCTCAAACTTAAACTTGGGTAATTAAACCTTTATCATAAAAATTACAAATGGGAAAAAAACAATTACAAAAAGAAAAAATTAAAAAAAAATAACGGCGGCTACCGTACAACAAATATGCGCGTGAATTAAAATGCATGAGTGTGTCATTGCGTACACGCTCAGCTCAGCCACCATACAGTAGTAGCCACACACGCTACCACAACATACTTATTTAGTAAATACGGAGCGACGTACCCACAACCAAATAAAAGAGGAGACACCGTGACGGAAACTTTTGGGGAAAAATTGGTGTCTGAAAGAGGGGAGAATTTCAAAAATTGTCTTATCTGACGACGGTTTGGAATTCAAAAACGAACATTTTAAGAAATCTAAAATATTTCCAACACGGTTTGGAATATATAAGATTTATTGAACTAGAAGAATATAAAATAAATGAAAAGACAATAGAAGATGAAGGAAATATGTAGTAGAAGATAAAATTGATAGATGGAAAAGAGCTTATATTCAGTTGATTTGAGCGGGAAGTGAATTTAATAACAACAAAAATGGATTAAGATTGAAACAGGAATTAAATAATAAAATACAGTAAAAAGCTAGACAAAAGAAATTTAATGTCAACAATTTTCTACATGACGAATTTAATACTTTTAAGTGCAAAGTATGATGTAATCATTCGTCGGAAATCCGACACTCCGAGCCAAAAAGAAGTAATAAATGAGGGGAAAATTAGTTAATCTTACAAAAATGGGTCTCTAAAATTTTACAAAAATAAGCTCAAAAATTGGGGTGGGTCTTTAAACTACTACAAATTGATAACTGACTGATTAATCGAGATGGCGTACTTTCGTCTCGTTCCTCCCGGCCTCGTAATTCCTCGCGGCTCTTCGATTTCTTCGTACTTCACGACGGCAACATCTTTTCCATGCGTATCTCACGAAATTGTATGGAAATGCGTAACATTTGAACCAAATCGTAACCACTATGAGTCCAATCGTAAGTATCAGTACTTTGGTCTCAACTTCTGTCATCATGTCTTGAACTGGGATTGTCGTATTAAAAACTTGATTGTTGCTCCGGAATTCACGAAGATTCATGCTTGCTCTTGCGAAAACCGCTTTCATCTCCTTGTAGAGTTTGTTGACGTCTTCGTCAGTGGTGTGAAGAAGAAAATTTCGTTTACTTCTTCAATTTTTGCGAGTGGCCATTTCGTCTGGTCTGATGTCGAGTCGTCTTGGTAGATAACAATTTCTCCAACTTTTGGCATTGATTTGGTTGTGAATCTTTTTTGATACGAGGATTAACCTAACTGACTGGAAGATGAAGTGAGAGTCGTCACCGCTCTTAGTCTTTCGGAAAGTGTACAGATGGGACTCCCAGTCAACCAGTAATCCCGTATAGATCTTACAAAGTAGAGTACCAACTCAAAGTTATAAACTAAGGTTGGGGGTATTGTGCGCGGAACGTCAATATCATCTTGTCGCCTCTACAAGCACAACAACCCTGAACTTGTGTCTAAATTTCTATTATCGGACCGCTTTTCAAACTTTCTGCCAGCTCATTATCTATGTCAGCTCTTATCTTGTCAATGTCGTATGAATTGTCAAATTCTTCCCCAGGAATCTGAGTTGAAATCGTTTTTATTATATCCATACACGTGTTGTCATACAAACTATCATCATACAAATTCAAAAAACCTCCTTTTTTCTTTATCATACTGGTTACTGCCTTGCGGATTGTCAAAACTGTATTCAAAAGACCTTTTTTCCATCTTCTTCTTGCGCGAGTGTGCTTCGCAACAAAATGCTTGTCGATGGCCCAATTTTGAATTACTGGCGATCTTTTCGGTGTTCTTATTTGCGCAAAACTGTAAACTGGGTAAATCGGATTCTCATTTTCAGCAGAACCCAAGCACCGATTTAGCACTTCAAAAATTGTTCCCGAGCTCAACCAAGGTTCAGCCGTAAACCGACCTGGTTTCGCCATTCCTTCCAACACCAAATTTTGCCTCGTTGAACTCAAGATAGCCATAGCTGCAAATCTCACGTCGTACATGTGCGGGTAATTAATAAGCATGTTGAAACCCTGAGCTCTCGCCCAGGTTTCATATGTTGAAAATTCTTTCGGGTGCTTTAGCATGAATGTGGCTTTGGCAAGAATCTCGGACATGCTTCGCGACGGCATCATTCTCTCAACAAATCTTTCTGTCCCATTGATCCCTTTCCCCTCCTGACCGTGATTGATTTTGTTGTGTTCTCAAACTTAAACTTGGGTAATTAAACCTTTATCATAAAAATTACAAATGGGAAAAAAACAATTACAAAAAGAAAAAATTAAAAAAAAAATAACGGCGGCTACCGTACAACAAATATGCGCGTGAATTAAAATGCATGAGTGTGTCATTGCGTACACGCTCAGCTCAGCCACCATACAGTAGTAGCCACACACGCTACCACAACATACTTATTTAGTAAATACGGAGCGACGTACCCACAACCAAATAAAAGAGGAGACACCGTGATGGAAACTTTTGGGGAAAAATTGGTGTCTGAAAGAGGGGAAAATTTCAAAAATTGTCTTATCTGACGACGGTTTGGAATTCAAAAACGAAAGTTTTGAGAAATCAACTAAAATGTTAAAAATCGAAATCTACCAAAGGGACAATAAATCCAGTTATAGTATTCTTCGACCTCACGTCGACCTTCTGACGTCGTTAGGTCCCGTCACGACATCTCCCTTCTTTTAACTGAGCTGATCGCTCTGGTCTGTACACAGGGGTCGAATCGAACTGTGGGCCTCCTGGTACGGGTGCTTTGACTCAGGTGTCCAGAACGTACGGGCACAGGTATCCTTGATCTGCGCGCGTTCCTTGGTGGTTCTGGTGGCTCCGCCTGTGTCACGGGAGTGTATGGCCGTGACTTTAGAAATACTTCCATCATGGTGTCCATCCATAGTTTCTTCGATGACTCAAGGCTTACTCGGGTTCCTACCGCCACTTCGTGAACTACGGCACCCCGCCGCCTCATTATGACTTCGGGCTTCCACTTCCACTTGTTGTTCTGATGAACCTTTACATAAACCTGATCTCCCACTTGGAACTTCCGATGCCTTGTTCCATGTTTTCTGTCGAACTGTTTCTTCATGTTGTGCTTTGGTTCACTTTGGCCATGTTGTTCCTTGCTTAGTTGGTTGGTTGGCATCAATATGTAGTGACATCCTGGTTCTTAACTTCCGTCCCAATAGTACTTCTGCTGGTGTTGATCAACCCTAGGGTTGTGTTTGGTGTTGAACGGTACACCAAAAGTAATTCTGAAACCAATTCCTCGTTGGTTTTACCTTTTCCGCTCAGTTTCTGTAGTCCTCTCTTCAGAATGTCCACGAATCTTTCTGCTTGGCCATTGCTCTGTGGGTGGTATGCTGGGCAAGTTATGTGCTCGATTCCTGTTTGTTCGCACATTTCTCGGAATATTGCTGATGTGAACTGCGTTCCATTGTCTGATACGAGCACTTCGGGGTATCCATGGCGGCTGAATACTGTTTTCATGACCACCACTGTGGCTTCTGCACTGATCGACTTCATCAGTGTTACTTCTGGCCACTTAGATTTGGCATCCACGATTATTAAATAGTGTATTCCATTGTCCGGTCCAGCGAAGTCAACATGAACTCGCTGCCAGACTCGATCTGGCTCCTTCCATGGCTCTAATGACACCTTCCGTGGTGATCTTTGACTTTCTTGGCAACTCTGACATTGTTTAACTATTAACTCACAGTCCGAGACCAGTCCTTTCCATGTAACGAAACGTCTTGCTAGTTGTTTCATTCTCACGATTCCTGGATGTCCTTCATGCAGCTGTTTCAACACTAACCTTTGTAGTGCCTTTGGAATCACGACTCGGTTGTCCCTCATTAGACATCCTTCTATGACTGTTAACGTATCCCGTCTTTGATAGTAATCCTTTTCTTCTTGGTTCAGCTTTTTCTCTGCTGGCCACTTGTCCGTCTTTACGAATTTGATAATTTCGGCAATTGACTTATCTTTGCTTGATTCACGTGCCACGTCTTCCTTCCTTACTGGTAGCAACCGTATATTTTCTTCTCTTCTTCGGTTTCTGGCACACGCTGTGTCATCCGTGATAATGCACCGGCTTGTCCGAATTTCTCCGTGGATATGTGCTCAAGCTTGAAATTGTATCCACCCAATACTGTTGCCCATCGAACTATCCTGTTTTGAGAATGTATTGGTAATTCTTTGTTTGGTCCGAAAATTCCTAGCAGTGGGCGGTGGCCCGTTCTTAGTAGGAACTTCTTCCCATAGATGTATTTGTGAAATTTTTGGACTGCAAAAACGATAGCCAAACCTTCTTTCTTAATTTGGGAATATCTTTTCTCGGTGGCTGACAGCGTTCTTGCTATGTGTGCTACCGGTATTTCTTGTCCATTTGGCATTCTCTGTGTCAACACTGCTCCTAATCCATACGCACTGGCGTCGGCTGCTACGATTATTTCCAATGTGGGGTCGTAATGCATCAAGTTCAAATCTGACTTCAAGATTTCCTTTAGTTTATCGAATGCGGTTTGTTCCTTCTTTGTCCAGGCCCATTCGGCATCTTTTCTCAACAGTGCATCCATCCAATGGTGCTCGTAACTCCGAGAGATTCTCAATAAAGCGGCTGTAAAACGAAACCATACCCAAGAAACTGTGCAATTGTTTTGGATTTTCCGGTTCCTTCATGTTTCTTATTGCTTCCGTTTTCTTTGGGTCGGGTCTCCTTCCCCGAGCATTCACAATGAACCCCAAAATTTTGATCTCCGGCTTTCCAAACGAACACTTCTCGATTCCTACACAAAATCCGTATTCTTTCAACCTTTTGAAGACTTCCATCAACGTTTTTCTATGCTTTTCTTCTGTCCTTCCTACGACTATTATATCATCCAGGTATGCAATGACTCCCTCCAGGCCAGCGATCATCTTGTCCATGCAACGTTGGAACAACATTGGTGCTGTCTTTACCCCAAACGGCATGCGACGATAACGAAACAGTCCTCTGTGGGTGTTTATACAAACTAACTTTTTCGCTTCTTCATCCAACTCCATTTGTAAATACGCATCTGACAAGAGAGAAAATTGTTCCTCGCAAATTTGCGAAAATGTCCTCCATGGTTGGTAGTGGATGAACTTCGTCTTCATTCATCTTGCTGGCGGATCATCATCTCCAACAACTCCTCCATCGTTACTCGACTTTTTTTGCTTGTCGATTCTTTTTCTGTTGACTTTGGCATCCTGATCGCCACTGTTGTGGCGGTACGGAGAGTATTAAAAGTATTGGAAATGTTGTAGTTGTGGTGTGTTTGAGCAATCCTCGCGGATTTCCAAAATTGTCTTGATATCCATTTCCATCTGGAGCAACGTGATCTCCGGCCTAGCTTCGAGCATTTGCAAGGCTCGGGTTCTGATCTCCGCATATTCGTTGTCGCGGAGGCCCGCAATCCAAACCATACATGCGAGTTGTTCCTCCGTCATGGTGTTCCACTCAGCTAATGCGAATCTTCTCTTTATTAGACCAGTGTATTCGTCTAATTCATCTCCATGATATTCCGTTTGTAAGATGTCGAAACGGTGACGGAAGACAGAGCGGGAATGCCCAAACAGCTCCTGGAGTCGTTTGACAGTGTCTGTGAATGTCATTTCCGCGGGTTTCTTCGGCAAGATCATGTTTGAGAAGTGAGAGTTTGAGATGTGAGGACTGGCTGTCCATTTTTTCCAAGATTAGTCGTTTCTTGGCATCGTCATCGATTTCAGCGCCATCTTTGGACAGCACATCCTAATAACGGTTCTACCAGTTGACAAAAGTACATCCGTTCTCAGGATCGAATTGAAATAATGGGAGTCGGGCGGCCAACGAGTCGGTGATTTTTGTGGCGTTGTTGACGGTAACTGATGCAGCAAAAGTTCTGCCTTCTGATGATCCCATCTGGGCAAACATCTATTTGACCATTTCCATCATGGTGTTTTGGAACTTCTCATTCTCTTTCCGTTGGTAGTCGAGAATAGCTTTAACTGACTCAGCATCCATGATATCGATTTTTTCGAGGTATTCGAAGATGTGAATGTGGTGGCTTCTGGAGCGTGGAAGAAACTATGTGAATAACTTCGAGGTTTCCGAGGTTTAATTCGAGTGTCCTGATCGCCAGTTGTTGTAGTTGTGGTGTGATTGAGCACGACGTTTCAATTACTAGTTTATTAACAGCGGAGTGAACAATAAGATCGACCAAATCAGAAGTGATAAAAAGAGGGAGATGTGTCATTTATATACATAGAGGCTGTGGAAGGGGCGGTCATAGGGGACAGGGTCAACCTTATATAATTTCAATAGGGCAAAATTGGCGGGGAGGTGGTCCTATTATAACAGGAAAAAACTAGCTAGAACAATCGAGGAATTGCCAGAACACATACGAGTTACAACAATCCCGTTACCAACACGCAATGGCTTCCAGGACTACCAGAAATGGGATGGGAAGGGAATCAAGGAATCAAGAAGAAGGAAGGGAAGGCACTGATCGCAAAAATGCCGCTGGTCCTGAAGGTCGAATGGAATGAAGAACGATCAGCTAAGGAAATTTCCTGCGACTACTTAAAAATGGCGGAATAAGTCGGGAAGAGGGAAGCCATGGACGAATGGCTGGCAGAAAAAAATGGAAATAGATCAAGGTGGTCGAAAGAACCATAAGTGGCACTGTTTTTTTTGGCCACAACCGTATTTTAGCTTTGTTAATTCTATTCCGCCACATCACCTGAAATACCGTTTTTTACATTTTTTTTGTTATAATTTTAATCGTTGTTAAATATTGTTGGGGACAACAAGCTCAAGGGAAAGGGGAAGTCAAATAGTTAAAGGCTCACACACCCGCGGCACATCGTGGTCCCGCCACGTGTGGGTAACTACAGTATTGTTGATTATTAATTGTTTTGCTTGAGTTAGTTTTAGTTTTTATGTTATGTTTTTTTGTTCTTTTGAGGCCGGAGACTTCGGCGGCTTAAACATTGTTTGTTGTTGTTATTAAAAAATTTGGCGAGAACAATAAACGCTAAATTTAAGATGAAAAAGCTCCGCAGACTTGTCCAGGCATAACATTTGTTTAGAATAATTGATGGGGGGACTTTCTTTAAATCGGGCCGATCTGTTGAAACCATCTCGCCCGTCTTAATTGAACTTTTGAAAAATTTAAATTTTCTGCTTATTTTTGAATTGAAATTTGATAAAATTGTTATGTTTTTTCCTAAATTTATCTTTTTTTAAATTTAATTTTTAATTTTAATATAATTAAAAATCTTTTTTCTAAAGTTTAAAAATCGAAAAAATAAAGGAGGAATTCCAGTCATTTCAAAATTTTTCTAGAAAAGCAAAACGAGAGAGTACATAAAATGAAGAGACTAAATAAGAGAGTATATAAAATGAAGAGAAGGAAGAATGTTAGAAAAATAAAATGAGAGACTCAGACGTGAAAGAAGAAAATAAAAGAGTGAGTGAAGATGAAGAGAACATAGACATAATGACGAGAAGATTCTAGAAAAATGTGGATAAATCGAGAAAATAAATAAAAACAGTATAAAAGCTCTCAAATTTGAATGGAAAACAATCAAACAAAAAGAAAAGAAAATTTATTTTCAATTGCGCTCTATAAAACTACAAACTACAAATTCAAATAATGTCATCTTGTAAAGCTATTGGTATTGATCTTGGAACAACATATTCATGTGTTGGAGTATATCAGAATGGAAAGGTAAATTTTGATTTTGATTTTTTTGAATTTTGAAAAATAAAAACAAATTTTGCAGGTTGAAATTCTTGCAAATTCAGAAGGAAATAAAACGACTCCATCATATGTGGCATTCACTGAAACTGAACGATTAGTTGGTGATTCAGCAAAAGATCAAGCAGCTCGAAATCCAGAAAATACAGTTTTCGATGCAAAACGATTGATCGGACGTCGTTATGATGAAGCAACTGTTCAATCAGATATGAAACATTTTCCATTTGGTGTCAAATCAAAACAAGGAAAACCAGTAATTGAAGTTGAAGTAAAAGGAGAACGTCGTCAATTCAATCCAGAAGAAATCTCAGCAATGGTTCTTGGAAAAATGAAAGAAACTGCTGAAACATATCTTGGATATTCAGTGAAAGATGCTGTTATCACAGTTCCAGCATATTTCAATGATAGCCAAAGACAAGCGACAAAAGATGCTGCAATGATTGCTGGATTAAATGCAATTCGAATAATCAATGAACCAACTGCTGCAGCTCTTGCTTATGGATTAGACAAGAATATCAGAGATGAGAAAAATGTTCTGATTTTCGATCTTGGTGGTGGAACATTTGATGTCTCAATTCTTTCAATTGCTGAAGGATCAATTTTCGAAGTGAGATCAACTGCTGGTGACACTCATCTTGGTGGTGAAGACTTTGATCAACGCATGTTACAACATTTTGTAACAGAATTCAAACGAAAAACTGGAAAAGACATTTCGAACAATCCACGAGCTCTTCGACGTCTTCGAACAGCTTGTGAACGAGCAAAACGAACACTTTCAAGTTCAACACAAGCAATTGTTGAAGTTGATTCACTTCATGAAGGAATGGATTTATGTTCAACAATAACTCGTGCAAGATTTGAAGAATTATGTGCTGATCTTTTCCGAAAAACATTAGATCCAGTAGAAAAAGCACTTCGAGATGCAAAAATCGATAAATCAAAAATTGATGAAATTGTATTAGTTGGAGGATCAACACGAGTTCCAAAAATTCAAAAACTATTAAAAGATTTCTTTAATGGAAAGGTAAGAAGAAGATTTGAATTCTTTTTGATTTTGATTTTGATTTTTCTAGGAATTAAATTGCTCAATTAATCCTGATGAAGCTGTTGCATATGGTGCTGCTGTACAAGCTGCAGTTCTTTCTGGAGTTCAAGATACATCAATAAAAGATGTTCTTTTGGTTGATGTTGCTCCATTAAGTCTTGGAATTGAAACTGCTGGTGGAGTGATGACAAATCTTATTGATCGAAATACTCGAATTCCAACAAAAGCAACAAAAACATTTACAACATATGCTGATAATCAACCAGGCGTATCGATTCAAGTATTTGAAGGTGAACGAGCAATGACACGTGATAATCATCAATTGGGAACATTTGAATTGTGTGGAATTCCACCAGCTCCACGTGGTGTTCCACAAATTGATGTGACTTTTGATATTGATGCAAATGGAATCTTAAATGTATCAGCAATGGATAAATCAACAGGAAAATCAAACAAAATAACAATTAAAAATGAAAAAGGAAGATTATCACAATCAGATATTGATCGAATGGTAAATGAAGCAAAACAATTTGAAAAAGAAGATGAAGCTCATAGGCAACGTGTTCAAGCAAGAAATCAATTGGAAGCCTATGCTTTTCAAGTAAGTTTTCATTTATTGATTGATTTCATAATTCATTCATTCATAATTCAAATTACAGATTAAACAAGCCATCGATGAATATGGAAGTAAATTATCATCAGAAGATTGTCAAAAAGCTCGAAATGCTTGTGAGGAAACAATTAAATGGATGGAAACAAATACATTGGCTGAAAAAGATGAAATTGAATCGAAACATCATGAACTTCGAGATATTTGTCAATCAATTATGTCAAAATTACATTCCGCTTCTGGTGATAATCAACAACAACAACAATCTTGTGGTAATCAATATAATAATGGATTTAATGGAAATAATTATCCACAAGGACCAACTGTTGAAGAAGTTGATTAAATCTTTCTTCCCATTTTTAATCATTTTTGTTCAACTTTAATTTGATTATGGGTATTTTTTAATTGTTTTTAAAATGTAAATATTTTTCTTGTAATTTATTTAATAAATTAATAAATTGAATTTTTATATTTTTGTTCAAAAAAACTTTAAAAAAAGAAAATTAAATTAAAAATTGGAATGGCCGAGAAAATGTTTTCACATGGCCTAGTTTTCCCACACTTGTTATCCGAATTCAACTTTAAAACGAAGACACATTTAATTCCGTTCACCGACAAGGAATCGTCTATTTTTCTCTCAATCCAACGAAAAAAACTTCTGAAAAGACCTTTTCCTATTCCTTCATTCTAGTCGATCCAGGTTGGGAGTCGATGTTGTAGTGACTTCCGAATGACAATATTTAGACAGTTTTGGACGATTGCCAAACGTTTCCGGCGGATTTAGTAGTAGGAAAGTAGAAAATTCCTTCTGATTTCTGAACACTTTTCATTTTTGCAGCATTTCATCACTTGACGGTGTAGTCGATCTTTTGACGTCGTGGCGATTCTGATAATTTCAGCAGACACGGACACATTTTGACAGTGCTCGATGTATTCAGCGACTGTTAACAACAACTCGAGCAATAACGCGATCTTCTCTCTTCATTTCATTTAGTTTAGTCAACTTGGAGAATGCATCAGCTTGATCGAAATTCTTCGGATCCCCCCTTTCAATTTGATTCTGAAAATGGATGTACTTTTGACTACTGGTACAACCGTTACAAGGATGGCGCCGAAATCGATAAAATTGCCAAGAAGGAACTGACCCTAGGGAAGATGGACAGCCAGTCCTGTTATCACTTCTCGAACATGATTTTGCTAAAGAAACCTGCTAAGATGACATTTATCGACACTGTCAAACGTCTCCAGAAGCTGTTCAGACATACCGTTCAGTTTTTCGTCGCCGCTTCGAATTTCTGCAATCGGAACACATTGTTGGGATTCTGAGGTGTTGAAATTGCTCGCCAAAAACCACGATATTTGTCAGTACTTCATATGTGTGTAGTTAAACCTCAAACTTGGGTAATTAAACCTTTATATAAAGTAAAAGTAAATTAACAATAAATTAAACATCAACAAGTTATAATAATAGGAACTAACACGATATAAAATAAGAGAGAGAGAGAGAGAGAGAGAACTTCCTCGTACAGAAAAAAGATGTCCTTTTATACTGTAGCAGTGGGCGGACCAACAACATTTAATAAAATACAATCAAATTAATTTCAAAACCAAAGCGACATTACACAATTCAATCATTGAAAAAGTTGAAATACAAAAAAACCATTATCTATCACAACAATGTGTGGGTGGACACATTAAAAAAGGTGAAATTGAATTAAACTTCCAGCCGTCGTAGAGCAATTTTATAATTGTCTGGAAGTGATTTCCTTGCTCCTGGTTTAGTGGGTAGTCGTACAAAATATCGATCTCCCCTTTTTCTCGATTGTTCTCTTGAAGTTTTCGTGAACTTTTTCATTCTCGATTCGTTTTTCATCCTTCAACGATCGTGTGAATTCCTCTTGGCCTAACTTCTCAAATTCCATTTGAAAACTGTTTTCTTCTGCCACTATTGAGTTGTTGAAAGACATTGATTCGTATTCTGATTTCTGAGTTTCGGATGGCCTTCCCATCGTCGTACATCCATAAATTGTTTTGATCAGTTTGATCCCGGAAGGTAGATCCACCGTTCCATTTTGGATATCATTGTAGTAATCCATGCCAATCGTAATGTCGGGTTCCGAATGGCTGTCGAATGTTTCTGAGTTGATTGCAAATCTCATTTTTTCAATATATTCCATGTCTTGATCTGTCAGCTTGGCTTTCGAAATTTTTCTCGTCATCTTTTCGGTAACTATCAAATTTAAACTTCGAACCGCTCCTGATGCTTCTTGAAGAATAATTTTTGCCACGTCCATGGGTTTATCTTCGATGTCACGTGAGAATGTTTGCATCCCGAACCATGTAAAACCAACTTTTTCGAGTTCCCAGTTTTCAGTGAGAGATCTCGTAACGTAGCTGTTGCTTGATCCGTTGTCTAGAAAAACGGATACGTTTTGCCATTCGCGTAGCTTTTGATTATAAGCTTTAATCTTGAGCGTAATAAGTTCGCCAGGAGTAGCATTTTTTTCACTCTGCGTTTCTTTCCTGCCCGCCAAACAGAGTGATGAATGATGACGACTGTTGCAATGTTTACAACTCATCTTTGATCGGCATTCTTTTGTGTCATGGTTGTTTGCCAAACAGTTCCAGCACGTACCTTTTTTTGTCTTTAAAAAGGCTCTTCGAATTTGTGGCGTACTGTATTTGTCGCAGTTGAACACATGGTGTCCTTCGATTTCACACAATTTGCATACTGGCGTAAATCCATTTTGTTTCGATTTTGCTGAAGAAGTCGAATTTTCAAAATTTGAACCACCCGACGGATGTTTTTTTCCAATTCGATTGTTGACCACATGCTTACCAGGTTGCAAACCAGGTGGTGAATTTTTCCGAAACGATTCGTGAACTCGGGCCAATTTCCTTTCACATTTGAGAATTTTCTTAATTTCGGCTAGTAATTTCGTAAGTGTCCAGTCTTCTACTCTCTCTGAGTCATTTGCTTTTCTTTGAATTATTTTCTCTTGAATTTTTGCAGAAAATTTTTCAATGATCATGGACTTTACTAAGCTGACGTCCATAGTCTCTCCTCGTCGCTGAAGTTGGTCAACGAGTACAAAAATGTTGTCGAACATTTTTTGTTGATCCTTTATTTGATCGGATAATGCTCGTAAACGTAGCAGCTCCTCATTCATTTTGTAAATCACCAATTTTTGGTTGTCGTACCGTTTTTTGAGGAGTGCCACTGCAGCATCATAATTTTCTCCAGTGACGTCGTACCTTTGTATCAGCTTAGCCGCTGATCCTTTCAGGTAATAGTGCAGATATGTGAATTTTGTCATATTGCTGAGTTCCGTCTTGTGGATTGAGTTTTCAAAAATCGCCCAAAAGTTTTTGAACTTATTTATATTTCCGTCGAAATGCGGAATTTTGATTTGTGGTAGATTTTCTGGGTTTTTCGTATTTGAAACTTCTTCTTCTAGCTTATTCCCCGCTTCCTTTTTTACCGTTTGTTGGTTCAATTTCTTAGATTTCCATTTTTCGATCCGTTCCAATCCTGATGATTGAATTTCTTCTCCGCTCGCCATGATTTCAACTGCTTCTGCCATCCTTCTGCTTGCTTCTTCCATTTCTTTCTTGTTTGCAGTCATGTACTTTTCCTTTTCTTCTACGAAGCTTTGAATCGCAAATTGTAAACGCGCAATTGTTTTATCGAGCGTAATTAGGTAAACGTTGAGTGTCACTTCCGTTTCTAAATCTGGATCTACGTTCTCCGTATCCGCTAATATATTCTTGATTTGGTTTCCTTTTTTGTTCACGGCTTCTCCAGCTCGTATCATTTTTTGAAAAATGTACTCCATCGAAGAGTTACTCATTTTTATGGGTCAATTGAGCTCGTATAGTCGAATAGGTCTAAAATATAGCAATATTCGTAACGTGGCGTAATAGTTCGTATGAATTTTGGGAAAAGCTTCCAGAATTTTTCAGAAAATAAATTAGAATATCTTGGCTGCCACGCGGTCAAAATAACAGAAACGTACTTGCGTAATTGTTTGATTTAGTTCCGGAACGGTTTGGACCTTGTACTGTGCCGACTTCGTATATTGTCGATGCACCAATGTTGAGGTTCTTAGGTGTTGTAAATGTTCGCCACAAAGCCACGATATGTGTGAGTGTGTGTTGCAAGTTGTAGTTAATCTCAAACTTGGGTAATTTTATTATTAAAAGCAAAAGTAAAATAAATTAAACAACAAGTGATAATATAAATTTAACAACAAGTTATAATCAAAATGATATAAAATTAAAAGCAAGAAGTTTGTGTGTGCCGCAAGAATGTGTCCCTTTTATACCGGCAGTGGGCGGACCATCGTTCTTCACCAAGACGCCAGATGCCATTGAATCAAAGTGCCACGTGCCTTTGCACAAAGTTGATCATATAAAATATTGCTATACAAAATCGTATCAAATGTTGACATATAAAATCGCATCAAATGTTGAAATATAAAATTGCGTCATAAGGTTAAAGTACAAATCGAATCAATCTTGCAAATGGTGCAATATTAACTATTATTACAATGAAACCATTTGCAAATGTTATGATTTGTGCAGGCATATTATTATTATTGAATCTTTAGATGATAAAGGATTATGTGTGGGTTGAGATTCTCAACAGCATCAACGGGAATTAAACACATGCTAGCTGGGAACATCCCCAAATTCACGCTGGCAGAAGAAAAGAAGAAAACATTCGCACAGTGGTACGAATGGCATGGTTGCCAAAAATCCAAATGGAGAACAGCTTGGCGGACCGCGAAAAAACATGGGTATTGTTAGGGAGATTAGATGAAGGAGCGTTGGCTAGATACGCTGCACACATTCGCCCTCGAAAAACAACAGAGTTAAATTTCACGGAAACAATTGAAATGCTAAAAAGATGTTTCCATGTTGAAAAATCTTTATTTCAAGCACGAAATGCCTGCACCCGAATATCTTGGAGCGCGATGAAGCCAAGAAACTTCCGAGAATTCTTGGACAACATCAATGGAATGGCGGAGTATGCTGAAATAAACGAAATGGCGAGTGAAGAATGGAAGCTGCACTGGATGTTGACAGCAATGGATACGCCAGCACTGAAATCACCAAGGGCGATTTTGATGAACTTCTTATCGAATTTCAAGAAGACCCATGGAAGAAAACCAAACTTAATGGATGCTGCGGACGAATGAGGTAGAATGGAACTATTAAATGTTGATGGAGTGTCAACAAACTGGAACGACGATCGCGGAGAAGTTGAAATCGACCGAGTGACACAAGAAGGACGCAAATGGAAAAAACAAGTGCCGAAAGGAAAACAAACCGTATGTTTTAATTGCGGCAAGACAGGGCACAATGCAGCAGAGTGCCGTAGTAAGAAGGAACGATCAAAAGATCAAAAATGTTTCAAATGTGGAGGCCACGATCACTGACGCAATCAATGCCCGAAAGAGAATGGTGCGCACAGAAGCCAAGCAGTGAGAACGATGAGCTTGGGAACCGAAGAGATCGGGAGACAATATCTGGAGGTTCTAGTGAATGAACAGAAGATCAAATTCCAGTTGGACACGGCAGCCGATATTACGTTAATCGGAGTTGCTGAATGGAGATCGTTGGGAAAACCAAGATTAGAACCCAACGATAGATAAATCAGATGCGTGCGCAAACGGTCCGAAAATGAACGTTTTGGGTCGGCTACTGGTAAAATTTGAACTCAAAGGAACCAAAGGAACAGAGTATTGCTACGTACGTCATGGGACGGCGCTACTAGGATTGTCGTGGTTGAAGAAGTCAGCGAAAAATGATGCACCTAATGGAAGAGATGGTAGCAGTAAACGAGGTGCCAGCAAATGAGGTGTCAGCAGCGGGCGAAGAATTGAAAAAGGAAATAATGGTGAAGTTCCCAGAAATATTCCAGAAAGGGCTGGTACGATGTGTAATGGAGAAGGTATCACTTCGAGTGGTGGAAGGATCAAAGCCAGTTTTCAATAAGGCAAGACTTGTGCCATACCATGCGAAAGAGGAAGTGGACAAAGAAATTGATCGATTGCTGGAGATTGGCGTCTTAGAAAAAACGTCGCACAGTGATTGGGCAGCACCGATTGTGGTTGTCAAGAAAACAAATGGCAAGCTGCGGGTATGTGCGGACTTCAAATCAGGTTTGAATCAAGCGTTAGAAGACGAAGTTCATCCACTACCAACCATGCAGGACATTTTCGCAAATTTGCGAGGAACAATTTTCTCTCTTGTCAGATGCGTATTTACAAATGGAGTTGGATGAAGAAGCGAAAAAGTTAGTTTGTATAAACATTCACAGAGGACTGTTTCGTTATCGTCGCATGCCGTTTGGGATAAAGACGGCACCAATGTTGTTCCAACGTTGCATGGACAAGATGACCGCTGGCCTGGAGGGAGTCATTGCATACCTGGATGATATAATAGTCGTAGGAAGGACAGAAGAAAAGCATAGAAAAACGTTGATGGAAGTCTTCAAAAGATTGAAAGAATACGGATTTCGTGTAGGAATCGAGAAGTGTTCGTTTGGAAAGCCGGAGATCAAATTTTTGGGGTTCATTGTGAATGCTCGGGGAAGGAGACCCGACCCAAAGAAAACGGAAGCAATAAGAAACATGAAGGAACCGGAAAATCCAAAACAATTGCACAGTTTCTTGGGTATGGTTTCGTTTTACAGCCGCTTTATTGAGAATCTCTCGGAGTTACGAGCACCATTGGATGGATGCACTGTTGAGAAAAGATGCCGAATGGGCCTGGACAAAGAAGGAACAAACCGCATTCGATAAACTAAAGGAAATCTTGAAGTCAGATTTGAACTTGATGCATTACGACCCCACATTGGAATTAATCGTAGCAGCCGACGCCAGTGCGTATGGATTAGGAGCAGTGTTGACACAGAGAATGCCAAATGGACAAGAAATACCGGTAGCACACATAGCAAGAACGCTGTCAGCCACCGAGAAAAGATATTCCCAAATTGAGAAAGAAGGTTTGGCTATCGTTTTTGCAGTCCAAAAATTTCACAAATACATCTATGGGAGGAAGTTCCTACTAAGAACGGACCACCGCCCACTGCTAGGAATTTTCGGACCAAACAAAGAATTACCAATACATTCTCAAACCAGGATAGTTCGATGGGCAACAGTACTGGGTGGATACAATTTCAAGCTTGAGCACATATCCACGGAGAAATTCGGACAAGCCGATGCATTATCACGGATGACACAGCGTGTGCCAGAAACCGAAGAAGAGAAGAAAATATACGGTTGCTACCAGTAAGGAAGGAAGACGTGGCACGTGAATCAAGCAAAGATAAGTCAATTGCCGAAATTATCAAATTCGTAAAGACGGACAAGTGGCCAGCAGAGAAAAAGCTGAACCAAGAAGAAAAGGATTACTATCAAAGACGGGATACGTTAACAGTCATAGAAGGATGTCTAATGAGGGACAACCGAGTCGTGATGACGTTTCGTTACATGGAAAGGACTGGACTCGGACTGTGAGTTAATAGTTAAACAATGTCAGAGTTGCCAAGAAAGTCAAAGATCATCACGGAAGGTGTCATTAGAGCCATGAAAGGAGCCAGATCGAGTCTGGCAGCGAGTTCATGTTGACTTCGCTGGACCGGACAATGGAATACACTATTTAATAATCGTGGATGCCAAATCTAAGTGGCCAGAAGTAACACTGATGAAGTCGATCAGTGCAGAAGCCACAGTGGTGGTCATGAAAACAGTATTCAGCCGCCATGGATACCCCGAAGTGCTCGTATCAGACAATGGAACGCAGTTCACATCAGCAATATTCCGAGAAATGTGCGAACAAACAGGAATCGAGCACATAACTTGCCCAGCATACCACCCACAGAGCAATGGCCAAGCAGAAAGATTCGTGGACATTCTGAAGAGAGGACTACAGAAACTGAGCGGAAAAGGTAAAACCAACGAGGAATTGGTTTCAGAATTACTTTTGGTGTACCGTTCAACACCAAACACAACCCTAGGGTTGATCAACACCAGCAGAAGTACTATTGGGACGGAAGTTAAGAACCAGGATGTCACTACATATTGATGCCAACCAACCAACTAAGCAAGGAACAACATGGCCAAAGTGAACCAAAGCACAACATGAAGAAACAGTTCGACAGAAAACATGGAACAAGGCATCGGAAGTTCCAAGTGGGAGATCAGGTTTATGTTAAGGTTCATCAGAACAACAAGTGGAAGTGGAAGCCCGGAGTCATAACGAGGCGGCGGGGTGCCGTAGTTTACAAAGTGGCGGTAGGAACCCGAGTAAGCCGCTTCCATGCAAATCAAATAAGATCAAGAGTGTCCGAGTCATCGAAGAAACTATGGATGGACACCATGATGGAAGTATCTCTAAAGTCACGGCCATACACTCCCGTGACACAGGCGGAGCCACCAGAACCACCAAGGAACGCGCGCAGATCAAGGATACCTGTGCCCGTACGTTCTGGACACCAACGTCGAAGCACCCGTACCAGGAGGCCCACAGTTCGATTCGACCCCTGTGTACAGACTAGAGCGATCAGCTCAGTTAAAAGAAGGGAGATGTCGTGACGGGACCTAACGACGTCAGAAGGTCGACGTGAGGTCGAAGAATACTATAAATATCTGAATATACTTTACTTGAGAGACTTCTTCAGTCAGTTAATAAATCATCTTAAATACTCTCCGTACCGACACAACACTTGTAATTATAAGCAAAAAGTGCGAAACTCAACTTTTCGTCCCATTTTACGGGTACAAAAGTCTTCTTTTTGAGATTGTGCACTACAAATAATTTCCCCGTTCATTCTGGATTTGTTGTCCCTTTGGTAGATTTCGATTTTTAACATTTTAGTTGGTTTCTCAAAATGTTCGTTTTTGAATTCCAAACCGTCGTCAGATAAGACAACTTTTTTGAAATTCTCCCCTCTTTCAGACACCAATTTTTCCCCAAAAGTTTCCATCACGGTGTCTCCTTTTTTATTTGGTTGTGGGTACGTCGCTCCGTAATTGCTAAATAAGTGTTTTGTGGTAGCGTGTGTGGCTACTACTGTATGGTGTCCGAGCTGAGCGTGTACGCAATGACACACTCATGCATTTTAATTCACGCGCATATTTGTTGTACGGTAGCCGCCGTTATTTTTTTTTAATTTTTTCTTTTTGTAATTGTTTTTTTCCCATTTGTAATTCTTATGATAAAGGTTTAATTACCCAAGTTTAAGTTTGAGAACACAACAAAATCAATCACGGTCAGGATGTATTTGTTTCCTGATGTCGAGATTCCCATTTCGATTAGGTCAACGGCCCACAATATCAAAAGGTGCCTCGATAATAAATGGATTTCTGTTAGAGTTTTCATTTTATTCGTACAAAAGCACTCTTTACACATTTCCTCACTAATATTTCCACGTCTTTCCGCATTCCCAGCCAGTAGAACCGCTTTTTCAAGACGTCGCATATTTTTTCAACTCCAAAGTGTCCTCCTAGGACCCCCTCATCTACCTTCTTCATGATTTTCTCACGTTAACTCTTGGGTACCACCCTTCTCAACTTTTTTCTCTTCCAACATAATTTAACTTTCCTTCAACGTATGCAAAATCTATTAATTCTACTTTTCTACTCGACCCTGGTACTCTTTTAAAATTCCTTCGGTCTGATCCCCTTTTACTTCTCCAATAATTCTCCTCGATTAGCTTTTTTCCCCATTCATTTCTGTTTCAGCTTTCGCTTCTGAACTTTTGACCACCGTTTTGAACTCGCATTCAAACTTTTCATGCTCCTCCTTCATTTCTGCACCCCCCTCTCAGCGCATCGGCCACTTTGTTTTTTGTATTTCAAAAAAAAATGAAAAGAAAAGAAATGAAGAAAGAGTATTGCTTGAGCGGACAAAAGACAGAATTTGAAAAAAAAATTACAGCTTCATGTTGAAAATTCTAGCTTTGAAGTCTTTGCAGAAATAATTGAACGGGAGTGGGAGTTGGCAGTATCAATTCTTTTCTCATTTTACACACAAACATTTTCTTATGATTTTTCTTCTTCAACGACTTCAGATTCCCTTTCCCTTGTTCTCCCGAAATCCCCATGAACTAGAAGGGGGAAAGGGATCAATGGGACAGAAAGTTGTCCCATCTCTCAGATCCCCTTCCCCTGTTTCTCCCGAAATCCCCGGGAACTAAAGGTGGGATGGGGATCAATAGGATAGCAAGTTGTCCCATCTTTCAGATCCCCTTCCCCTTGTTCTCCCAAAATCCCCGGGAACTAAAGGTGGGATGGGGATCAATAGGACAGCAAGTTGTCCCATCTTTCAGATCCCCTTCCCCTTGTTCTCCCAAAATCCCCGGGAACTAAAGGGGGGAAAGGGATCAATGGGACAGCAAGTTGTCCCATCTTTCAGATCCACTTCCCCTTGTTCTCCCGAAATCACTGGGAACTAAAGGGGGGGAAAGGGATCAATGGGACAGCAAGTTGTCCCATCTTTCAGATCCACTTCCCCTTGTTCTCCCGAAATCACTGGGAACTAAAGGGGGGAAAGGGATCAATGGGACAGCAAGTTGTCCCATCTTTCAGATCCCCTTCCCCTTGTTCTCCCGAAATCACCGGGAACTAAAGGAGGGAAAGGGACCGATGGGACAGCAATTTGTCCCATCCTTTAGATCCCCTTCTCCTTGTTCTCCCGAAATCACCGGGAACTAAAGGGGGGAAAGGGATCAATGGGACAAAAAGTTGTCCCATCTTTCAGATCCCTCTCCCCTGTTTCTCCCAAAATCCCCGGGAACTAAAGAGGGAAAGGGATCAATGGGACAGAAAGTTGTCCCATCTTTCAGATCCCTCTCCCCTGTTTCTCCCAAAATCCCCGGGAACTAAAGGAGGGAAAGGGATCAATGGGACAGAAAGTTGTCCCATCTTTCAGATCCCTCTCCCCTGTTTCTCCCAAAATCCCCGGGAACTAAAGGAGGGAAAGGGATCAATGGGACAGCAAGTTGTCCCATCTTTCAGATCCCTCTCCCCTGTTTCTCCCAAAATCCCCGGGAACTAAAGGAGGGAAAGGGATCAATGGGACAGAAAGTTGTCCCATCTTTCAGATCCCTCTCCCCTGTTTCTCCCAAAATCCCCGGGAACTAAAGGAGGGAAAGGGATCAATGGGACAGAAAGTTGTCCCATCTTTCAGATCCCTCTCCCCTGTTTCTCCCAAAATCCCCGGGAACTAAAGGAGGGAAAGGGATCAATGGGACAGAAAGTTGTCCCATCTTTCAGATCCCTCTCCCCTGTTTCTCCCAAAATCCCCGGGAACTAAAGGAGGGAAAGGGATCAATGGGACAGAAAGTTGTCCCATCTTTCAGATCCCTCTCCCCTGTTTCTCCCAAAATCCCCGGGAACTAAAGGAGGGAAAGGGATCAATGGGACAAAAAGTTGTCCCATCTTTCAGATCCCTCTCCCCTGTTTATCCCAAAATCCCCGGGAACTAAAGGAGGGAAAGGGATCAATGGGACAGAAAGTTGTCCCATCTTTCAGATCCCTCTCCCCTGTTTCTCCCAAAATCCCCGGGAACTAAAGGAGGGAAAGGGATCAATGGGACAGAAAGTTGTCCCATCTTTCAGATCCCTCTCCCCTGTTTCTCCCAAAATCCCCGGGAACTAAAGGAGGGAAAGGGATCAATGGGACAAAAAGTTGTCCCATCTTTCAGATCCCTCTCCCCTGTTTCTCCCAAAATCCCCGGGAACTAAAGGAGGGAAAGGGATCAATGGGACAAAAAGTTGTCCCATCTTTCAGATCCCTCTCCCCTGTTTATCCCGAAATCCCCGGGAACTAAAGGAGGGAAAGGGATCAATGGGACAAAAAGTTGTCCCATCTTTCAGATCCCTCTCCCCTGTTTCTCCCAAAATCCCCGGGAACTAAAGGGGGGAAAGGGATCAATGGGACAGCAAGTTGTCCCATCCTTTAGATCCCCTTCCCCTTGTTCTCCCAAAATCCCCGGGAACTAAAGGGGGGAAAGGGATCAATGGGACAGAAAGTTGTCCCATCTTTCAGATCCCTCTCCCCTGTTTCTCCCAAAATCCCCGGGAACTAAAGGAGGGAAAGGGATCAATGGGACAGCAAGTTGTCCCATCTTTCAGATCCCTCTCCCCTGTTTCTCCCAAAATCCCCGGGAACTAAAGGAGGGAAAGGGATCAATGGGACAGAAAGTTGTCCCATCTTTCAGATCCCTCTCCCCTGTTTCTCCCGAAATCCCCGGGAACTAAAGGGGGGAAAGGGATCAATGGGACAGCAATTTGTCCCATCCTTTAGATCCCCTTCCCCTTGTTCTCCCAAAATCCCCGGGAACTAAAGGAGGGAAAGGGATCAATGGGACAGAAAGTTGTCCCATCTTTCAGATCCCTCTCCCCTGTTTCTCCCAAAATCCCCGGGAACTAAAGGGGGGAAAGAGATCAATGGGACAGAAAGTTGTCCCATCCTTTAGATCCCCTTCCCCTTGTTCTCCCAAAATCCCCGGGAACTAAAGGGGGAAAGGGATCAATGGGACAGAAAGTTGTCCCATCTTTCAGATCCCTCTCCCCTGTTTCTCCCGAAATCCCCGGGAACTAAAGGGGGGAAAGGGATCAATGGGACAGCAATTTGTCCCATCCTTTAGATCCCCTTCCCCTTGTTCTCCCGAAATCCCCGGGAACTAAAGGGGGGAAAGGGATCAATGGGACAGCAATTTGTCCCATCCTTTAGATCCCCTTCCCCTTGTTCTCCCGAAATCCCCGGGAACTAAAGGGGGGAAGGGGATCAATGGGACAGCAATTTGTCCCATCCTTTAGATCCCCTTCCCCTTGTTCTCCCAAAATCCCCGGGAACTAAAGGAGGGAAAGGGATCAATGGGACAGAAAGTTGTCCCATCTTTCAGATCCCTCTCCCTATTTCCCTGGGAACCAAATGATAATCTCTGGTCAAACACAAAAACGAACACCAAAAGCTCAAAAAAATACAATTCCTTTTCACAAAATCGGTAAAGGAAACTAAAGGGTTTTGAACAAAACTTTTTCTTTTTTAAATTCCTCATAGGATAAAACGAGAAATTTAAAAAAAAAACAATAAAAACGATCAACTCACGAAACAAAAATTTCAGCTTCTCGTTGCCATTTTAAATTGTTCGGTTCCAATCCAATTCTTCAGCAAAAAATTGAAACCAACTGTTTGTTGAGCGTTTGAAAAATAAATGAAAGCGAAATTGCTTTGAGAATTCGATAAATTCCACAAAATTGTGGTTAAGCCAGAGCTTAAAAAGCGCAGTTTGAAATTTCACAAAAATTCGAAAAGCAGATCACAAAATTGTGATTCAAAAAGTTTTGAAACTTTAAATTTTCCAAAAAAAAAAATGAAAAGTTTCAAAAAATCGGGATTTTTCCAAAGTTGAAAAAATCCTGAAATTTCTTTCGTTTTTTCAACAAAAAAAAAACACGAAAGTAATTTCCATCATCAATTGAAAAATCGAAACGAAAAACTCAGAAGTTGGTGAGTTTTTCGAGGCAAAAAATATTGATTTTTTTGATCGACACAATCAATAATCGAACAAAAAAAAATCAAAAACAAAACACAAAAAATGAAGTTTTTTCCAAGAAAATGAATTCTCAGAAAAAGAACCGAAAAAAATATTGATTTTTTTGATCGACACAATCAATAATCGAACAAAAAAAATCAAAAACAAAACACAAAAAATGAAGTTTTTTCCAAGAAAATGAATTCTCAGAAAAAGAACCGAAAAAAAATATTGATTTTTTTGATCGACACAATCAATAATCGAACAAAAAAAAATCAAAAACAAAACACAAAAAATGAAGTTTTTTCCAAGAAAATGAATTCTCAGAAAAAGAACCGAAAAAAAATATTGATTTTTTTGATCGACACAATCAATAATCGAACAAAAAAAATCAAAAACAAAACACAAAAAATGAAGTTTTTTCCAAGAAAATGAATTCTCAGAAAAAGAACCGAAAAAAAATATTGATTTTTTTGATCGACACAATCAATAATCGAACAAAAAAAAATCAAAAACAAAACACAAAAAATGAAGTTTTTTCCAAGAAAATGAATTCTCAGAAAAAGAACCGAAAAAAATATTGATTTTTTTGATCGACACAATCAATAATCGAACAAAAAAAATCAAAAACAAAACACAAAAAATGAAGTTTTTTCCAAGAAAATGAATTCTCAGAAAAAGAACCGAAAAAAAATATTGATTTTTTTGATCGACACAATCAATAATCGAACAAAAAAAATCAAAAACAAAACACAAAAAATGAAGCTTTTTCCAAGAAAATGAATTCTCAGAAAAAGAACCGAAAAAAAATATTGATTTTTTTGATCGACACAATCAATAATCGAACAAAAAAAATCAAAAACAAAACACAAAAAATGAAGTTTTTTCCAAGAAAATGAATTCTCAGAAAAAGAACCGAAAAAAAATATTGATTTTTTTGATCGACACAATCAATAATCGAACAAAAAAAAATCAAAAACAAAACACAAAAAATGAAGTTTTTTCCAAGAAAATGAATTCTCAGAAAAAAATCCGAAAAATATTGATTTTTTTGATCGACACAATCAATAATCGAACAAAAAAAATCAAAAACAAAACACAAAAAATGAAGTTTTTTCCAAGAAAATGAATTCTCAGAAAAAGAACCGAAAAAAAATATTGATTTTTTTGATCGACACAATCAATAATCGAACAAAAAAAATCAAAAACAAAACACAAAAAATGAAGTTTTTTCCAAGAAAATGAATTCTCAGAAAAAAAAAATTGATAAAACCAAGAAAAAATGTAAAATCTTTTTTCTGAGTTTTTATACAAATTTTTCAACATTTGGAAACAAAATTTTTGTTCTCAAATAAAAAATTTTTTTTCCAAATTTTGAAAAGAAAAAGAGAATTTCTTATTTTTTAAGACTTTGATATGAAGCTTTTTCATCAAATCTTAAAATTAAAAAAGAAAAAAAATGAAAAAAATTTTAACAAAAAAAAATAGGAAAAAATCGATATTCTCAGCATAAAAAACTCAAAAATTTTATGGGGAGAATATTTAAAGAAAAATAAAGAAAAATGGTAAAAAGTCAAAGGAAAAATAATCAGGAAAATTGGAAAAAGAACAAAATTCACAATAAAAGTAAATTTTAAAAATCAAAGACTTTTTTTGTTTTTTTTTTAATTTTTAAATTTTTTGTTTTTTTTTAATTTTTTAATTTTTTTTTTGATTTTTTAATTTTTAAATTTTTTTTTTATTTTTAAATTTTTAATTTTTTTTTTAATTTTTTAATTTTTTTTTGATTTTTTAATTTTTTAATTTTTTTTTTATTTTTAAATTTTTAATTTTTTTTTTAATTTTTTAATTTTTTTTTGATTTTTTAATTTTTTAATTTTTTTTTTGATTTTTTAATTTTTAATTTTTTTTTGATTTTTTAATTTTTTTTTTTAATTTTTTAATTTTTAATTTTTTTTTTTGATTTTTTAATTTTTTAACTTTTTTTTTGATTTTCTTGTTTTTTACGAAAAATCTTTTTTCCTTCAATCAAGTCCCAACAAGCGCATGCATGATCCTATTTGCTTGGTGAGAACCTGAAATTTGTGTTTTTTTTTCCAATTTTTTTTGGGGCTGAAAACGAGCTTACACTGAGTTGGCGATTCGTCATCGCAACTCCGTTGAGCCCTCTGGTGAGAGCTGGTTTTGCTCTCGACCAGAGGCGGAGGGCCTCAATGTGTTCTAGGCCACAGTGCCCACCAAGCATCCTATCCATGCATCGCTTGTGGTCCATTTCCATCTTCTTTAATTCTTTCAATTTTTCGTTTTCCTCCTCCACCTCCACCTCCATCTCCTCCACTTCCATCTCCTCCGCCACCACTTCAACGATCGCTCTCGGGAGCGGATCGGCTGCTTCTTCTTCTTCAACTTTGCCTCTTTTTCTTGGAGGTTGCTCATCCTCTTCAATTTCCAGCATCTTCCTTTTTCTTCTCGTTTTCTCCTCTTCCACAACTTCATATCTTCCGCGTTTCAACGGTGGCTGCCCATCAGGATCTGGGGCCAACCACCGCTTCCTTCTTCTTTCGTTGGATGAGCAACCTTCCTCCAACGTTTGCAGCCGATCCGCCACTTTTCTTCTCGTTTCCATTTGGAGGACCTGCAAGTCCTCAAAGGCGTGCCCGCAGTTCGGGCGGCTGCACGTGCAATTTACATTCTGAAAATGAATGCAAAAATAATAAAAAAAAGAAATCAATAAGGTTGAAATGACCGAACAATTTTAATAGCTTTTCCTGATTAACACAGGTTAAACGAACATCAATAAATCAACAAAAGTCAATAAATCAATAAAGTATTTTTGCACCGCCCCCTCCCTAAAATCAATAAAATAAAAGACTTACACACGGCATACCACCCTCCATGCAATGGCACGATTCCTTGCAGGTTGGGCGGCAAGTGCACCCCATCACTTTACGGAAGTGATGGACATTGCGAATGTCGTCCTGTAAATTAAAAATTCATTTATTGATTGAATCGCAAAGCGACGCTGAGCAACAACAAAAAATTGTGCATTAAACTTTTGAGAGGTACGTTTAAGCTCAAAAATTAAACGTGGGGAAGTCGTATCACACTTTCATTGAAGCTTTAATTCAACTCTGAGCAAGAGCAAGCATTTTTCAAAAATACTCAAAGGAGATCAATTTTTAAGCTTTGATATAATTTGGCTCCAAAATTTTTGGTGACAATTTTTCAAAATCAAAAACGGAATGCAATTTGGAAAGTTTCCAAAATTTATTTGAAAAGTCAAAAGAAAAAAATTCAAAAAAAAAAAAAATCTGACCCATTCGAGACGACTGATGCCGGCGCCTGTGAGGAGACGCCGGCGATCTTCGCAATGCAGTGCACCAAATGTTTCTTCCCGCTTGTACACTCGCCGCCCATCCGAGAGAAGAGTTGTTCTGTCGAATTTCGGATCCTGAAAAGAAAGAAAATCAAATTTCAAAAAAAAAAAAGAAGAAAATGAAAAACTTACGAGTGGAACCCGCTCGTTATATTCAGCGAAATGTTCGCTGGTCATTCCTAGCGCGGGGGATTGACCGTCGGATGGCTGCTGGTCAATCCCTTGAGCGCGATCGAAGAAGTAGTTGGTCACATGACCAAATCTAACCTTCTTCATCACACCCTGAAACAAATTTTTTCTTTTCCAAAAGGAAACAAGTGGGGGAGGAGATGATGTTAAAAGTGCGCTCTAATAGCAATTTTTTTTAAATTCAAATAAGCTTACCAATCCACTCGATCCTTCTCCATTTATTTCAAAGTCCTCCAACTCGGGTTGGTAAAGGACCAACTCTTCTTTCTCGGCCTCTCTTTCTTCGTCTTCTTTTTCTTCTTCTTCTTCTTCTTCTTCAAAACATCCCGAGAGCGATCGGGGCTCCATTTGTCTGGTTTCGACAACCTCCACCACCACCTCCTCCTCCTCCTCCTCCTCTTCAATGATTGTCTCATGATATCTGAAAATTTTGATTTTTTTCTGGAAAAATAATTATTTTGAACAGAAAATTTTACCTCGACATTATATTTTTCAGATTTGAGCGTTTGATTTTTCGATAATTTAAAATCAAGAATGAAAATGAAAAAAAAAATTTAAATTAAAAAATTCCGCGTTTTCCATTTTTTTTTTATTTTTTAAATTTTTTAAATCATTTTTTCACTTTTTCTTTTTTCATTATTTTATGTTTTGCCAGCAAAATCATTGCATTTGTAGTGGAAGCCGTCAATGTTTTGGGCACACACAGCCACCACCGCATGGCAAATTATCCGGGTCAGAAGTGAATTATTGAAGAAGAACGTACAGTACCGGCCATAAATATGAACAATATTGGTTTTTTTGATATCACAGGTAACCCCGATCGTTTTGAAAAAGTGAGTTCATTATTGATTTTCAGACGTCTTTTACCGTTTTGAAAGACGTCTAAAATTTTCAGAACGATCGGGGTTATCTGTGATAAAAGTTGTTCATTTTATATAGAGGCTGTGGAAGGGGCGGTCATAGGGAACAGGGTCAACCTTATAGTCATCTTTGGACAGCTCATCCTTGTAACGGTTGTACCAGTAGTCAAAAATATATCCATTTTCAGAATCAAATTGAAATGGGGGATTCAAAGAATTTCGATCAAGCTGATGCATTCTCCAAGTTGACTAAACTAAATGAAATGAAGAGAGAAGATCGCGTTATTGCTCGAGTTTTTGTTAACAGTCGCTGAATACATCGAGCACTGTCAAAATGTGTCCGTGTTTGCTGAAATGATCTGAATCGCCACGACGTCAAATGATCGACTACACCGTCAAGTGAGAGAATGCTGCAAAAATGAAAAGTGTTCAGAAATCAGAAGGAATTTTCTACTTTCCTATTACTAAAACCGCCGGAAAGGTTTGGCAATCGTCCAAAACTGTCTAAATATTGTCATTCGGAAGTCACTACAACATCGACTCCCAACCTGGATCGACTTGAATGAAGGAATAGGAAAAGGTCTTTTCAGAAGTTTTTTTCGTTGGATTAAGAGAAAAATAGACGATTCCTTGTCGATAAACGGAATTAAATGTGTCTTCGTTTTAAAGTTGAACTCGGATGCCAGGCATGGGAAAACTAGGCCATGTGAACACATTTTCTCGGCCATTCCAATTTTTTCTTTTCTTTTTTAAAGTTTTTTTGAACAAAAAATAAAAATTTAATTTATTAATTTATTAAATAAATTACAAGAAAAATATTTACATTTTAAAAACAATTAAAAAAATACCCATAATCAAATTAAAGTAGAGAAGAAAAAAAGGAGGGGGGGGGGGGAAGATTTAATCAACTTCTTCAACAGTTGGTCCTTGTGGATAATTATTTCCATTAAATCCATTATTATATTGATTACCACAAGATGATGATGATGATGAATTGTGTTGTTGATTATCACCAGAAGCGGAATGTAATTTTGACATAATTGATTGACAAATATCTCGAAGTTCATGATGTTTCGATTCAATTTCATCTTTTTCAGCCAATGTATTTGTTTCCATCCATTTAATTGTTTCCTCACAAGCATTTCGAGCTTTTTGACAATCTTCTGATGATAATTTACTTCCATATTCATCGATGGCTTGTTTAATCTGTAATTTGAATTATGAATGAATGAATTATGAAATCAATCAATAAATGAAAACTTACTTGAAAAGCATAGGCTTCCAATTGATTTCTTGCTTGAACACGTTGCCTATGAGCTTCATCTTCTTTTTCAAATTGTTTTGCTTCATTTACCATTCGATCAATATCTGATTGTGATAATCTTCCTTTTTCATTTTTAATTGTTATTTTGTTTGATTTTCCTGTTGATTTATCCATTGCTGATACATTTAAGATTCCATTTGCATCAATATCAAAAGTCACATCAATTTGTGGAACACCACGTGGAGCTGGTGGAATTCCACACAATTCAAATGTTCCCAATTGATGATTATCACGTGTCATTGCTCGTTCACCTTCAAATACTTGAATCGATACGCCTGGTTGATTATCAGCATATGTTGTAAATGTTTTTGTTGCTTTTGTTGGAATTCGAGTATTTCGATCAATAAGATTTGTCATCACTCCACCAGCAGTTTCAATTCCAAGACTTAATGGAGCAACATCAACCAAAAGAACATCTTTTATTGATGTATCTTGAACTCCAGAAAGAACTGCAGCTTGTACAGCAGCACCATATGCAACAGCTTCATCAGGATTAATTGAGCAATTTAATTCCTAGAAAAATCAAAATTAATTTAAATACAAAATCAAAAACAATTCAAATCTTTTGCTTACCTTTCCATTAAAGAAATCTTTTAATAGTTTTTGAATTTTTGGAACTCGTGTTGATCCTCCAACTAATACAATTTCATCAATTTTTGATTTATCGATTTTTGCATCTCGAAGTGCTTTTTCTACTGGATCTAATGTTTTTCGGAAAAGATCAGCACATAATTCTTCAAATCTTGCACGAGTTATTGTTGAACATAAATCCATTCCTTCATGAAGTGAATCAACTTCAACAATTGCTTGTGTTGAACTTGAAAGTGTTCGTTTTGCTCGTTCACAAGCTGTTCGAAGACGTCGAAGAGCTCGTGGATTGTTCGAAATGTCTTTTCCAGTTTTTCGTTTGAATTCTGTTACAAAATGTTGTAACATGCGTTGATCAAAGTCTTCACCACCAAGATGAGTGTCACCAGCAGTTGATCTCACTTCGAAAATTGATCCTTCAGCAATTGAAAGAATTGAGACATCAAATGTTCCACCACCAAGATCGAAAATCAGAACATTTTTCTCATCTCTGATATTCTTGTCTAATCCATAAGCAAGAGCTGCAGCAGTTGGTTCATTGATTATTCGAATTGCATTTAATCCAGCAATCATTGCAGCATCTTTTGTCGCTTGTCTTTGGCTATCATTGAAATATGCTGGAACTGTGATAACAGCATCTTTCACTGAATATCCAAGATATGTTTCAGCAGTTTCTTTCATTTTTCCAAGAACCATTGCTGAGATTTCTTCTGGATTGAATTGACGACGTTCTCCTTTTACTTCAACTTCAATTACTGGTTTTCCTTGTTTTGATTTGACACCAAATGGAAAATGTTTCATATCTGATTGAACAGTTGCTTCATCAAAACGACGTCCGATCAATCGTTTTGCATCGAAAACTGTATTTTCTGGATTTCGAGCTGCTTGATCTTTTGCTGAATCACCAACTAATCGTTCAGTTTCAGTGAATGCCACATATGATGGAGTCGTTTTATTTCCTTCTGAATTTGCAAGAATTTCAACCTGCAAAATGTTTTTTTTCAAATAAATTTCAAAATTTCAAATAAATCAAAATTTACCTTTCCATTCTGATATACTCCAACACATGAATATGTTGTTCCAAGATCAATACCAATAGCTTTACAAGATGACATTATTTGAATTTGTAGTTTGTAGTTTTATAGAGCGCAATTGAAAATAAATTTTCTTTTCTTTTTGTTTGATTGTTTTCCATTCAAATTTGAGAGCTTTTATACTGTTTTTATTTATTTTCTCGATTTATCCACATTTTTCTAGAATCTTCTCGTCATTATGTCTATGTTCTCTTCATCTTCACTCACTCTTTTATTTTCTTCTTTCACGTCTGAGTCTCTCATTTTATTTTTCTAACATTCTTCCTTCTCTTCATTTTATATACTCTCTTATTTAGTCTCTTCATTTTATGTACTCTCTCGTTTTGCTTTTCTAGAAAAATTTTGAAATGACTGGAATTCCTCCTCCTCCTTTTTTCGATTTTTAAATTCTAGAAAATTTATTGAAAGTTATTTTTATTTAAAATTAATCTTTTTTTTTGAAAAATAAAATAAAAAGTGATGAAATTAGAAAATTTTCAGCAATTCTATCCTAAACAACTCAATTAATTTAAATTTACAATGAGTGCTGAAGGTACTCAAAGTTAGTTCTGTCAGTTTCAAAAGTTTCAAATTGAAATTGACATTTTCAGACAACGCCAGTTTTTTCGATGATTTGATGGCTCGAAAAGAGCAAGAAGAAGATGAAAGTATCCGAAAAAGTCAGATTTATTTTTTAAAAACGCAGTTTTAAGCATTCAACTTCTTTTAGGAATTCAAGAAAATCGTGTTCTAAAACTAAAAAAATTATTGGAAGAAGAGAAAAAAAAGGATTGGATTTATGTTGGAAATACTTATCGAAAATAACCGCTGAAAACAAAATTTGCCGTTTTATTTCTCATCCGGTCATAATTACTCAACAATTACGTGTAATTCAGTCATAAAACATTTATTTTCAACATTGAAAAAACAGTCAAAAAAAGTCACTATAAATATCAGGAAACCGGGTGGTTCAGAATTTTTATGATGCGAATAAATTATCGTTTTTTATCTCCCAAATCATCAATGACATCTTCAGAAACTTGAGGCCATTTTGTTGGAATAAAATCGAATAAATCGTCTTTAACATCTCCTTGAATAACAATTTCATCAGATCCAGTCACTGAGCTGCCACATGCAAACTTTTGAGAAAATAATTTCGATGCAACTTTCAGATCGATGTCTACAATTGTTTAACATTGATTTTTGAGAAAATATGGCTTTTTTTATTACTCAAAGAAAAAAAACTTACCAAACGTTCCCAATCCTTTAATAACTGTGACTGACTTCTTTCCTCTCGGCTCTCTTTGAAGTGTCACTTTTTGAGCTCCACCAGTCTTTTTCTTTTCCTTAAATTCAAACTTTGAATAAACTCGAGTTTGTTCATTTTCACCTTGATCGGTTTCGTTCCTTTTCCACCTCTCTTTTGATGCTTCTTTTCATCATCTCCTTCAGTAATTGTCATACCTTCAAGCAGTTCTGGCGCATTTTCAGCAGCCCATTTTCGACATGATTCACTTTGACCTGAATAATCACAATATTCCAGCGGCATGGAACAGTCTGGAATTATTTTCTTTTACTTATTTCTTCTTCAAACATTCAACAAACTTCCACAATATTGTAATTTTAAAGGATATGAAACTCCAGGTGTTGGACCTGGTGCCAGATTGATCACTGTTTCAATTTCTTCACTCATCCTTACAACGGAACAAATAAATAAAATCAATTTAAAAAGAAATAATAAATATATCCAAGTTTCTTCGAAACTATTATTGTAACAATTTGAAAAAATGTGAGAAAACAGACAATTTATTAATTATTAAAGTGCAGCAGAATTAATTAAGATCACATGAAGTTTTCTAAAAGTGAAAATGCACAGAGATGATTGAAATACAGAACAAGGTGACTGACTAGTTAACAAAAAAAAAAATTAATTAAAACTGGCAAAAAGGCGCAATTCGTTAAAATCTAAATACTGTATTTATTCCCAACCCATAAGTATAAATTTAAAACTATTTTTTAGCTTCTATTTCTCCTTCAGAAATTACGAACCTTTAAAGTTTGAAAAAAAAACAAAACGAAACTAAACAAATTGAAATGAAATCGATAATTTCAAGGATGAAGAAAAGACCATTTTTGATGCGGATCATTTTCATTACATTCTACAACAATAATATCATCACCCGCTTTTAAATTAGCGGTGCTTAAGCATTTATTGCTTTTCAATTCTCGAAGAAGGGAATTCTGTTAAAAAAAATGTTTTGAAAGTTGTTTTTTTTCAAGCAATATTGATTATTTACCTCATATTTCCATTTTGCATTTAAGTTTGGATCTTTTGAGCAGATTTTCATTCGAACATGTTGATAAGGTCCAAGACCTCCAAACTTTCCTTCAACTGTTGCGCAAGTTGTTTCTCGTCTCAAATTTCCTTCTAATGACAGTGACATTAGCTAAAATTATTTTCAAACAACAAAAACATTATTTTTTTTCTTTTGAAAGAACCTGTGGTGAACTGCCTGTTCCCTGACAATGATAAACTCCAAGAAGATGATTATTTCTTTCATCTTTTTGCAATGTGTCTGTACACATTCGAACACCATCAACTACTGTATGTAACTGAAACCAATCATTATTAATTTTATTTCATTTTTCAAATATTTTATACCGCTCCATATTCCGTGACATTTTCATCCATTACAAACATTCGATCAGCCACATTATTCAAATACCAATTGAATGATTTACAGTTTAAGCGTTTTCTTAATTCTTTTCTAGATGTTAAATCACCAACGTCTTTATCTTTTAAATCAGCTCGATGCAAATAATATAATCTTTTATAATCATCCATCCATACTTCAGCCAATCTTTTTGAATTTGTTCCATGAACATCTTTGTTATTATTTCTTCCTAAAAATTTTCCTTTCTTTCTTCTATTCAATTTCGTTCATACCAGTCATGTTATATGGATGTCCTGCTCTGAAGATATGTCCAACATGAGAACATGGGATAAATTCAATCGATCCTCCACACATCCATGTCTGAAAACCATAATTTCTTTAATTTATGCTTTCTTTTTTCCAAACTCTAAATGAAATCTCTAAGTTTTCTCCTCCCCAAATATCCATTTCTTCATCATATCCTCCAATTTCAAAAAAATATTCTTTATTTGCTGCTAATAATCCACCAGCCATTGTTGGTGATTGAATCGGATCGGTTATTGATTTTCTTCTTTTTCGTTCTTTCTCGGGAACTCCTTCCCATGTAAAATGAAGGGACCATGAAAAACCTACGAATATTTTAATTTTTAATTTGAATTTTGTTTTGTTATTCAACCTCCAACAGATTCTGACCAATCGGCATGATATGACAACGTATCAGCTGATATTGAGTCAATCATTGGGCATAATATTGCAGATCTTTTTTCATGAATTCGTTGAACTAACGGCTCCAACCTTTAAAAAACTACAAGTTTTTAAGAAAAAAAAATGCGAAAATATTTACCATCCATGATTTGCTTCACAATGTGAATCTAAAAACACTATAATTTCTCCTTCAGCCATTCTTGCTCCTCAAATAAATGTATGTTTTTTGTAATTTGACATGTTTTATTAAATGAAAAACCTGCTAATTTTGCACGAATCAGTCCGTGTCGCACTTTTTTTCGATATAATTTAACTAATCCACCGAACCTTTTGATATATTCATCCAATGGCTTTTTTAGTTCATTTCGTTGACTGAAATCATCAAGAAGAATCACTTCTTTTAATAATTCAGGTGGACTTCGGTTTATAACTGAATGAACTGTTCTTAATAATGGAGTCCATGCTTCATCGGTAAATATTATTATTACAGAAGCCTTAAAAAATAATTTAAATTATTATTTTTAAAAAAGTGGAAAAAACTGACTTTGGGTAAATTTTCAAGATCGTATTTAATATCTTTACACTCCTGTTTTCTTGGATCATGAACGTCTCGATCCAGTGAGATTTTATCACTTGCATGAACATTCATGAACCATTTTTTCATATCTTCTTCTCCTAAATCCTTTTCTTTTCCTTTTAATATCACAGCTGCTCCATTTTCCCCTGGTCCGCTTCTTTTTATCGAATAATCCGGCCTAACATGAAGTTCTCCGTCCCATTTTTCGAATGGTTTCGCTAGATTTTCGGCCACCGTTTCTAGAACGTTAAAAAATGATTATCAAACAAAAATTAGGCAAAAAAACAAAACCAAAAAACTATACCAATGTCAGGAAATTTTAATCGATTTCCACTGGATTTCGGATCGCTTAAAATTAAAAAAAATCCAAATATTATTGTAATGATAAATGCAATCACGAATGTTCCTTTCTTTTTAGGTATAATATACCGAAGCATTGATCTAAGATTGATAAAAATTTAAAAAAAAATAGGTAAATGTTAAAACAGTTTAAAAATTAATATAATAAAACGTGGAAAGACATTGGCCGAAGATGCACTAAAATTAAACACATTTAAATCACATTTTTTCGGCCATTTAATCTAAAACATAAAAAACTACAATTTCTTCATTTGAATTAATTAATTTTATTGAAAAAAGAGAGAATTTGATAAAAAATGCAATTTAATTTAAACATAAAAAAAACAGAGTCGACTTTTCACGAATAAATTGTTTGAGTGGATTCAATACTTTTTCGACAAATATGACACAGTTTTAATTTCGACGCACACTCGGAACAGGCTGTATGACCGCAATTGAAAACAAGCTGAATACGATTAAAATTGTGTCTTAATATTTTTAAAATTTAAATTAAATAACATCTACCGTAATTTTTGAATCCATACAAATTGCACAGCTTGTTTCCATTTCTAATTGTTCCAATCTTTCCCGCAAAGCTTTTAATTCCATTTGTTTTTCTATAAAACAAAACAAAATAAAAATTAATAAAAAATCAACTTTTAAACCTTGTTCTACGGCAATTTTTGCTTCTCTTGCAGCATCTTCGGCTATTTTTTTCATAACTTTCTCCATAATCGACGCATTTTCCGAGTTTTCTTTTTCTAACAAAACTTCTCCTGATTTACTTCCGATTATTATTTCAGTTTCTGTGTTGTCAACTGCGCTTGAAATTATGTGATAACACAATGGACATCTTCGAAATGCAGTTTTTTGAGCACAATCGACACATGCGACGCGATGTCCACAAGGTATGAATCGAACTGTTGCAATTGAATCTTGACACATAAATGTGCACATTGTTACTTCTGCGCTATCAAATGAATCCGAGCAGTTCAATGATGACATTGGTAAGCAAGATCTTTAAACAAATCATTTAATTTATTATTGATTTTGATCAAAACGATTAAGAACCTTATTTTTATATTCGAAATATGCGCAATTATAGGTCGAAGACTTGAATCTTGACAAAGCTCCACTGAACTTACACCTTTTCTATCTCTAAAAAAATTAATTAAAAAGTTAAATCGTATTTTTTTCCTTGAAATTTCACTTTATGTTAACATCAGCACCATTTGTGATTAAAAAACAAACGGTTGCTAATTGCCAGTGTGGACGAAGTCGACTGGCCATTTCATCCAAATTCTAAAGATTTTCATATAAAGTTCATTTAGAGAAATTAAATTTACTAAATTTGTCCGAACTAATTGAGTGCAAATCGGTATTAATGTTGTTGAATAAGTTTCATTTTGTTTCATTATTTCTCTACAAAACAATCTTTTTTGATTTCTTTGAAACATTTAAAAAAAACCTAATCAACAAATGAAGTGGAGTTTGTCCATTAATATCAATATTATTACACGGTGCACCTGAATGAACCAATGTCTGAATAGTCGCTAACCTTGACATATCTCTTTCAGCTTGTCCTGTCCATTTTTCAACCGCATAATGTAGAACTCCCCGACCGAGTTTATCTTTTCGATAAACTTCCATTCCAAGCTGTTTATAATTTAAAAAAACCGCTTTCATTTTTCATTTTAAAAACTTTCTCACCGAAATTAATGTATTTACAATGCTGACATTTGCACAACTTGCTGCGAAATGCAATGAAGTCATCCCATTTTTTGAGCCAACATTTTTCTGAGCCGGTCGCAATTGGATTAATTGCTCAACAGTTCTTAAAATTTATGCAAAAATCAATTTTTGTTTTTGTTTTATTTACGCGACATGACCACGAAGTATAGCAAATTGTAATGGTGAAATATTATTATTATTAGTTTGATGAATTGACGCTCGACTATTTGTTAATAATCGACTAATTGCTGCTTTTTTATTCGATGATTCAGCTAGTGAACAAATATCATGTAATGGCGTATCCCCATTTTCATTTTGAAGACTTGATTGGCACGATGGAATTGATAAAAGCCGATCAATACATGCTGCATGTGCATTTCGACAAGCTAAATGTAATGGAGTGTCACCATCAATTGTTGTTCGATTGATCTACGAATTATTTAATTTTTTTTTAATTAAATTCTAATTTAACTAAATTTACTTCTTTTGGCAAAAGGGTTAACACCCCTTCTAGTATTTTATCAAGACCTCTGAAAACGTTGAGACTTTGCTTAAAACAAGAAAAAAAAAGTTGTACCTTTGTGCTGCAATATGAATAATATTTTGTTGTTTATCATCTTTTGCATATTTATCGGCTCCTAATGCTAATAAAACCACTACCAAATACCAATTATTATTCGTAACTGCTCGAAATAATGGTAATTCTCCTTCAAACGTTTGCCGAACTTGTTCTGGATTATTTCGAATTGATTCAACCAATTTTGCATATGAGAAATTGTCATCTTTCCAATTGCTTAAAACGGTCATTAAACTTTCGGTTGAATATCCATGAATTGCCGTTTTATATGAAGACAAAGAAGATTCTTGATTATTGAATTCTCGAAAAATTGTGGATAATCTTGGTCCACAATAAATTGGGCAAATAAATGGGTCTCGTTTTTCAACATTTGGATTAAAATTCGATTGTTTCATATCCAAAGTTACATTTGTAAATGTTCCAATTGAATTTTTAACAACAACTGTATATTTTACATTTCCTCCATCATTAGGTTCATCAATTTTTGAAATTACGGCAATTGAAACCTGAATTTCTACGAATTCTACAGATTTTCAAATTAAAGTTTTTTACTTCTTCTTTTCCTCTTGTAATCGCAACCGAGTCACCACATAAAAAATATAAATCATTTGCAATTTGAAGAGCATCTAATGGCCAATCACAATTTGCTTGACACTTAAACATATTTTTTAACTTAAATAATTTATTCCAAAAGTTTACTAGCTGAAAATTTTGTGGATCTCGAACATAAAAAACCGTAACAACTCCAATTTTTTTCTCAAAATCAATCGATTTTAAATATCCAACATGTCCGATTAACTAAAATTTGCCATATTTGCTTTAAAAAAAAAAAGAAAAATTTACCATTAAATGGGTTTTTGTCCACATTAATTGATTATACAAATTTCTTCGCTGGGAATAACTTGTAAATATTTCAGAAATAAGAACGCGATCTCCTTCGTGAAATAATATGTCATTTTCACTCATTTTTAAATTAATCAATGATTTGTTTTTAGTAAAAATTTTTACGTTTTCATAATATTATTTATTCCAATTTAGCAAACTGTTTAAATTGTGGGCAAAAATTGCAAAATGAACTTATACATTTTATTCCATTGATTTATTCACCCTGCCCTTCTTCGAGAACATTAGGAAAAATTAATCGATCAATACTCAAGTCGTCATTTAAGACAGTATCGACCAGAATGGTACTTGGTTCAGGACTCAGAAATCGATCTTCACTTTCAATCGGCATCGTTGAATCGTAATGTACAATTAGAGAATCTGTATTTGCTCCGATTTCTTCATTTTCATTTAGAAAATGAGATAAAGAATCATGTTGTGTTAAAAGAGTGTCAAGTTGTAAATCTTCTATCAAATTTGAACTATCGATTGATAAAACCTGAAATTTTTATTCTTTTTTAAGCTTTGATTGGTCTTTGTTAATTAATACATCGTTTTTTTCATTCAAGTTTTCTTCTTTTATTCGTTGAAGTTCTCGTTCTTCTGCTGTCTGTAAAATATTTTTGCAAGAAAAAATAGGTATTTAAACATGTTTTTACTAGAATTTTAATCCCTTCTGGCATTGATGGCCATTCTTCTTCCACATCATCTTCTAGAATAAATCTTCCCTTTTTAGTTTCTTTGGCTCTTTTCTGTTTCCGTTCAACTTTCTCCTTTACAAAATCACAATACACATCAACATATGGTCGATATCTAAATTTTGTAATTAACAAAAAACAAAGTTTTGATACTACAAGGAATGAAATTCAAGGTTTATATAAAAAACAGAAAAACTTGAAAAAATGAGTTTCAAAACCAGCGGAAGCTTAGCTGCTATATATAATTAAATATAGCATTCAAAGTTATATTGTATATATATAAGATAATTAAATAATATTCAAATATTAAAATTATCGGTGAATTTTACACGAGATTCGTAGAAACGGATGACTTGATTTGGAAATCTGAAACGATTTCTTTTCTTTTTTTTGTGGAAATTGGCGCAAGAATCCGTTAGTTTCGAAAACTTCTTTTGAACAAAATGAAAAACGTACCGTGCGTTTACTTCTTTGGCAGGAATAAGAGAAGCTGTGTCATCCGTAAATTTACACAAAAAATGAAGTTCACCAGGCGCTCGTGTGAGTCCTACAATACATCGAAGTTGTTTTCCTTCTATTGTTGAATTTTCAATGCTTTTCCTGTAATTTGAAATTAAATTTTTTATTTTTTTTTTCACGTTCGCACTCTTTAACAGCTTCACTTGTTCCTTCTTTATTGTTTTTATTTGTCTTCTGAAAAAAATTATTAAATGATTTCGAAGAGTTTTGTTTTTAATTACCGATTTTTTTCCGAACTCTACTATTAGATCATGGCATGATAAATGTTCTTCTGGCTCCCAGGTTGCATCTTTTTCCGTAAAACCCTGAACATTAAATTAAAATTTTATACAAAGAAAATATTTCCCTACAGCCCATTTAACTAAATATTCCGTTTTACCGCTTTTTGTTAGCCTTTTATTCAGTATTGAGTCAACTGTGAATACATTTTTTTCCTGAATATCAAACATTAACTTTTTTTTTGAAAAAAAAACCAACTTCATCGCTGGAATCTCCACTGTGTGTAATTCTAGATCTTTTTGCAGAACTTGCCATATCTGTTTAAAAAAAATTATAATTTAGGCCTTTTAATTAAAGCTAAGCGAAAAAAAAAATTAATTAAACGTTTTCAAAGCAATTTTTGCATTTTTTTTTAATACATTTAAAATCAATTAAATTTTTATTCATTTTTTTTGCAAAAAAATTAGATAAAGAGATAAATTGGATTAAATATAGGTAAAAAAAATATTCCGCATTTTTTACATGTTTTAAAAACTCAAAGGCACGCAATGAGATGCGTCTTGTTAGTCTTAAAACGCATGACAGTAACCAGTTAAACATTTTAAGTAATACTTTTTTTCTTAGTCGCCGTTTGAACTGTTTTTTTTTAAATAAATTAAATTTAAAATTTGTGATTTTTTAAATATAATTTGCTATGACTAAACTGATTTTAGCAGAAAATTATTTTTAAACTCAATATTAAAAAAAAAGTAAAAAATAGTTGTGGCCGAGTTTTCAAAAAGACGCTACTCATTGATTTTTCGGCCTCGGCAACTCTCTTCCGTGCCCGCGAAATAAAACAAGGGCAATTAAACGTTTAAAATTTGAAAACATTTTTATTTACTAAAAATAATAATTCATTTCAGAAGATTGATGACAAAATCACAAAATGCACATTAAAGAAGTTTATTTTCAACTAAAATAAAGTTTAAAAATTAATTTTAAGGTTATAATATCGGGGTTTCGAAGTTATAAAGATAACACTCATGTAGATGGATTTTCTCCTCGTCACAATGTTGTTGTTGGAAGAAATGGAAGTGGAAAGTCAAACTTTTTTTTCGGTAAATTTTTTTGTCAAATCTCATATGCTTTTTATAAAAATTTCAGCAATCCAATTTGTACTTTCTGATGAATTTTCTCATTTAAAAGAAGAGCAACGCTTAGGAATGTTACATGAAAGTACAGGACCAAAAGTGGCTCATGCTAGAGTAGAAATTGTTTTTGATAATTCCGATCGACGAATCATGGGTGTTGATGGTACAGAAGTCCGAATTAGTAGACAAGTTGGAAAGAAAAAAGATCAATACTATATTGATAACAAATTAGTTGCTCGTGCCGAGGTAAATAATTTTGAAGATTTTTTTTTATTAAATGATTCGTTTAGGTGGTAAACCTTATGGAATCTGCCGGATTTTCTCGTTCAAATCCTTATTACATTGTTAAACAAGGAAAAATCAATGAGTTAGCACTTGCTCCAGAGCATCATCGTTTAAAATTGTTGCGAGAAGTAGCTGGAACGCGAGTTTATGATGAAAGAAAAGAAGAAAGTTTGAAAATTTTAAAAGAAACCAGTATGTTTAAAAAAACATCATGATGAATTTAAAAATAAAATTAATTCCAGAAATTAAAACCGAAAAAATTGAAGGCTTGCTAAAATATATTGACGAAAGATTGAAAACTCTCGAAAATGAAAAGGAAGATTTAAAAGAGTATCAAAAATGGGACAAAACAAAAAGAAGTATTGAATACGCAATGTATGAAAATGTAATAACAGAAACAAAGAAGGATCTTTCTAAATTAAATGACCAAAGAGATGAATTGACTTCTCGAAACCACGATGTATGAAATTTATTCTATATTTATCTTAAATCTAGTTTTTAGGTGACAAGCCAGCTAGCTCATGTTCAAGGTCAACAAGCAACGGCAGCAGCTGAAAAAAGAAAACTTGATTCTCAGTTTAAAGGAATGAAAGAAGAAAAGGAAACTCTTGTACTTGAAGAAACGGAATTAGTTGCCAAAAAAGCCCAATTGGAATTAAAAATTCGAGACTTGACCGAGGAAACTAATCGGTTAAAAAAACATTTTAAATATTGAATACACATTTTTCAAAATTTCAGGGAACGTCAAGGAAAAACGTCCGCTGAGAACACGTTAACTGCTCTTAAAGTTGAAATTGAAGAAAAACAGTCAGAACTAGAAAAAGTTATTCCTGAGTTTGAGGTTTATACTAAGTTTAAGTTGAAAATAAATAAAATCGAAGTTCAGAAACTTCTTGAAGAAGAATCTCGACTTGTAACTGATATTCGAATTGACGAAACAAGAATGAAGGAAATGCTTGCTAAACAAGGGCAGAAGTAACTTTATTCGTCAAATATTGAAAACCTTTAACGATTTCAGAGCTCAATTTGCTTCACAAGAAGACAGAGATCGATTTTTAACAAAAGAAGTTCGAAGATTAAAGGGAATGGTGTCTGATACAGATGATCAAATTTCATCTGTTGAAAAAGAATTGAACGATACAGAAAAAGAAGATGAATACTTAAATTCTGAAATTCAGGTTTTTTTCAATTATTCAATTAAATTCTGTAATGAAATTTCAGAGTTTGGGACGTAAAATTGAAGAAAATCGGTATGAACTTGATAATAAAAGCCAGGCATCAACAGTGTTAAAACAAGATTATGATCGCGCGATTGCCAATCAAATGGTGGCAGCCAGAGAAGAGAAACATGTTCGTGATCAAATTTCAACAATTGAAGCCGAAATTGGAGCATGTAATGATAATATGAGAAGATTGACTGCTAGAGTAATTAATTTTAAATATGTCACAAAAACATGCAAAATAATTGCAGCCAGTTTATAATGGTTTAGTGGGTGTTCGAAAAATTCTTGATTATTTTCGTGAAAATAATCATAATGGAGAACATGAGGATGTTTTGAGGGGATATTATGGAACTGTAATGGAATTAACATGGGTCGAAGATGAATATATCACTGCGATTGAAGTGATTGCTCAAAATCGATTGTTTTATCACGTTGTTGAAACAGATCGGTAACAAATAAGAAAGTTATTTTAAGGTTTTTCAAATTTTTTTCAGAATCGCTTCGAAAATTTTGAAAAAATTTAATGAAATGCAGTTACCTGGAGAATTAAACTTCTTTCCAATGAATCGTGTTCAGGCGCCAAAGCAAAAAAATTTTCCACAAAGCGGAGTAAAGAGTTCAATTTTTTTTAAAATTAAAATTAAATATTTTTTCAGGACTGTCGGCCACTTTGTGATTTGGTAGATTATGAAGCTAAGTTTGACAAAGTTGTCAAAAGTATTTTTGCAAATGTTGCTTTGGTGCGAAGACTTGATGTACGTGAAAATTATATAAAAATTTGTTCTTGAAATCGCTTTTTTTTAATTATAGGAATCAGCAAGATTGATTCGTAATGAAGGTTTCGATTGTGTAACTCTTGATGGAGATCAACTGTCACGTCGTGGAGCACTAACTGGTGGTTATATCGATAGAAAAAGAAACAAGCTTGAGATTCACAATAATAAAAGAAACATGGAAGAGGAGTTGGGAAAACTGCATGAAAAGCTTTTGGAAGTCGAGTCAAAAGTCAGAGATCGAACACAAGCGATGGAACAAGTGCGAGCAAAAATGTCACAAACAGAAGAAGAAATTCGTGAATATCATAACCTTCATCGACAATTAAATGAAAGAAAAAGAGCATTAAGAGAACAATTTGAACAAATTACAAGAAATAAAGAACCGAAGGTTTAAAGAAAAAAAAACTTGAATATATTGAAATTTTTAATTACAGCGGAATCAATTAGTTCAATTGAGAAATCGTCGTCGTGAATTATTAGCCCAACAATTGGTCTTAGAACAGGAAATTGGTGGTGCAATGAATTCACAAATGACAGATTCTGAACAAGAAACTGTTAACACATTAAAGGTAACAATTATCAATTTTAAATTTATTTAAATAACTTGTTCAGAGAAGAATAGTAGAAATGAGAGCACAATTAGAAGGTGTTTCACGACAAAGAAGTGATTTGGAGCATCGAAAACGAACATTGGAAAATCATTTAAAAACAAATTTGTTGAGAAGACAAGATAATTTATCAGCAAAAATTGATGATATTTCGGAAAATGAGCGTCGTCATCGATTACAATCTCATCAAGCTGAATTAACTTCGCTGTTAAACCGATTAATTGAATTGAGAGGGCAATTATCAAAATTAGAAGAAAGTCTAACCGATTATGAAGAAAAAGCGGAAAGTTTAAATCGAACCATTGAAGCTCTTCAAGTAAATAAAATATTTCAAATATTTGGCTTTGAAAAAGTATAATTAAGGAGCAACAACGAGATCAAGAAGCTCACTTAGCTGAATTTGCAAAACAGTCTGATACAATTTGCACAAAACAAGCAGCACTTCAAGCTAAGCGAGAAGATAGTTTGAAAAAGGTTCATTTTTTTTACTCAATTAAAAATTGAAAAAAAAACTTGAAAATAATTCAGATGAGCCAACTTGGAGCGTTGCCAACAGAAGCCTTCTCAAAATATAAAAATTTGAAACATAAAGAATTGGAAAAAAAATTAGTCGAATGTGTGAATGAATTAAGAAAATACGAAAATGTGAATAAAAAGGTAATCAAATGAAAAGGAAAAACAAAGAAAATTATTTTTGATCTATTTTGTTTCAGGCTCTTGATCAATATCTGACGGCGTCGTCACAAAAAGAAGAATTAGCCAAAAGAATGAAGGAACAGAAGAAAAGTGAAACGGTTTGAATAGTTTTATAAAAAATTTTTTATAAAATTTCGATTTTCAGTCGATTGAAGAATTGTTAAAAGTACTGGAGGCTCGAAAACATGAAGCAATTAATTTGACATTCAAACAAGTTTCAAAAAATTTCAGCGAAGTATTCCAAAGACTTGTTCCGAACGGTTTGAATTCTAAAAAAAAACAATTTTTGAATTTAAATAATTTGTTAAACTACAGGACAAGGACATTTACGAATGAAAATTAAAGATTTTGAAGAAGGGGAAGATATGGATAGTTTGGCAGTTGTCGAAAGATACGAAGGAATTACAATTGTGGTATATAAATTTGAAATAAAAGAAAAAAATATTAAATTTAAAAAAATGATAGGTTTCATTTGTGTCAAATGATGGAGATGCTGAAACTCGAGAAATGCAACAATTATCGGGAGGACAAAAAACTTTGGTTGCATTGGCTCTTATTTTTGCCATTCAAATGTGCGATCCAGCTCCCTTTTATTTATTTGATGAAATTGATGCAGCTCTTGATGCTCAATATCGAAAAGCAGTTGCAGGTATTGAATATTTTCTAAAAAATGATTAACAAAAATTTAAAAACAAAAGTTCAGATATGATTCATGCTCTTGCTGAAAATGCGCAATTTATCACAACTACATTCCGTGCAGAATTATTAGAATCAGCTGAAAAATTCTATGGAGTTCGTTTCAGGAATAAAGTTTCACACATTGATGTCGTAACTCGAGAAAGTGCTCGTGATTTTGTCGAAGACGATCAAACTCATGGCTAAGTTTTTTTGTTGTTGAATAATTTAAAAAAATTGAAATTTGTTAAGTATTCCTCTATTTTATCAACAAAATTATTCAGTTATTATTCAACCCCGCTGTAAATGTTATTTATTGATCTCTTTAAGTTGTTAAACAATTTTTTATTTAAGTACTCAATTAATATTTCACTTGTTATACTCTAAATAAACGAATTGCAAAAATTTGATTTTATTTTTTAAAAATTCGATCATATAAAACAACAAAAATTGTTAGTAAAACGATGAAGTGTTAATTGTACAAAAAGACGCAATTTGAAATATTTCAATGAGTTTTTAATGTAAAAAATTGAGAAAATTTCCAATTTGTATGGGGAATGCATGCACTAAAAAAAACGGGAGAAAAAAAATTCACAGAAATTCAAAAAAAAAAGAAAAATTTCCATTCCATTATCCACATTTGCACTTTTTCTTTTGATTTTGATTTTCTTTCAGATAAACTCCACCACTTCGTTGTTGTTGAGGCGTTGACGCCTGTGGATTTGCTAATTTCGCATTTAAAACTAAGCGAGTAATACAAGAAAACATCTGAACAAAAAGGAAAAATGTGAAAAATAATCAATAAATGCTTGCTTACTGGTTCTACATTCTGATCTTCTTTTGCACTTGTTTCAAAAAATTTGATATTCATCGAATCTGCATAATTTCGAGCATCAGCTTCTTCTACAACTCTTCGATCATGAGCTTCACATTTATTTCCAACTTTAAATGAAATTAAGTTTAACCGAATTTTGTTTTTCAAATTTCTGTCTTACCAAGAACTTTTTGTACTGAATCACAATTATTTTCAATTTCTTGAAGCCACCTTTTCACATTTCCAAATGATTCTCCATTTGTTACATCATAAACAACAACAACTCCATGTGTTCCACGATAATATCTAACAAATTATTTGATTTTTTATATTTAAACTAAAAACACTTACGTAGATGTTATAGTTCTGAATCTTTCTTGTCCTGCTGTATCCCAAATTTGTAGTTTTACTCGTTGTCCATCAACATCCATTGTTCGAATTTTGAAGTCTACACCAATTGTTGTTATATAATTTTCTAAACAAAACAAAAAAAATTAATTAAATGAATGAAAGTTGTACCTGAAAATGTGTTATCTGCAAATCGAAGAAGTAAACTTGATTTTCCTACTCCTGAATCTCCAATTATCAATAATTTAAACAAATGATCGTAATCTCGAGCGCCAGCCATTTTTTGATGTTCTAAAAAAAACAACAAATCAATAAATAAATAAAAATAACCAATTGAGCATTAAAAATTACAAAAATATGAAAACAGATATTATAAACTGTTAAACAATTAAACACTTTGACACATTTTTTAATACTTTATAGCAAATTTAAAAGAAAAAAAGCACACAAACCGAAAAAAAAAATCGAGACCATTTACAGAAATCCCGGATTTTAAAAACAAAATACCTGGTATGGTTGGAATTGGTGGAACATTGTCATCATAACTCATCGTTTCATATTTATATTTCTTATATCCTTTTCGAAAAGTCATCTGATTAAAAATCAAACAAAAAAAAATACAAAAGCAACAAAATAAAAAAAGAATAAAGAAATGAAGAATATGTTGTGAAATATTGAACGGAAATTTTTCAAATGTTCGAATCACTCTTCTTTTTTGTTGTTTCTACCATAGAATACAGAAAACAAAAAGAAGATAAATTAAAAGAGACGCAGTGAAAAAAGAGAAAAGAGAACAAAATCTTTTTAACAATATAATTCGAAATCAATTCGAGAAACCGGATTGAATGAACCGGGTGTATTTAAACGACGAGCAACACCTTTTGCTGATAATTCACCTTTCGTTTGTTTTTCAGCCATCTGATTTGATGTAAATGGACCCTGAAAAATAAACTTAAATTTTTTAAAAATTCGTGGAACATTTTTATAATTAAATTAAATTAAAAATTTTATTTAAGATTTGCAAAAAAAATTTATTTTATTCATACAGAATTTATGTTAATTTTATGATTTAAATCATGGGAAATTTCAAATAAAAACTAACCAGAATCTTTGTTCCTTCTGCGTCATTTTCTTTATATTCCCATTTAACATCTTCCTCATCATTAGAAACATTTTGAGTATTTGAGGTTGACGATGGTGCTGAAAATTAAAAACATAAAAGATTAAAAGTAATAACAAAATACCTGGATCATCTGAAAACATGTCAACATCATCTACAGCTGTTTTATTCATTCGTTGAAGTAAAAATTCCAGTTTTTCTTTGTGCAATTCATAAGCATCCATCTATAAACAATTTTGCATTGATTTTTTAAAGTTTTAGCACAAAATTTCCTACAATTCCGGCAGAAATTAATTCATCAGCCAGCCCACTTAATTCAGCTGTTTCTTTTTGACTATCACTTTGTTCAAATTCTTTTCCTGCTTTTTTAGCTGCCCATCGAAGTTTTCTTTCTTCAGCAGCTGTTAAGCCTACAATCAATTATTGAAAAAATCAATAAAACAAACAAAAATTCACCTTTTTTCTTTTTTAATTCAGTTAATGCTTTAGCAACCGATTGATTTGGTTTTAACAATTTTATAAGCTGGGCAAAAATATCCTTCTTACGAAGATTGGACATTTCTCCAGGTAAATTATCTTCATTAATTTCAGATTTACCCTGAAATTATAAATTTATTAAACAAAAAAAAACTAATAAAACAAACGTCTCCATCAACACCTTCCCATTGATCTCCAGCTTTCTTTTTTACCGTTGACCAATCAATACCGTCTAACCATGCATCTTGAATATCTTTCTCTTTTTTGTCGAAGATAAAATTTCCAGTTTCATCAAAATGTCCGTCCTCCATATCTTCTTTCATATTAAATGCGGTGATTTTAATTGTACCGTCAAAATCAAGCGTTGAATCTTCTTGACCTTCAACCTAAAATTTGAATAATTTAAAATTTATTATTAACATTTTCGAGAATTTCACTTTTTTCATGTCTAATCTTTTATGATCCTCCTCTTCTTCTTCATCACTTTCAAGTGTATGGTGTTTTTTCCTTTCGTCTTCATCCTAAAATTCTTCTATTTTTAAAAATATTTCTATTAATTTAAATATTTGTATTACTTCATCGTCCATTCGTTTTTTAATTTTATTATCCTCATCTTCTTCCATTGGCAAATCATAATTCTCATCTTTTTCTAATTGGTCAAGATCTTCAATTTCTCTTTTATCTCGTTTAAATGTTCGCGTTTCGATATCATCAGCAAATGAAACAGCTCTTTTTGGCATTTTCTGGAATTTTTTAAACTTTTGAATAAAAAAAGAAAACTTGCTGGCGAAAAATAATGACTAAACGAAAAGTAAATAAAATATATAAAAAATGGTTTGTAGCGATGTGAAAAAAAAGACGTAAAGGTGAGTGGCGCGATGGACGCTCAAAAACAAACAAAACTGATGAAATTCGGCTAATTTGTTTGATGCATACGGTATACAAAGTAGCATTAGTACGCAAACACCGTCAACAGCCGCGAAAAAATTGGTTTTTGAAAGTAATAATTTTTTCATCAAATCAATGATTTTTAATAGTTTTTTTCAGATATTTTGTCAATTTTTATTTAAATGGATCCTCTTGATGATTTATTAGAACAATTAGGTGATGTAGAAGAAGAAGAATTACAACCATTATCAAAATCTGATCCCGATTTAGGTTTAAAAATAATTTTTATCAATATTAATAATAATTTGTACTCAGAGTTGAAAGAAATCGATATAAATACAAAAGAAATTGAAGAAAATGAACAAATTTCTGAAAGCATTCTGAATAAAAAAAATATTGATGACAGTGATGACGAAGAATTGTATATTCATAAAAGGTATTCAAGAATTTCAATACAGTTTGGAAATGGGAAAGAATTTTCAGAAATTTGACATCAGATGGAATAAAACTTGAAAATTTGCTGAAAAAAAACAGTTCAACAAGTGGAGCAACTGCAACAGATGCCTGGAAAACAAAAAAAGTTAAAAAAAATATAATTTTTTGGTTTTTTTTCAGTTTTTTTCTTTTAGAAATCCGTTTTAACCGGCCTGACAAAAAAATCAACTGAAACTTCTTTTTCAAAAGATACCAGCGTTAATTTTGATAAATTTCAAATTTCCGTGAGGTTTAATGAATTAAAAAAATAATTTTTTTCATTTTTAAATTGTTGGCAGAAATCCAAAAGTAAGTTCTCAAAATTTCGGAACTTTTACGGCTGGAATGGTGTTGCAAAAACTGTCAAATTTAAAACCGACATCAACTTTTAAAGGTTGGGGGAGTTTTACATATTTGTTTTATTAAAATTCTTCTTAGAAGCTTGGTGCACACTGGGCGTAATTATTGAAAAGGGAATCACAAAAAAAAGTTCAAATGGAAATGAATATTTAATATGGAAAATTCATGATCTTAAAGTTTTTCTTTTTTTTTAATTCTTAATTAATAATTTTTTTTAGGATTGTCAATCACAACCAATAAAATTATTAATGTTTGGAGATTCGATTAAAGAACATTGGAAAATTTCTGTAATTTAAAAAAAATAAATTTATATTTTTTTAAATTTAAAAAAAAAAATTTTTTTCAGCTTGGAACTGTTATTGCTCTTATGAGCCCACAAATAGCTGATGATTCATCATCAAATTCAAATAGTATGAAAAACATGAAAATTCATTTTTCATCAAAAATGAGATTTTTTTTTCCAGAATCATCGTCTTCAGTAACTTTAAAAGTTTCAAAAGCAACGCATATTGTTGAAATTGGACAATCGGCTCATTTTGGAACTTGCAAAGTTTTCAATTTTTTCTTCTTTTTTTTCGAATTTTCTTCTTGAGGGAACTCGACAACAAGATGGCCAAAAATGCAGCAATTTTGTGAATACATCATTAAGTGAATTTTGTATTTATCATGTGATGAGTGCAGCAAGAAAATTATCAGCAAAAAGAGGTAGTTTTTTTCATTTTTCGGTTTTTTTTTTTTGAAAAAGAACCAATTATTCAGGAACTTTTAATGCAATTTCTAATGGACCAAATGTTGGCAATCTTTCATTTAACAAGTCATCATTGACTCCAATAAATTCTCCAATGTTTAATCGTGCAGCCCAAAAAATTGGAGGAACAAATCCAACAACAAATTCACCAAATTGTTTAAGTGAATCAATGAGACCTGCCAAATCGAATTCGCTTGTTTGCTCCACAAAAAATTTAAAAACAATAACGAAGGAAGAAGAAAAAAATGTTTTGGATAATATTTTAAGCGAACGTGTAAGAACATTTTTTGTTTAAATTTCAACTCCTAAAATAATTTTGTTTTTTAGAAAAACACATTTGGTGCGAGGCAAATTATGAAATTGAAAGAGAAAAAAATTGATAAATCAGCAAAAATGAGCGAAATTTTAGAAGAATTTGGAAAAAACCGAGAAAAAAACGACGAATCAACTCTGAGAAATGGAAAACATGCGTCTTTCGGTGATTTCCTTAAGGTTTTTTTTTTTTTAATTTTAAAATGCCAAAAAATGATTCGCAAAAAATACTTTTAGGATGAAGAAACAAAAGAAAAATTAAAAACTGTTGATTTATCAATGAAACCAGGCATTTCGTCAACAAAAATGTGGCCATCATCAATGTTGAACGCTAAAAAACCGATGGGAGCAAGAGATGCTCAAGAACATGCTGCCAGAGTATTTTATTTTGTTAGAGCTTTGAACTTTAGAAAAAAATATTTTAAGCTGCGAGCTGTGGCTTTGTTAAAGAAGAAGAAAAAAGAAGCAGAAGCAAATGGAGGAAATAAAAGAAAAGCAGAATCATTTGGAAAAGCAGAAGAAGAAGGAAAAGCAAAAAAAATGAAAACAGATTTTGAAGTAAAAAATCAAATGGAAGAAATAAAAAAACTTCTTTCAAGAAAAAGTCTTCATCATGCTGAAGCTGAAACAGCTGAAGTTGAAAAAATCAAAAATCATTTGAATAATTTGGAAGAAAAAGAAAAAGTGGAAACTTTCACCACAACTTGTATGGCCGTTAAAAATGTGAAAGTTGTTACTTGTAATGAGGTTCTCGTTTTTGACGTTGCCATTTTCTTGGTTCAATTCATCGTTTTTTTAGTGCAAGTACACAGCTCAATCAACTAGTGCAATTTGTATTAAAGAAAACCATAAATTAATTAAACATGAAGCTGAAAAACGATTTTTCAAATGCTCGGGTTGTAAACATCGCACTGTTTGTTTTGAAATGATGCCAATTAAGCATTGCTCAGTATTTTTTTTTTGCATTTGCTTTTTCAACTGAAAATTCACAAATTTTTATAGAATTGTAATGAAAACAAATGGATTCGTGTGGCGATGAAAGACGAAAGAAAAGTTCTTCTTGAAAATGAAAATCTTCTACTCCGTGGCGAAGAACGAACATTTGTAAATTCTTAATTTTTGTACCATTTAAATGCTGCTGTAACCAAATTTATTTCAAAAAAGAAACAAAGAAAAATTCCAAATCTGAATCTGAAAAGATGAAAACAAAAAGAAAAAGCACAGTTAACACAATAAGCCACCACTCGCAATTTTGAACAAAAATTGAAATTCTAAAAATTAAACTCTGAAAAAGAAATTGATTTAAATCAAATATTGAAAACAGTGAGGCGACAAACTTTTTAATGACTTGGACGACATCTTCATCATTCAACACGTGATCTTTTCCAACTCTTTGCGGATTATGTTTAGCAGATGATCCCCAAACCAAAGCGCTGAAAATTCGAATTGTTTAATTTTATTTTAAAAATCTGGAAATAAAACAAACTTTTTAAAATCTTTGGAAAGTGTCTTGTGAATCTTTGCACATAAGTCTTCAATTGTTTTCTTTTCGGCATTCAAAACAATCGGTTGTGAATAATCAGGCAATTGTCCTTTTGGTTTTGTATATCTGAACATTTTAAATTTAAATTAACATTTTTATCAAAATTTTACATTCGTATAAGATTCAGATATTCCCAAACTTTTTCCAATAAATCATCAAAATTCCATTTGTGATGAGCTGAAATTGGAACTGTGTGTGGAATTCGATAAATTATATCTAATTCTTCGATTGAAATTTGATCAATCTAAATAAATATAATTATTGATTTTATTTTTATAAATAAATTTTGAAAAAATCAAACTTTATTGAGAACATAAATGCATGGAACATAGACACGATTTCCTTCAATAACATCAATCAAATCTTCTGATGTTGCATCATACCTAAAAATACGATGTTTAAACTAGTTTTCAGCATAAAATTATTAAAAAAAAACACCTTAAAGTAATATCAGCATTATGAATTTTGTATTCAGCTAAAATACTTTTCACTAAATCCGAATCTAATTCTGTTTGCGGTACAAGTGTTGTCAAATTTATTCCACCTTTTTCCTTTTTTTTAAAACCAATATTTGGTGGTTGTTTGTTTAGGCGAATTCCAAATCCTTCCAATTCATATTCTAACAATCTTTTATGTTGCAAAGGTTTCATTACATCCAAAACCATTAAAATCAATGAGCATGTTCGAGCAACTAGAATTGGTTTTTATTTAATTTTATTTTCAAACGAAAATTCCCATTTTTACAAGCTGATTTTGTTACAAACCCCACCAAATATATTTTTAAAAAATCTCTTCAATTTCTACCAATTTAATACTCACCAGCAATTACTTGTTTACCACGTCCTTTACCATCTTTGGCTCCTTCAATAATTCCAGGCAAATCGAGCAGTTGAATTTTTGCCCCCTTAAAATATGACAAAAACCAATTTGTTTTTTTATTTTTTCAAAAAAATCCTAGTTTTTCTTCTTCAAAGAACAACAACAAAGCAAAATATAGGGTTGGTTGACGAAAAAAAAAACGTTTTTTTATTTTCTACATCTTACAATTCAAAAAAATATATTCCGATTGGTTTTTCTTATGCCCTCAGACTTCACATTTTTTCTTTTTTAGTCTCTCTCTCTCTATATATATATATCTCTATGTGTTTTTTTCTTCTTTCTCCTCACTTTTCAAGTACCTTGTATCGAATAACTCCTGGAACAGTTGTGAGGGTTGTGAATTCATAAGCTGCAACCTCCGAAAACACTCCAGCCAAATTGCACAATAATGTCGATTTTCCTACCGACGGGAATCCTAGAAATTTTTTTTCTATTTATTGTGCCAAAAACGCCTAATATGTAGAGTGAAACAAAAAATTTTGAAAAGTGCATGAATGACAGACAATGTTCTTTTCTAATTTTATTATTGTCTTTTTCAATTTCTTTTCCCGTTCTAAATCAACCTTTTTTCTTCTTTCTAAAATGTGTCAACCAGGCTGTCAAGTTTGAGCTTTTATATATTTCAAGAAGCAAAAAAAAACAACGACAACGGCGGCGATTTGTTTGTTGTGTAATTCGCGAAAATAACAAATGAGCGAACGAAGACGACAAAAACATGCCAACGTTTCTTGTCACTGTGTCCAATTGAATTTTATGAACAAAAAATCGTTGCTGCATTTTTTCTTGTTTGATGATCAAAAATAATTAAAAAGATAATTTTGTTTGTTTTAAACACAAAAAAAAAACACACATCTTTTGTTTGAAGAAAAAAAAGAAAGAAAAATAATTAAATAAATAATAAAAATAAAATATTGAAAAGCTTCACGAACAATGAAGATTTTCTTCTTATCCAACCATTTTTTTTCCAGAAAAAAATTCGTTTGATTTTTTATTGCTCAGCTGTCAGAAAACCCTCTCGAATTTTTTTCTCTCGTTTTAATTTCTTCTTTTTTTTTTGATTATCCATCATTGTTTGACTTTTTTCAATTATTATATTTTTTGGTTAAATTCAATTATTTTTCCTTATTTTTCTTTATTTTTTATTATGAAACATATATTTCTTGTTAAATATTCGGAAGGAAACGGGAAACCCGAACGATTATCAAACAAAAAAGCTGTTAGATATTTCACTGAGCATTCTAAAAGTAGAAGAAAAAAGAATCAGGAGCACATATGGATATAAATACAATATTATTCAACTCCTTTATTTCCAACCTTTTTAATTCGTTTTTTTTTCTATCGCTCCTTTTTCTTATCGTCTGGCTAATTTTACTCTTTAATGCAGCAAAATATAGATCAAAATCTTTTTTTCTTTTCTCGGTTTATTTAGCTCGAGAAAACCAACTTTTTTTTGTGTGTGAGTGTTGAGTCCCTAGCAAAAGACACATATCCATTTCCCGTGAGATAAAAAAGGAAACAAAATTCCAAAAGGCGAAAATTGAGAAACAAAAAAAATTGTATGAAGTCATATTTTAAAAGAGCGAGACATTAGATAAAGCCACAAAAAGAAAGGAGAAGAAAAAGACTTCCCCACTGATTTCCATCATTTTTTTTCGGAAGAAAAAAAAAAGGAAAAGAAAAATGCGCTTGAAATTCTTCACTTGACGTTCTTCCCTTATTTTTCAAAATACGTTTGAGTCTCGTTCGTTTTTGGAGGGAAAAAAAGAGCGCAAGTTTAAAGATTGAAAGAAATAAGTCAAGGTTTAAGGTTTTTCCTTACATTTGTTCTCAAGAGAAACTTTTTATACTTAAAAAAATTGTACTAATGAATAAGCTGGAGAGAAAAAAAAACAAATTTCAAACATGAATAAATTATTCATCTCTAGTAATTCTGATACTTCATTTTTTCTTCTTCTTCTTCTACTTTTTTTTGTACTTCAAACTTTTTTTTTAAACTTTTCAATGATTAAAAAATATTTTTTACAATGAAAACAATTCAAAGCTTTTTTTATTAATGAAATCTTCAATATTTCATTATTTTAAGCTTTAAATACGAGACGAACATAAAACGGAGAAGAAGTGTAATTTATATTTCGGCTTTTCAACCGAAAATTTCCGAACAAAAAATTGTTATATTTTCTATTATAGCTGCTCCACATCACATTTTACATGTCTTCCTTTTTTTTCCTCTTTTTTTTCATTTTTTCCCCCAATTATACATATAACATACGATATCTATGTACATATGAATACTACAAATTCAATTATTATGTTAAAAATACAAAAATTAATCAATAACTCATTTCCTTTTAACATTGTTATTTAATAAATTTAATTTCAGCTTTTTAAAAAAAGAAAGAAGTCAGAATGTTTTAGAACGTTAAAGTGTGACGAAAATATCTTTTTTTCTCGTCTACAAAAGCATGAAAAGAAAAATCACGAAAAGCCCATTACTTTGAACACCTTTTTTTTCAATTTTTATTATCATATCAGCGGTAAAACAAAAAACACAGAAAAAGACGTCAGATCCTTGAATTTTTGGCTTTTTTTTAAATAACTTTTTTCTTTCTTTCTTTCATTTCTTTTTTTTTTTGGCGCGGAATATTCTATTTCCATATTTCTATTTTATTCAAAGGATTAAATAGCTTATTTCCTTTTCATTGGCAGGTTTTTAACCGCCAGAAAAGTTGTATTTATCAGATGAAAAAAAAATCATAAAACAATTTTTTTATAATTTTTTTTTCAAAAAATTATTAGAAAAAAAAGAGAGAAAGAAAGAAAAAAAACTGAAAATGTCTCATATTACCGTTATTTTATATGTATACTCTAGTGAAATCCATTTTTCTTTACAAAAAAAAAATAAAAACAAAAACAATTTTTTTTAAACTTTGAAGAAATTCGAAAATATCGGGTAATACAAAAATATTTCTTTTTGATGACAAGAAAAATACATTTTTTTCCTTTTAACACCTTTTTGAATGAATCCTCATTTTTTCCTTATTTTTTTGTCGTTGTTTTTTCGTCTGCCTTCATCATTTCGTTAAACACCGTCATCTTCTTTTTTTTCCTTCTTTTAAAAAAGGCCTACACACCCCATATATACATACATCAGCTCAATTTTTCTTCTTCTTCTTCTTCTTTTTCTTTTTCTCCTTTTTTTTGCTTAACGTGTGTATGTATTTATGTATGTGTCTTGGGTGTCCCGCCCTATTTTTCCTCTTTTCTCATGTATCTCCCTCCCTCCCTCCAGCCCCCTCCCTTCACATCCATTCCACTGAAAATACTTGCCAACTATTTCTCTGCATTTTTTTCTCTCATTGTCGTTTCACTCTTTTTCAGTTTTTTTTCTATAGCTCCCTGCATACAGCTTTTCCTCTTCGACTTTTTTTTTTCGCCGCTGCCGCTTTTTCTACTCCTGCTGCCGCTGCTTCTTGCTCTGATAGAGACACCACTTAGCTGTTTTTTTTTTATTTACCCGAAAAAACAACAACAATAAGAAGTAGAACAACATCAGCTTTTCGACCAATAAACTTTGATTATTTCATATTACATTGAACATTATTTTATTCCTTTTTATTCTTTGCCATGATTTGTCAAATTCATTAACAAAAACTCTGTTCACTTCTCATTTCTCATAAGCTCCTCCCACTTTTAAAGCCAAATTGATAATGATGCTTAGAGCGAGGTTGGATTATGTGGACACTTCAAAAATATTTCAAAATATGATAATCTCATTACTTATTCTATTCTCCTACTTGGATCAAACCTTGGCCACTTCAGTCAAGTAAGAATTATAAAAAGAAAAAGAAAAAAGAAACAAAATTGTAGAAGATCAACTGATGGTGAACCATATGGTATCAAACCACCGGAATATCCATTTGAACCACATCCAGCTTCATTATCTGAACATCTCGTTTATTCGAATCGACCAATTATTTGTAATAACAAAACAGAATTTGAATGTGTTTGTATGAAACCATACATTTCATCACATTCATCATTATCTAAAATTAATCAATCATCCTCATTAATCAATTCAATTTCTGATTGCAGCATATTCATCAAGGTTTGTTCGATTTTTCAATTTCATTTTTTTTCCTTCCTCAATCACAATTTTCCCCAGTTTGTCTATAATCAAATTGTCTTTTTTCTTTTTTTTTCTTCAATTTCATCGCCATCGCCCACCCGAAAATTTTATTTTCAATTTCTACGAAAAACATCCCCCTTTTTTTTTTATGCTGTTAAAAATGAGTCAGAAAGAAAAATAACTGAAAAATAATTATCATAAGAATTCATTCCTTCCTCTTTTTCATATCCAATTTTTGTTAGTTTTTCTCGTCGTGTAAGTCATTTTTTTGGCTTTAAATTGTCATGGGAATAAGAAAAAGCAAAAAAAAAAAAAAGAAGAAGAAAAGAAGAAATCTAGAAAAATCTATGGCTAACAAAGCAATGTCATTATTACTTTTCAAACTTTCAAAAAAATACATTTTTTGTTTCTAAAAAGACATCGTTTAAGTTCATTAAAAATCAAAGTTAAAAGAAAAATTTTCATAGTTTTTTTAAAGACAAAAATATGGAGAAAAAACAATTGTTCTTTCGAGGTGTGGAAAACCGCAGAGCTGCAAGGCTTTTCAAAAAAAAAAAAAAAACCTCGTGTCTTTTTTTTTTTTTTTAAGTTTTCGCCACTTTTATAGAGCAGTTTCACACTCTCTTTCTGCCAATTCACATTTTGGCCACACATCCAATACGAGAAAAAAGAAAAGCAAAAAAAAAGTTTTTTTTTCTTCCCATCCGAAAAATGCAGCGCATACATTCGATTTCAAGCCGTGTCGTCGGGCCATTCTTATTCAATGCACATTATTTGGTCCTTTTTCTTTATAAAACTAACAAAAAAAAATATCGACCAAGGAAAAAAAGAAGAAATGAAAAGAAATAGGAGAAATAATGAAGAAAAAACACGTGGGAAAAGAAAAACTTCAACAATCATCTAATTTCATTGAGCAATTATTCCGCCTTTTTTTAAATCATAAATCCATGACAATAATTAATTGAAACATTGACAACGGTTTTTTTCAATTTTAGCTTCATCTCAAATTACATAATTATATTCAAATTATTTTGTTTATTAATTATTTATATCCCAAATTTAAACACAGCGATATATTTTATTTTTAGGACAAAACCAGATTAGTTTCATTAGTTTTTCAACGCCAAAAAAATGGTTAAAAAATAATAATTTTTGAAAAGGACAAAGTTAAAAAAAACGTTTTTTATTAGTTTCGTTTTTTCTTTTTCTTTTTTTTTTTAGTTTTTCTTATTACTACACATTTTTTCAATGTGTCGTTTAAAAGAGAGAAAAATTTTAAACCACAAAAATTGTAATGATTTAATCATTTTCAAAATTCATAAAAAATCAATGGAATTTATATCCGTTAAACACTTTTTCATTTGTCACAAACTAAGCTGAGAAAAACAAAAATAATTCAATCAAAAATTGTAAAAATACATTTTATTAAATGACTAAGTGGTGGATTCAGATAGAAAAACGAATTTCAAATGAAAATAAAAACAATTGAAAGGTGGGAATGGAGGGGGAGAGGAAATAGGAAAAACAAATTTTTTAAATAAATATTTAATAATATTTCGTTGTTTTTTTTTTTTTTGAAAAAAAAATGAATTTTTAAAAATAAAACTTGAAAATATCAACCCAACCAAGAGAACGTTTTTTTTTCTTCTTAAAATTAAAGTTTTGATTTTTAAGACAGATGAACTGCCAGTTGTTGATATGAGAATGAAAAACGTCAACACTGAAGCACTTCTCTACACCGGTATTAGTTATGAAGTAAGAAAAAGACTATTTTATCAATTTTTTTTTCTAATCCACTTTTTTTTTAAAGGAATATTTCAAAAAACGAATCTCCAGTATTGTATCTCAATATTGTCAACATAACACAAATGAATGTCCAGGTACAACACTTCGAATGAGTCAAGTGAGTCAGGTATTGCACGTTTTATAGTTTTTTTTTTTTACTTTAATTTTATCAACAATCAATACATATTCGCCTGACAATTTTTAATGCTTTTTTGAATGCAAAAAAATGTCATGAAAAACTGCTGCTTTAAACTATTCTGCTTAGCTGCATGCACCTGCGCATGAGCCCAAAAAAAATTTCAAATGCTTCTTCACAAGCCATAACCAAAAAGAGAAAATCTATAATAATTTTATTCACTGATTGGTTTTTAGTTCTTTTTTTTCATTTTTCCTTTCTTTTTTTTTGGTAAATTGCACTTTAATTTTTTTTTCTTTTTCGTCATCGTCGTCGTCGTTATGAAAACTTTCCGTTTGATTTATGGTTTTAAGATTTTAAGACAATATCAAAATGATAGTGAAAGCACGAGAAGTTATTTAATTTTCACTGATTATTGTTAGAATATCTGATATGTAGAAATTATTCCCACCTTTTCGCTCTTTTTTTCCCTTTACAAAAAAAAAGATAAAATTACTTTTTGGTTAGATATGTTGATATTGACCCAATTCTTTTTTGTTTATACATAAATACGTCTAAACTTAGAATCAAAATGATTGACACCGACTACTTTTGTAGGAAATGCTTAATAGTTTGAATGATGACGATGACGACGGTGAGGATTTGGATAGATCGGTATTATATGCCCAGCGAGATGAAAGTGAACCCCTTTTAACAAAGGTCTTTTCACTTATTCAAACCTTTTTCTTTCCCGGTTTTTTCAAACTCTTTTTTTTCAATATTTTTTTCTGCAATTTTAGAGTTTTAATTTATTTTGTTTGCTATTAAAAAAAAAGCTTTTTTTCAATTTTTAAAGAAAACAAAAATTAACTTTTTTCTCATTACTTTTAGAGAAAAAAACGTTTTAACGAACAAAAATGAAACTATCGCTTTAAAACATTTTTTTCCCTTCCAAATTGCACTTTTCAAAGTTTCAAAAAATAATAAGTTGTGAAATAAATATTGGGACTCTTTAAGAATTTTAAAAAAAATACGTTCAGTCGATAAATTCATTAAAATAATTATAGGAAAATGTTGTTATTCTACGTATGGATCATTTAAAAGGAAGCATTACTCGGATACTTTTTGTACTAACGAAACACGATAGAACTGGAGGAATTGTTAATGAAAACATGATTATCGACCCAGTCAAGGTTTGTTGCTTCATCTCACAACAGGCACCATTGTCGAGAGAATTTATCAACAACTCATTCATCTTATCCGATTTTTCTCTTGTTTTGCAGGTCAAATATATTATTGCCAGCCAGATTTCGCCACTATCACGAGTATTGGGTGGAATAAAAATTGATAGTGTAAGAGCAGCTAAAATGAAACGAAATTCGGATGTTGCTATATCGAGTTTTGCTACTCCTCAACAAATCGCTGATAACATGAGAGATAATTCAAGGCTTATAAAAGGTTTTTCAATTTAAAAAAATTAAAACAAAAAAATGTGTTTTTAAGGAATTTTAATTGTTCTCACATTTTTTATGATAACATATTGCATCGCAGCGATTCGCTGTATAAGGTAACCCAACATTTTCATGTTTTCTAAAAACTAGTTTTGAAAATTTCAGATATTTATGGCGTAAAAGACAAGCAAAACGTGAAGCTTCGATAGCAGAAGCAGGACTAGCTTCAACTACTGAATGCAAGAATTATGGAACATGTGAAAAGCCCCGAAAACCATCTAGAAATGGTCATATACACATGGAAGAAAGAGTTCCATTGACTTATGAGCAAATTGACGAAAGTGCTAATAATGTAGATTCTTCAGCTTTTTTTTTATTTTTCCAAAAAAAAAGAAAGAAAACTTTATAGGAGCCTAAATCCTTAACAGAAAGACAGGTACGAAATTGGTTTATGTGTGATTCTTCTCAATTACCACGAGAACCAACTTTTGATGCGACAACATCAATTGATGAACCTATACAAATCATTAAAAATTCAACTCCTAATCCAACCAACGATTTAAAACAAAAACATGAATCACCGGTATACTCTCATTGAAAAAAAAATCAATTTAATATTGATTGAAATTTTATAGATTTTAACGAACCAAGAAACAGAACCGATTGAACAAAACCACAACGTTTATCAAGAATCATATGAACCACAAGAAAAAACGAACTCAACAGAAATCTTCCCTCCAACAACAGATTTTACTAATTATGTAGAGAATCAATTTAATGGAAACGGAACTTCGCCAACTAACCCAGATCAAAATTTAACAAAATTACCACTGGAAGATCCGTGGGATGAATACCCAACTTCAGTAGCAGCTCCAATTTTATTGTTACAATCGGAAACACCAGATATTCCAAATGTAAATCCAATCATAAATGATAAAGAAAACATCGATGATGATGCTGATACTCCACTAAAAAGTCGATTAGGTAGTGATAGCCCACAATTCTCGCGACCTAGATCACGAAGAGGAAGTAGAATTGATGAAGAAGATGAAATTTTAGATCTTCCGGAATTAAAGCCATTACAGTAAAAAAAACATTTTTTTTTAAATACAAGATAACTTTTTAAGCTCGGATGATCCACTCAAAGAACCATTAGATGTTCCAGTTCCAATTGAACGAATTAAAAATACTGTTGATGAGGAAGATAGGTGGTCAAGTAGTGAAGAAGGAGAAGTTGATATTTATTATAAAATGAGTGATGATGAAGATGTAACTCAAGAAGAATTAGAATGGAAAAAATCAATGACTAAGGTACACATAAACAATAAAAATTGAAAATAACCCAAAAATAGGCTGAGCTGGAACAAAAAGCTGAAAATCAAGAGCAACAATTACCAGTATCTTCATCGATAAAAAAGAAGAAATCTGTGCCAAAGAAAAATGAAACTCCACCATCATCCCCAACACAGCCAAACCATATAAATGAATCAGATTCAGAAGGTATCTTGACAATTCAACAAAAACAATAATTGGAATGAATGTTTTTTTTTAATTCTAATAAATGTGTGAAGTGACTAATTTAGATGAAGATGTAATTATGGCTAAACAAAAAAGAAATGAAGAAGATGGTGAAGATGATGCTTTTGTTTATGAAAGACTCCGAGAAGAATTATCACCTCATCCACCGATTGTTGTGGATTTGGATCCAATTAAGGTGAAACTAAACTTTATCTATGATTTGCGCTTAACATTTTTAAAATATCGTTACTAATCATGATTTTTTTTCACATTTTTTGGTTAAATAAGAGAATAAAATTTAAAAAAAAAAGAAGTAAAAGTTTCAGGCATTGCCCCCTCTTCCGCAGGGAATCTTCCCTGATTCACCGCCTGAAAGTGGAAGCGATAAATTTCACACACAAAGAAGTCAAGAAATAAGCAACTCATCTGATGACGAAGACTCTTTGCGATAAATAAATAAATTTTAATTTTATGTTATTAAAAATTTGTTTTGCTCAATTTCCTTTTTTTTAGTACATTTTTTCACCTATTTTAAAGATTTTCTAAAATACGAAAAAAAATCTAGTTTTCTTATTAGAAGACAAGGGTGTAAAACATAAAAAATAGATATATTTTTGAAAATATAAATTCACTGAATTTTGTGAAGAATAGTTCGATACGAAAATATAAATATATTCATACTACAATTTTTAATAATTGAACCCGGTGTGCCTATACTTTTATTTTATTTATAAATGCATTTTTTCACGCGTTCGTTTTTGTAAATACAAGACAATAAATGAAAATATTAAGGACTTTTAAATAAAAAACAAGCAAAACTAACCGACAAATCCGATTCTAGCATCTCCGGTTTTAGCAACATCGAATCCTTCACCTGTTCCACCACCTCCACCTTTTGGTGTGATCAGTTCTCGTCGAAGTTTTGCCAATTTAGCCTACAAACATTTTTCTCATTTGCCTACTGTATTTTTTGAATTAGTTGAAAAACCTTTAAAATTCCTAAGTGAGCATTGGTGGCTTTGTTTTTTTGAGTCCTTGCCATCTAAAATATAGTTTTAAATTTTAAAAACAAGAAATATTCTACTTCGGCCTCAATATCGGCAATTTTTTGAAGAACCGACATTTCGATACAATTCCGTTGAGCTCTTTTTGGTAAGTGATCTGAAGTTATTAATTTTTTTTTTGAAAAGTACTGAAAATCGCTGAATTATGTTTATTAAAAAACTACAACAAATAATAGAAAAATAAAGATAAAAATTACAATTTAAAGAATTTAAATTTTTTTTAGGAAAATATTTTTTTTTAAGTCTGCAAACACAGCAAAAACCCAACAACACAAGTGGCATTTTATTTAACGCGCAAGTATTATTTTTATTTATTTTATTTTAGCTGGAATGGATATTTCAAAAATCAGTGATGTTAAAAAAGTCGATTTATGTAAAAAGTAAGTTTAAAAGTTTAGTTTAAACAATTTTCAATAATTATTTTCAGATATTTTCTTATTGGAGCTTGTTTTCTTCCATTTGTTTGGATTGCAAATGTATTTTGGTTTTTTAGCGAAGCATTTTGTCTTCCAATCAATGCCCATCGAAAACAAATTCGAAAATACGTAATTGGAAGTTTATTAGGATCAGTTTTTTGGATTATCATCATCGTATCATGGGAACTATTTTTTCAGGTATTTATTTTGTTTTTTTAAGGTAAAATTAACTAATTATTTGTTTAGCATTATCGACGACAAGGCCTTGAATGGACTGATTACTTAACTTTTGTTTTTCCAAAAGGCCGAATTTAATTTTAAAGTTTTTTAGACGGGTATTACTGATCTCATTGTTTTAAAAATTTATTAAAATAAAATCAAAATGTTCCCAAAAAATCACAACCAAAATGATATAAACATTAAAACACCAGAAAAAAAAATGAAGCATAAACTTTAGAAAAATCAAAAATCGTTTGAAAAAAGAATTTAAAAAAATTAACTCTTAATAGATTCTTCATCTTCCTCATCTTTAATGCTTACACTAATCGCTGATAAATTCGATTCATCAATTATTTCCTGTTCATATTCTTTTGGTTGACATTTGGCTAAATCAACTCTTGCCATATCAACTTGTTGATCAGGAATAATCCACGGCTTCCAATCAGGTTGATGTTTTTGCTTCCATTCTTCATAATTCAGGCAAGCTTTGTGCAATTTTTTAATTACTTTTGGAGCAACAATTTTTGTAATTCGATTAACTAACCAAATTGGTAGTTTTCCTAGAAAAACAAATTTTCAGAAAAGTTGAGCTCATTTTCCAAAACCTTTCGGATCAGAATGGCTAATATATGTAACTTGACATCCTTCATCGATATTTTTAATCAAATAACCCGAAATTAATACAGTTGCTCTTACAAATCCTTTACTTGGAGGATAATCTTCATGACATACAGAATGGCTGCATATCAGCTTTTCATTATCAACTTCTAACCAACTTCGTTGCATTACAAAATCTCTTGCTCGAATTGGTGAAATTGATGATACTGCAAAATAAAAAAATAAAAAAAATAATTTTTTTTTTAAAGTTACAAGCATAATAGGAAATTTCATTGTTTGGGTTTATAAGACCAATTGTTTCCTGTTTTGACATATGCTTATCCCATTTTGAACGATAATCTTTAACAAAAATTAAAGAAAAAAAATAATTTTTTTTGTTGAATTCTTCCTCACCTGAATCGTGTAAAACATCATAAGCTAAAGACGATGAAACATCTGGAAATTGAGCGGTTGCTTTTATCATTTGAAAATTACTGTTTGCCACATTTTTCACATAAACCGCAATTTCTTTTTTGTTGTAAACCTGGAAAAAATATTTGAAAAAACGCGCGCGCGAAAAAAAAAAAACCTCTTGCCATCCTTCATTTTCTTCGCACAAATTTCGCACTTTTTCATAATCGGAATCCTCGAAAACTCGCGCAACATTTACCCGCATTTTTTGGGCTTGAATTCTGAAAATTGGAAGGAAAACAGCAATTTTTTTTTTGGCAAAAAAAATGCCGATTTTTTGATGTGAAAGAAAGTTGAAGGGGCGAAAAAGGCGCAGCAATAAAATAAATATCAGCACAGCTGTGAGGTGAGCCTCACACAACAACAAAAAATGTTTTTTTTTTAAATTAAAAATTATTTAAAAAATAAAAAAAGCGTAAAACAAAATTTGTCAGTCAAAAAACCGAAAAAGAAAATGAATTTAATTTGAATAAATTTATGAAAAATTCCCATCAAAAAATGAAAAATTTTTCAAATTTTCAATCAATTAAACTAATAAAGCAAAAGCAAACAAAGAAGAAGAAAAAAAACTCCACGAGGAAAAGCATGAAAGCTTAATTTGCCAAAACAAAAAGCGGGGGAGGGGACGGGGCACCATGTAACCAGGAGAAGGAAAAAGAAGAAGAAATGGAGAAATGGAAAAGGGGGAAGGGAAGGGGAAAAAAAAAAGGTTGAAATGAAACATAAATATTTAAAGAGAAGGCGAACGACAAACAAACAAAAAATAAAATAAAATAAAGAAAGAATAATTTGTATTCAATGAGACTTTTTTTTTTCATTTTTTTTCGAAATTTTTCGGATAAAAATCGATTTTTTGTCTCATTTTTTCCATATTTTTCTCTTTTTTAATTTATTTAAATTATTCCAGTTTTTCAAGTTTCAAGCAATAAAAAATTCAAAAATTGTTTTAAATAAATTTGAATTCCCACCAATTTTGACTCATTTTTTTGTTGAAAAAAACGAAACGAAAGAAATTAATTAAAATTGATTTTTTGAATTTTTTGCTTCTTCAGAATAAAAAAAGAAAGAAAAAAAAAGTTTAAGAATTTAATCAGAATTTCTCTGAAATTCTGGAAAAGAAAAGGCGAAGCGATTCACTTCGATGAAAAATTAAAAATAAAATGTTTCGAAGAATTCCGTTTTATTTCAGATCAATCCGTGGGTGTCGATGAAACGGGGAACGAAAAAAAAATTCGTTTTTTCGCATTAACGACGTCGCCTTTCGTTTATGATTTTTTTTAAACGATTTTTTATGGAAAAAAAGAACAAATTTCCAATTTTTTCCTAATCGATCGGCATCCCACAAAATGATGATGAATTTTCAATTTCAAAAAATATTGTTGACGTCATAATTTTATGACGTCACATGGTATTTTTAAGATTTATGAAAAATGAGAAAATTGTGATAAAATTTGAATTTGTGCCAAAAAAAAAGAAATAAATTTAGTGTAGAACACAACAGAATTGATGTTGGAACAAATAATATTGAAGAGGGAAGGGAAAAGCTGAATTCAATAATATTTTGTCAATAAAAAAAAATTCGAGATTAAGCTGACAAATAAAAATGCGTTTTTTTTTTGAGTGAAAAAACCAGCGAATTTCTGCCTTTTTTTCTTCTTCTGAAATGATAGAAAATGAAAATTGTAAATTTGAAGATTAATGGAATGAGAAAATGAAAAAAAAAAAGGAAAGGAAAGGAAAGGAAAAAAGAGAACAGAGGAAATTTAGTTAGAGAAAAAAGGAAAACAGAGAGAGAGAGAGAGAGAGAGAGAGAGAGAGCAAATGTGGCTATTTTTGGAATTTTTTCTTTTTTTTTTTTTTTGAAAAAACAAATTTTATTTATTTAGGAAAGAAAATGAGAAAAAAAGGCCTCTGATCGTATTTCAATTGAGACACGGAAAAAAAAAACTAAAAGTGCAGCATTTTCCTTATCATTTTTACTATAATTTTTAAATTTGATAAGCAAAAAAAAAAATTCTGATAACGATTCGATTTCATTGAAAAAAAACGAGCAAAAAAAAATTATGGAACAACTGGATTCTGAGAAGTTGACGACGTTGTTGCTTCTGATTCATCTCGTCTCCTTCTTTTCACACTTTTCCACCACAACTTCATTTTTGTTGGTTTTTTTCCGGATTTGATCATTTTTTTCTCTTCATTTTTCAAAAATGAAATTTCTTCCATTCTAAAAAAAATTTCTTTTTTGAATTTTTTTCCAAAAATCTTCCACTTCATTTTTGATTCAGAAAAAAAAAGAAAGAAAAATACTTTGCCGAACTTCCAAAATGATATTTCAAATTTTTGGAATCATCCGAATCAAAAGGTTCACCAAATCTTCCATAAAAACAATCTGGTTTAATTTCTGGCAATTGATCATTTCCATCGTCAACCGATGTTAAACCAATCGCTAAATTTCGATCAATCAATAAATTACAATCAAAATCATCCGAATCTTCTCCGAATGGATTTAGAAGTTCCATTGCAACCTGCGAGAAAAAATTATTGTTTTTCCTTGTAAAATTTTTGTTACCTTTAACCATCCCATATAAAAAATAAATTGAATAATTGTCATAATTGGAATATAAATATCAATCTTTAATTAAATAATTAAATTAAATTAATAACAAAAAAAAAGAAAAAGAAAAACCTCAGTTTTATTATCCGCATTTATTGAAATAAAAAATTGGCGGGTAAATAAAGAAAGAAAAAAATAAGAATGAACAGCCATGTTAACCAATTGTGGATACATAATTGGAATCGGAATCCAATCATACATTGAAATATTTGTCAGGCAACTTTGGAATTTTTTGATTTCTTGAGCAATCGCATTTCGTGCAGCGTCGCCATCGATCAACCGCTCCTCTTTTCCAATATTCAACAATTCGAATGCCCAATTAAATCCGACCCAATATTTTTGATAACTTTAATTTTTCTGACGTCGTGCTTAAAAAAATCGATAAAAAATTACTGCGATTTAATCGAGTGGAATTTGTCCAACTCGTGTGTTAGTAGAATTCCAGCTTGAGCGATTGATTGCAACGTTGGGAAACGTCTTCGGACGCCGACATGAATGTCGCGAAAGACAAGGCATTGGGAAAGGACACAATATCTGCTTTTGATTTTTTTTTAAATTATTTTTTAAATATTTTTAATTACCTCACAATATTTCGACGTATATTTTTTGGGCGATTTTCTTTTCCTCGAATATTTGTTGCAACAAATAATGCAATGCTAAATAGAATTCGAAACTTTTTTCCTTTTTTTTTTTAAATTTATTAAACTTATCGATTAATCCTAAACTTGTAAATAATGTATTCCACCTTCGAATTATAATATTACAAAAAAATCCAAGAACAAAATTCAATGGAAGATATGTCATTCGAGCATCACAATACTGAGCAAAACGTTCAAATGTGCTGCAAATTTTCAGATTTCTTCAGAATTCATTGTTCTTTATTTTTCAATAATTTGTCCTTCCCGCCGCCTGCCCGTCCTCTTATTAATCCTTTCTACGTCGTCAACAATTAAGGAGCTTAAGCTTTTTGAAACTGTTAACCCTTACGATCCTCCCATCCCATCCCATCCCTTGTTCGGACTATAAATACCCGTACTTTTTTTCGTCCTGTGATAATACGAATCGATAAATCAATGCAATAATTGTATAACAAAATAGCCAAACAATGAGTTCTCTGCAAAACAAAACAAAAAATATTTTAATTAAAAAAAATTTATTTTCTAAAACTCACTTGAAAACGGCTTTCCATAAAGATCCTCGCCACTTAAAAAGTAATTTTAACGTTGTTAAACTTTTCGATGTTGCCAGATCATAATTATAATTATAAGAAACCGGTTTTCTCTATTCAAAAAATATTTTTTAAACCAAATTAATTTTGAAACCTTAAAAACATCGGGAAAATCAAATGGCCAATCAGAAAACTGAAACGTTTCCGATGATTTTATTGATTCTGACTTTTCCATTCTTTTTAAAAAAAATAAGAATCGAAATAATTTCGCCCATTTTTATATTTCGTCTTCTTGATTTTTTTAATCAGAATTTAAGAAAATCAATGATAAAATTTGCTCATAAAAAGAAGAATTAAAAACGCCGACAAAAAATTTGCGTTGGTTGATTTTTTCGCTTTCAAATTTCAGCTATTCAAAATTGATTTCTTATCTTTGTTTCAACTTCTTCTGACGTCGTTATCAAAAAAAAAAATTGTTTTCATTTCTAAGCGGCACAGAAAATGTATTGAACAAAAAGAAAACCTAAAAAAAACAAAAAAAAAACAAATAACAAGTAGTAACAATTAATTAAGCCCATAATTTTTCAACCATCTCAATCAATTCCTTTTCGCATGATTGTTTTCCTTTTATTAAATTATTAATAGGTCTGGAAAAAAAAACAATTAATTTTTATTAAAATTAATTTTAAAAATACTTTGAAGCTGGATGAAGATCAACATACAACGTGTGAAGCAATAAATAAGATGTCATTAAAAGATTTTCAATTTCTTCCTTATATTTTTCCCTTTCTCCTGTTTTTTTATAGAAACCTATCAATTGTTCTAAACATGGACGAACTGAAAAAAAAAATGTTATTTTTCAGATTTATTTCAAGACATTTTTTGTTTACCAAGGTATTCATGAAACACAAATCCTCGTGCTCTCGCATTTTTTAAAAACCGTTTCCAAAGTTTTAAAAGAAGATCATTTTCTTAAAAACTTAACAATTCATAATTTTTGTGGAAATTTTTCAAACGTCATACCGTATTTTCGTTTATGAACAAACACCATAATTGAGGATTCAACATCTTGATGTCCAACAGGCATCATTTCTAAATTTTTTAAAAATTCTTTTACTGAAGTGCACATTTTTTTAACCGTCTAAATTTTTTCAAATCATTTTTTTTTTTTGAAAAAAGTGTTAAATTTTCGATTACATTCAATCCATATTGCTGTTCTAGTAAATGATCTAAACTTTCTTTATTTTTACATTTTTCGCAAAGACATGTGAACCCTGATAGTTCATGTAAAAAATTCTAAAAAAAAAATGATTTTCAATAAAAAAAAAGGAACAAATACCACTCTATAATCATAAGTATGATGCAAATATTTTACACCGTAACTATCTGTTAATTCATCCCCAGCTCGAACGCCGCGGCTCACATATACAACATGATTTTCAACAAAACTGAAACACACAATTCAATTGATTTTTTTTTTTAAATTTCAAAAATTACAAAGAAAAAACATTGGGATCACATGAATGATTGAAAATACTTGCAATTGGAAATAATCCCGTTCCTATTGGAGCAACTTTATCATATCTGTTAACAAAATTCAATTTTGAAAGACCTGATTTAAGAAACAGATGAACAAACAAACTCTGGATTTATTGAATAAATCGGATGAATCGCATGTGCATTCCTCGCACATTTTTTCGAAACAATTTCAAACACTTTTATGAGTTTTTTCTTTCTTTCACTTATATTTAGTCGACTCCAATCTTTGCGACATTCAAGTAATTCGGCAACTTTAACTGCTGCAGCTTGTATCGATTCATCTTTTCTCAACTCTTCTTGAAGAGCTCCTAGTTCTTGCAGTTCATAAAGCGCTCGAATTGAATTTGTTTCTAACTTCATTTCTAACCAATCTACTGAAAAAAACATTTTTTAACGTTTTTAAAATATTGCAATTCATTTTTAAAAATTTTAAATAAATAAATAATTATCATGATTAGAGATGACATTGAAAATGGACAAGAAGTAGGTAAATTTTACAATTTTTAATTATAAATTTTATTTTCAGATTGAAAAAACATCTTTTAAACAACAATTTTTTGATTTTTTGATTGAAATTTGGGGGCCAATAAAACTGTTTTTTTATAAATTTAAAAAAAACTGTTAAAAAATCAAAATTTCAGATATATTTTTTCATTTCCTATGCCAATATGGATTTTCGATAATCGCGCATATCGGTTAATTCATAATTTATTTTATTTGTTGATTTATTTGAATAATTTAGAGTGGTTTATGGAGGATTTGCAGTTGAAGATAGAGAAAACACGTTACTTATTCAAGAAAAAATAATTTTAATAACTCAACCTCAACCACATGAATGAAAATATTATTTAAGTTTTAAAAATACCTTTTTGATCTAATAAAAGCATAACGTCGTTGTATGAATATGTGAGAATTGCGTGAAAAGCTAATTTGAAAAGTCCGAGATCATCAAATGTTCCATTTGCAAGTTCAATTGGTTCATCGAATGGATCGCAATTTGCACAATATCTGAATTATGTTTTAAAATTTTAAATAAAAAAAGAAAACAAACAAATCGTTTTTCTTTTTTAATGCGAGACATCCGTAACATCGATTTTTACTTAAATTTATAGTGATTCCTTTTTCAACACAAATAACAGCACCGGCCGGAAAATCGACATCAGCCTTGAGCATTTTTAAACATATTTTTTGTTTTGAGAATAATTTATTTTTACCCTAAGACCTCGCCCTTTTTCGCCATCGTAAAAAATTGAAATTCCTTGAGCAAGCTGTGGCATTGATACGCTTGGTTTAAAAGAAGGTAGAAAAACCATTTCTTTAATTAATTTTATTTTCAAGCTTATAAATTTGAAATAAAAAAAATAAAATAATTATGTTAAAACAACATTCAGAAAATTTCCTTGACTGTTTTTTTTTCAAAATTTTATTCAAAACATTTTAAGATAAGTTTTAAAAAAATTTAAAATAAGTTAAAACAAGTTTTCAAATATCTCAAACAATTAATATACACGCTTTTCTTTCTTTTGTCGAAGTTGTTTTTAACCAGAGCAACCACGACATCCACAATGAATACATTCGATTACTTTTTCAGCATCGAGCTTACTTTTCGGTACTCGACAAATGCAATTTGTACCGAAATTAGAATCGCGAGTTTGGACGCACCTGAAAAAGAAAGTTCAAAAAAACTTTATTAGAAAATGTTGAACCTTAGACAACAAAGATTTTCGTATCCTTGTTTCTTCCATTTTGCAATAAGACTGGCGTCGGCAAGTTTTGCTTGAAGACAAAACTCATATAATTGACGAGAAATTGATTCTTTTTTGTAATAAAGATCAAATATATATCGAGACCTTTGATGATGAATTCTAAACATTTTTATAAATTTTTGATTCAAACATTTTCAGCGGTTTACCTGAAAATTGGCCAATTGATTTCCGTTTTACGTTTTCCCTCATGTGGTTCAGTTTCAGCTTCTCTCATTTTGGCCTAAAAATTTTTAAATTTAAGTTTTGATGAATTTAAAAATTATTTAAAACTTCAAATTGTTCAAGCGTTGGTTCAATTAATTCCCATCCCTCTGGTGGTGGTTTTCGCACCCGACGCAATTTTGTTATAAGTGACATTACTGCTGAAAATATTAATGTTATTAGAAAAAACTGAATTAAAGTGACGAATTACATAAAAAAAGATTTTTAAAAGCTAAACCAATATTTTTAAGCTTTTAATGCGTGAAAGCGATAAAAATTAATTTTCAAAATTCGAAAAGAAGCTCTTACTAAAACGCGTCAAAGATAAGCTCAAATAGCGTCAATCCTATATGTGTTGACGTGAACTTAGTCGATGAAAAACGTCTTTTAGCTTTTACTTTTATATATATTTTTTAACCGTTCTTTCAGTTCTTTATTATATTTTTATTAAAAAAAAATTTAACTGAAATTTCACTTAACACATTTTCAGAAAAAATGGCGAGCAAAGCTGCTGCTCGAGTTAGAAAGAAGGAAATTGTAAAAGTGATCCATGGTGCTTTACTAAAAACAAACATAAAGTTATTTTCAAAACATTTTTTTTTTCATTTTCATTAAAACATTTTTTCAGAGCACAAATGGCATCAGCTGCTCCACCATTGGGCCCTCAACTTGGTCAAAGAGGATTAAATGTTGCTAATTTTTGTAAAGATTTCAATAAAGAAACAGGTCACTTCAAACAAGGTTCAGTATCTCAAGAGAATTGTGAAATAAAAAAGAAATTCAAATTAAGGTGTTCCTCTTCCGACAAGAATCACTGTTAAACCTGATCGAACATACGATTTAGAAGTTTGTACACCAACAACTACATGGCTTCTAAAACAAGCAGCTGGTATTGGCCGAGGAAAATCATCTCCTGATGAAATAGTTGGAAAATTGAGTGTAAAACATATTTACGAAATCGCAAAAGTAAAATCAAGAGATAAAGCTTTACAAGGTGTTCCGCTTGAAAATATTTGTCGTAATTTGATAAAAACTTGTCGAACAATTGGAATTGAAGTTCAAAAAGAAGATCTCAATCCAACAGAGTTAAAGGAATTTTTGACAGCCAGAAAGGAACGAGTTGAAGCTCAATTGAAGGAATTAGCTGATAAAAAGGCAGCGAAAATGCTTAGAACCACATAAATATTCAAATTTTGTAGTTATAATTAGATTGTTTTGTTTTCTTTTTGTTATAAATAAAATTATTAAAAATTGATAATTATTTTTAATTTTGAAGTTATCGTTCAGCCGATTTAAAATATTTCCATTTATTTTCCTAATTATTTTTTCTTCTTTTTAAACTTGTTGGTTGTCAGTTAAAATGTAGATACTACGAAATATTCAGTACACGCTACTTATTTACATTCTGGGAGGGTGCCCGGTATGCATCACCAACAATACTTCACTTTTCGACACAAATTTATATTATAAATACTATTTGCCATCTTTTCATTTTTTTCCGCATTTTTTTTAGAAATTAAAAAAAAAATATTTGTCAAAAAATTTGAAAACAAAGCTTTTGTTTTAATTAATTTTTAATTCTACCATTCTGGTTATTTCTTTAAAAATTGATTAAATATATTATTTAAAATATTGATTTTTATTGAAATTTTCATAGAAATTAAATTCAAAATTTGAAAATATGCAAATTTCATCTCAAAAATTTAATATTTTCGCTCTCAAATTTTTCTATTTGTTTTTTTTTCGTAAATATTACATTTTTGTATTCAATATTTTAATTTTTTAATTTTGAAAATTTAATCTTTTGTATTTTTTGATTTTAATTCACAAAAATGTATTTTTGAAACGTTTCAAACACAATTCATTTGAAATGTAATGAATTGTTGTTTTTGTGACTCATCTCGTGTTTGGATTTCATAAGAAAAACCAGTGTTTCGTGTTTATTTGAAAGAAAAAACCTTGAAGAGATCTTTCGTATTTTATTATGAAATTATAATGTTTCATAGCTTTCTATTTGAATTTTTCGCTCAATTTTTTTTTAATTTTTACAATTAATCGTAATTTTTTAGATAAAATGTCTCAAACAAGGGAAATTTTTGTAAGAGGTCAATTAGAAGCTGTTCAAAAAGCAATTACAAAACAAGAAATTCCATTAAAACCAAAACATGCAAGAACAATTATAGTGGGAACGCATAAAGAAAAGTATATTTTATTGATTATTAAATTTATATATAATTATTCTAGATCTTCTGGAATTTTTTGGCACACTGTTGGTAGAATTCAACTAGAGAAGCATCCAGTTTTAACATGGAAATTTTGTCATCTTGTTCATAAATTGTTGAGAGATGGTTACAGAAAAGTTCCAGACGAAACATTCAGGTTTGGTTATTAATCTTTAATAGATCTTGAATGAAAAATTTAAGATATGGAAGTCGCTTCACTCAATTAGCTCAATTTTGGAAACATTTGAATACAAGTGGTTATGGTCCATGTATTGAAGCTTATTGTAAATTATTACATGATCGAGTCGTTTTTCATAATAAGGTTTTTATTATTTTAAAATTAAAATTTAAAATTAAAAAAAATTTTAGTATCCAGTAGTTCCGGGAAAATTGGAGTTAAACGAATCGCAAATCAAAACTTTGTCATCAGATTTGGATAATATGTTTGAAATGACAATTGATATGCTGGATCAAATGGATAATTTATTGATTTTACAAGATAAAGGTAGTTTTACTTGATTATTGGCTCAATCAATATATTTTTTTTAATTTCAGTTTATGAAATGCTCAACTTTTTGAGATGGAGCTCAACAATTCCACAAGGACAATGTATGCTTTCTCCATTAATCATTGTTATTTTGGATACTAGTAAATTCTATGATTATCTTGTTAAAATGATATTTAAACTACACACTGTACTGCCATCTGATGCTTTAGAAGGTCATCGAGCTAGATTCAGAGTAATAAAAAAATGTTTTTTTTAAGTTTAAAAAAAGTAAATTTCAGGATGTTTTCTTGAGAACCAAAAAATTTTATGAAGAATCATCGAACTTGCAATATTTCAAATTTTTAGTCTCAATTCCGTCGCTTCCAACAGTAAATTATTTTTAAAGTTTAAACAAATAATATTTTTTTGATTGCAGTCAGCACCAAACTTCTTACAACAATCTGACTTGGAGTCTTACCGCACTCCTCATGCATACTTGCGTTCAGAAGGATCTGATGATGGAGCATCAACACATGATCAAGAAGGAGAATTATTAAATTTGACTGATGAAGAACAACAACAAGCAAGTCCTTCTAGTCAAACGGATCCAAGGTTTTTTTTTCAATTCTTCGAAGACGAATAAATTTGTATCGTTTTTTTTTCTGCAGAGAAGAGCAATTAATTGTATTGCAAAGAGCTGTAGAAGATGAGAAATTTGCCAAAGAGCGATTAGTCCAAGAAGTATTTTCTAAAAAAAATTCATAAAAAATAAAATATCTGATATTCAGGCAAGAAATCGAATCGAACAATATGAAAATCGGCTGATTCAAATGAAAGAAGAGTTAGAGCATGCAAAACGGGAAGCAGAAGAAAATCGTGAAGAATCGAATCGATTACAAAGTATTTTTGTGAATTTTGTGACTCCCCTTACTCTGAAAAAATTGTTTCAGATGAACTTACTTCACGTGATGCGTCGAGAGTTCAATCAGATGATGCTCGTGTTAAAGAAGCCGAAACAAAATGGAAAGCAGCTGAAAACAAATTTACCAAAATGAAAGAAGTTTATGAAAAGTTTCGAACTGAGCATGTTCAGGTTAAACCACTAAAAAATATTCAATGGAAAAATGAAAAAAAAATGTTTTTCTAGGCTCTCACAAAAGTGGGAGCATTGACAAAAGAATTAGAAACAAGCGAAAAAACAAAAATGGATAAAGAAGAAGAAGTCCTTGGATTAAATCGAAAATTAGAAGAAACAGAAAAAGAAATGAAAAAAATATTGTCAAGAGCTGAAGGAGATGCGAATTCGGTTGATGAAATGAGAACACAATTGGCAAAAGCTGATGTTGAAATGGAAGAATTGAAAAGAGTTTGATTTAAAATTAAAGAAATAATAAATTTAAAAAATTGTAGACAATAGATCATATAAAAGAAGAAAATGCGAATCAATTAGTACAATCAAATGCAAAAAATGACGAAGAAATCAAAAATACAGAAAACCGAATTTCTCGTAATTTTAAAAAACAAATAATTTTGTTTATTAAAATAATTGTTTTTAAAGAAGACGCAAGTGACGGAATCATCAAAATGCTGACAAATTGTGAAGACGAAATTCAGAATGCAACATCAATAACTTATCCACCACGTAATTGTTATGCTTTATGAAAAAAAAAAAGAAAGATTTTCAGAACTTGCTCAATCAGCTTGTTCAAATCTTGTTGCATTGCTGGAAAACGATAATTTGGGAGATTTCTCAAAAGTGAGAGATAATGTATTTGCTGGTCATTTTGTATCGAAAACCGTAACTGACGCTGCAGCAGCAGCTTATACAGCAAGTATTGAAAGCTACGAAGGTTTCAATTAGTTTTTGAATTTAAAAAAATTGAACTGCAATTTTTAGATGTCAATGAACAGTGCAAGTCAACTATTAATTTAGCAAAGTTAACATTTGGCGAAAAAGATTTGAAAACGAGATCGGAGAATTTGAAAAAATTACGAGAAAGTACTAAAAAGTTGAACGAATTAATTATCAATTTACCACTTTCAACCGATATTGATAAGGTTTTCAGATTTTTCTTTTACCTTTTCCAAAAAAAAAGTGGATTTTTGTAGGATGCAATTGGAAATGATTTAGAACAGGAAATGAAACGAATGGATGAAGTTATTCGAAAAGCAGTTTTAGAAATTGAGGAAATTCAAAAAAAAGCAAAAGAAAACTCGGATGGCGTCCGATTAGAAGTGAATCAATCAATTCTTGCAAATTGTCAAGCATTAATGAATGTCATAATGAAATTAGTTGCGGCGTCGCGTGAACTTCAACTCGAAATTGTTGCTGCTGGAAGAGGAGGAGGATCACCAGCTGAATTTTATAAAAGAAATCATCAATGGACAGAAGGATTATTGTCAGCAGCAAAAGCGGTCGGAGTTGCTGCAATGTTATTAGTCGAATCGGCTGATGGTGTTATAACAGGAAAGGGGAAATTTGATCAATTAATTGTGGCAGCACAAGAAATCGCATCAAAAACAGCACACTTAACAATGGCGTCAAAAGTAAAAGCTGATAAAGATTCACAAAAGTTGGTTTTTTTCTTCTTTCAATTGTTCAAGTCCTAAAATGTATTAATTTCAGATTAAAAGAACTAACTCAAATATCGTATTCCGTTTCTCAAAACACAGCTCAAGTTGTGGCTGTGGTTAAAAATGGACAAACAACATTAAACGAAGGAGGTTTAAACCATTATTTTTGGTTTTTTAATTAAAAATTATATTTTTTAAAATTATAGAATCTCTTGATTTTTCATATTTATCATTCCATGAAACAAAAAAAGAAGAATTGGAGTCACAAGCTAAAATACACGAATTGGAGCGTTTGCTGAATGGTGAACGTGAAAAATTGGCATCGCTCAGAAAACAGCACTATCATTTGGCACAGTTTGTGGAAAATAGGGTAAGAGATATTGATTTATTTGAAATAATGTAAAATTGCAAAAAATAACAGAAATAAATTTGATAAAATATGTAGGAAACATTTCAGGTTTGTTTCTTTTTATTTTTTCTCCTTTTTTAATGTCCGTCATTCATCACTTTCTGTTGCAAAAAAAAAAGTTTTTAGTTTAATTAAATTATTAAAAATTTTAAAAACGATTTAAAAAATAATTTTAAATAAAAATAAAAATGTCCTTAAATTGCTTCAAACCAAACAAATCCGACAAAATGTAATTTCCTAACTTTTCCCTTAATGTTGCACAGCGTAATTAAAACAAAAATAATTTTTGCTCGATTCACAATTGCACAATCAAATGTTTCGCTTTTTTTAATTAAAAATTGAGTTTTTTTTCAGGAAGTTGAAGTACCTCAACAGTAACTGGAACAAATTTCGAAATTTTATCATTTTTTTGTTAAGTTGACAATAATTTTAAAACCAAAAGGTTTTTTTTTTGTAATATGATTAGTTTTAAAGTTATTAGCTTCAAATGATTCCACAAAATGTTTTATTTGTAAATCTTACGTTTTTCTTTGTGTGGTGTTAATTACGTAAACTCACCAGACAACATTTCGATTATTGAATTTATTCATTGCTTTTAAACTTTTTTTCCCCATCGTTTAAACATTCTTTAAATACATATAAACTAAGTCAAACTCATAGAACAAATGTCCCGTCAACTCGATTAAAAACGTTTTTTTCTCTGCTTTTCTGTTTTAAAATATTTTCTCATCCAATAAATTTATTTTGTAGCCCAATTTCAGTTGGAAAATTTGGAAAAAAACTGACGATTCAAAGAAATAACCGAAATAATCCCGTTTAGAGAAATTAAAGGAAAAAAAATTGTTAGAAACAAGATTGGAATAGAATTCAAATCAATACTTTATGGCACACTTTTTGATGATATTTTAAGCGAAATTTATTTAACAAGAACATTTTTGGTAAGAAAAGAACAGTCAATGTTGGATTGAATCTATAAATTATTTTCAAAACATCTAAAATTCGGGCGAAAAAATCAAAACAAAAAACAAACCGAGATCAAATTTATGGGAAAAACTCGACGGAAAATTATGTTGCTGATGGTTTTGAAAGTTGTGTTGATGCTTTTGTCTGTTGCTCATTTTTTATCTGTGCCGATGGTGGAGGCGGAAGATTTGAATGCTCAACAGGTGTCGATACTTTTCGTGGTGTTATTGCTTCCGTTCGATCGACTGGCGTTCCACATTTTGAAGAAATCGATTCATCTTCTGTTGTTGATTCATTTCCATGTTCTGATTGGGATGAATCATCATAGAAATCTGATTCTAAAAAAAAAAAAACGAAAAATAAAAAAAAAAACTTATCAACCAACCAAACATGTCATCATCTAAAAGAAAATGATCTCCAGATCTTCCAACCGCTCCATTCGATTTATTAGAGTTCGGATTGAGACTCATCGAATGTTTCAACACTGGTCGAGCGACCGGAATCTTTGACATTGCTGCCGCCAAATCAGTGAATGAAACTGCTCGTGAAACATCAAGTTTTTCTCTTCTCGATGCTTGTCGCTTAAATCGTTTCGTTTCTTTTTCATCGCCCAAAATTCCAGATCGGTCAAGTGCCAAGAGCTCTTGAACTCTTTCTCGACCATATTTCAATCCCAAATCCTGCAATGTTTTTATTTGCTTTTCAAAAATTTGTTACTTCCATGTTCAAATCGTACCATAATTTTACTGAATTTGTGAAAATCTAATGTTTTGAATGGTTCAATAGGTGGTCTTAAATATCTACAATATGATGCTTTTTTGACCACTTCTAATTGACGAACACAAGAGACATATGCCAATCGACTCTGAAAATTCAACTTTTTCTTCTTTTTCTTTTTCGATTTTAAATTTTTGAAAAAAAAACCTGAATTTCTTCCATATTCAAAATTCGAATTGGTTGTCCAAATGGATTCAATTTTTTCAATAATACCCATATTCCACTCAATGAATCCCCATAATCATACAAATTCGTTTCTTCAATTGATCCAACATCACATGCAATTACACAACGTGCTCCAAGATTTCTCATCACATCGGCTGGAACATTGTTCACATATCCACCGTCTAATAATAAATGACCATCTTGTGGATCACATAGTGGTGGAAGATAACCAGCTAATGACATTGACGCACGACAATATGCCCATAATGGTCCTGAACGATGAACACGCATTTCAGATGTGCTGAAAAAAAATCAATAATTACCATTTTTCTCTCATTTCTTTTTTCAAACCTAATATCCGTTGAAATACAAAAGTATGAAATCCACAAATCTTCAATTAAGCGATCTTCGAAAATTTCTTTTAACGATCGATTGAATTGTGCTCCTGTGAACATTGCGCTATGAGCATATGTTAAATCTAATAATTTTTTCCACAATGATGACATATTGCTAAACCATGTTGCAGCTCGTTGTTCAACTACTTCATCATCTGGCGTCTCAGCATAAATTCCACCAATGAAGGAACCAATTGATGTTCCACCAACAATATCAACAGGTACACCTTCTTCACGTAGAGCTCGCAATATTCCAACGTGGGCTGCTCCTCTTCAAATTGTACAAACGTTTTAATTAGTTCTCATTTTATTGGGGTTGTTTTGTTTCTTACCTTGCTCCACCACCACCAAGTGCTAATCCGATCGCATTTCCAGTCAAAATTCTGGCTAATCTCGAAAAATCAGATCGTCGATCCGTTGTCCAAAACACATTTTTCTCATAATATTCAATAATTTCACTTTCTAACATCATTGGCGAACTGATAAAATCTCGACTTCGCTTCCTTTTTCGATTCCATTGTAACATTCGTTTTGGTGCTCGAATATGATGATGACCGGAAAAATAACTGTTTTGAAGCCAATCAATAGTTCCTGATGGCGTTTTAGTGCTTTCTGGCCAAAGAAGAATTAATTCTCGATTTGTACGTGCACCATCTTGATTCATATTCATTAATTCTCTCATTAATGTTTGTTTTTCTGGTTTCTTTCCACCAATTGCTACAACGAGAATTGCGTCAGCTTGTCGAAGACATCTGAAAACCAAATTATCAACATTTGTTATCGTTAACGACAATTAAAAAAAAACCTTCTTGTCCAATTTGTTGGCGTAAAATCACATTCGTAAATGACAAGCGGATAAGTGTCTTCTTGAACATTCAGCCAATGCATTAAACGAAAATCAGCTTGTCTGAATCATTTTTTAATTATTCAAATTTTATTTGAAATGTATCCAACTTTTCTAAAACTGATGAATCCAAACAAGACGCAACTTTTTGGCTGCTCAATCTTAAAACTCGAAGCATGGCTGATAATGCATGATACAATTCACAGGTGAAGGAAACAAGTGGAACATCTGGCGATGATGGTACAACGGCAATTGTGTGCAAATTCTTAAAATTCAGCTTTTTTCAATTTCTTCTAAAAAAATAAATAAACTTTTATATGACTCATTGGATCTGATGCTCCCATTTCATTTGTTCGTATAACTGTTGGTAAGGCAAATGTTGTTCTTCTGTTCATTTGGCTATAATATTGACCAAGAAGTTGTACAAGTCGAAATCCGACCTTTATTAAATTGAATATTTTTTGAATAGTTGAAATAATTAAAAACCTGTGGAAATTGCATTTTGATAAAATTCAATAATCCTTCTGGTACTCGCGCCAATTGTGAGAAACGAACCGCCAACACTGTTGTTGATCTGGGTTTTTTCGTTAGCACTTCCATCATTCCAAGAACGTCACCACGTCCAAACTCTTCAACAACTGTCTTTTTTTCAACCGATCGAAGCCGACCACTGAGAACCACAAACAATGAATCGGCACTATCACCAGCCCGATAAACCGCATGTCCCGAATCGACTAAAACCCAATCAAGAGCAAAATCAACTCCTCGTAAGAAAGGCGATAAACGTTGAAGAACTGAGTGAGCCACTGGTAAATAGATTTTCGGATATGACTCTAAAAATCTGCAAAAAATAAAAATGTTATTAAATTTCCAAATTTTAATATTTCTTACGATGAAAAATCTTTTTTTTGCATTACTGCAACCACTGTTGCGGTTCCAGCTTTGATTGTATAAAAAGATGGCTCATTTGTCAATATTTGTAATCCTCCAATCAATCCTTTTGGTAGAACACGAATCACTGTTGCTTCATCATCTTCATTGTTTTCTTCATCAAATAAGGCATCCTAAAATTTGATGAATCAATGAATTGTACGATTCGATTTTTTTCTTTTCTAGAGTTAGTAAACTTTACAAAAAAAAAACAAATGTTAGAAATATTCAACAAAATAAAATCCAAGCAATTTTATTTTTAGAAAAAAAAACCCATCAAACTTACATTATCAAGTTGAGCAAAATACTCAGATCCGTACTAAACCTCACTTCCACATTTTAAAATAAAATGAGAGGAAACTATTTATAGAAAAATACTTACTTGTGTTAAAAGAAGATATCCGCTAAGTACTAACATTAGAACTTCTTCTTCAGATCCTTGTTCAATCAATACTTCATCAGCTTTATATCGATCCAATTTAATCTGAAAGAAAAATGCACTTTCTATTTGAAAAATTATCGATTGTTTTCAAATTACTTTGTTTCCAATTTTTTCAGCTACTGATTCATCATTTCCTAAACCAAACGCTTCAGCCATCCATTTTCGAGCCATCGCGAGTTGTTCTTGCTCGCCTAGAACAAATGGAGAAATTAAATGAATTTCAATTATTGATTTTCAGCCTTACTTTCATTTATATTGAATGGTTTCTCTTTTTCTTTCCTTTTTATCGATAATGTTATTCCTAATTTTGATCCATTACCAGCTGCATTTCTCATTCTTTCATCTTCTCTTTTCTGAAAAAAATTATTATTTTTTTGTTCATTTTTCAATTACAAATCTCAACTCTTTTCATTAGTTCACTACTTAATCCCATATATTGATGGAGTGTCGTCAGTGTCACATGCAATAATCTTGTAATTACAATTTGAATTGGTCGAATCCAAGCTTCTGGATTTCGATCATACGAATGACGAAAAGACGTTATTGGAAATCTTTAAATTGTTCAATTTACGTTTTAAAAAAATCATTTTTCAAAATTACTTTGCCACTCTACAATGTCCACCTGCTTTTAAAGCAACAGTTTTGAAAATCGATGGAAAATCCTGCAAATTCAGTTTTTTTCCAGGAGAATTATTTTTCAAATTTGAAAATCTTACAATTAAAATATCTAACATTGACAATAACGAAAAGAAGCTTCCACCAGCTGGAATTCTTTTTACCAAATATTCTTTGCCTTCCATATGTCGAATATGAACGGTTAATTCACCAGATATTGCGACATAAATTGCATCGTCTGAATCGCCTGGCTTCACAATATATTCGCCTGCTTCAAAGGTTCGAACTTCAATTTCTCTTGGATCTAACTTCCATTCTGATGGCAATTCAAGCATTCTCAAATTTTTATTATTTAGTTTTGATACTTTTTCAAATTATTTTTTTACTTCAAATTATGAAGAATATAGAAAATTTCTGGTTGTAAATTTTGTGGAATTTCTGGCAAATCAGTTGGCTCAAAAAACTCTTGTGGCGGTCGTATTCGAGTTTCTTTATTTCCTTCATTATTCTGCCGAAAATACCCGCGACTTCCGCGCCGAATAAATCTGTGGGAATTTTGTTCATGATTATTTAATAATTCAATCGTTACTCTTTGGCAAGTTGAAGTGCTGTTGATTGACGACGTCGATTTGAGAATCTTCGTCGACGCTGACTCGCTCCTCCCATTATTAAAGCTCCATTTTCTTCATCGCTTGACACGTCTGTTGGTGTTCGTTGTGGTGAATCATTCTTTAAGATGTTTCAAATTTTGTTTTTTTTTTAAACAATATTTTGAAGAAAACTTACCACTAAACTTTTATAAATCTTTTTTGCCCAATCTCTTTTTCTCATTCTTCTCATCATATTACCATGATTTTGCCCTGTTGCTTGGTCGTCTCCATTTTTTTGTAAATCAAGCATATTTGGTGGTTTCATTGGCTCTTTCATTACATATTCGTTATTTTCTTCCTCATTATCTGTTTCTAATATTGTCGACACTTTTTTGTTGCGTTCTTCTAATTTAAAAAAAAAATATAAACAATTGTCATTTTTCAAAAGTTAACTAACTGATTGGAGAATTATTTATTGATTGATTGTTACTAGAATGACTTGATTGTGATGTGTAGGCAAATAAATAATATGAAACAAAAAATGCCGTAGCGGCAATGAGACATAACGTGCAAAAAATTAACAGAACCTGCAGAAAAACCGAAATAATTTTTTTTTTATTTTGTTGTCAAATTTGCTTGAATTAAATGTCAACTTACATGATTATAAATAAATGATAAAAAGAGAATAAATGGAGCAAAGATTGAATATAGAAAACTCATCCGGATAACCACATTCGATTATAAAAAAATCTGAAATAAATATTCATTTTTTAAAAGATAAACAATCAAAAACATGCTGATAAACGTGATAAAAAAAGAAAAATGAATGTTCCAATTGTTTTTTTTTTAATTGGAAGAAGCTTAAAATTTTTTAATTAGATACTTTTTTCCTTTTTTTTCTTTTCAAATAAAAAAATCAAATGTAATAATTTGTCTATGCCAAATAGAATTAATTTCGAGTTTTTATTCTCATTGATAATGACTTTTATTGTCTTTATCCTGTTTAAAAATTCACGTGGTATTCAATGTGTAACAAAAAATGTTTTTTTTTCCGTTGACAAAGCATCTTAGTTACAAAATGAAAATGATAAGAAAACATTTTAGAAAAAGCTTGGAACAAAAAATTGTAAAAATTATCGTCTTTTTTATTTCTTGGTTTGCACAAAGAATTTAATTAATTTTTTTTTTCAAATTAAAATATATTTTTTGAAATTCTTCTTCGAGGGAACAAAGAATTTTTTATAAGCGGTCAAATGTTTCATCTTATCATTTCAATTGTCGGTTTGACTTCAAAAATAGATATTTGAAAAAATAAAATAAGAATCTTTTTCAAAACTAAATTGAAATAAAAATGTGCAAAAAAATAGAGCTAGAATTTTTTTAAAAACAAATAAAAAAATTTGTCTCAAAAAAAAACGTGACATGTGGAGGTTTTTCAAAAACACGAGGCATCCGAGAGAATTTTCAAAAATATTTTTCAAGAACAAAACATGACAGAAACAAAGAAGATTATCAAAACCAGGAAACAATTTATCGAGATCGTCGAGGAGGGGGATCGGGGGGGGGGGGGGGGGGGGGTTTAAATCAACAATTTAAAACACAAAATATTTGCTGGTTAATACATTTTTTTTGTTTTTTATAAATTTCAAAATATTATTTTATGATTTCATGAAAAATTCAAAAATTTAATGTCAATAAAAAACATAAAAAATGATTCAATAAATTTTGAAATTTTGAAAAAACTAACAAAAAAAACCGATGACGAGTGTTTGCGATTTTTTATCTGACAAAATAACTGATTGATCATGAACATCGCCTATTTTATTATCATAAGGAAATGATGATAACACTACAAAAACCTAAATATTATTTGATATGATTTGTAAAAAAAGCGGGAAAAATCAAAAAACAGAATATGAGGAAGAATGTTTTTCGCTCAGGTCCTCTTCTCCTTTCATGCATCTAAACATTAAAAGCCACTTTTCAGCTTTCAGCAAACAACAAAAACAAGAACTTTTTTCCTTCTTTTTTTTCTAAAAAAAAATAAAAAAGATGAGGAATGAAGAAATCGAAAAAAATATTCAAAAAAATAAAAAGAAAATTTAGATTTGAAATAAATAATTTTTTCGAATTATTCTGAAAAGTCGCATTATTTGAATTTCAGGAAAAGCAAAAAACAATTTATTTGTCGTTTTCTTTTCTTTTGCCTTTTTTTTGGGACTAATTTAAAATTTATTTAAAATTGTTTTTATTTATTTATTAATTGTTAAACTTGAGAAATATTTTTTAAAAATAACTTTTCTAGAATGTTCGAAATGCGCGGCTAACAAAAAATGGATGAAAAGCCAACGATGAAACGACAGAGACGTAGACGACAAAAAAAGAAGAGAGAAAAAGTAAAAAACGATTGGATCGCTTAAGAAAATGAGCAAACATATGTTTAATACGTATAACTGATTAAGAAAAATTAAAATTCTGATTGTTTTTTTATTAATTTTTCTTTATTGATTTTGCTCTTGAAAAAAATGTATAAATATTTGTTTAAACTTTTATTCCTGAACCACAAAAAAAGAAATCAAATTTTTGAGTTTTGAACATTTGAATATTCAAATATTTAAATTTCAAAAAAAAAAGTTACAAATCGATAATTTTTTGAATAAAAAAAAGTTCAAATTTTAAATTCATTTCATTAATAATTCAACGAAATTCTTTCGGTTTAAATTAATTTGAAACATTTTTCGCCAACAAAAATTTCGTTTCAAAACTAGCCAACAAAAGAAGATTAAAAAAAACGAATAAAAAAAGTGAATTAAAGAAAGCTTCACACAAACACAAAAAAATGCTCTAACATGGAAGGAAAAAGAAGGATATTCGAGCTTTTTCATGTACTAGTTGGACTTCTGGAAGCTTTAGAGATGAAAAGGGAGAAAAGAAAGAAAAAAGGGGTGAAAGAATGGAAAAAAAAACAAAATGAAAAAGATATCCGATTTTCTTTCTTTCTTTCTTTTTTTTTAAAGAAGTCTGTTGGGAATCGAGCATTTTTCAATTTCTTATTTTGAGAATATTTTCCATTTTTCATATTCAAAAAAATTTTTTCTTTAAACGTTGGTTCAATTATTAAGTTTTCAATATGGAAATCAGAGTTTATTTTTAACTAGAAAATGCAGCCAATTTTCACCAACACTCAAAATAAACTAGTTTTTGTATTATTCAAAAAATGAAGAAAACATTTTTCTTGTTTTTTTAACCAAAATTAACTTTTTTTTTAATTTAACAAAAAAAAGGAAGAAATATTTGTACACAACAGAATGTTGTTTCACTTTCAACATTTATGACTTTTTCTAGTAACAACAATAATATTTTAAACCAATTTTAAGTTTTTTTTTAAAATTAAAATTTGTATTTCAAAAAAATAAAATAAAACTTGTAAATCTGGCTAGAAAATAAACAAAAAACTAGAAAAAAATTGTATTTAAAAAAATATTTAATAAATATTTGACAAACCATGAACTACTTTATTCGTTTCAAGACTTTTTTAGTTTTTTAAAACAATGCGCCTTTAGTGTTTCTAACAAAAATGTCTAACAAATAAAATATTCAAAAATTCTTTCTTTTTTTTTGTTGAGTAATGGGCGATACAGAAAAAAGAAACGCAATTTCATGAAAAATAAGGTTAAGCTTCATCAAATTGCAACCAGCTCACCAGTTATTTTTTTCACCGCCTCAGTTTTCTTTTTCTTCGTTTCCAACAAACATTTTTTAATTTAAAAATTTTGAAATTCATTAAAAATTCAATCAGAGATGTGACAATGAAAATAAAATCAACTGCAGACTTCATAAATTAACCAAAACCGTCAAAAATAGGCGTTTTTGCTTTTCAAAGTCGAAAAAATAAAAACAAAATTACCTACGAGAAAAAATACGAAAAAAAACGAACATTTTAAAACTAAAAATTCGATTTTTTTCAAAAAAAAAATGGGGGTGGGGAGAAAAGAAAAAAGACAATTTTCAGTGTCCCAATTTTTGAGAACGCTTAAATATTAGTCTCAAACTAGAAAAATGTGTCCTAAAAGAATGGAAACCTTCCTTCTTTTTTTCTATATACAATATACTACTAACTCGGTAATTTCTTTTTGTTCATGGTTGACTGAAGTAACCAAATATTTACAACTTGCCCAGTAAATCGGCAAAGTTTTGTTTTAATATTCACAACTTTTACAATAATAAATCTAGGCAAGAAAAGAAAAGAAAAAGACAAAAAAAAAATATTCAAAATGTTTACTATATAATCTGATAATTGATACAATATCTTTTTCTTTGTTGTTCTGTGGCTTCTTCATTTTTTATTCAATTTCTTTTTATGATTGAGCTGGCCGATTACCTTGCCCTGGAACATGATGCGACCAATCGGCTACCTGTGGTCCCATTGTTAAATTTCTACGAGATGAAGTACTGTATATTGGCAGCACTTCACTGGCTTCAACAGGAACTGCCTAAATTAATCGTTTTCTTTATTCCTGAAAAAACTGAGAAAAAAAATTAAAATTACCTTCAAATAAATACACGCATCGGTTCCATGTCCTTCCATTGACACCAAAAATAAATCACCTAGAAAATATCGAGCATAAAGACGAGATAATGGCAATCCGTAACCATAACCAGCCTTAATATTCAAAATTTTGTTTTGCTTTTTAATACTTTTTTCAATTCACATACAAGAGGGGCTTGTGTTCCATCTCTTGGTGGTGGTGGAGCAGTCGAGTACATATAATTGTACAACTGATCCAAAATTGTTCGGGAAACACCACCTCCGCGATCACAAATCTAAATAATTTTCTAATAATATTTATTGAATTGTTTTCCTCTTCATATTAAGTCGTAAAAAATCAACCTTAATCGATAAATCTTCTTGTCCTTTGACTACAAAGACTTTAATATCGGGTAAATCGTCATCGACTCCATGAAACTCAACGGTTGCTCTCATGGCATTCTTCAATTATATTATATTTCCTTCTTTTTTTTTTAATTTTGTTTTTCAAACCCCCCAAACTGTTTTAAATTGTAATCATGGACACAGAAAAAAAAAACGCTGCTAATGGCGACAACACACACACACACGTGTTGTAAATTTGTGTCTCCATGATAACAATCGACCACCCCCCTTCCCCCTCTTCCTCCCCAAAAAAAAAGTGACACAGATAGAAAAAAAAGGAATAAAAGATAGAGAAAAATAAAAAGATAAGGCAGAAAATATAATTGTGTATTACAAAAAAAAAAGAAAATTTCGAAAGACGTTTTTTTTTACCTTAAACAATTCAAACATCATGTGATATAAATGACTTGGAACTGCTACAATTGAAATTGGTTTTCCTTTTTCAACAGCGTTATGCATTTCAAGCTTCATTGATGGACTTGTCAAATAATATCGATCACATAAGAATCTGAATTTTTTTTATTGCGGGGATTTTTTTAAATAAAAATTGATGGAATCATACTTTTTATCACATTTTTAAATCTGTGGTTTTAAAATAGACTAAGAATCAGAAAAAAATGTGATAAAAAATCAAAAGAGCAGAATATTTAAGAATCAGAGCTGCCACAAAGTACTTTGATTGTTTTTTAGGATTTTCTTCAAAAATATGCATTGACAACTGTTGTGTTCAAAAGATAATACACGCGTGCTCAATTTCTGTCAATTTATCAGACGTTTATCACCAAAAGAGCGAACAATTTCGTATAGACAACGTTTTTCATTTCTATACATTTTAATTATTTGTTCTAGAACAAATATAAACATACCGAGCATTTTCAAATGCATCGTAGACAACACTTTCAACATCACAAGCTGGATCAATACATCCAACATGCCTTGGACTTTCTGGTAATACATTACCGAACACAACCTGAAGTAAAACATTAAAAAAAAATAATTTGTGGCATTTATTACCAGATGTTGATTTTGAAGCATTCTGATAGAAATCCGATTGATATAAAAACGATCCAAGAAATATTGAATTCCTAAAATTAAAAATATCTTTTATAATAAAAAAATTTAAAAAAAACCTTTTTCACTTGCAATATCGACACCATCTGATTCTCTTAACTCAATAAGACCTTCTGCCATTGTTTCAACTACATGAGCATGTCTTTTAAGAACTACCGTCAGTTGATCATTGAACCTAAAAAAAAGAATTTTTCTAAATTCAAATAATTAATTGTTCATACTTTGTCACATTCTCTGGTGAACAATCGGAATTTTCGAAAAGAAGAAGATCTTCAAAACTTTCAGCGTACCAATTTGACACCATTTTTGAGCTTGGCATAAGTAACAATTTCGGTGGTAGAAGAACGAACTCCTATAAAAGTGTCAAAACCTTTAAAAATATCCAAACAGTCAATAGAAAAAACCTGCATAATATTTGCTAATCTAACAAGAAGCTCATTTTTGAGAAATGAATAAGAATTTGAAGCTGTGCCTATTCGTCCAAAATCAAGATATTGTTGAATGGTTAGTGATGACGGTTGGAATTGACTGAAAACAGATTGAGATACGTGTTTTTCTCTTAAATAATACATTTTTTGTTCAATACCTGTAATAATCAAGCTTTTTTGCAAGTGTACCAACAAATGGTCCTAGTAATTTTCGTGAGAATCGCATCTGAAAACCATGAAAGTAATGGAAAATGTCGGTGAAATACGAAGAAAAACTGTTATATTTAATGATAAGCCAAATGATTTAAGACATTTGAAAAATATTTTTATATTTACGAAAAATTTGGTAACCAATAATAAAGTTTAAAACGCACGTTCTTGAACTGCCCTTTCTTTAAACAATTTCAATTAAAAAAAAGAAAGAAAATAGCCTTACACCCAATAATGCGCTAACACTTGACAATGACATTTATTTTGTGCGCCTTTGGCGATATTTTTGAAATGCGTGGCTTTTCAAACATCGATTTTTTTCTACTCATCCTTCCTTACTTTTTTATTGAAAAAAAATATCCAAGTCAGTAGAAATCAATTTTAGTTAGGAATGATTGTTAAAATATTCCATTTTCTTTCCACGCATTGAATAAAACAATAATTTAAAAAAAAAACAAATCTTTTATTTAAATAAAATTATAATATTCATTTATTTTTTATGTAAAAAAAAATCTAAAACAAGAAAAAAAGTCAGGAGGTGGGGAAAGGGACAGTGAGAAAAAAATGTAACAAAATTAGAGATTTCATTTTAAAATTAAATTTGTGAAAAAACCGGTAAAAACATTTTTTTTAGGAAAAAACAAAGAGTTCCAGCTAACTACACGTCAATTATTGGTTTTTGTTAAATCGATTTTTAAAAAATAAATAAATAAAATTAGAAAAGTGCTGAATGCATATCACAATTTGGCATTGTAACACCAAGACTGTCACGAGTTACCTGAAAACCAAAAAATCAAATAGGAAAAGCATGAATTCTCTCTCTGTTTACCGTTGAAACAAGAGTCCACGCAGCTTCTCCACATTTGCTTAAAATGATTGGATGAGAGCAACGAAGATAACCATCCATTGCTCGGCACATTTCAATTAAATAAGCTTCAGTTGAAACTGACTGAAATCAACAAACAAAAAAAAGCGTCAAGGGAAATCTTTCAAAAAAAAAAAGAATCTTGATTGAACCTTGGAGTGTTGAGCTTCGGCAATTGCTTGAGTTGCAGCGATTTTACAGCTGATATATTCTTTTTGGGATTCAACCTGAAGAAAAAAAAGAAAAGAAATTTTTTGGCCAATTTTAAAAAGAAGAAAAACCTCAGCAAAACAACCAGCGTGTTTCTGAAATAATGGCTGCCCTGATCCGCACATATAACTGTAGGAAGCATGAACAGCATCAATCGATAAGGAATCACAACGAACCGATGAGACACAATCCTCAAGATTTTCAATTATTGATTTTTTAAAAAAAAACATGTTTTTTTTACAGTAAGAAATTTAATTTTTTTTAAGAGAAAAATTTAAAAAAAAGAAATCCGAAGAGTTTTTTTAACGAAAAAATAATATTTTCCGGACAAAAAAAAAATTTTTTTTAATTTTATTTGAAATTTCAAAAAAAAAAGAAAGAATTTTTACCTTAAAATCGGAATAAATTGTGCATAATTGATTGAATACATGACCACCTTGAAGCGGAAATTGCATTGCTCCAGTTTCAGCTTGTAATTTTGTTGCATAATCAAGCATTGGCTGGAATTTTGTCAAAAAAAAAAAAAGAATTTTTTTTGCTCCGTCAATGTTTTTTTACCTGCAAACAATTGCTGACTTTCTTCTCTTCAACATAATCACATTTGACTGGAGTTTCCTTGCCGTTTACAAATTTTAATATTAAAATAATAATAAAAATAAATAAAATCTTCATTCTGAAACCAAATCGGCTGAAAATGTCTAGAAAGGGAAAAAATAAAGAAGACGAAGAAAAGTAAAAATAAATTGGATTTTCAATTATTAACATCAACCTAAAATATTATTTTCGACATGAATGAACATAAATGAAAAATAAAAAAGAAGAAGCTGAAGAAGAAGAAGAAGAAGCTGAAGATGAAGAAGAAGAAGAAGCTGAAGCTGAATATGAAAAAGCTAAAAAAGATGAAAGCCTGGCTCGTTCTTAAAAGTAATTCAATCGAGTTGAGTCTTTTCCTTATCTTATTTTTCTCACTTTTTCTTCGATTTTATTTCTCTCTCTCTCTTTTTCCCTTCGTCTCCTCTCTCTCTCTCTCTCTCTCTCTCTCTCTCCTTTCTCGACTTTTGTCTGTTTATTTATTTCGTCAAAATCTACTTGAGAAAAATCAAAATGCTACTGTGAAAAAATGTCGAAGTCCCTGTGTGTTCTGTTCTTTCCCCCCCCCCCCCACCCTTTCCTCTTTTTTTTTGTCTTTTCGAAATCTTTTTTATTCAATTTTGAACATTTTTTGCTGAAGGATTTGAAATTCTTAAAACTTCTTCAGATTTTTTTCAAACTAAATTTAGTCGGCAAATAGAAAAAGGAAATTGGAGAGAGAAAAAACAATGCGGAACGAGTGTTACAGTAAACTTTTTCCTATTAAAAAAACTACTGTAACACTGGTTATTTAAAGGTGGAAAATGATTTTTTTTAAATTTTAAATTAAGAAAATTTTCCAGAGCTTGAAAGCTTTGCGGGGTGCTCATTAGTGAAGAAAAATTCTGAATCCGATTTGAATTTCTTTGAAGAATTCGCAATTTCTAAAATTTCAAACTCATATGAGCAGAAATTTGAAAAAAAAATTAAATTAATTTTACACATGAATAAAAAAATTTTTTATTCTGGTTGAATAATATAATTCTTGAAAAAAAAAGTTCAAAAATTCATGATTTAAAAGCAAAAAAAGAAAACGACGAGAAAAAAGGTTTAAAAGTGGAAGAAAATAAAAAAAAAAAGGAAAAAATGATTGAGAAAATGAAAAGCTTCAACTTTTTTCTATTGAATTTTCGAGTTTTCGCCATCGACGGGCAGACAAAGTCGAAATTCTCTCTCTCTCTTCTTTTATTTTCTATAAAAATTCTTCTTTTTCCTTCTTCTTCTCCATTTTTTTTCGATTTCACCAATTTTTACCAATTTTTATTTCAAATTCAAATTCAAAAAAAAAAATAGAAAAATGGGTTTGGATTAAAGAAAAAAAAGAAGAAAATCAAGGAATTTAAGACGGAAACAAAACCAAAACAAGCAAAGAAGAACATTTTTTAGTAAGGAAAAAGTTGAAAACCGGAGGAGGAGGAGGAGGAGGAGGAGGAGGACAACACATCGTCAGGATCGGAAAAAAGCTGTCTATCTCTTGTTGAATTCAGATCTAATTAAAGAAGAAACGGAATGGAGAATGAAATGTGAAAAGAAAACTCAAAATAAAGCGAAAAATTGAGAGAATATTGAAGCTTTTGCTCATCCGTTTCCTGTCAAATACACACTTGTCAATTTTGGACTTTTCTCATGATTTATTACTATTTTTATTGATATTTTAAAAAATATTTTTATTTATTTATTCATTAATATAAAAAAGTGAAAAGGGAAAAGAATCGCTTCACTAATTTCAAAAGCAACAGAGAGGAATTGAACTCGCCTCTACCAAACTGTAACTCAACACTAATACCATTTTCACTACGCCCAACAAATCGAATGTCTGTTTAGGTTTGAATAGAAATAGGTGAAAATAAAATTGTCGAAATAATTCTATATTTTTCAGTGTTGAGAATTTGTCAGAAACATTTTTTATCATTTCGTAAATTTTATTTTTCTCATGAGAATTGAAAGACAAAAAAAAGCACCAAGTTTTCATCAGTTTTAATGGGATTCAACCAACACCTGAGCTCAAACTGACTGCACAAATGTTTTTTTTTTGTTCTGAGCAATTCTTTGCTTCAATGATCATTTATAAAGAATGCATTTTCTATTTTCTTTTATTTTATTTTCCAATACTTTATTTATAACATTTTTATATCACTTTAAGCTTTTAAACCTTCAAAAAAAGAAAAGGCGAATAAATTATTTAGTAAAGCAATTTTCAGCACAGCGAGAATTAAAGAAAAAAAGGGAAATTTTAATTAATAAAAGGAAAAAATCTTCAAAATTATTCTCTCACCGAATTATACAATAAAACGGCTAAAATAACAAAAATTGTTCCTAAAATAAAATACATTCCGATAAATGTTGAAGGAAAAATAAAAATTGAAAGAACAACAACCACAATGATTGAAACTGCTGATGCCATTGATTTATAAAGATTATCTAAATATTTCATAACTAATGAAATATATAATCCACCAATACCAAGAAGTCCTTTAACACCATTTTTATCTTTCTTTTTTTTCTATTTATTTTCTATTTTTTAAATTGGAAAAAATATTAACCTGCAATTGCCCATACTTTTGAATTATAACCAAAAAAGAATCCTTTTTCAGTTATTTGTGTTAATTCTGTTAGACATGCAATTGAAGCACTGATTATTCCACAACTGTACATTTGCATATTTCGAATCCAAAATGGAGTATTTCCACCATCTTTTAACATTTTTTCAAACCAAACTCCTTTTAATTTATTAATTATTTTTTAAATAAATTTATTTATTTATTTACCTGCAAATCCAGCTGTAATACAAGTTGCTAAAACTGCTGATAATCCAACAATATAATTCTCAGCTGATTCTCCTTTGATTTTTTGATCTTGAGATGTAATGCTGTTCATCTAATTTTTTATTTTTTTTTATTCAAAAAATTGTTTTTTTTTTGTTCAAACTTGAACAAATGCAACTCCAAACATGAGTAATCCAATTGAAATCCAACGAGTTATCGAAAATTTTCGTCCAAGAAAAATCATCATAAATAATGCGGTTGTAACAACTTTTAATTGTGTGGTTACCTTAAATAAATAATTTTTGTTATAAATAAAAATTAAATTTGAATATTTTTATTACTTGATACAATCCTGGATCCAAATTTGATAATCCAACAAAATCCAAATTATTTTGTAATGCATAAGCAATCGATGGAACACTCATTTTTGCTAATTCTTTTGGTGCATTTAAAAAATATTTTGAAATTGCCTGCCAACAGTTTTTCAGAAATTTTTTAAGTTTGTTTACCTCTTTATAGATTTTATAATCATAATTCGATTCTTTATAAAACATGAATAATGTAATCAATAATTTAAGAATTTCAGCACACAGAACAACAGATGTTGATGAATACATTTCATCAGATGATACTGTACTTCTTGTATATTTAATAGTAAGCGTATATGCTGTCCAAACAAAAACCATTGTTAAAACAACATAACATTTGAAGAAAAAACTTGCTTCTCGATTATTTACTCCTGAAAAAATTTAAAATTTTTTTGAAAATTAATTTCTGAAAAAAAAACCTTTTTTTTTAATATCATTTTTATTTGTTGGAAGCAACATTTCCATATCTCCATTTTCACTTTTGTGCACATTCTTCATTTCTAAAAATCCAACATTTTCAATTTAAAATCTCAACGGTTTCCACGGAACATATTCAACTCGATTAATGCAAGCGCGCTCTATTGATAACTGTTTTGTAAAGTGATAGTAAATTTCAAAAAAAAAAAAAAAAAGAATAATTAAATCAATTTGGTGAAATATTAAAAAAAAATGATTTAAAGAAGAAAAAAAAGTAAGAAAATGATAAATTTATACATTTTCTTTAAAAATTTTATTTAAAAAAAAAAGGAAATAAGTATTAATATTAATACATTATTGTGAATAAAATGAAAATTATTCAAACCAATCGAAAAAATGTTTACAAATACTAAAAATATATAAACATTCACATTTCTTTTTCTTTCTTTTTTTTTTTTGATTCTTTTTAAAAACGATTTCATTCAACTTTAAAAAATAATTAAAATTTTGAATTTTTTTTATTTTTCAATATTTCAAGTTGGCTTTTGACTTAAATTTATTCTTTCTTTTTTTGTTAATTTTAAAAATTTTCCACTTAAAATCAACATGTTGTATAATAATATATAACCAAATTAAAAAATCAAATAAAAAGGCTCCAAAATGTCGGGCCAAATTTCTTTTTTTTTCCTGCAACCTGCTTCTCTTTTCCTTTCTATACTATTTCAATAAAACATGAAAAATACGACGGAAAAGATAACGACAAAAACGCAGTTTTAGTACGATCGGAAAAAAAAAACATAACATGAAATTGAAGAGAGAACGAGAGAAAAAGAGAGAAAAATGTGAGACTGTGGTGAAATAAGTGAGAAGTTGACAAAAAGCTGATTTTTGTTCGAGTTACTGTGGTGAAATTGGAGGCAACAGATTGGAAAATCATTTGATGCGCACCAATTTCAACCATTTTTTTTTAAATCAAAAAAAAACTTGATTTTAATCCTCCAATTTCATTCAAAATGGTAAGCTAAAATTGAAGAAAAAATTTAGCTTTTCCTTCCCATTTTTTCAGTTTAATTTCACTGGGACGAAAAAAATCACGGAGCAGTTACGATGGAAACAAGGTATTTCGGTTATTTTGAATTTGAAAATAACAAAAAAAAATCAGGAGACGAAGAAGAAAATTGGGCAAAAAAAGCAATTGATAATCTTATGAAGAAACTATTGAAGCATAATAAACAGGCTTTGGACAATTTAGAATTTGCATTACAAGTAAACAAAAATATTATTTTTTTAAATTTTTTTTTATTTGAATTTTCAGTGTCAAGGTCAACAAAAAACAGAATGTGTTACGATTCCACGTTCATTGGATGGTCGATTACAAATTTCACATCGAAAAGTTCTTTTTTTTCGATAAAATTGAATTTTTCAATTAAAAAATTTTAAAAAATTCAACATTTTTGTGTTTTTTCGCACAAAACCATTTTTTTGTTGATTTGAAATTCTCAAAATGGAAAATTTTAGGCCATTCAATTATTTCATATTTTTTTAAACAAAAATAATTTTTTCTAGGCTCTTCCTCATGTTATTTATTGTCGAGTTTATCGTTGGCCAGATTTACAATCTCATCACGAGTTGAAAGCTTTAGATGACTGTCAGTAAGTAATTTGAAAACAACCAAAATTGGTTCCTTTTTTTAATTAAAAATTGAAAAAAATGTGTTTTTTTTAGCTTTTGCTATGAATCAAGTCAAAAAGAGATTTGCATCAATCCATATCATTATAATCGCGTAATGGCTCCTGGTGTTTTACCACCAGTTTTAGTTCCCCGATATTCTGAGAAGCCTCCACAGGATACCGGACCATCAATTTCACGATTTCCACAGTTCGATCCAAAATATTCAAACGGCTTGAGATCGTAAGTTTACGTATTTGAACATAGAATTGAACAAATTCAAATTTGAAATTTTATTTTTATTAAGAAGCACTAACGGTAACCAATAGAATTAAAAATTCTTTGACCCGGCATGCTGAAAAAAAAAACTAAAAATCTACATAACAAGTAAAAAAAAAGAAGAAAAAAACGTATTTAATAAATATTAAGAAGTTCAGCAGCTTTTTTCTTTCCATTCATTAATGGCACCATTCTTTTTAACATGAGCAATTCTCTTGGTGGAGCAAAAAGAGCTGCGTTTTGAATATGATGCATCCCTTCCTCATAGTTTTTCCTTTAAAACGAAATTTAGTTTCAATCAGAAATGAAAATAAATTCGAAACCTGGTGATTGATGGTTCTGGCCCATTTGTATTTAAAAGAAGCAATATATGAGCTGAATGATTGAATTCATCCAATTCTATTGCTGCTTTAGCACACGCAGTTACTCCTTTTGCTCTTTCTTCCTCATTTTTTTGCAAAAACGTATCCCTAAAGAAACATTGAAAAATATAAATATGTTTGCTCAATTTCTTTTCCTACGCTGATTGTAATAATCTGGCAGCTACTAAAAATCTTGTTTCAATTTTAGCTGCTTCTTTGAGCAAAGCTTCGGCACTTTGTGCATTTCCAGTCATTAAATACACTTTTGTCATTAGAAGGAGAATAAAATGAGTTGGAGTATCTTTCACAGATTCTTCCATTTCTCTTATCAATTTGTGTAATTCTCCATAATCATTTGTTGAGCACATATTTACGAAATTTTGGATTATTCTAAATTTTAATTTTTTTTTTCTTCAATATGTTCATAATTACTTGGTATGAGGAGTGAGTTTCTGAATTTCTTCCGCACTTTTCAATAATCTCGTTGTGTTTTTCTAAAAAAAATTAATTATTAATTGATTTTATAAATTTCTAACCGTGTCGGAAAGCATTTGTTCTTCATGTGAAGATGCTGACGTATCAATAACACATCCATTATACTAAAAAATTAAATCTGATTTTTTAAATTTAATAATTGGAAACTAACGACAATAATTGCTGCAAATGTTAAAAGATTAAATCGTCGCTCCTTTTCAGATTCGTTAGTTACAGTTTGAATATAACTTTAATTAAATACATTTTTAAATCACAAAATATTTGTTTCCTTACTTATCTACTTGTTCTAATAAATCGAACGTTTCTAACTTTAAAATATCGAAAGCTTCCTTTAACAAAAATATTCTATTTTCATCCTCAATGTTTTCGATAACTTTGTTCAATTGGATTTCGATTTCGGGCAAGTTTTGTGTTGCCTTAAAAAACACGTTTTTTCTTAAATTAATATATTTCGTGGTACCAAAGTTCGATGAACTGAATAACTCAAAAACTTGGCGCGAAGAATTTTAGCAGGAAGAAATGATATATCATCATTGTTGAGAATTTGAAGAATTTCTTCATATTTTCCATTTTTTATGCAATCTAATGCAAGACGATAATTTCTGAAATATTTGGAAAGAAATGTTAATAATTCAAGCATTTTACATTTCTTCTTGATTTTCTTTATTTGGTGTGAAAGCAATAGCATCTTTTTTGAAAAGATCCATTATGTCCCACGTGTCCCACCATTGTTGAATTCTGAATAAGGCGAGAGGTGCAGGAACTCGGTCATCAATTCCTGGGACTTGTTGAATTTCACAATCTCTCTACAAAGAAACGAAACATTGAAAAAAAAATGTTTTTAATATGATACCGTATCAATATTGATGAGGCCATCAAAGAAATCAAAATTCGATTTATTCAAACTACTATCTAAGGTGAAAGCAGCCAAAACATCTGAAAAAAAAATTGTTTTTCTTTTATAAAAAAGAAAACGATGAACTAACAAGCAAGTGCTTCATTTTTTTTTCCTACTGTACTCAAATGTTTTGCTGCTCTTAAATAAGCCTTTGCATACTTTCTATCGTGTTTTAATGCAGATAGACAGTCATTCAGAATATCAAAAGAATTTTCTCCTATTATTTCTCGACATGCTGCTCGGTTTTGATAAAGCATGGCGACAAGTGGGTTGATTCCATTTTGCGATTTTTCTTCTCCAAGTTTAATTCCACGCGTAAATTCCTAAAAATACGATTTTTCTAGAGTGATTTCAATTCAAATTTACTTTTAATGCTGCTTGATAATTTTTTTCCTTGAACAAATTGTTTCCAGATAGCTTGATATTTTCTAATTCTTTAGTCAACTAAAAATTCAAAATTATGATTTGTTTAACAATCAAAAAACTTGCATCATTCGATGGAGACCTCCATAATTGATAAGCCAAATAACCTGCTCCAACGGTTGCGGTTGCAACTGCAGCCCCAACTATAATTTTTTTGCTTTGATCACTTAAACCGCTGGTCTGCGACATTTTTACACTAAAATAGACAAAAATTAAACAATATTGAAACAACAGCTGTAGAGAAAATAGAAAAAAATAGGAAATTTCAAAGATCTTTAAAGAGAAAAACATTTACGATAAACAATGCGAGGTGTAAAAACAGAGTGTTGTACAACTGGCCGAAGTTTGTTTTAAACTCGGCCATTTTTTTTAATTCTATAAAGTCGGCCGTTCTTTTATATTTTTTTATTCAAATCGTTTTTTGGTTGCAGAAGTTTCAATCCATATAGTCCAAATGGTGTTGAAGAAATGGATACATCACAACCGTTTGTTCAAAATATTACAACTATGCCATTTAAAGATGAAAAATTTTGGGCAACAATAATTTATTATGAATTAAATACAAGAGTTGGAGAACAGATAAAGGTAATTCATTTTATTTTGAATTGAATTGGAATTATTGAAATTGTAAAGGTATCAGCTCCAACCATAACAATTGATGGATTTACTGATCCGTGTACAAATGGAAGTAAAATAAGTCTTGGATTATTTTCAAATGTTAATCGAAATGCAACAATTGAAAATACTCGTCGGCACATTGGAAATGGTTTATTTTTAATTTTTTTTAATAATTTAATTTCTTTGAACTCAGGTGTCAAATTAACATATATTCGAAGTAATGGCTCAATTTTTGCTCAATGTGAAAGTGATTCGGCAATTTTTGTTCAATCTCGAAATTGTAATTTTGTGAATGGGTAATTTTCAGTTTTATTTTTCTTCCTCTTAAATTTTAATCAATTTAGTTTCCATCCAACAACTGTCGTCAAAATTACTAATAAATGTTGCTTAAAAATTTTTGATAGCGAAAAATTTTTTGAGGTTAATTTTGTTTTTTTTTCGAATTTTTTTTTGAGTCCAGGCTTTCAGCAACTCGAATCATCTCGACTTCATGGTCTTGATGCAATGTTGGAGTTACAAAAAATGTCATTCATTCGGATGTCATTTGTTAAAGGATGGGGAGCTGAATATCAACGGCAAGATGTTACGTCAACTCCTTGTTGGATCGAAATTCATCTTCATAGTCCATTAAAAGTAGAAATTTCTGATTTGGAAAATTTTCACTCTAAGCTAATTTAATTTCAGTGGATCGATCAAGTGATGTTATCAATGTCCGTTTCTCCCCGACCAATTTCTTCAATTTCATAATTTTTTAATTTTATTTATTAAAAAAATACTGGGTAAAAAAATTGGAAAACAGCCCTTAAAAAAATGCCGTAAATTACCAAAAAAAGAAAAAAAATTAATTCTGGAGCATTCCAATAAATTAATATTCAATAATTAACCTAAAAGAGCTTTCATAATGTTATGACAAAGAAGAAAGAATTCCATTGTTTGCGAACGATAACCAGAACAGTTCTCATTTGATGCTGTTTCATCTAAACTAGTCGAAGTATTCTAAAAAAAACTCAGCTTGAAATTAAAAATATTAACAAGGATTTACTGATTTTGGGGTGAAGGAAAATTCTTCAACACTAACTTCCATTTCATCTTCATTGTGACAAGGAATTGCAATTGCTTTAAAAAGTTCAGGCATTTTTCAATTTAATTTTTAAATTCATGAAGCTCACATGGACTTTCTTCTGATTTCGGTAACGGTGAAGCCGGCCAGGGAATCGTCAATGGAGACGGTTTATTTTTCGGCTTAGTTGGTACACAAATCGATGATTGTCGCGAACGACAACGGCTCGAGGCTGGCGCTGGTGGCACTTAAATGGAAAATAAATCTCTTTTTTAACTTTGAAAAATTTACCATCATCATCATCCTGAAGTGATTTAAAATCCAACAGATATCCAGTTTTTTCTAATGTTTGAAACAATCGTAATGAAGCTTTCGCCTAAATTTATTTTTCTTTCTTGGGAACATTTTAAAACTCTTACCGGCTCTAAATTATTTTCAGTTGGTTTTTGTCGAACAATTATGTGATAATTATTCAAAAGTTTCCATTCCATGTTGTTTTTCTTCAATGCAACAAAAATGTGAAGCATCGTGTCTTCAGCTGATGCTTTTGATCGTATTCCAAGATGCCACGTCATTTTTTTCTGATCTTTTTGCAATGTTTCAAACGTCTTTCGTGCCGCTTGACTTGGAACTGAAATGAATTTCGATTATTTTTCAACTCGTTCAACTTGTTTTCTAACCATTTGGATTAACAACTGAATTTGTTCCTTGGGTAAATAAATAAAAATCGTCAATTGCTTTTTTTGCACCTGAACATTTTAAATGAATTTTTTAATTATTTTTAAACAATTAATGTAGCACTAACGATCGTCATTATTCCTTTTTTGATCAACAATTTTTCGATAAGCAATCGATAAATGATGATGATGATTTTCAGCCAATAATACTTGTGTAACTTCTTCCTCTTTAACTCCAAATCGATCAACAACGGCTTGAACTGCTTCAATATCAACAATTGATGATTCATCATCAGTTCCTGGGAATAAATAATATGGAAGATCTTTTTTGAACCATTCGTCTTCACTAAAAAAATATCTGAATTTATTCGATTAAAAATATTAAATTACATAATTGTTTTAATAGTTGCTCGCTCAACAGGATTCACTTTTAACATTTTTATAATCAACTTTGCTGCTTGCTTGTCCATATTACTTGGAATTGTGAAAATTCCAGCTGAAAAATAAATTCCAAAATAAATTTGTATAATTTTTGAATTTCGAAACATTTAATTTTTTTGAACAAAGTTGGAACATGCTGATGATCAAATGGTAATGTTCCAGAAAGCATCGCATACAATATGACGGCACATGACCAAACATCAACTTCTGGTCCGACATAAAGCTTTGAAGAGATCAATTCTGGAGCTGCATAATTTGGTGATCCACAGCACGTTTGTAGAAAATCTCCATCCGTCATCAAATTCGATAAACCGAAATCAGCAATTTTGATATTTTTTTGTTGATCAAGCAAAAGATTTTCTGGTTTCTGAACTGTTTTTATCTATTTTTTTCTTCAAAAATAATTTAAATTTACTAAATCCCGATGAACAATCATATGTTTATGACAATAATCAATTCCAGAAATAATTTGCTGGAAATATCTTCTCGATTCTTTTGTCGATAACTGAAAAAGAAAAATTATTCGATTAATTACTTAAACAAACTTTTTTTATACCATTCCTTTACGCGTAATCAAGCTAAACAATTCTCCACCTGAAACTAGTTCCATAATAAGAAAAATATCTGTTGGCGTGCAAATCACATGAAAGCTGAAATTAAAATAATGTGTTATCTTGAACACATTTAAGCGTTTTTTTGGAATTTTTTGGAAAATTTCAAATTTAAAAGTATTAAAAAAACATATTTGATTATTAAAAATAAATAATACTATAAAACTACGAATTGTGAATTAAATTCAATGTTTTTTTTAAGAATATAATTTTGTGAAACAAAAACATTTTTGAAATTTTTTTTTCGAATTTTGTTTTTGTATTCACTTTCCGGCAAAATGCTTTTATTAAAAATAGAACAACGAAAATATTGTTGTTTAATGTCACAATTCTTTTTGTTTTTTAAATTTATAAATTATCTTACAGTCTCGTTATATGAGGATGTTGAAGACGTTCAAGATTTTGAATTTCTTTTTTTGTTTTTGCTACCGTATCCATTCGTTTCATTTTTTCTCGATTCAGAATTTTTACCGCCACCTTATAACCACTTGTTTCTTCGATTCCTACTGAAATAAAAGCAACGGTTAAAACTCATTTTTTCGTATTGAAAATCAAATACCTTTGACTTTACCAAAAGTACCAGTTCCAATCGTTTCTTTGAGAATATACCGTCCAATTTTGAGCACTGGTTGTTGATGCCAATGATTTTCAGCTGTCATTGAGGATCTTCGTAAATCCATTTTCAAATGCATATACTGGAACAAAAACAAATGAATAGAAAAATAAAAGAACCGAATTGTTCCAGCAGCCGAAAAATATAAAACGAGTCACAACACATTGTAACGTTTTTTTTTCTTTTTTTATTTTTAGGGCGGAGCTATATTTTTATTTTATTTTTTAATAGTCTTGTGACAGACATTGATATTAATAGACAGATGTAGAATCTTTTTTTTTAAAGTGCAGGTGTTAAACTTTGAATAAATTTTTAAAAAGTGGAAAAATGAAGAAATTCAACCAATTTTCAAAAGAAATTTTTTAATTTTTATATTTAAAAGAAATAGAAATAATGACAGACAGTATTGAATGTTTAAAGACTTTGATAATAAAATTTCATAACTTTTTACAAAATTGATTGGTATTTTAGCCTAAAATAACTTTGAAATTGTTTAATCTGTAAATAAAAAAAAGAAAGAAAATCAACTGATAATTTCAAAAAAAAATAAAAAATAAAAGAAATGCCGATATCAGATTTAAATCAAAAATTAACAGAAAAGTTATGAAACTAAAAAGGGAACGTAAAACTCTGATCAGCTAATAATGTTGGAAGAAAAAATGAACAAGAAGAAACAGTGCCGATTTTTATGTGTATGAGGCATTTGTCGCCGTTACATCATTCAATTTCGCCCGTTTCCTTTTGTCTTCAACAATCAGAAAAGAAAAAGACGAGAGAATGAAGAGGAAGACAAGACGAAGAATATTGGGCACTGTGGGAATAAAGCACATCGAAACCAAGCGAGTGCAGCATATTTTTTGTACAGAAAAATTGAAATTTTTAAAACTTTTTTTTTAAATTTTATTTTCATTATTTCGTTTTTATTCATGAAAATGGCTGTGTTTTTATGTTAAAAAAGGGTTTGATAAAATGCTTTAAAAATTATTGAAAAATTGATTTTTTTTCCGGCAAAATGAAATTTCTATGTTCGAAATTTATACGCGAAAAACATTTTTTTAAAGAAAATCAATAAAAAAACATTTCGCATCAGTTTTAACGAACATTTTTTTGAGATAAGCAATAAATAACTTACATTTCAAATTTGGTTGTCCTTTTTGTTATTTTTTCATTCCAAATAGTCATTAATTGGAGTTTTTTCCAACTAAAAACGCAATTTTAGCAATTTACAAAAAGAAATATATCTAAAGACAAAGGAACAAACATTTCTTTCAATTTCTGGGTCTCGTAACGAAATAAATGGTTGATTTTTCAAAGCTTCAGGAACAAATTTTCTTTTAATTTAATTTAAAAAAAAATAATGAAAGCAGTCAAACATTCATTTCTATTTTTAACGTCAGAACATTTAAATATCACAAGAAAGTTTTAAATTATGCAAAAAAAAAGTAAATTATGAATATTTTAGCATGTGGCACAAAAATAACTTTGGTTTAAAATTATTATTTTTAATCACTCGAAGCTGATGAAAATATTGAACTTAAAAAAAAGTAAAGCATCAAATTTTGGCAAGGATTGAAAAAATGTCAATTAAAAATTTAGAAATGCAGAATGTGGGGTAGTATAGAAAAAACGGAGAGGGAAGGGTGAGGGGTTAGGGGTGAAGGGGTGAAAGAGCAATAAGCGGAATATTCTTACATTAAAACCGTAATTTCCTATAATTGAAATTTAACATGCAATAAATTTGAATTAGGCAACAATTTTTTTTCGGTCATTTATTTTTCATGAAATAATAATTTAGCTAATTGGTCTTTTGCGGCTACATTTTCTCTTTTACTTTCTACACATCTTGTAATATCATCCGGATCAACACTTTCCATTTCACATTTTCGTTTATGATACCTTTAAACAAATTTTATATTTAAAAAGAATTTAAAAATTTAATTTCTAATTACCGTATTCGAAGAGTTGGTTCAACAGCTCTTAAAACGTGAATAGAATCTTGACCAAGAAAAGCCGCTATTAAGTCGTTTCTCTTATCAGTTGGACCCAACTTGGCTCTTGCTGTAACATAATCTACTCCATAAACTGCGAAACATGAAAAATCCTGCGAATCAAATCTTCCGTGATCTTTTTGCACAATTAATGCTCGCTTTCTTTTCGGCTCAACACCATCTCTTAATCTTGACAATGCGATTTCTCTTGCTTGTGATGACGGAGTTTCAGCCGCTTCTTTTTCAGACATTTCCATTCCAGATATTGTCGGATGATATTCAACAAATGGAACAGGGAAAAATACTTGATAATGTTTTATTGTGTTGATACGAGCTCGATCGAAGAATTCTTTTTGAATATCAGCATGTGGTGAAAGAAGAATATAAATTGTATTGGCTCCATATCGATCAACAGCATCATCAAGTGCTGACGAAGCAATTGATCCTTTTCCAAATGAATTTGTGGACGGATGAACTGACAGAATGTCAGTTTCTAATTGTGAACGTTTGCATCTTTAATAATTTTATTAAAATCTTCTTTTTTTTTTCAATTTTTTCTAACCTTTTTTTCAACTCTTCCATATCATTTCCAATATAAGTCACTGATCTGACATCAATTTCCGGGAAAACAGCTATAACTACTCGAGTCTAAAAATATAATTTTATAATAATTTAAACTTGTTTTTTCAAACCTTTCTGCTTTCTTCGCTTGGTGATAAGCACAAGCGCGCTTGTCTGGCTAATAGTTTTCTTGCAGGTAAAACCTCAAAATGATTGCTTAAAAAACATTGATTTTAAAATATTCGTTTACTTCATTTTCTTTTGCAACTGGAACAACAATCGTTACATCTGTATCTTCTTTTACATATGGAGCTTGATTCATCAATTGTGTGTTTGCTATCATTCGATTAATATGAACACGACGCTCAACAATTATTTCTTTTAAATTTTCTTCTCTAGCCGCCTTGAAAATAAATATAATTTAATAATTGATTGATTAAACTTGATAAACTTGTTGAGATTCTTCTTCATTTAATTCGATTTGATTGCCTTGAATATCAATTTCATTTATTGTTTTTCTATATGTCAAATCAATCATATAATCCATTCCTCTTCTTGGGTCAAACACTCTATAAATTGTATACATACCGAATTGAGATATTAATAATTGTTTTTATAATTTTCAAACCTGTAACCATTTCTCATTTGTACAAATTCTAGTTCTGGTTCGTCAGCTTCAACTTGTTGCCTTGCAGAATTTACTACTTCTTCTACATCGTCTTTATCAGTTCCTTCCAATTTTCTGACATTTTGATTTGGTTCACTACGGAAAATTTCTGTCATCGTAAAATATTCCCATGTTGGAACCTGAATAAATCGATTTTTATTTGAAAAAAATACTGATCGCTTCTCTATTAAACTTGATAACGATTTGGTGGTTTTGCATATGGTGGTAATGCAGGCGGCCAACTAATTGCTTCTCCACTTTCTTTTGCATCTTCTTCTGTCAATTTTATTAACTCTTCTTCCATTTTCAAAATTTCTTGATCAGTTCTTTCAATTTCTACGTTTACAAAAAAATCGTGAAGGGCAGAAGCATCAGCATCAGATAACAATCTTGGAACAGCAAGTGCTCGACTGAATGTTTTTGAATGTTTCCATTCTTCAATTGAATCATGTGCAGCTGGTGAATCAGCTCGTTCAGCTCCTCTCCAAACTTCATATCGAACTGCTTGATGAACAGTTTTACATGTCAAATTTGTTGCTACATGCAAACATTTTTCGAATGCGAGTTGATCATCATCTGATCCAGTTGCAAGCATGTTACAAGTGTGCCGTTGTCTTAAATTTTATATTCACTTTAACAATGTATTGAAGGTCGAAAAAAAAGAGTTACTGAATTAAAATCTGCATAGCTGGATTACTTAACAATACTCCTGTATCTAATCGGCATCTTCCACTTCCATCTTGTGCAGCTTCTCCCATTACCACAGGTTCATTCCAATTCATCTAAAATTGATCATTTAAACATTTTTTCTAAATTAAATTTTACCGTATCAATCATACGAAGAAGCACAAAAGGGTTAATATATGTTGAATCTTTTACTAACAAAAACCAATCATAATTTTCATGTACTGTCTGAAAAATATTAAATTATATTGTACTTTTAAAAATTGAAAAATGTTCGCAAACACAGCTCTCACAATATTTAAAAACTTACGAGATTAAAAAGTAATTACTGAAGATTCTGTGAGATTAAATTAGAAAATATTATTTTTTATTATCTGAAACTAACCATATTAAATAAAAGTCCTAAAATCATTGAATGAGTTTTTTGACCATTCAATTTATACGGGCTTAAATTTGTAAGCTGTGCTAAATCATTATCGATTCTTGATGAATCCGCAAATAAATGAACCCGCGGAACATGTCTGAAGCATTAATGATGTTAGATTTTACTGGAAATATCTTTTCTGAACCTTCCCAGTGTTGCATTTATTGATAATGCGAGGGCTGATTCTGCCAAAACTGCAACCATTAATCTTTCACGCGTTCCTAACTCGGTTGCAGCAAACCGCGATCGAACTACTTTTGGAGAAGCATCTTGATTTCTTGGAGGAAGAGGCATTTCGTCTTGATGAACCTGGAAACTTGTTTATTTTTCATGCTTTAAAGAAAGAAAAAATGCAACTTACAACCCAATGTTCGCTAACATCTTTATAAATTTTCCCTTTTTGTAAAGGCGATGATTCTAACGGAAAGAAACTTTCTTCCGGTGATTGGCACGATGTGAAAGCTGCTGAAAACTTATTGATTTATAATTTCAGATTATTCAAACTATATTTGAAACCTAAAGATGACGCGAATTCTGTTTTTGGTTCATTGAAAAAGAATAAAAATCCTAAAATACAACCAAACAAAAAACCGACAACTAAATTCAAACCGGTCCGACCACCGCCAACCATTTCAATACTCGATAAGACGTTCCGTTTTTGGCGTTTAACTGTTTAACTCTGAAAAATAAACTGCGATTTTTCATAAAGAAAAACACGAGAAAAAAATTATCGATTAAAACAAAAATTATTTTTACTTTTATTAATTTAACTTGAATTTATTACAAAACAAGGTAAATAGTTGTAAAGCTTTGAAAAAGAAATGAATCAATTATTCCATTTATTAGGATTAGTTATATCATTGCGCTTACAAATTGTATATCTTCAATCAAGAAATGAAAAGAATAATTGAAAGAATTGGAAAAAGAGAAGAAAAAACGATTAATACTTTTTTTTCTTTATGATGACAAAGACTGAAAAAAAGGAATATTTTTTTTACAAAAAAAAACAAGTGAAAAAGTGAGAGAATTGATTGTTAAAATGCAATCGAATGTGTGGTTTATGGCCAGAATTTTTTCATAGTTCTTGACCCGAAATGGTCAAGACAAATATGTTAAATAGTAATGGCTGCCTCTTTTCCTTTTTTTACGCTTTTTATGAATGACCTTCAGGTTAAGGTCGGTCCTCATTTTTCCTCTTGAGAACTTGTTCGTAACGTTATTTATTTTCAATTGGCTATTTTTAATTTTTAACTTTGAAAAAAAAATCTTTAAAAATAGTTTCATTCATTTAATTTTAAGATAACGTTTTTTATTATCAGCTGACAATATGAATAAGGGCATAAATATAAAATTCTTCTAAATTCGAAAACAAATGCATTCGATAAAAAAATAAAAATAAAAATTTTTATTTAAATATTAAAAATATACAACTTCAAAAAACCTTAAAACAAGAATTAATTCATAAAGAGAAGAAAAACAATAATTAAAACAATTAGATTCAAGAACGTGCGGCACTTTTGCAAAAAAGTGCGCATAATTTGCAAACTGCACATTTAGACACTGCCCAATCGAAATTTTAATTTATTTTCAGAACATGATTCTTCAGTGAACAAGTTGGATTTGATGTTTTTCTCGGTTTCAGTAATTTTTAATTTTTAAATTCTATTTCAAGTTCAAATAATCAATATTTTTCTGACAATAGATCAGAGAATTGCTTTTTTTCATTCCTGTGTATGTGTATTCTTCCTGTTGTTAACAATAAAAATCGTTTTTAATCATTCGCATGTAAAAACTTAATTTTTAATAATAAAAAGTTTCAGAAAATGTTCCGATCACTCGCTACAGTTACCAAATCTGCAGGTCGTTGTATGTCTATGTCTTCTCGTCTTGCATCATCTGAACAACCAACAAAGCAAGATGTGAGCTTCTTAGAAGCCCATTTTCAATAATAAATTGTAAATTTACAGGTTGATGATTTGTTTTCTGAGAAACCAAACTACAAGCATGGAGAAGGGAGACGTCATGCCTACAGGTTTTTTTGTTTTATTTCGACAATCTCAATGCCTTGGTTATAGCTTGAACAAGGTTGAGTTAATTGGTGGAGTTGCTCTCGATCCATTATTTAAAAAAGCAAAAAACGATAAACCATATTTGTTATTCAATTTGATAACAAATCATGGATTTAAACAAAATGACGGAACATTTGTTGACCAAACAGAACGACATTCTATCACTGTATTTGGAAGACAAGCCGAAGCTCTCTCTAAAACTATCCGAAAAGGTATTTGTCGTTTTATTTAATTTAAACAATTATTTGACTTTTAGGATCTCGTTTGATGGTTCAAGGAAGACTGCACTACACTGGAGGACAAAAAGACGAATCTGTAAATCCCTGTGAAGATTTAAAAATCCAAAAAAATGTTTTTTTTCAGGGAGTCCGCAGTCCAAGAAATACTTATATTATTGCAAACAACGTTCAAGCTTTGCAAAGAAACAATGTTGAAAATCTCGAATAATGCAAACTTTGATTTCTAGTTTAATTTTCCAAATGGATTTAGTTTTGTTGTTGTTTCTGTTACATTTTTTTAAATCATTTAAACGAGTTTGAATAAATTATGATTCTCAATATTTCATAATTAAAAATAATAAATCTGGTTTGAACCATATTTATATCATTTTAAATTTGTGGTTTTCTTGTTATCAAAGTATATAGTTTTAAATTTAAAGACTGTCAAATTTCTTATTAAAAAAACAAATGAATGATGACTGATACAGCGTGATATTGATTGTTGTTTTCTTAAAGCAAAACTAAAAAATTTTGTCCACAAAAATTCATTTAATAATGTATTTTAAAACAATGAAGAATCAACACATTTCATGTTTGTAAATATCTCTCTTCCTCTTTTTATTTCTCTTTTCTTTCATTTTTTTTCTATTCTTTCCCATCTCGCTTTTCGCACATGTTATCTTTTTTTTTTCAGTTCGAAGTTTTGATCGATTTTTTAAGAAAACAAATTCAAATGAATCGGGCCGGACAATACTTTGTAGCTGTTCTTCCAAGAAATGCAAATTTTTCAAAAATTGCCCTCAGGTACGTGGAAAGTTTTTCAAAGCTTTAATTTTAACTTCTTCAATTGTTTCTTTTTAATTTTTTTAATAAAGTTTGTTTAACTTTTTTTGAAAGCAAAAAACTTTTCTTTACGTGAATTCATCATGATTTTCTTAATCTCATCAAAAAGATAATAATCTAGATTTTTGTGAGAAATTTGTTTACAGACAAAATGTAAAATTGGTTCTTTTTTTTTTAACTTTTCTATAATTATACTTACTGGGGCAATTTCTAGAAAATCGATCATTTATTTTACCACATGAAAAAATTGATACGTTTTATATGAAATTATAAACAATGAAATAGAAAAGAATAAACTATAAGTTACAATTTGGACAGATGTTCCACTTTTCATTATCATCGATTTAAAAGCAATCAAAAACCGAAATGTCAATACATAGTCCTGTTCCGTATTTACATTTCTTTTTATTCAATTTTTCTTGTTTTATTTGGAGTTGCGTGTGTGTTGCGTGATTTTCCGGCATCACGAAAAACTCCGATTATTTTCTCTATTTTTTCTCTTCAATAATATATTCCTTTGTGAAAAACAAAAATGAATATTTATATTTTTTTGGTTTTAAAAATTATGCTTTTAGTTTTTTTTTAGTTGTTTGTATTCCAGAAAAGTCTTATCTAATTGAAAAAATTATTGATTTAGAAAAAATTTGAAAAAAAAGAAAGGTTAGGAATAAAGAAGCAGAAACTTTTGCGACATTCTTTTAATCCGAGAGAAAAAGAAAAAGAGAAAAAATTTCGTCACCAATCTTTTCTTTCACTTTTTACGTTTTATTTTTCGTTGTTTTATTAATTTAATAACATTGTTGAATTGTTGTACGAAGGTTTTGAAAAAAAATGAAAACCAGAAAATAAAGAAAATTAAATAGTTGATTCCCACTAATTTTTAAATTGTAAAGTTAAATGATTAAAATAAATTTTCTCCATGTTTATTTCAATTTTGTAGTAGGTTTAAACCGATTTTATCTCTATTAAATGTATTTTAATTCTATTTAAATTCATGTTTTAGATAGAAATGAGTATTCAAAGTATCTCTAAACAGGATCTCCTAAACAATTATGATACATATCTTTTTGATGCTGATGGTGTTTTATGGACGGGTGATGTTCCAGTACCAGGAGCAATTGAATGGATCAATCAACTTCTTGATGATAAATCGAAAAAAGTATTCGTTTTGACAAATAATGCAACTAAAACATTGGATCAGTACATGCAAAAAATCGAAAAAATGGGCTTTGGACGTTTGGGAAAAGAAAATGTGATTAGTCCAGCCATTGTGCTAGCTGATTATTTCAAAAGTCAACCGGAAAAATATGAAGGACAAATGATTTATCTAATTGGAACTGAAAATTTGAAGAAAACTTTGGAAATTGATGGAGGAGTTAAATGCTTCGGAACAGGTCCTGATCATATTTCTGATCATACGGATGGAGATTTTATTCATCAAGTGGATTTTTCAATTCGACCAAAAGCTGTTGTTTGTAGCTACGACGGCCACTTTAGTTATCCGAAAATCATGAAAGCAGCAAACTTTCTGCAAAACCCAGAAACTGAATATTTGGTGACAAATCAAGATTACACATTCCCGGGACCAGTTCCTGGAGTATTGATTCCGGGATCGGGAGCTACATCGGCTTCCGTGACCGCAGTAACAGGAAGAAATCCGAAAATATTTGGAAAACCACATAAACCAATGGCAGATTTTTTGTTAAGACGATCAAAAGTTGATCCAAAAAGAACAGTGATGTTTGGCGATCGATTAGATACAGATATTATGTTTGGAAATATCAATGGGTATTAAATATTGACCACATAATTATTTATAGTTTCATTTTAGTTATACAAGTGTTTGGATGACGACTGGAGTTCATACAATCAAAGATGTTGAAAAAGCCATCGAATACAAACAAATCGATAAAATTCCAAATTATACTCATCATTTTTCAAATTAAATTTAATTAATTTTTTTTAAAAATTTTGTTAGTCTTAGTTTTTTATTGTTCGTATCATATTTAATTTTATAATAATTTTCAATAATAAATCGAGCTTTTTTCAGACAATTATCAACAACTCCAAGGCAACTCGAGGGAAAAGAAACCGAAGAGCAAAAACCGCAAGGATGGATCAGTAAAATATTAGTAAGAATAATTAGATTCAGCAAAAACTAAATATAAATCGTTTTAAAGAAAGGACAACATACGGATCCATCGTCATGGCAAAAACAATCTCACTCGACGTTGTTGTCAAGTTCGGAATTGATGTATGAATTTATGAGTATGTTCAACTTCCCAATTTTTTTGAATTTTTTATTTGAATTTCAGCTCATAATTACAAACCAGGAGAACAAGAAAAATATTTGGAAGCATTTGGAAATTATAAAAATGAAATAAATGAAAAAGTATTTTCAAATTTATAATTCAATATAAAAATATTTTTTTTTAGAATCCATCAGTCGAATTAGTTGGATCATGGAATGTAGCTTATGGTAGAACTAAAGATCAAGCAATTCACTTATGGCGACATAACAAAGGCAACGAAGATGTTGACAGGTAAAATCTTAAAAAATAGTAAAATAAGACTGTTTCATTAATTTCTAGATCAATTTATCTTCACGGCAATGATTCTGGAGTTCGTTCAGCTGATACGGAAGTAGCAAAACTTTGTGGAAGACGCAAGAATTTGATTGTTAAATCGTTCAGCTACTGGAGAGAACCAGAACAAAGACCACCAACCCATGTTTATGACTTGAGATCCTATGTGTTGCAAGTAAAATAATAATTTTAAAAGAAAATAAATTTAAGAACAAATCTATTCCAGCCAGGAACAATGATTGAATGGGCATCAGCATGGGCGAAAGGTATCAATTTCCGAAGAGAAGCAAATCAAGATGTTGGCGGGTTCTTTGCTCAAGTTGGACAATTATACATTGTCTATCATATTTGGGCGTATCCATCAATGAGCGCTAGAAATGAAACAAGACATGCCACGTGGGCAAAACCAGGATGGGATGCTACTGTGGCTTACACAGGTAAAAAAACTTGTTTTTTTAATCGAAATATAGAACATTGAAATTTCAGTTCCATTGATTAAGAAAATGCAATCGAAGATTTTGACACCGACCAAATACTCACAATTAAAATAATTGAATCGTTTTTTTTTGAAACGAAAAGAATAGAAAATAGTTGGAAATTTTATTGAAAATTATAATTATTGTATATTAAATAGTCTGTTTTTCATCTACTGGTCTGTTTATTACTATTTTTATTGGGAAATTTGAACACATTTTTAAACTTTATAAATATACAATTAAAATTGTTAATTTTCAAAATATTTGACGAGTTCGAATGCTCTTTTATATATTTTTTATTATTTAAATTCATTTTATTTTATTTAAAATTCAGCTAAATCCGTAAAAATGTCGCGCAACCCATTTGATGATGATTACAGAGGAAGTAATGCGTCATCGATCAGTGAGTATTTTGAAAATGAAAAAAAGTTTCAAAAATCGAAATTTGTTTAGATCCGGTTAAAAGTTATTCGACAATGCAACAAGGAAATGTTGAGGACGAGGCGGATTATTATGAACGAGAAATTGAAAAATATTTACAAGTATGTGAAAACTAAATGTTTGAAAAAAACAAATAGTGTTCAGGAATCATTGGATAGCACTGAAAGATCGAGAAGACATTTGGAAAATTCGGAAAAGATTGGAGTAGCAACAGCTCAAGAGTTGTTAGAGCAAAGAGAAAAATTAGAAAGAACTGAAAAAAATTTGGATGAAATTCATCTTACAACTCAGGTTTCAATTTTATCAGAAAAAGTTTTGCAAATGACATTTTTTAAAGATGACCCAACGAAATTTGAATAGTTTAAAGTCGGTTTTCGGTGGATTTTTTAAAAATAAATTTTCGAAAAAGCCACAAGAAACAACGGAATCATCATCAACAAGTGTTCCACAATCGAAATCAGCATCAAAATTATCAGAAACGGCAATACATTTATCATCTGGTGGATCATCAGCGTCGTTTTCTGGACCATCCGGACAAAGAACATTGACTGACTCAAGTATGAATGCAATAAAAGGAACACGTTGGGAAGCAATGAACAATCAAGTTGATGAAAATCTTGGTATTAAAACCTTATTGATTTTATAAAAAAAAAATTAATAAAAAATTAAGATATGATGTCGGCTAATTTGAAAAGTCTTCAACGCCTCGGAACAGATTTGGGAAAAGAAATTGATTCACAAAATGATTTATTGGAACGAATTCATTATAAAGCGGATCGAAATGATGTTATTGTTAGAGATCAAGACAAGCAAATGCAGAAAATATTAGGAACTGGAGAAGGAACCTCGACAGTCGAGTCAACTGCTGAATCATTAACACCTAGGTAAGCTTTTTTTTTAATTAAAAGATAAAGTTGAAAAAAAAGTTATTTTTAATTAAAAAATAAAGTTTTCTTTATTTTTTTGTCATCATTCATCTTTATTAGAATTTATTTTGTAATCATATTAGTTAATAAAATAGAAAAAATTCTATATTTAGTTTATTTATTTTTCTTTTTCCTTTCTTAAATTCTTTGATATCTAAAATTGCAGCTTGGATACATCGACTAAAGTTGGATTTATGATGAAAGCCGCATCATTCTTCAAATAAATAAAAGAGAAGAAAACGTGCGGTGAATAAAATAGGAAGTTATCAATTGTATACAATGTTAAAACTCGAATCTCTCCATTCTTTTTTTCTTTTCAAAGTGATTAATTGTCAACACTTTTTGCCACAAAGCTTAAAAATTCCAACAATCACTTAAAAAAAACATTTTTATTCTTCTTTTCCCTTTCCAAAATCTTTTTTTTTTAATCTTTCTTTACAAATTCTTATTCTATTTGTAGATGATTAAGCACTTCTGTGAAAGTCATTTCTTTCTTTCTTTCAAATGTGATTATTGTAAATTATGTGCACGAGAATGTTTATGTGAAAATAAAACAATGAAGAAATGAGAAAAAGAAGGAGAAGAAACAAGGAAGTTATGAATATCACAAGAAAAAAGACTAGATTTCTTCGATAAATATTTTTGATTTAAAAACCGGGATTTTAAAGATTTTTGATGACCCGAAATTTATTAAAAATTGTTTTTCTTTGGATTTCGTTGTAAGAAGAAATTAAGATGAAGAAGAAGAAGCATTTCCAGATGAGATTAAAAAATATTAAATTGTTATGTGATAATCACTATTTCGAATATCAACGGCCAAATCAGCTAAAACTTTTGTCAAAGTTTTCAATCGATCGGCTGTGCTGTCCAAACGTTGTGAAATGAGAAGATTTAAATTGGTGACTGTAAATGAGTCATCGATGAAATGATCAGTTGAATCATCTTCATCGATGATATCAAAATCGATTGATGACGAAGGTGATGAAGCAATTGAGGATGATGATTGATACTGCAAAAAAATGGGGGGTTTTTTTCTGAAAATGCTGAAAATCGAGTTACCTCACAAGAGCAGGTTTCATTACATTTTTCAAATGTTGAACAGGGTGAACTTCGTTTCAATGTTGATCTGGAATTTAAAAAAAAAAGATTTTCAGAATCAGAAGAAGGGGAAGAAGAGGAAGAAACCTTTTTCGATTCAGATGAATTGTTCGATGATCTTTTTCCTCATTTGTTATTGAATTATTATTATCCGAATGTCCACAATGATCAAGACAATAACGAACTGTTATTCGGCCATCCATTCGTTCAAAAACATGCACAAACGCCGTACACGAAACGATTGAAGCCGCCTCATTCGATGATGAAACCTCTTCGGACATTCGTCGACGCTTCGCATTTGTATTGGCCGTTCGACGACACAGCAGATAATATTCCTTTAAAAAGTCTTGTTGGTTTTTGGATGTCAAGAAAAATTTGGAGAATCCAAACATCTTCATAGAATGGTCCTTGTGAACTTCCGAGATAGCCGCCATCGCAACGCGTTTCTTCAATCATTGACAGCCACATCTTAACACACATTTTTATTTTGCGACACTTTAAAGTGCAGAAAATTAATTCTCAACATTTTGTAGGAAGAAAACAACATTTGTTGCGTAAAAACGGGAGAGAGAGAGAGAGAGAGAGAGAGAGAGACAGAGAGAAAATATTGATTTTCTCTGATCTTCTCCAAAAAACACACAATATTTCCTCTATGTATTGTTTTAAATTATTTTTAAATTGTTTTCCCCTTTTTTTTAATTCGAAAAAAAAAATTCAAAATTATCGATTGATTTTCTTACCTGAAAATAAGCGAAACTTTCAAAATTCTTCGATTGCATTACAGTATGAATATCATGAAATTGTGCCATGTGACCGCACAATATTTCAGGACTTTCTAGTTGATTCTCGTTTGGACAAATTGGACAATTGATTTTTATTGATCTGCAACTCATTTTTGATGCTCTGAAAATTAGAAAAAAATTAATTTTTTTTTTCTGTTTTGCGGAAATTTAAATTTATAAAAACGAGAAGGGAAAAGAGAAAAGAAAAGAAAAAATTCTTTAAATTAATAAAAAATAAAACAAACTGGTTTCATATTTCGGTATGATCTATAGATTTTCTTTCTTTTTTTTTTCAACTTTTTGTCACATTTTTTCATCATAAACAATAATTTCAAAAAAAAAAAAATAATAAAATAAAATCGTCATTTAATTTTATAAAAAAAATAGGGGAAGACGGGGGAGAGGGGAGGGGGGGGGGGGATACATGTGACATTTTTTAACACATCAAATAATCAGCAGACAAAAAGTCGACAAAAGTAAAAGCGAGGAGCAAAAAAAAAAGAAAAACGTTTTTTTTTTCGTTGCAGTGAGAAAAATGAACAAAAAAAAATTGGAAAGGTGAATTCCAATTTTTTTTTGTTTTTTATTCGAAATTTTTAATGATCAAAAATCAACAGGAAAAATTTGTGTTGTTTTTTCTCGATTTTTTGACTTTGCCTATGTCATCATTTTAATTATAATTTGAGAATTTTTATTATTTTTTGTTACCTCTCCCAACCCTCCTCCTGCTCACCCCCTTAAAAAATAATCCTTTCGATTTTTGAATCTCATAAAACCGCATTTATTTTCACGAAAATCGAGATAAGGAGGGGAGAGGGGAGAGGGGGCGGAGAAAAAAAGTGGGGCAAAAAATTTCCATATGACTTGTGAGTTTTGAGAGAAAAGAGACACAGAGAAATTACTAAATAAGTAGAAAATTGAAAAAAAAAAAGAGGTGGAGAAGGCGAAGCGGCCAATTCATGGTAAGCTCCTAAAATGAGCTTCACCACCCCAATTTGACACCAACAAATAATTGGGTTGCCCAAAACTCGAACACTCCCATCCGCCCCTCCGCCTCTCCTCTCTCTCTCTCTCTTTTTTTTTCAAATTTGCCACGTTAAAAATACAACAAAAAAAAAGAAAGGAAACAAAAATCGAGAAAAAAAGAGGAGAGAAAGAGAGAAAAAGAGAAAAATGGAAAAGAGAGAGAGAGAGAGAAAAAAAGAAAATAAACAAACGGCACACTTGCAAAACCACTTTTTTTCCTCCCTTTTGCAGCATTCCAAAAATGCTTCCAGAGGCATCAACAGCAGTCGAAGAAAAAGAGAGAGAGAGAGAGAGAGAGAAGCAGGAAAAAAAGGGAAATAAAAAGAAACAGAGAGTGAAAGAATGAGAGTGAGTGAAAGTGAGAGAGAGAGAGAGAGAAAGAGAGCTAAACTGATTTTGAGTTGAAAAAAAAACGAAAGAGAGCACAGATCTGTTATAGAAGATATATTGAAGAATTATAGATGAAGAAGGAATAAAAGAAAAGAGAACGAGAGAAACAGAGAAAAAGAGATCATAGATGGACATAAATAATATTTTGTTTGAATCGAGAGTTGAAGGAGAAAAAAAAGTGATGAAAATGAATAAGAAAATATATTTATTGATTATGAAAAGACGAAGACGAAGACGATGAAAATAAGCCAAATTTATTTCAAACAATTTTTCTCGCCAATTTTTTCTCTCGTTGATTTTCAGATAAATGAACAAGCAACAAGGAACTGGAAAAATGCTTCTTCTTCTTTCAAATGATTTCATTTTTTTCTTCTTCTTTTTTCTTTTACTCAATTAACAACGAAAAATGGGAGGCGAGGGGCGGGGCAAAAACAGAAGGAAAAAGCATTAATTTCTATCATGTCATTGACAGAATGAGTTTTTCTTTTTCTTCTCCTCCTTTTTCGTCGTATTTTTCAATAACTTGATTCTAACAACTTATATGTATTAAACAACAAAAAAAATTAAGAAAGCGAGAGAGAGAGAGAGAGAGAGAGAGAGAGAGAGAAATGGAAGAGGGGGCGGAGCTTTACCACCGAATATGATGTTTTCTTTTTTCGTGGAAATCGAGCGCAAACATTCGTCATTTTTTTAACTTTGACAAATAAAAAAAAATGAAAAAATCAATAAATCAATAAATTTGAAAAACAAAAACCGCTTCCATCCACACACGTGCCTGTGCTGCTACTTCTGCTGCTGCTGGTAGATTTTTCTTCTTCATTTTCTTTTTCTTTTTTTTGTGTTTTGCTGTTTCTTTTCTACAAAAAAATTTTAAAAAAAGAAGAAGAAGAAAAGTGAGAGAAAAAGAAAAGATCATGCGTACTTTTTGGCCATTCTTTGCCCTTTTCACTATCATCATTCAACAATTTCTTCATTTTGCAGTGAGTTTTAATCATATTTTCACTAAAAATTGTCGTCAAATCATAATCAAAAATATTCCTTTACACTTTCTTTTTTTCGTTGCTCGCAATTTTTCGATTGATAATCAAACATCTTTTGCATTCTTCCATTTCGTTTTTCTCGAAAACAAACCGATTATTTCCATTCGTCTTTGCAGCAATCACGTTTTTCTTTGCTGCTGCTGCTGCTGAAAAAATGCGATCATTTTTCGAATTTAAATTATTATTGAAATCAAGAAAGGCCACAATGTTATCAAATAATAATCACAATGGAGACCTTTAAAGAAACCCTACATTAAATTACACTTCAATTGAGATTTTCAGAGTGCTCAACTAATTCCACCAAAAATTGATCTCGGCTCTCCTAAAATTCCACTTACATTGTCACAAAATTTAGGTAACATTTAGGTTCAGAAACTAAACCAAAAACTTCGAAGCTAAATATTTTTAGTTTCTTGCGGCCAAACATTTTGTGAGCCGGATGAATGTGAAACTTGGATAGAAAATGAGCAAATAATCAAGAAATGTAAATAGCGCTTTTATAAATTCATTTGGTGAATTTAATGAAAAATAAAATGAAATATTGAATATTGGGAATTTAAACATAAGAAAAAACGTTCTAATTTCAAAGAAAAAAATAATTTCAGGGAGAAAATGCGCTGAAAATTTAAAACAGAACAATAAAACTAGACTTTTCTAAACTTAGAAAAAATTACAGACTAATAAAGTTTTAAAACAAGGTCACAAAATTGCAGGTTTACATAAATCACAGAATAAAAAAAAACAACTATAAAACATAACAAAATCACAAAATTTTCATGCAAAATCAACAACTTTTATAACTAACAAGGAGTGTGTTTACGTTATTCCGCCCAATTCAAATGAACATTTTCAGGAAGAATAATTAGGATTCCAATTGCTTTTTATTGCCGTAAAATAAAAATTTTACAACATGCTTTTAAGTCTTGCTGGAATCCGAAATTTCCCTTTTTTCAAATCACCATTTAACTCAGGCTGAATTGGTGAACACTGCTCATAAGACTACAAAACAACTAAACCAAAGTTGGTTGGCAATGATTCAAAATAAACAAATTTCAGTCTTCCTAGGTTAAATGTTATTGAAAATTGCGCCCAATTGAGCATCTCCAATGGAATCTGAAAAAAAAAATACAATTTCCAAATAAAATTCTAAACAATTTTTTTAACTGAATAATTTAAAAACTGCAATTTTTTAGTAAACAAAATATTCTTTTCTTTTTTTTTCAAACTAAAAGACTTACCAAAATCAAGCCCGCCCACACTTTCAATTTGGTTGTACATAAAACTATCGTTTGATTGTTTGGAACAATTTCCATTTTTTAATGAACAATCTAGAAAAAACACGAATTTGGAAATAAAGTTAATGAAAAGCACACCTTCTGACGAATTATTAATATCACATTCAATAAAAGACGCGTTTGTAACAACAGGCAGCTGGAGAATTTCTTCAGTTACTTCTTCAACATTTTTTTTTTAACTGTCGTCAAAATATTGAAAATCTTACCTTTAACTAATTCTGGATCAGACGATGACATATAACTATCAAATTTTTTTTGCATTTCAGGTGATAATCTTCGAATATCCGCTAATTTATCAAGATATTCTTCATCTTCAAACAAAAGCTTGATTTTTTAAAAATTCTTTCAAAGCTCTACCTGAACCGGCAAAAATATCATCGATGTTTTCTTCTAAACATTCTAAATGGGGAAAATCTAATTGATTAAAAGAATTCAATTGTGAAATATCGTTTTGCCACAAGTATGGATCTATGGGATCCTAAAATTGTAATTATTGTTCAAAAAAACCAACAATTTAATTTTTAAACAAAATTTTTAAACCTGATATCCAAGATCCATAAAACTTGAACTGTTATCATTAATATCTACCATATTATTTTTGAGAATTGGAGATTTTGGCGGTGAAAATGTTTCCTGTACAATTTTTGGTTGTTTGATTGATAATTCGGAAATCGGTTCACTGGCTTCCCGCTTAAGGTGACGTTTTTCAAAAAAGCTGACTCTTTCTGAAAAAAATAAATACAAATAAAAGAAAGAAAAAAATACTTTACGATTTAATGTGGGATCCAGGACAATTCTATCTGGAAGTTTTCCATAGAAAAACTCTTGACTCATGTTTCCAGCCATACAACCTAGAAATTAGAATTTTAATTATTTTACATGGAATAAAATTCAAACCTTCTTGTTTATTTGGTGATTTGGTGTGTTCCAAGAACATTTTATGTGAAGAAAACCCACTGAAAATTATATTTTCTCTGTTGAAAATGTCTGATCAAATCGTTAAAATTAAAAGTAGATCAAATATTCAAAATTTTCTATGATTTGAATTTGATTCGTTATAAACTGATCGATTATTTAATTACATTTGACATCCACTGCAAGTAAAAGTGTGAATTCCTTCATTTTTGTGCTTTCTAACATAATGTACTTGGAGATCCATATCTCCACGTCGAATATCTCCACAATAGTAGCATCGTTTTGGTTTTTGTCTGAAAAAAATTTTGATTGAACTCTTCGGAATCTTTACTTTATTTTTTCATTGATACAACCAATCAAATACGTTTAGTTTAGAAATTATTGTTTTCTGATGTTTATTAAAGAAGTATCAACTCTTACTGATGAACTTCTTTATGTCGAGCGGCATGATAAGTGTTCGTGAATACTTGATTGCATTCAATGCATGTGTATTTTACTTTTCCTTTAATCGATTTGTCCATTGATTTTACCATTCCAGGAATATTTTTATTATTTTTTAAAATTTCATTTTTAAGCTCTTCTTCACATGGAACTGGAAGAATCTTAAATTCAAAAGTTGCGATTTTTTCATTTTGATTTTTTTAAAATTAAAACTAACACGATCTCCGCGTTTTTTCTCTTTCGAACCGACGTCTTTCATTTCTCTTTCGTGCATTTTTTCGTGCGCTTTTTTTTCATGTTTGGTCATTGCCACACTGAAAAAAAAACAACATTTTAATTTTTGGAAGTAAAAAAATTCTAATTATACAATTGACATCCTGGTACACGACACGCTGAACTACATTTTAAATGTCTTGCTCGAACATGTGTCATCATTGTGGTATTGGTTTTATAATATCTGTCACAAATTTGACAATAATATTTATCTCCCGGAAGTATTGCCTATAAATGTTTATTATATAAGTTATATTCACATTGAAGTTTGAAAACCAAATTTTGAAACATCTCTTTGGAGCTGGAAACAACTAATGATGGACAATCTTTTAGATATCGAGATTTTGGTTGACGTCGAACTTTCAAATTAGACGAATCTTTGGCGACTGATTCTGCAAAACTGAACAATTTAAGATAAATGAATTTAAAATATCACCTGAATTTACACTATCCTTATTTGAAAATTCATTGGGCTGACTTAGGATGTAGAATTTTTTACCTAAAAATAAACTACTGAAAATGTTTAAAAATTTGTTATGATACCATTATTTTCATCAACTTGTTGTGTTACATTAAAACTATTTTTTTCAAATACATCTGCACTCCAGTCTTTTACAGCGCCATCCATTTTGCCAATATGTCTGAAACAGGGAATTTTGACACTTTTAATTATAACAATATAATATATTTCATTTCCACATTTTTAATAGATTTTAGTTTAAAGTTAACTTTTACAGGAAAGGAGAAAAGTTGAAATATAAATTGGATATTTTTTCTGAAATCTTTTTTTTTGAGTAAATATTTCAAGATTTATTGAAATAAAAAAAAGGTAATATCGTGAACCGTTTGTTAAAATACGTTTTAATAAATTGGAAAAAACATGAAATATTAAAATTAAGTTTAGTTTAAAGAACTTTATCGATTTATGGCTTTGCAATCTCCAATACAGTAAGTAATTTAGTACTGTATTCTTTTCAAGACTCATTTAATATTTTTTACATGTGTGCCATTTATGATTACGGTATACATATATTTACGAAAACCCAATTTTCTTCTGTTTATCATTTTTTAATTTTTAAAGATATTTTTTTTCGAAATTGCTCCAGTTTTTTTTAAAATACTTGTTGCCAATTGTTCAAATTACCATTTTACTTCTCTTCACAGTTTTCATAAAAATGTTGTATTCATGCTTACTCGAAATAAATACATAAAAATGAAGTAGGGAATCGAGAAAGAGATAGAGAGAAGCTAAGATCAAGAGACATAGATGATCGCGGAAAAACAAACATCAGAAACATTGGAGGTGCGACGGTAATGGATCGAACAAATTGTCATTCTCGATTCTAAATTCAAACAAATATACATAAATACGGTAAACTATTGTAATATTTATTGAATACTTTACACTTCCTCACGTTGAGTGTATAACAATACGTATAATATTGAATGAAAATGAATTTCAAACATATTTGAAACAAAATTCAGCAACAAATCGGATATTTCTTTCAACTTTAATTATCCAATTTCTCCCTTTTTGTTTTCTTCCAAAACCTTCATTGATTTCCAGGTTCTTAATTTTCAAAGTTGTGCGAGAAAAAAAAGTTTTGAAAACGAATTTTTCATTAGAGCGCATTTTCCTTATTGTCGTTATTGTCAGAACACGTTCTGCTTTGAAAAATTGTTAACAAAATGCTATGATTTGTCTTCTTTTTTCATCGGCCCCTTTATGCCTGCTCCGATATTGCTGGAAAATGCCCAAAGGCACATACATATTGGCGTGCATACTGCCTTTAGTGGACTTGTTTGTTGTGAATGTGTTATGCATTCGGCCAGTCTTATGCCTCTACTTAATACTTCTCACTCTTTTCAGCTCCTCCTTCTCCTTCTTCTTCTTTTCTTTTTCTTTTTTGCTTTACTATTTCGTATTTTTCCAGGGACCCTTCTGCTTTTTGTTATTGAACACACCATCCCAATTGCTTGCATCTCTGTCTCGTTCTCTCATTTCTCGTTTCAACTCCTTCTTCACTTATACTACGACATACAACTAATCAATAACGAATGTATGAAAGAGAATAACATTTGAATAGACGTAGATGATGTCTATGTTTCCTTTCCGTTCGCTCCAATCGCCAGTGAAATCGGATGGACATAGATGCAAGAGACATTATCTAAAATAAAGAGAAAATAAAGATATTGCTGTATAAACAGTTGAAGAGAGATTTCGACGCAGACAATTTGTGTATGGAGACCTAAACTCAGGCTACATCTCACATCATTCTATGTTGTCTCTTTTCCTTTTTCCTTTTATTTTTTTTCTTCTTCGTTGTCCCTTCTTATTCTCGTTTTGCAGTCAGCAGTCGATCGACTAACCAACAAAACACACACACACAGAAAAAATATTCAAACACAGCTGGGCCGCAAAAGTTACACCACTAAATCGTTTTTTTTCCTCCCATTTTGTTTTTTTTTTTTAATTATTGGTTGATTTAATTTGTTTCTTTCGTTCTTTTTTCATCATTTTTTCAATCGTTTTATCGATTAAAAACGGGAATTTATTTTATTTTATTCTCTCGTTTTTTTTAATAAAAAAAAAGTGAGAAGACATCAAAAATTTAATTGAAATGTTTATTTATATTTCATAAAAATCGATGAAATTTGATATTTATTTGGCGAAATCTCTCGTATACGAAAAGTTTTTGTTATGATATCCAAAATTCGAATAAAAATAAAAAGAAATCAATAAAATTTGTATAAAAATATATTGATTCTTAAAAACTAAAAGATAAATTGAAAGAATTGAATAAACAATCGTAATATTATATATTCGGCCGTTTTGCCGACTTGTATTCTTGCCATTTATTCTATTCTTAATCATAAATTATAAGTGATATCTATAAAATAATGATAAAAATCTGAATCAATAATAATAAATCTTTGTTCATATCATTTTTCTTTTCTCAAGGTTTCTAGTAAGATTCTCCATCTAAAAAATTTGTCTTTAATTTTTGTTCTTTTGGGTTGAGTTAAAGATGTAATAATGTTTTTAGCGTGTTCAATCGATTGTTGGTTAGTAGCAGAGAATTAGAGTGAAGAGATACTGTAGGAAAAGAAAAAGGGAAAATGTTTGACACAGACATTGGTTAGAGAAAATGGGAAGGTGTGTATATTGTGTTTATTCGTTGTTCTTTCATTTTTATTGATTTTTTCTCGTCTTAAAAATTGTTGAATTAACTTGATTCGTATATAATTCAGCTGAATTTGTTAAATTCGTTTGTTGAACCGGAAAAAAAATAGAGAAAAACTGACGTTTTTTTTTCTTTGGCTCTTTTCTTCCTCCCACTCTCTTTTTTTTCGCTAGCAAAACCTAAACACATTGACTACAGTAGTCTTTTCATTTTTCGCGATTTAAAATCGTTATCGCGCCAATTTTCTTTATCAATCAGAACCTTTCTTTCTAACTATCTTTAATCGACCTGATTGTGACATTTCTCTCGCCTCATTCTTTTTTTTTTATTTGCGAAGAAAAAAAATCGCTTTTGATTTTTTTCCTCTCTCCCTCTCTCTCTCTCTCTCTCTCTTGAAAAATTTGAAAGAATCGATTCGGCGCCAAAATTTGAGTTTTTTTCCTCATTTCTTCTGATTCATCGTAAATTTTTTGAATAATCCGCCTGATTCGGATCTTTTGACGTGTTCTTTTTATTCGATTTCCATCTTTTTTTTCCCTTTAAATGACATGCCCGTCCTCTTTTTCGATAATTTCTCCTTTTTTTAATGCTTGATAGATTGATTTCTCAATCAAAAAGAAGAAGAAAAAGAGCCTTTTGAAAAAAAAAATCGAGAAATTATTGCATGCCATTTGATTTTTTTTGTTTATTCCTTCCTTTCCGTGATGAAAAAAAATGTTGTTTTGTTATTTTTACGAAAACGATTACTGTATTTTTTGATGTTTCAAAAAATATTTCCTTTTAACATTTTTTTTACGCGTCATTTTTCGATATTAATCGATTTTCGCTTTTTTATAATATTTTTCTTTTTCAGAGGTTATCATCCACAAATGCAAGAAATTTGATAAAAAAAGTTTTAATTCGAACAAAAAATTGCGTTCCCCGTTGCAAAAATGAAAGAGATGCTCGGTGGATGCTGCGTTTGCGCCGATGAAAATGGTTGGACAGATAATCCGCTCATTTATTGTGATGGACCGAATTGTGAAGTTGCCGTACATCAGGGTATTTATTTATTTTTAAAATTAGTGGGAATTTAAATTTTTATTTCTTTTCCAATCTAGGATGTTATGGAATCCAAGAAGTTCCTGATGGCGAATGGCTGTGCGCCAAATGTAGTGCATCGTCATCAACATCAGTGTATTCGAATGGATCAACAAACGGATCACATAAAAATGGACGGGTTTCATTTCGTTGTGAATTGTGCCCGTCAAGTTTTGGAGCTTTAAAACGAACCGATAAAGGTGGTAAGTATTCTTCATTCATTTTTCTATGGTATATGTGGACTGAAAAATTATTTTTCAGGTTGGGCTCACGTAATATGTGCTTTATATATTCCTGAAGTTCGGTTTGGTGATGTTCACAGTATGGAGCCGGTAATTTTATCAGATGTACCGAACGATCGTTTCGATCGGATATGTTATATTTGTGAAAATTCTGGTGAACGACAATGCGCTCGAATGGGAGCCTGTATGTCGTGTAATAAAAACGGATGTAAAGTAAGTTTTATTTTCAACAAAAAAAAATGAATAATTTTTTTCTCTTGTAGAGAAGTTTTCATGTGACGTGTGCACAACAAAAAGGATTATTATGTGAAGAAGGTTATATAAGCAAAAACGTGAAATACTGTGGATTCTGTGAGAATCATCTTCGAAAAGCGGTTAGTTTTCATTTCATTTATTTTTTCTTCCTCCTTTTTTTTTTGTTAGAAATTTTTATCTTAATTTTGGATCAAAACAGCAGCTCAGCTTATTTTCTTATTCTGAGAAATTGAAAATTTATTGTTTAGCCTATGCACACTTCAAGATGAAAAAGGGAATTATTATGATCATAACATTTTTCATTATTTTTTTGACTAGTAAAACACTAAAGTGGTAGTTCTTTTTCAATTATTTCAATATTTTTTTCACCTTTCCTCTCTTCTCCCCCTCTCTTCCTTCCCACCTTTCCTCACTTCTTCACTTTTTTTTTTCTTGTTTTCGTTTTTCTTTCTCAATGTCTCTTTGTCTCTTCTTCTCCCTAAACAAGTAGTAGAAAAAAGTGGAAGCCAGTTTGACCAACCAATTTCATCGTACTATCTGACGTCTCCATCAATTGCCTAATGTCTAGTTCGTTTTACCCCGCGCGCGTGCTTTTACATATAAATATTCGAAAACGAGAAGAAGTGAAATAAGACGATGAAGAAGGAGAAAGAAAAGAAGAAGATGAAGAAGAAGAAGTCGAATGAAGATTGAAAATGAGTAGAGTTTAGAGATAATAAGAGAAATAGAGGAACAAATTGTGGGAAATAAAAGATGGAGAAGAGGAAAAAGCAGCATATTTCGGAATCGACATGTCTACACTATACTCCACTTTGCTTTTCTTTTTCTTCGTCTTCTTCTTCCTTTTCCTTTTCCTCCTTGTTTTCCTTTTTCTTTTCTTCTTTTTTCTCACATGTATACTATGTGTGCAACGATTCATTATGTAACATAATCTTTTCCCATTTCTCTCTCTCTCTCTCTATCTTTCTCTCTCTTTCTCTCTCTCTTTCTCTCTCTCTTTCTCTCTTTCTCTCTTTTTCGTTCTCTTTCATAGAAGCATTGACTATTCTTCCTCAATCTATCTATCGGTTGCCTCCTCGAAAATGATGATGATTGAAGAAAGAAAGAAAGAAAGAAGAAAAAAAGGAGAGAAGCTGAGAAAAAAGAAACGATGAAAGCGACGACAAAAACGACAACGACCATTGGTTCTTCCATTTCCATTCTTTCTTCTTTTCTTTTCTTTTCTTTTCTTTTTTTCTTCATCTCCTTTTTCTAACAGCCTGCGTCTCAATGTCATCATGTGAGTATGAATAAAAATGAAATATAATAGAAGAGAAAGAGAAATTTAGAAAAAAGGAGAAAGAAAGAGAGAGAGAGAGAGAGAGAAAGAGAGAGAGGAAAGATAGGATAGCTTTGGTCGTCGATGTCGCTTTGTGTATGTCGTCTAGTAATATGGTGTGGTCGAAAGGAGGAAAGTCGCGGTTTTTTTTTTGTCTTCTTTTATTCCTTGTCGTCGCCGTCTTCATCGCCTACATATTTTTTCCCCTTACTCCTGCTTCTTCCACTTTTTGATTCCATCCATCCACACTGTTGGATTTTCTTTCAATGTTTCGGCTTACATTGTTCCATGTAATATTTTTCCGGGCTCACAAAATGTTTCTGTTTCCAAAAAGATGGGCGTAAAAATTGGATTTTTATTGTAAAGTTGGCAGCCGTTTTCTTATCAAAATTGAGAAAAAAAAGGAACGAGAAATAATGAATCTTGTCGAAAAAAAAAACGAATTTTTGATACTTTATTTCTCTAAATCTCTATGTCCTAACACTCCTCGATCATTTTTACGTTATCAACAAAATTGGTTTGTTGCCAACGTCCAGCTAATTTAAACAAAAAATTTTTTCCATCGTGTGCCACAAAATGACGTGGATTTTATGAGTATTTTGAAAATAATTTTTTTGAAAATATTTTGGAACAGAAATTCGAACAAATAAAAGAGAAGAAAAACACTGTTCGACAGTAAAACGATTCTAAAACAAAACAAATTGGAATCTTTCTACTTTTTTTTGTTTACAAAAAAAAGTCATGTTCAATTACATTTTCAGCATTTAAAGCCTTAAATGTCTTCAACTTCTCAATTCAACGAATAAAATACGATTTGTATTCTTCACCTCTTCATCTCTCGCACTCTTTTCATTCAAATTTTTTCATTTTGTGTCAAACCCCTCTCGTTCTCCTTCTATCTATCAATCAACTAGGATGAGTGTGTTGCCCTTGGGGTTGGTTTTTATGTCTTGCGAGAAAGTGTGTCTGTCTGTGTATGTTTCGATCAATTTCATCGATTGATCCGATCGTCAAAAGGAGTGGCGTCGTTTTTTCTCTACCTTTCGGTTTGCATTATCTATTGCATTTCGTTTTCTTTTATTTCTCTCAATTTAATATAATGTTTAATCGTTAAATTTCAATTTTTCTCATCGCTCGTCGCAGGATCACGGTTGATGTTGTTTTACTGTTTTTGCCTTCTCAATTTTCGCCTTTCCTTCTCTCTCTCTCTCTCTCTCTCTCTCTCTCTCTCTCTCTCTCTCTCTCTCTCTCTCCTTCTCTCTCTTTTTTTTTTCTTTTCCTCGTTTTTCACACTCTCTTATTGTTCCCTCGGGTGTCCCGAAGTTTTGTGTGTGTGTGTGTGTGTGTGTGTGTGTGAATATGTGCCTTCTATCTCGTCTCGTTTCTCTCCTTCCGTCCAAGTTCTCTCACTTTTACATAGTCACTAAAAGTTTGGCATCAAAAGATGGTGGTGATCAGTTCCTTCGCCCCTCATTCGTATTCTTTGTGTTTGTAAAACAGACCTGCATTCACCAAAACTCTCGTTTCTCTTTTTTATTTTTCTTTCTCTTTCTCTCACTTGTTCTCTATCATTCATTCCTCTCTCTCAATCTCCTCTTTTCATCTTTGCTCTCTTGTTTTCGCATCATTGTTTTCTCTAACATTCTGTGTCTTAGTTTTGGAAAATGTCTCGCATTGGTTGAACGAAAACAGAATTAAAAAAGAAGAGAGTGAAAAAGATAAAAAGGAAATAAGAGTGACGTGTGTATGTGTTGAAGCAACTGCAGCAATCGGTCACACACACACACACACACACGTATTATATATATGTATTATATATATATATATATATATGTATATATGTACAATGATGCACGGTGTATTTATTATATGTGTATTGGATGATTGCCAGATCATTTTTTTTATTATTCTTTCCATCCTTTTTCGCCTTCATCTTCTTTCTTTGTTCTGCTTTCTGTCTAACCTTCTTGATGAATCATAGCGTATTTATTCTTAAAATGATCACATAAATCCTTCCTGGAAGATTTTCTTGTTCTCTCTCTCTCTCTCTCTCTCTCTCTCTCTCTCTCTCTCTCTCGCCTTCTCTTTATTTTCTTTTTTTCAATACTTTTGTCTCTCCTCAGTTGAAAATTGGAAATACATATAACTGGGTCAAGCACTGATCGTTTTTTTTGTCCTTTTCCACACTGATCAATCAACGATTATTTTACAGCAAAACGATCCATCGATCAAAGTGATACCAGCGTGTCCTGTGACGCGATTGCCACAACAGAATTTGCCGACACCACCGCCATCGTCGAATAATTCTGCGCATATGCTCGTCGAGTCGTTGCCGCCAAGACCTGATCAAGTAAACAACGTTCTTCGAATCGGTTCGACACATCGTGCCGATACACCACCGAGTCGATCAATTGTTGTCACCTCCTCATCGGCGTCGGGAGTGAATCCGAATATTTTTGCGTCGACAACGACATTCTCGCCGCCGTTAACAACATCAAGCCGATCCTCAGTTGCACTTGAATCAACACCGCCACTTGTTGGATCATCATCGGCAGCCGCATCGGTGTCGACAACGACAACGACAGGATCATCAGCATTGGGAGGAACATCGGGGTCGAGTGGTGTACTTTTACCACCACCACCGCCACCGCCGGTCCTTCCACCAACAACACAGAATAATTTCACCAACGGCTCGATGACTTCACATCATCTCATAGCAGGAGCTAGTGCTGAAACGACTGTCGGTGCACATTTGCAACAAATTCAACAAGCGCAATCAGCCGTTGCCGCAGCTACGTCTGCGTCTAACATGCCAAATGATCATCAAAATGGAGTTTATGGTGTCAACTATTTGTCATCGGTAATTTATTCAATTTTCAAAAAAAAAGTTTCTATTTAATCTTTAATTATTTTTCAGATTCAAAACTCTGATTTTCGTCTCCCATCAAATGTAGCCAATTTTTTACCAGGAGGATCTGATTTTCATTTGAATGGAAGTAATGATTTGGAGGAAAAGACGGTTAAAGCAGTTCTGACTGCACCATTGACAAAAGGTTGGTCAAATTTTTAACAAGAAAAAATAACTGAAGGTTAAACATTATAGCTAAACGAATGCGAGAGGCCAAATCAGATATTTTGGAAAAAGTTCATCATAAAAGGCCAAGAGCAAATGCACGACCAACAGCTCCTTCTTCTACAACAGTTTCAAATGCCACTTCAACGACACCATCAGCATCAAGTAGCGGCGGATCAATCCAATCAGCCGCAGCGACTGTTGGAAAATCAGCGAGTATGCAACGACTAATAAGTCTTGTCGCACCGGTCGTGTCGGAAACTGTTTCCGATTTTCAACGAGATCGGATTGCGGAACGAACGGCAGCCGGAGCTGACAAACGAGTTGGAAACGTGCCGTCTGCTGTAACATCAACATCGTCAATGACGCCATCCACATCGACAACAAACGGCAGTAACGGAACGTCTGGAGCAGGAGTAACAGCAGCAGAAGTTATGACAAATGCACAAACTGCTGCAAACGTGATGTCAATTCAAGGATTCAACAGTGAGCATTTTTCTTTCTTCTTTCATAATGCTTTAACAGGAATAGTTTCTGCAGGTCAAAGCATAAATGGAAACGGTCGGGGGCATTCCTCATTACCATCGTCAATGGAACAGTTGCTTGAAAGACAATGGGAACAAGGTTCGCAGTTACTGATGTCCCAAGCTCATTTTGATGTCGCACAATTGTTAACGTGTCTTCATCAATTAAAAACGGAAAATATTCGATTAGAACAGCAACTTGATCACCTAACAAAAAGGAAGGAGCATCTTCTTGCGCTGAATGGTCGACTATCTCAACCACTAGGACCACCATTAAATTCGTCAACAACTGCAGCGAGCACATCGACAACAAATCATGTCACCTCACCGCCGCACCAAACCCCAATGGTGCCACCAACAACGACTTCAACATCAGCGGTAGCATCAGCAACTGGATCAACATCAACACCAGCTCCAACCACAAATGTTCCTGCTTCAACAACAGTTTCAACAACAAACGTCGAAGAATTGAATCAATTGAGATCATTGTCGTCAGGCAACAGTGGAAACAGTGGATCAACAGCAACACAACAGATTAGTCGACCACTAGCAACACATCCACCAGCAGTTTCATCAGCGGCTGCATTGATGACAACTCCATCGTCAACATTTTCAACGACATCGCAGAATTCAATCACATCAACAAGTACACCCAATAATAGGTAATAATAAACTATTATTTCAAAAAAAAAAAATTGAATTTGATTCTAGAACGACACCATCAACCGCAGGACAAGCATTAGCGGCAACGCCAATCATGTCAGCAGCAACATCAAATACAACAACTTTAGCCGATTTTGCGAATATGAGCACAGAACGACTTCAACAATTGGGTGCATCACCGATTCTGAATAGTATATATCGAAATCAAATGCTGGTTAGTTTTATATTAAACTTCAAGTCTTAAAAATCAATTTGAAAAAAAATTTCAGTCGCCTGCCCTTTTAAGTCAACTGATGTTGAATCCAGAATATTTATCAAATCAAGCATCGCTATCGAATAATGTATTCTCAAGAATATTGCAACAACCTCAAATGGTTGCGGCAGCTGCGGCGCTTGTCGTTGGAAACAGCAATCAGCAAGGATCTGCTGCCACATCAAATGGCAATTAGCACTTTCTGGTTTTTACGCTTTTTTTCTTTTCCGTTTTTTTTCTTGAAGCTCTTGATCCAATCCAGTCCACTGAAATTGCATTTACTTTTTTGGCGTTTTTACATTCATTCTGTGTTATCAATTATTCAACAAAAAAAGTACCTTTTCATTCATATACCTCATCAAAAAAAGTCGCTTATCGGTTTATTATTTTTTTTTTTGTTCAAAATTCTTCTTTTTTATGTTGACTAATATTTCGATGGATAAAAAACAATGAAATGGATCGAGTCAATGAGCATTTTTCATGTTTTTTTTTCATAGAAAAAGCTGAGAAATTAAATTGTCTCGAACCTCCACTTCATCGATTATTCGTCGTAAAAATTTTGATAATTGTATTCCTTTACAATTGTGGACTTTCTAAAGTCTCGGTTTTTTTCTCTTTTTCTCTCTCTCTCTATATGTCTCGTTTCCCTCTTCTTATTTTTTTGCATTCCCGGTGTTTGGCGCCAATGCACCAAAAAATTGAAAATTTATCTCCTTTTTTATCTCTCATTTTTCCACCCTTTTAAAATCTAAATATTTTGCTGTGTTTGAACGTCAAAAAATATTTTTCCGGGTATTTTATTCTTATCCATTTTTTTTTTCAAAAATTGCAAATTTTAGATTGTAAAAAATAGTTTCGGGGAATTGTTTTTCTTTTCTCAGTTTTCTTTTTCTGTGTTGCATTTTAATAAAAGTACCCCTCCCCATTCCCACCACACTCCCTCGATTACCCGCCCGCCCTGAAAATGTTTGTAATGAAATGATTCGTATAATCAAAAACTTCTAACTCTCTTAAATTGTGCCTCAAAAAATCCCAAGATTTAGTTATCTCCTTTTTTTTTCTCCCTCTCTCTCTCTCTCTCTTTTCCTCCTAAAATTTGAAAATGTTTTTTTTGTGTGTATTATTCTTCGTTTGTAATCTTCTTCAATGAATATTTATTCAGTTGAATCGTTTGTTAAATATTGTTTGAAAAAAAATTAAATCTTCAACAATTTTTCAAGTGAAGTCTTTTCTGAGGTAAAATTTCACCGAAACCTTCGGTGTCCCGTATTCCAGCACCATACGTTACAACAGCAATAAAACCCTAGAATCGGAGGAACAAATATGCATTTAATTTTCAAAATCAAGAAAATACCTGATTTTCGGGTGCAGTTCTGATCAAATCTGGATGGGTTTTGAGGCGATCATTCATTTCAACCAGAATTCCTTTGACTCCTGATCGAATAATTTGTTCGCTTCCATCTTTGCAAAATATTGTGCATAATTTCGTGTCGGTTTGTAAAATGACTCCTCCCTTTAAGAAAAAAAAGTAAAAAATTTATTTTCGTCAAAAAATCAGAATGAAAAACCTTTTTTCCTTTTCCAACAACATTCAGCTCTGATCGATCAGCGTGTTTTTTTGTGTTTCCGAATTCAACTTTTATTACTTCACTTTCAGGAATCTGGAAATAATTTAAGCAAACTATAAATTTAAGAAAAACGCTTACATTTCTTAAAACAATAACTGTAACACCACTTGGATGATGTAAATAAGCAATATTATCATATTTTTCTGATGATCTTCGAGAATATATTCGATCCACAACTGACGCATAAGAAAATGACATTTCTTCCTATAAAAATTTGAAAAGTGAGGAATTAATGTTAAATGATTGGAAAACAAAAATATTTGAAGAGCAAGTTATTTACTAAAATAAAAAAAACAATTCTTCTAAAAAGTATTATACTTTTATTGAATTAAATAAAAAGAAATCTAAAAATGGCGGCGAAGAAAAAGCTCGTGAACAATAATAACACTTTGAATGATTAACTGACTTAGAATTGTATAAATTCAAAAAAAAACCAAAAAAAAACAAAAAATTAAGAAAAATTTCAAACCTATGAAACAAGAAAAAATTAATTTAAAAAATCACATAATTGAGCAAGCTTCTGCTGCCACTGATGGATTTTGAACTTTTGGCATTCCAGTTTCATCAACAGCCCAACCTAAAAATTTGAACAAAAGAAAAAGAATAAATTTTGCTGGAAAATTTTGAAAAACCGTACCATCTGGGAGTGATCCAACTAGTTCTTTTGGTGGATAACCATAAGTTTGCAGCTCCACTAACAATTTCCCCAAGTTTTCAAAATGTTGTGCCTGTGAAATCAGAAATTTGTATTTACGGGAACTTTTTAAAAGATTTACCGAAGGCTCATCTAATTCTGCCGTTGGATTCTCCGGATTATGTTCTACTTCTCCAGCAGGTTCTGTGGCAGCATTTTCTGGATCCACTGTTGGCAGCTCTGGTTGATTTTCAAATTCGGTACAGATTTTACCAAGAACTTCAAATTGTTTGGTGTATCTTTGTTTAGTTTCTTCGTCGAGTTCAGAATTATGTTCCTCCAAATATTTTGGATAATTATCGTAAATTTCTTTAAGTGGTGGATACATGACTTCTTTTGATGCCAAAGTCTTTAAACTTTTGTTATTTAAAAAAAAAAAAGATTTTTTTAAACCTGCATAATCATTGACATAAATGGTTCCATTGGTGAATCAGGAGATCTTAACATTTCAAGTCCAGCCATGAATTCTTCAGCACTATTGGCATTTGCTACCGTTGAAGAACAATCCATTAATTGCTTGATTGCATCAAGCATCGCTTTTGATTCTGAGTCATTTGGATCAAGACTTTCTCCTTCAACATTTTGTTCTCCACTTTCGGCCCGTTTCATAGCTTCCTACAACAAATTTACTAATTCAAATAAAACAACTTTGAATTTGTAAACTTCTTGAACTTGAACCATTTGCTCGAGCATCTTTTGAAAATCTCCTGCTGCCTTTTGAGCCGCTTGTTGATCATGAAAAGCCATCAAATCATCAAGTTCATCATCTGTACTTTTTGGTTTTGGTCTTCAAAAAAAAAACCAAAATTTAAACAAATATGATGCAATTTAAAATTGTTACTTCTCTGTAGGTTTAAAATCCTTCAATGTGCTTTCTAAAAGATCGTTAAGCTCATCAACTTCATTTTTCGACGATGAAGTTTCAGGTAACTTTTCATCAGACATTGTTTCGTTTTTTAGCTGCAAATTTTGAATATCGAATTTAAAAAAAAATGCAAACAAAAAACGAGAGAAAAATTTGTAAAGTTAGCCGCCATATAGTAGTATTTGATGAGAGAAAAGATGAGTGAAAATGAAAAAAGAAGGGTTTTTTTTTCTTTTCGAAGAGGGTATTTGATTATTTGAAAAACAAAGAGAAGGAAAAAGAAAAAATCAATAAAACATAAACTGATGGTGGTGTACAGAAATATTTGTTATCAAATTGAACATCTTTCTGTCCGTCATTAAATAATTGTTCACCTTTATTGGCTACAATATATTTTTGACTCTTATTTTAACAAAATGATTAAGAATATTAAAAAACGGAAAATGTTCAAACATTAATTTATTTGTTTTTCATTAATACTCAAATAAACTTCAAAAAAAATGAACAAGATAAATGTTGTTTGTGTATTCCTCGAGGAGCTCATAAAAACTAATGTTGTGCTACCGAGCGCACTTGCTTACGTTGGAATTGCGTTCGAACGTTTGAATCTCTCTGATATTGGAAAAAAGCGACATTTTAAGATCAGCGAAAATAATTCTTTTTTTTTTAAATTTACGTATAAAGCGTAAAACATGCTTTTTACGCTAAACTTCCGGATGAACTGGAAAAAATACCTAAACAACCGCTTTCGACATCCACGTGCCCCACTACCATCCCAAGGACGGCTACCCCTCAAGTCACATCGACGACTTCGACGACAGCCCTTTTACCACAGCCACTACAACGACAACCTCAGGGCCTTACGCCTGTCAGACCAACAAAAGTTTTCCAATAGATTCACCATTCACCAAAGAAACCATTTCAGATTTTATGCTTTTTTTAATTAAATTTTTTTTTTTTTCGCATGTCGTCATGAATTTTTTATTGTTTTTTCTGTAAAGAAGAGGAAAAGCGTACAAGTATGTTTAAAAAAATTCAAAATAAAAACAAAATTGTACAATTAATTTGATTTCTTCTTCAAGAATTTTCTTTTACTTCTATTGGATTCTCAATTTCACGTGGATCTTTATCTGCCGATGTCACCAATACACGTTCTAGCATATCAGCAGTGGCATTTAAATTCTGGAAAAAATTTAAAAAAAAAAAAGTTTTTTTTTAAATTTTCACTATTACATTTGAAATAACTTGACCATTTTTTCCCATTTTTCGAAAATTTACAATCGTGTTCCATGCGATTTCCATATTTCCTTGATGATATTCGAATATTGAATAATTCAATAAAAGTGATGGAAAAGCTCCAATTTCGATTGCTTTCAAATAAGCTTTTCGTGCATTTTTCACATCTTTCATATGAGATAAAATCACTAAATTTAATTAAAAAAACTCCAATTTTTTAAAATTATTAAATTAAAAAAATTACCTCCCATTGCTCCAATTATTTTCGAATTTTGTGTTGATAATTCAGAAGCCAGCTTCATATAATGAAGAGCTGAACAATTCAATGACATTGTTTCATGTAACACTCCCAAATTGTAACTGATTCTAACAAATTTCAGCAATTTTAAACAAAATTTTTTTTAAAACTTAATTTTTACTTGTAATTTAATGGATTAATAAACGCCGCTTTCTTCATTGCTGAATGTGAAGCGGCTAATTTTTCTCGAGCCATAAGACCTACACCAATATTATTCCATAAACATCCATTATAATCACAAACTTCTGATGCAACTCTTCAAAGAACATTTTTGTGTGCTTTCATTTAATAAAATTTAATTATTTTTACCTGTATTTATTGAGTGCCACATCATGATCATTATATGATTGCATTATTGATCCCATTGCTAATATTGCCTTAAAAATTATTTTAGAAAAAAAATTAAGAGAGACGCAGACGTCACTAAGACGAGCGTGTAAGCGTCGCGACAACGGGGAAAATTGCCGAACGAAAATGTTTGTTTGAAAAAAAATATTACGTCACTATTATTTGGTTCATAAGCTAAACATTGACCAATTTGATGAAAACCAGCATCAGTGTTTCCTGTTCTCAAATATAATAATCCAAGTCGAACCATTACATCACAATTATCAGGTTGAAGCTGAAATAATTTGAATTTAATGAAAAAGTGGGGGAAAAATAAAAAAGAAGCAAAAACCTCAATCGCTTTTTTGTAAGCTGCAATTGAACCTTCAATATCATTGAGCTCTTCAAGCAATTTTCCAAGAAAACAAACAAGCATCACATCGGTTGAAATGTGTGGAGAACTATGAAAAGCAAAGAATTTTTTTTTTAAATTTAATAAAAATTAAAAAAACCTCATTAACAAATCTCTCGATGTTTCAACTGGATTTAATTGTTTTCCTTTCACATTTTTTGGTGGCAAATGATAAACAGCTCTGGCTAACCAATAAATTACTTTCTAAAAATCAATAATTTCAATCAATATTTTCCTGCCTTATTTACCGGATTTCCTGTAAGAACTTTTGCCGCTTTTTCAAGTTGTTCAACTGCAATTGAATGTCGTCCAAGTAAGAAATGAATTCGACCAATTTCGTAAAAATATCTTGAATTTTCTTTAAAACAAAAATCAAATTAATTTTCATTTAATTACTTATGATTTTTTCCTGATTGCTCATAAGCTTTCATGAACCAATCCAATGCTTCATCTAATTTTCCTTCAATTCTCGCTATGCATCCTCTGAGATTTAACGCATATTCATTTCTTCCATTGAATTTCGCCAAAACTTCCTTAAAAATTTTCAATAAAAATTATTCAAAAAAACTCCAAATCCATTACTCCAATTAATGAGCGGCATTCAACATATTCGCCAAGACTGTAATAATGATACATTAAAGCATTTGCAGAATTACAATCCATTAATTCAATTCGACGTGGAGCTGATGGAATTCGCTCAGTTGGATTCACAATAGAACTGCTTGTTTCTTCAGGCTTAAATTTAATTAAAATTATTCTTTTTATGAAATTAAAAAAAAATGTCAAACCTCTTCCGTTTTTGCTTCTTCTTCTTCATCATTTTTTTCTTCTCCAATTGGACCAATAATTTCGTCTTGATTACTTTCCTCCATTTTTCTCAAATAATCCTCAAAACCAATTTTGTGCTTTTTTCCACTTTCTGGTTGTCATAGCAACTATGAAAAACGACATCTTTTGTTTAAAAATTGATTTATAAACCAAAATAAAAAAGAGAAATAAAATTTTAAAAAAATTATGATACAATAGCAAGTTCAACAAATTTTTCAAAATTCTTCACATAAGGAGCCAAACTTCCATGTTTGTATGCTGAAATTTCAAAAAAAAAAAACAGATTTTTTGTTGTATTTTTAAGAGTTTTTACCTAACGTTTTTCGATTTTCTTTTTCTATTTCATTACATTTTTCCTCCAATTTTAATTCGTTTATAAGATTGCTGAATTTAAATTGTTTTCTCAAACTTTAAAATATTTTTACAACTCACTCAATTCTTGGACAATTTTCAACATCAAAATTTTCAATTTCATTAACATCTAATGGAACTGCAATGTTTCCAGTTTTTGGATGAACACAAAATGGTGATTTTAATAAATGGTTCGTTCCTGTTGAGACATTCACATCGAGACGGGGATAACATTTTTGGAGAACAAAATATAAAAGAGTATAACGATCTCGACCAAATGGAGCCTAGAAATCTTTTTTTATTTATTTTTTTTTTTGAAAATTTATGTACAGAGGGTAAATTTTCTCCCTGATTTGTAAGTTCGTTCCGAGTTTCTTCGTCATACATTCTTAAAAGTAATTTCCATCGACCTTCTGGAGTTTCTAATCTAAAAAAGAATTTTGTATTTCATTTTTTTTTAAATTATTTTATTGAAAAACTTACTGTTCAATAGCTGCTTTTAATTCTTGTTTTCCATTTGTTGTCATATATTGATACTCAAATACAGATGATGTCGTCTCAAGCCATCCTTGTTCTAAAACCATTTTTTCAAATAATCCTCCTTCGATTGCTTTTCGATATGCATTTTGAACAATCGGAGGAACTCTTGTGATCTTTTTTCGATGTTCGGTCACTTCACATTTATTATTTTTCTAAAAATACTTTGAGAATTTCGCCACTTTTTTTTCAACAAAAAACCAACTTTAAATAAATTCAGTCTTGACGCAATTGCAGATCTTGCTGAATTATTTAATTTTCTTGCTTTTTCGTCTCCAATCCAGCAATGAACTCCACGACGACCCGAAAAAACCCAAAGACGAGATTTGAAGTCGAACATGTCTTCAAGCAAAAAATCAAGAATTTTTACAGCAACCACAACAAATTTCCAGCATTTTGGACAAACTTTGGCATCTCTAAAAATAAAAAATGATAAATGTGTTATTTAACGAATAATTCAAACTTGCAACAAGTTCGAACTGTATCATAATCAGTTAAATCAATATCAAAAACAAGTTCTCGCTCCATCGCTTGAAAATCTGAATATTGTCGATGTTGACTTGGCATGTGATTATAAACTGCTCCGATATCAAGTTTGTGAGGATTTGTTGAGCACAAAGCTTTTTCAAACGACAAAACGTCATTGAAGCTTTTATATCTTGAAAATTGAATGAAATTTATTTTTAATAAAATTTTAAAAACCTTAAATGTACATCATCTGCCAGAATGAATGCAAATTCTCTTCTGTTAAAATATTCTGATGGCTCTAAAATACATTTTAAATAAAAACAATTTAAGAAATATTTACTTCGATTATATTGCAGCCATTTAACATACGGTTTGAATGGAAATAAATTTTTATAATAAACGGCTAAATCTGTGTCTAATCTGAATGTATTATAAGCCATTTTTAAGAAAAAAACCACCGAATAAGTTAAATAGAAGAAAAGTTTGTTTTTTAAATTCGCGCGCGTGTTCGTTAGAGCATTTAATCTTTAATGGCCTAGAATTCCGTTAAAAACTCGGCCATAGGCTGAACTTGACTTGCTTTTAAAAATTTGCTTTTCAAGATTATTGCTTTTACACCAAAATGATTCGTGTTAAAAACGAAAATTATCAATTATCTTCAAGTAATTAATAGATTCGAAAAATCGTCACATTTTAAAATTTCAGAAAAACAACGCCGAGTTTTGAAAATTAAAAATTATGAAGATTTACATGGAATTTTAGATTTATTAGCTTTTCGAAAAGATTATTTAATTGATAAATTTAGTGAGTTTTTTAATATTCCTGCGGATGAGGTAAAAAATGGTAATTTTCACTGAATAATTACAAAATTTTAGGAGCTGGTAATCTACTTTATTTTAAATGATATTGCTGAAAATATCGATATTGAATGGGAACGAAAAATCAAATTTTTGTGGCGGAATATGTTAGAAATCGAAAAAATAATGTGGAATCTTTCAACTCTTGGCGGTGCTTATTCGGCAATGGGAGATTTCGACATTAAATTTGTAATTCAGCACTTATCGGTTTAAAAAAAAACAATTAATTTAATATTTCCAGGCTGAAACAGCTTCTAAAATTAGTCAACATCAAATAAAATTAGCGAAAAAATTAAATGATCCTTCAGTATTAGCAAGATGTTATTTATACACAGCACTAGCTGAAGCACAAATGAACCGATTTTCAAATGCAATAAAGCTTGTAAAGTAAAATGAAATGAAATCGTTTTTAATAAAAATCTCTAATTTCAGAGCTGTTCATTATTGGTCAGTTCATGTAAACTATAACCCTTTAGTTACACGTTGTTCGCAGGGAATTTACAAAAAAATTGTGGCAATTCATAAATTTGGAAATGCGAGTAAAAAGAAATCATCAGGTTAATTATATTTATCAGGGTATTCACAATGTATTTAAAAAAAATGAAAAATAATAATAAATTGTTTAAAAAAAAAGAAAAAAACGAATGCTTACAAAATTAAGAAACATTTAATTTCTTTATGATTACAAAGTAACAAACAGAAAAGAACAAATACAAAAATTACTGATAGCACAATCTACGATATAATTGAATATCTGCTGCCATTAAAGTAACTCGCTTCGCATGGTGGGACAGAAGAGTTGTTTTTTCAAACATATCCACAAGAAACACTTCTGCTGCTTCTTGTAACGCGTTTAAGGCATCTCCACTGATTCGAAAATCGTGAGAACAAGCTTTTTCACGCATGATTTCAACAACTAAACGACGAAACGGTGCCTGAAACATTCTAAATTCATTTTTAAAAAGAATTTTAATTTTTACTCTTTGAATTAATAAGTCAGTTGACTTTTGATACTTCCTAATTTCTTGCAATGCTTTTTGTCCTGGACGATATCTTCGATGCTTTGATTTAGAAACGGAGTTTTTTCCTCGAACAACTTTAACACGGGATGTTTTTGATTGAGAATTTTTTGGATTATTTACTGCCATTAAACTAGATTGATGAACAGATCGAGATTTACTTAAGCTAAACAAAATTTTTTTTAAAAATTAAAGAAAATTAGAAAAAATAAAAATTATACCTTTGACTTCTTTCTACTCCTGAATCATCATCACTATCATCAGAATTTACTGAAATTCTCGATTTGATATGATTTGATTGATTATTCTGAGACAACCGCGTATTTGTATGATTTTCAAATGTGACTTGCTCAAAGTCTCGAGTATTTCTTCGTCGAGTTTCTTCGAATAATTGTGATTCTCTAGCTTTTCTTATGTAATATTCATCTTCAGCTTTTCGCAATTGTTCAGTATATCTAAAATAATAAATTCTAAAATTAAATTTATTATTATTATTATTTACCTATAAATTCTAGAATTAAATGCATTAATAATTTGATCATCTGATGTGTTTATATCATTCTCTTCTAAATAAGAAACTCTTTGATCTCTCATATCTCGAAGCAGATTTACACATCTGTGCATTAATACAGGATCATTTCGTAGTTCAGGATTTCGTACAAGACTGAAAACGATTTTTGTTTTATAAAAACTAAAAAATTAAAAAAATACCGCTCCAATTTGTCTTGGGTTATTTGCGAAACTCCTGGTATATTATTTTCCGATCGACTAGGATGAGGAACTCGTGATCGTGGAGAATCTGGTATTTCTTCTATTATAGGCCCATCTGTTCTTGTTTGCATCATTTCTGAAAAATATTCAAAATTTTTTAAAAATAAAACAATTTTAAAAGTGCAAAAAATAAATTCAAAACTTTTAAAAGAACGCCGTTTAAAGAAGACGCCAAGCGCACAAATGGTTGACACATTTTTGGTGAATGATTCTTTTTACACCAATTGGTGAGTACCAATTATTTTTAATGATATTTTTTAAATGTTGTTGGTTTATTATTAAAAGAAAAACAATATTTTAGAGTTATTAATTCTATTTATAAATTGAAAACATCTAAAAATGTTCATTCAAATAAACACTTTTTTAAACATTTTTATTTAAAAAATGTTTTAAAAAATTATTTCTTAATTTTTAATATAATTTTTAGTTCCTTTTGTTTTTAACTTAAAAATTAATAATTTTAAAATAATTTATTTCAGTTGTTTAGAAATCTAAATTTTTATCAATAGAGCATACTTGAATGTTTAAGGTTCTTTGTCACAAATAAATGTTCTATAAAAAACATAAAAAATAATTGTCCTCTAAAATTAGAAATAATTTTAAAAAACTATTCAAAATTTATTTAAAAAAAAATTAAATTTTCGTTGTTTTTTTAAATTAGAAACACATCGTTTTTTTTTTTGAATTTTCAACAATAAACATTTATATCAACTGATGAAATGGTTCCGTGTAAATAATAAACAAAAAAAGTGAAAAGAAATCTGTTTTCCAATATTTTTCTAATCACGTTTTCAGAAATCTCTTGTAACAAAATTTCCGGTTTTAGTATTTTGTCCTTCAAACTTCATTGGCTGTTTATATGTATATACAATTTAAGAATAATAATATTTACCTGGGTGTTCATTTACGTCACATTTTTTCTTATTTCTTTTTTTTTTCTTTTTCTCTCTCTCTCTCTCTCTCTCTTCCTCTCGTTTGAACATTTTACAATGTCAAATTGTATCAAATTTGATATCTAAATAACCTCTTATAGTAGGCTGTGTTTAGCTGGTTTGTGTAATAAAATTATATCATTTTATCGTTTCAAATGTCTCGAAAAACTAAATTTTGTCTGTTGTAAATTGAAAGCAAAAAAAAAAGCGAACTTTTTCGTCTTTTATTGTTTCAATTTAAATTGAGAATGTTGCAGGTTATTCGTCATATTTATTCCTAATTTTTTTTTGATTTTTGATTTCAGACATTTTCATAATCTTCTTCTAGACTTTTTGCAAAAATTCTAAAATTAATCTGTCTCGATTGAAAAGAAGAAGAAGAAGAAAAAGAGTTTTGAAAAAAAAAACGTCAGAAAATTCTCACAAAACACATGTTGCCGAAAGAAAGAAAAGAAAAAAACCGTTTTGTTTTTCCTCCTTTTTTTCTTTCTTCCTCAACAATATTTCGACATTGGGGCGTTTACTCAATCTTCATCGACCTCATCATCAACATCATCATTTACTACATTCATTGACCAACCTTTTTTTTTTCTAATAAAATCAGTCTTTGCTCCTCTTCCTCCTCCTTCTTCTTCTTCTTCTCACCGTTTCGTCAATAGTAACAAACATGTGTGTATTTGTTGGTGTTTCTTTTTATTTTTTTTTTCTGTTACTTTCTCGAAAATTGAGAGAATTTTCTTCTCTTCACCGTGAAGAGAGAAAAGTGGAGAAGAAGAAGAGGAGGAAAAAAAAATATTTTTTTTTTCGTTTGTGTGTGCCCGGCTGACTTCGAGTATGGCCTTTAACATTTGTCTTCTTTTTCGTTTTTCATCATCATCATCATCAACAATTCGTTGTCGTTCCAATGTCTATCCATTTCTCAGTTTCTTCATCTTTTCTACACTTTTAGTTGTCTCTGCTTCTCTGCCTTTTCATGATCATTTCAAAAATGTCCCAAAAGCGTGATGTTCTTCTGTGTTCTCTGTCTCAAACAAACTGCAAAACCGATATTTATCGGTTGGTCGGTCTGTCGGCTGACTGACTGACTGACTGACTGACTGACTGACTGACTGACTAGCTGGGTTGGTCGCCCCACCAATACTACCATTGCGTCCAAAAACTTCTTTCTCGCTCCATACTCACACAAATTCTTTCTTTCTTTTCTTTTCATTTTTTTTTCGCTCGCCGTCTCAATTTTTTGTTGGTCTTTTTTTCCTCTTTGCATTTTTGTTGTCAATTCGACCACAATTTCATTTCGAGCGCGTCCCCCTTTTTTTTTTTTTTCCTCGTTCTTGTTCTCGTTTTCTCTCTCTCTGTCTCTCTCTCTGTCTCTCTTCATTTTGTCTTCTTTTGGTTTTTATCTTTTCGTTCTTTTTTTTTTCTTCACCCCCACTCTTTTCTTTTCGCTCCCCTTTCACCCGTTTTTTCGTTTGAGTTGTGTCTGGGTTTCAATGTCTTGTCACCTCCCATTTTCCATTTACAATCGTCAGTTTTTTTCTCGTAATTTGCTCCTTCTCGATCGTTTTTCAATCTCGCCATCTTCATCATCTTCGATAAGATCACAAATTTTCATTTTTCTTTAATCATTTTTCTCTGCTTCTCTCTTATGCTGTCTTCTCTCTTATTTATTGTGCTTTTTGTTACCTCCACCCAGCTGAAAAGAAGACGGGAGAGTTCAATAATTTGTTGTTGCTGTGTTTGTGCGGGTGTTTTTTTAAATGAGGGTCAGTTGAGTTCTATCTTCTTTTTCTTCTTCTTCTTCTTCTTCTTCTTCTTCTTTTATTTTTCTTGGCTCATTTGATGCTCGAAACCGGCTGATTTTTTGAATTTTTTTAAATTAAAAAAATGGAAAAGCTTAATTATTGTAAGCTTCTTAAACAAATTTTTCTTTTAGTTCAATTGTTTATAGTACAAATAAAATAGATCCATATAACTTTTTATTTAAAAAAAAAGTAAAATTATAGGCAATTAAAAATTGTTGCAATTTTTTTTATAATTGCACTTTCAATTTTTTCAAAAATTCAAAAATAATCGAACAATTCTTAATTCAACTTCCACTCTTCAATTTTTCTTTTCGAAATTTATCGTTGAATATTAAGTTGAAATAAAAATAATTTGGTTTTTAAGGTAATCCAGACGGCTCCCCTCGTCCTTCTATAGGTCCAGTAGTACTAAAAAGTGAGTTTTTTTATTTTTTTTATTTTCAGATTTTTTTTAAAAATTCCTTCCCCTTATTAAAATCTTATCAAATTTGTGGCATTTTATTGTACCAGCTGAGCTATCTTTTCTCTCCTCATTTTTTTTTGTCTTTGCCTGTGTTGCCACTTCTTTCAAATCACCTTTTCCTCTTTTTCTTTTTCATATCTCCCTCTGTTCGTAAGAGCATTTGACAAAGGAAACTACTGGCTCAATTCGAGAAGTGGAACAACTGATAAAACAAAACATTCTTATCGAGAAATCGATGGAAAAAAACCGACCCGAGGCACAACTTTTTCGCTTCAGCAAAAAAAAAAAAACATTGAAAAAGAGCAAAAATGAAAAGTGGAGAAAATGGAAAATGTTTTCAGATAGATCAATTGTAGAAATGGTTCGTTCGGATAGTGCAGATGAAGAACAAATTATTATTGAAGACGGGTTTGATGATTATTCTTCAAACAAACAAAAAATATTCGCCGAAGTTTAGATATGATCTCATGGAAGAGGACGAGGATATGAATACGGGCACCGGTGCATTGCCCGTAATCATTCCGGAATGGAATGCCGCGAAAAGTTCACAACTGATAACGGCAGCAATGGCAGCAGCAGAAGCTGCTGCTTCTGCCGCCGCTGCAGCCACATCGGCGACGGCGACGGCAACGACGACGACGACGTTCGAACATCTAACGAGACCATTAACACCACCAAATTTGCGAACCGTTGTTTTGCCAACCTCAACAATTGGGCATGCACCACTGCTCACAAATCGATCAATATCGCAACCGGCTCCGTTGTCGCCGGCTTCGGTTGATCCCGATCGACGGCTTCGTCGACAAATTGCCAATTGTAACGAGAGACGAAGAATGCAAAGTATAAATGCTGGATTTATGGCATTAAGATCGTTATTGCCAAGAAAAGTATTTTTAAACAATTTAAAAAAAATAAAAAAGGAAGAAAATCACAAATAAAGTTTGTTTAAACAGTTTCAGGAGGGAGAAAAATTGTCGAAGGCGGCAATTCTACAACAAACTGCTGAAATGGTTCAACGACTGCTTGACGAGCGAAAAATGACGAGTTCAGATGGAAGCGATGCGAAAAAACCAAAACTTGATGATGATTTTGTTGATTCACGATCAAGAACAATTCAACAACTACAAATGTCACTGGAAAATGAAAGAAACGCACGAAAAATGTTGGAGCAACAAGTTGCTCAACTTCAAGAATTGCTCCAAAAGAAGCCGCCGAAAACGTCGAAAACGATGACGACGAAACAAAAGTTCAATACGCCATCGCCACCGGTTTCAACCTATGTGACACCATCGATTTCAACTGTTTTTAAGGTAAAAATGTTTATATTTTTGGGTTATAAAAGAAGTTTTTTTCCAGGAATCCTCACCGGAACGAAAATCATCAAATGATATTGATTCATCATCACCATTATCAATGCTAAATTTGAATGGATCACCAAGTTCATCAGAAGCAATTGTTGGTGCAGCACCAAAAATAAAAATGAATCCATCATTAGCTGGAATTGAATCAACAGTGTCAACAGTAATTCGACCTACACCATTGGCACCAATAAATGGTAAAAAGAAAAAGAAAAAAGAAATTTTTTATATTCATTTCAACAGTTGAAATATCATCACCGTCACTATCAACACCATCGCCATTGACAGTTAATCAACAACATCATTCAATAATGTTTCCAACACAAACTCAACCACAATCAAGTTTATTGTTGGCGAATGCTTTAAATGCTGTAAATGCTGCGAATGCAGCAAATGCAGTAAATGCGGTTCAATCAACAATATCAACTGGAAATTCAACACCAGTCACAATTCCAAATATTTCAATTCTTCAATCGTGTCAAACTCAACCATCAGCATTTGTGTAAGAAGAGAATTTGCAGAACAAAAAAAGGGGAAATGTCAGCTTACTTGATGATTTTCAGCAGTACACAAACATCAATAGCAGCGCATCATTCACTTCAAACAATTCTGAATGCGATTCGACATTTAGAAGGAAGCCCATTTATGCCATCATCACCACCGCCACCACCAACATCACAAACATCACTCGTTCGCTGATTAAGCAATCGATTGTCATCGTCAACGTCGTTGTTCTTTTGTTTTTCTTGTTGTTCTTGTCGTCGCCATTGTGTTGTGTTGTTCCTCACCACCCCACAGTTCTAGCTAAATACGAACGCTTAGATTTCAGAGTTTATTATCACAAATATTTCATATTTTTCTTATCTTTTTTTTTTTTCAAAATTTGTCATAACATTTTGCTCTTCTTCGTTTTTTTTTCTTAAATCTTCCCGGTTAACTCAAAAATTTTCCTGATGCTAGATTTCTAAACACCGGTCGCTTAATATATTTTTGTTTTTTTTTAATTTTAAAATTTTTGAAAAAAAAAGAAAAAAAAAAGAAAACAATCGTATTTTGATAATTATTCGGTGAACTTCTCAGTTTCTATGATATTCTCTTAACAAGCCTGGTTTCTTTCTTTATTTTATTATTATTTTTTTTGGCTGGCACAGTATCATTTCCACTAACGTTTCTCATTTCAACCGTCCCCTCTCCGACCTGTTACTAACTGCCATTCTCACTCCTCCCCTCCCCACTTCCCCATCCTTGGATTTTTTAATTAATTTAAAATGTTTAAGAAATGCCTTAATATTTTTAGGTATCAATATAATAAAAAAATAATCTTTATTTTAGAAGCAGTTTTTCTTTTGTTTTTTTTATTGTTTATTTCCATTACTTCTATGTCGTAATTGTTGTGAGATTTTTTTGTTTTTTTTTTTTGATTTTCTGTTTTATTATATTCTTTTGAAGCTTATGCACCCCCACCACCACAGATTTCTATTGCCAAAAATTCTCAAACAATTTTTCACTCTTCTCCCATCCTTTATCTCATTTTTTCTCTCTCTCTCGCTCTCAATGCAAACCCAAAAATACTGCCTACAGTAATATACCTGTCACTCTCTCTCTCTCTCTCTCTCTCTCTCTCTTCCCGTTTTATTTTGTACTTCTCGGTGTTGTTTATCTCTCTCTCGTTTCCCCCTTTTTTGAATTTTAAATGATTGTTGAGTACAAATTTTGTGGTCTGAAAAATATTGAGCGATTTTGTGATTATGACAAAAAAGGAGGGGTTAGGGAGTTTTTTTTTTTTGAATACAACCTGTTGATGATCACAAAAACGAAACAATTTTATATTTTTCATCACATCTTCTTCTATTCCACATTCATTTATGAATGCTTGAAATTCAGGAATTCATGATTAGGCAACAATAAATTGTTATAAAATTGTTTTTTTTCTTCTCCCAACATTTAAAAATTTATACAAAAAGTAAAATTTAAAAAAAAAAACCCTTTAATATCGATTACAAGTTCATCCCAAACACCATTTTGTAGCACGAAAAAGAGATCCGTTGATTAAGTGATCCGAAGAAAAAAATTCCCAAAAATACGAATAATACAAATTCCACCCATGATTAAATTTCAAAAATCAAGATTAAAGACCTCTGGTTAGATAATCTTTTTGAACTACAGCTTTGTATTCATCAAGAAGATCCTGAACACAATGAACAGCTTCATCCATCATATCTAATGAAAAATTCTCCTGAAAAATGTTTTTTTTTCAACTTTAAATTTTTTTATTTTTTTTTTACAATTTTTTCAAATTTATCCACAAACGCTTTTTTTGATCTTAAGCGATCATATTTTGCCAATAACGAATCGAATAATGGTGCAACACTTGTACTGTTATTTAATAATAATCCAGAAACCTGAAAAATTTAAGAATGAATTCAACAACATTTTTTAGTTAAAAACCTTATATTGTGGTTTAACATATGGCGAAATTGGCGCATTCATCATTCTCAATGGTTTTAGCATGTAAAATGGGGGTCGACGAATTGAATACTGCAAAATCATAATTTTTACAATTTTTAAAAATTATTTTTCAATTCACAAACATCAACATTTTGTTCAGCAGCCATTAAAGTATGTGATTCGATTTGTCCTTGAAGAAACATATAAGCTGATAACATACAATCATTTGGACGAGCTCGAGAAGCTGTCGAAACCATCATAGACGTTGGCTTCAACAAAAACCTTGTTACATCAGCCACTGACGTCTTTCTCGTAAAGTTTTCATTTGGATCAACGACTGGTGATATTCCTAAAATTAGAAAGAATTATTGATTTTTGAAGTTGAACAATCAATACCAGATTGAACAAAATGCATCGGTGGAAATGGTGCCAAGTCGAGATAGCGAATTGATGGACAAACAGCTGAATTAAAACGATACATGGCTGTTGATGTTGACATTATTCTGGCAACTAATGAATTAATATGATCAAAAGTTGGAGAATCAGTTTTGAATTTTCCGGCTGCCAATCGATGAAGAGCAGCGTTATCCAAAACGATTACGTGATCTTAAATTAAAAGTTAATCAGAAATTGTTTTCACATTTTTCTTTTTAAAATTGATTTTTGCAAACAAAAAGTGGAATTTCTGCTGGAAAAATAAATATTCATTTTTTTCAAAAAACTTGAATTATTTTATCAAAAAATGGTTTTTAACAAATTACCGGGATTTTCAATTAATCTCTGCATTGATAATACCCAATTATATGGATGAACAACAACATCAGTTGATGCACTTCCTTCACTGTTTGCAAAAACACTATAAGTTTGAATCACTTTTTTTGGAAATCTAAAAAAAATTAAACAAATAATTTCTGTTGAGTTACAAATTAACATCAGAAATTACATTTCTCGAAGTCTTTCCAATAATAACGATCCAGTTCCTGATCCGGTTCCACCGGATACACTGTGTGTGAATAAAATACCATCCAAATTATCCGTATTTTCAGCTTCACGTACAATTATGTCCATTATTTTCTCTTGAACTTCTCTATAATTGTTCACTCTTTTTATTTTTATTGCTTTTTTTTTAAAATTATGATTACCTTCCTTGACAATAACCACTGGCCCAATTATTTCCAGCACCACCACCATGATCAGAAAGAAAAATATTGTCAGTATTAAAGAGATTTGAAAATGACGGTGATTGCATCATTCCATTAATTACACGTGGCTCAAGATCAACTAGAACAGCTCTTGGAACATAATGATCATCATCGGCTTGATAAAATAAAACATCTTTTTTATCATTCATATCTTCTTCATGATTCATACGACCACGCCTTATTTTTAAAAATTTATTTTAAAATGCTCATAATCCAATTCTTACTCATCTATTCCATGTTCATCGACCATTGACTTCCAAAACGATTGAGCCAATTGATTACCACACTGTCCAACATGAACAGTCATTAAAGCACCTGTTCCAGACATTCTGAAAATAACAAAAAACTGTCTAAAGAAAAAATGTTTAAATGAAACGTTTAAACTGATCAATAGAGCACAAAGAAAATATTGAAAGAATTATAATGAAATATTTTTAAAGGAATATACTCTTTCCAATGGAAACAACAAAGACGATAAAATTTAATTTTTATAACATTTAATAACAAAAAATTTGATAACAATGAAAAAAAACATGGTGTTAAGCTTTAGTTGATCCATCATATCGATTATAGGCAACTTCAAACTTATCTTTGATTGTATCGAACACTTTTTCAACATCTTCAAATGCTTTAATAACTACATCTAATGCATTAACTCCATGTTTTGTCTGAACTCGCAGCAGCATTTTGTCTTCTAATGGATGAGGTAAATTATATCCGCAAAATTCGACTTCATTCCTGAAATAAAAATAAAATATAATTCAAATTTTTTTTAAAATCAAATTTAGTACATTTTTGTTAGAAAATGTTTTATTGTATTTCCAATTGTATGATCTTCCTCATACATTATTAATGTCAAATTAGTTGGATCCTGGGCGAAGGATTCCTCATCAAGCTAAAAACTAAAGCTTTTCGAAAGTCATTAAAAAATGATTTACAATTTCCATTTTTCCCAATCGTGTTTGAATTTGATTTTCTTCTTCTTCTTCTTCTTCATCTTCGACGATTTTGATGCCCTCTTTTACGTCTTCTTCAATTGTTTCTTCTTCCATTTCAACATTATTTTCTTCAGTTGCTTCTACTTTTACACCGCCTCCTTCCTCTTTTGCTATTTTTGCTTGTCTACCACTTTTCTTTTCTTTTGCCATCTGAATGGTTTAAACTTTCGGATGAAAAAAATTAGATCTTCTCACAAAAAGATAAGATATTTAGAGATTTGGAAATAATAACACAATTCGATAATTTTACATAAAAATAGAATGCACGCATTTATTGTAAAGAAAGTAAAACATAAACGGACCGAGCTTCTTTTTTTGCGATAGACTACTGAAAACCGGAAGAATTCCAAATATAACATCATCAATTACCGGAATTGAAACGAAAACATTGACAAATCTCACATTATCGACGAAAAACTCATTTCCGGCATTAAATGAAAAACCAGTTGAGAAAAAGGGATAAGAAAATGGGAGAAAAATCAAGAAAAAAAAAGAAAAAAATGGGTAATTTATATGAACGACAAGTTAATCTTCAATATGCTGAATGGCTGAACACTTTCATTATTCTTCTTGACTTTTCCGAACACATTGCGCAACTTTCTTCTTAAACTCTGCGTAATTTTCCCTCTGCATTTTCTGGAATTTAAATGTTCTTTTTTCCGGTATTTTGGGGTGGAAACTCACAGCTGCATCAACATTGGCTGGCGATTCGAAGTTTGGATCAGTTAACATTGAAATGACGGAAAGAAGAATTGTTTCAACGGTGTGAACTGGAAGCCAACGCTCTTCTGGTCGCTCGTATCCCCACCTGAATTGTCAATTTAAATTTGAAAAAACGACAACAAAAGTTCCTACTTATCATCTCCTGGGTCATGAAGAATTGAAATGCAAACGTTCCCTTCTTTATCAACTGAATTAAAATTAAAAAAAATTTAAACAACTTAGTAATTGAAACGTATTAATGTACTTACTATTTGGATGCCATATTTCTGATGTAAATTTCATTTTTGGTGGTTTTTGTGGATAATCTCGAGGAAAGTCAAGAACGGCTTTGAAAAATCCACCCTCACTACAATTAAAGTATTTTGTAACAAAAAAAAATTAATAAAATACTTACTAAAGAGTATCTGGTGGGCCAATAACAAGTACTTCCCATTTATAAATATCATTGTCATCAACAAGACCCGCCGAAAAACCGTCAACTGGTACTCGTCTTAGTTCTGCTAATTGCTTTTTCAGCAAAAGTGAAGATTGTTCCATGTCTCACTGAAATAATCAATTTCATTTTTAATGAAATTTTTTGTTAAGAATGCTTTTTATAAAAATAATAATTTCTCTTGAGAAAACGAGACACAAAAGTCCTATTTTCAATCAATAATTTGAACCAGTTTTTTGTTTAATTAAAAAAAAATTTGCAATTTTTGAATTGAATAATAACAGGGAAATAATAATACCAAAGGATTTTTATTTAAAAATTTTAAAACTTTCGTTATTAAGCAAAAAGAAAGAAAAAAATTACGAAAAATACGAATTGAGAAAACGTGATTAAAGGCGCGCTCTCTTTCATACATACATACTCTCACCACGAATTCCTTTCAGTTGAGCGGCAGTTCGAAAATTCTTTTTTTTAAAAATAATTAGTAAAATTTTGAATAAAAAGCAGGAATTTAAACATTTATTAATTTTTTAATTTTTAAAATATTTTTTTGCTTCATTTTTTAACACTTATAATAAATTATTTTTTAAGGGTAACAATACTGTAGTGTACTGTAGTTATTCTTGTATTTAAGTTAAATAAAATTAAAGTGTACCAAAGAAAAACATTTTTTTTCGAAATTTTTTTTAAAATTTCATATTTTATTCAATAAAAAATTAATTTATTTCAAAAAATAAAAAAAATAAAAAAATTATTTTTCTTTTTTTTTTAGATTCCAAATCTTTCCGCCAACTTTTTGTTCGAATAAAAAACAGACAGACATAGAAAAAAAATTTATCGATACATAAAATGGCTCTCCTAGCAATCCCCTGAGCAGTGAAGGAATGATATGACATTCCTTATATTATATTTTTCAATATTTTTGTATAGTAAATAAATATAAAAATATATGCATAACAAAAGTGGGAAAAATTCAAAAAAAGAAAGAAAAAATGTTTGAAAGAAAATTATCATCTAGGAATGTTTGAAAAATAAAAAAGAAAAAAAAACATTTTTTCTTCCTATAAAAAACTTATTAAAAAAAACATAAATAAAATAAAAAATTCCACAAAAATTTACAAACAACAAGCAAATTGAAGCTAGAAAAAAAACCATTGATTTTAAATAAAAAATAAAAAATAAAAAACAGAAACGGTTAAGACACGCTCGGCGGCTTAAAATATGTTCTTCTTCGGGGATCGAAACGGATGGCCAGAATAGGTGAGTCGGGAACGGGTTGTGGGGGAGGGGGAGAACCAAAAAAAACGGGGATTTTGTCTAAAAAGAGGTATGGAAAAAGGAGGAGGAGGAGGAGGAGCTATTTTTCAAAAATATTGCGCGGCAAAATAAAATTGAAAGACAATGTAAAAAGAACCCAGGAAGGAAAAAAAAATAAACAGAGAGAGAGAGAGAGAAAGAGAGAGAGAGGAAGAGAAATAATGCAAAAATGCATTTACTAAAATTTAAAAAAAAAAATCACCGTCTAAACATTGGAAATATCTCGCCGGATTTTTTTTCTCTTTTGTTGATAAAAATTTGTTAAAATATTCTAATAAAAATACAAAAATTAAAAATATCAAAAAAAAAAGAAAAAAAGTGATAAATTAAATTTGATTTTCCGTGTTTATTGATTATTCTTGATCACTAATATGTAACGCTAAAATTTCACCATCTGGAATCTCATAATCCGGTGCCAATGTGTGTACAAAATCTCTGAAGATCGTATTCGACAAAAGTGATTCGTTATCGGCCCACAATCTGGAAGAGAAATCAATCAATAATAAAATCAATGAGTCTTTTCGTTGATTAGGACCTGGCCAATGCTCGATCTCTTTCCGATTTTCGATCATCATTCACGTCGCTCGTCGTTGAGCACGTCGATTTCGTCTCCGATGCAATTATGCTTCCATTCAAATCAACGATTGTTGGCGCGTTTGGCGTCTGTGGGGTCAGTGTCTGTTGTTGTGGTTGTCCTTGACTTAAAATATTTCCAAAATTGTTTGCAGCAAATAAGCGTTCAGCAGCTTGACGAAGCTCATCGAATGTTGATGGCTGTAAATAAGAAAAAAATCAATAATTAATGCTGCGGGGGTGGAGAGGAGGAAATCGAATAAAAAACCATTAAATTCGCATCAATATTGATATTTTTTTCCTCATTATTTTGATTTGAAATTCCAACTAAAGCAGCAAGTTTATCAGTTGATGACATGTATGATTCTTCATCTCTGCAAAAAAAGAAAAAAAATCAATAAAAAATCAATAAATCAAGCTACAAACATTTCTTCTTTTTTTATCATTTTGTGCTGTTGATTATTGATTGATTGTTGTTGTTGCTGCTGCTGCTGCTGCTGTTGCTGACCATTGGGTGACTGTGATCTGGCCATTGTTTGACTTATAATTTGTTGAACTAAAGGCGACGCTTTTGGTCCACCAAAACCATTGGAATTGGTTGGTGTTGTGGTCGTTGATGCATTTCCACCGCCTCTGATATAATCGATTAATTCGGATTTGAATTTGTTGGCCGTTCCGATGCATCCCTCTTCCAATCTCATTTCCTCTTCCAATTGTAGGACTCGCTCATAGTCTTCCTTGTGATGAGCCTTCAGGTGCATTTTGAGATTTGTCGAAAACGCTGAGCCGGTCTTGAACTCGCAATTAATGCAGCCGACCATTCGATCCTCCAAATCGCGGAAAAACATCCAGACTGGATGACGACGAAGCCTTCGTCGCTTCGGTTGCGGAACACCGTTGGCATCGGTTCCGTGCGGAGCGTTGAAAATCTCATTTTTGATGTGTGGCGGAAAGTTGAGATGATTCATGATATGATCTTGACTTATTGCGGGGACAGCTGGACAAAAAAAAATATTTAAAAATTGATAACAAAAAAAAAAGTGCTGTCCGACTTACGTGGAGTTGGAGTTGGAATCTGATTTCGAGCCAATTGATTCAGCGCTGCCAAGTTGGCTGCATTCAAAGTGAACTGTTGCACATTATTCATTTGTTGCTGCTGCTGCTGCTGCTGCTGTTGTTGCTGCTGCTGTTGCTGTTGCTGCTGCTGTTGCTGCTTCTGCACTGCCGCCTGCGCCGCTTGCAACTGCGACTGAACTTGCTGAAGATGTTGCTGAAGACCATTCGTGGCCAACGTCTGACGAAGAACCGCATTCAACGGATTCTCTTCACCATTTTGCTGC